>CM056587.1:13333166-13933166 GCA_029721435.1 Gymnothorax reevesii | reverse complement strand
CCCTTGTTTTTTGATGCATCAAGTTTATTTTTTTGTCACAATTAGTGCACAGCTGTTCAAATCACGCAAATACACGTCAATATATGTGTTTTGAAGCTCTCAGTCTATCTATGACTGTGTGAGCTGGTAACTTAAAAATCAGATTCGCCTCACTTGCTAGATGGGCGGGGAAATAAAATCAATGAATTAATAGACGGCATACTAACACAGTTGAAGCGGACAAGGAAAATTGGTTTGAATACTGTCTACTTTGCCTCCAACGGAGAGCGAGTGCCTTTCTCCAATGAATAGCACCCGCTGCCCTGAACAAAATGCTTCATAGTAAGTTGCAATAAAATATTATCCGCCACTGAATAATTCCTAGCCTGCTAGCTGTTGCTAATGTGACGCAGCACACTTACATTTTCTTTATGTCAGTACGGAAAATATACGCAAGGAGAAAAAGTGTTGTTGTTAGGAATGTAAACAAGCGCGTATATTTACAATATGTTGAATCAATATCGAACTGTTATGTAGCAAATATAAATGAAACTTTACCCATGTTCCGGGAGGCATCCATGCTAGCAGTTTGTCAACATCCAGTTGAGTAATGGGTAGGCATTTACGGTAGATGGAGTCAGTGTGGATTGGATGACTGAACAATAACGTGTCACTCACATCTCGCTCATTACTTGCTTCCAATGTGGATACCCAGCGACAGCAAGTCACTCAGTCACTCACTGGCACACTCATTCACTCACTCACTCAGCAACTCAGTCACTAACAGTCACTGAATCAGTTTCTCGTTCACTCAATCACACTCAGTCAATCACTGGCTCGCTCGCTCGCTCACTCATTCATAGTCAGTGACTCGCTCACTGGCCCTCCTCCGTCAGTCCCTTACTGCTGTATGACTGCTGGTTTCCCAGGCTCCGTTGCTCTCTCAGATGTCAGGAGGGTTTGATGAGAAATCTGGAGTGGCAGCTCAATCCGCAATGGTTCCTGGAACAAGGGTAAGCAGAAAGATCTGGAATATTCTGTGTATTATCCAATAATTAATTTTCCAGGACTCTATGCTACAAGGTAAAAATGATTTTTCCATCACTGTGCATAAATCAATAAATTCCATGCCTGTTACCAAAAAATAATGGCTATAATGGCTATATGGCTCCTATGGCCATACATTTTACGGAAATTTGTTTGTGTTTTTATATTAAAGGTGCACTATGCAAGTTTGTTTACTTTCTGCTCGATGATATTTTCGTCTCAATTCGCCGACATCTCTCCACGATCCGTTAGCTGCCTGCCCCTAAATTCACTGTTAAAAAAAAAACCCGAGCTCTGGAGACTGCACAGGTGTCTCAAACTGCAAATAAACACAAGGGGCACAGGCTGTGCTCCATAACATAACAAACAGTCCTGGCCAATCACCAGCAAGAGATAACAGCTACTGAAGCATGGGAAGGAGGGAACTATGGGGCGGGCTACCTCTGTTTTGTTTAAGTTTGAATGTCAACTGAAGTGAAAGTAAACAAACTTGCATAGTGCACCTTTAATGATTTTTTGAATGATTGCTTCATGCTCATGGAAGTGAGCTTCCAAGGTACCACAGTTTAATGTTATGAAAATTTAGTGAAATATTAATTTGAACAGTATAGTTATTGGATAATACGTGTTTGTGTTGTGTTGTTATTCATGTGTTCGGGTTTTGGGTGTTTGTCAGGGGGAAGCTGGAGCCAGAGGACCACCTGGACCCTCTGGCCAACCTGTAAGTCAGAGTTAGCATAATTACTAATGTTCAAGTGCGATTCTCACAAATGTAAAAAAAAAAACAAAAAATTTACTACTACTACTGCTACATCAAATAATAATAATAAATGCTGTCTCTTTCTCACTCAGGGACCTGCAGGAAGTCAGGGGCCCCCTGGTGAGCTTGGGGACCCAGGACATATGGTGAGAAAATGGCCTCCCTCTCATTGATCTCAGAGCACTGCACTGTGTACTGCGTGATTGATTTGGGTCCATTCAACTCACTGGACATAGTTAGTTGTAGGAGGTCTAACCCACTGACTGTATATAAAAATGGACAACCTAACAGCCAGCGAGCTATATAAACAAGAGGTGTTATGTTACAATTTCAATGTGCAAGATTCAATTACAAACCAGTGTTTTTTTCTCTAAACTCGTTTCACGACTTGGCTGCTGTCACAATAAGACACTTGTTATCAAGGTTCCTGGCATTCACGAAGATAAATTATGTTACTCGTTAACAAGTGCCTTGATCGTACTGCTAGAGAAATAGACCTGGCCTGACAGAACGAGATCTGGATGTATACCACCGGATTTTCAAACATTCCCTATGGAAAAATATCAATCGCTCAGGGGTCCGTTTCCCGAAATCACAGATGCTAACTTACATCGTAGGAACCACTGACAATGAATGGACAAACTATGTAAGCTGCTAACTTAGTTAGCAACTACACTTTGGGTAAACGCAATGGGCTAACTCTTCTCTAGTTATCGGTCAGAAAAAGGCCGGAAATCAAAACGCTGCCAGAGCATATTTGTTTACATGGTGGCGGTCAGCTCTGCACACATTGGCTGATCTGGAACGAAAAACATAGCGCCTTTAGTTTATATATCTCATTGCTAACAGCTCCCCAAAGCCAAAACATCTTGATCACCATCTAGTGGCTGGCTGCAATACAAGTTATAAGCCCGCCCCCTCCATGTTATATGTGATATTGGGGAGTCAATTCACCAATAGACTCTATTTACTGTATTTTCAGAGGTTAGCTCGCTCAAAGTTCTAAAGTAGATTTGTATGATGTAGCTAGCAAGCTACCTATTCATTGACAAAGGATTAGTAAGCTAGCAAGATCCAGACAACCGGACTTAGCAACTAACCACCAAAGAGCAGGACAGCAGCAAATGTATTTTAGCATCATACCACTGAACTGTGAAAAAATTTGAATTATGGAACCCTTTAACAAGCTTTTAGTTGCAGTAGAACTGGTCTGTTGGCAATGTATATCACCCAGCATTTACCACAAACGGAGGGAGGGGCTATGTAAAAAAGGTTCAAGATATGTGGTTACAAGTAGGGTGGGTGTATGGGCTCGACCTTGAAACAGCGGCTATTCCACCGATCATGACTGCGCAGACTCTGGCTCCAAATGTGCAAGATGGCAGCGTCCGTATGAACGATATTTTGGTGTCAATAGATAAAAAAACAAGAACATGCAAGCAAAAAAGCATCATGAAAGAAAAAAGAAGAAAATAGCACAAAAAAGAGAAAGGAAAAGGAGAACTAAGAAAAATAAATGAATAGACAAAAGCCTAAATACATTAAATGAACCACAATTAATTACATAGACTATAATAACATACAAGTCTGTCTGTACAGAAAATACTCTTTTTAAATGTCTTTTGAAAGATTTCATGGAGGATGACAACTTCAAGGTACCACTTAGTAGATTCCAATGACAAGAACCTCTAAATTTAATAAATATTTGATGACTGGCAGCATGACAATAAGGTAAATTAAAGTCTTTTGGGTGCCTCAATGAGTAGGAAAGAATGTCTGATGATGAAAGAAAAAAGTCACGAAATGCTACTGGAAGGTCTTGCTTGTGATGTTAGAATTTAAACAAGAACACACATGTTAAAAGGTAATTACAGAGTGAATTGACAAAACATTAAATTTTTTGAACAAAGGTGCAGATGGTTCTTGGCAGGTGGAGTTAGAAATAATTCTTAAAAACCTTTTTTGAATTAAAAATATCTGGTTGAGATAAGAGGGGTAGGTAGCTGCCCAAACAATATTAGAATAACTGATATGAGGATAGATTAGACTGTAATACAAAGATAAATGTGCTGAGGGATGGATCAGGCAACTGACTTTTTTTCAATATTCCAATCATTTTCATTGAACTTTTGCAAACAAGATCAGCGTGATTTTTCCAGGTCAGTATTTACAATAACTCCAGGGAATTTTGTAGATGGGACTTGAGACATCTGTGTCATTTATGAATGTTTTTGCATCATCTTTTCAATAGTTTTTGTTTTTGTGGCCAAATATCATAAAATTAGATTTTTAAATATTCAGGGTTCATTGAAATTTAGATGAAAGAACTTACTCTGAACAGGTTGCAAGGGAGGCAAGTAGGATGGAAGCTCCCTTAGGCCCAGGCTGTCAATCCATCAAAAATCTCTTGATGCGTTACCTATCCACACAGTAGGAACTCTCCAGAATGGATTATTCAGATAATTGATTAGAAACTGTAGAAATTATATAAAAATACTTAAATGGGACCAAGAATACAAAAAACAAAATAAATGGCTTGTAGCCAAAAATCATGTAACTGCAAATCAGCAAACACGAAACAGGAAACATTGAGTTGATTTTGGTTTCTGTTGTGTTGTGTTTGGATTGAAGAGTACCTGATGTGTCTTTGGGATTTGGTTTGTTCACACCAGGTTTATGGTTCGTTTGTGGTAGGTGTACAGCATTCTGGCATATTGTATGGTGTTGCTTTGTGTGTACTGAACTTGTGTTGTGTCAGTGTCGCTATGTGTGCTGCGCAAACAGGGTTTTTATAGTGGAATGTGTACAGGGTTTACATAATACAGATCCGTCTGTGCTGGGTTTATGTGATGTTGTGTTTTGTGTGCAGGGTTTGTGGTTTATTCCATTGAGTACACATGGTTTATGCTATACTGCGTAGTGCGCACGCAGGGTTGATGTTGTGTTGTGTATTGAGCATCGTTTGTTGTGAGATAAAATCGCCTCTTGCTCCTCTGTTCTCGATGTAGGGCCCCTCTGGAGCTCGCGGCCCTGAAGGTCCTTCAGGCAAAGCGGGTGAAGATGTGAGTATCCACATTATCCTTCTCTCCTCTATGAATCGAAACCGGCATTGAAAATGATCTGATGTGGTTTTACCTCGACAGGGAGAAGCTGGAAAACCTGGAAACACAGGAGAAAGGGGATTTCCTGGCTCTCTGGTAATGTGCACCTCTCCTGTACTCCTGTTCCCTTCCATCCATAGTTCCCGTCAGTAATGTACCCCACTCCTGTGCTCATGTTCCCTTCCTTCCATAGTTCCCCTCAGTAATGTACCCCTCTCTGGGGCTCCTATTCCTTTCCCTCCATAGTTCCCCTCAGTAATGTACCCCACTCCTGTACTCCTGTTCCCTTCCATCCATAGTTCCCGTCAGTAATGTACCCCACTCCTGTGCTCATGTTCCCTTCCATCCATAGTTCCCCTCAGAATTGACCCCTCTCCGGGGCTCCTATTCCCTTCCCTCCATAGTTCCCCTCAGTAATGTACCCCACTCCTGTGCTCATGTTTCCTTCCTTCCATAGTTCCCGTCAGTAATGTACCCCTCTCCTGTGCTCATGTTCCCTTCCTTCCAAAGTTCCCCTCAGTAATGTACCCCACTCCTGTGCTCATGTTTCCTTCCTTCCATAGTTCCCGTCAGTAATGTACCCCTCACCTGCGCTCATATTCCCTTCCTTCCATAGTTCCCGTCAGTAATGTACCCCTCTCCTGTGCTCATGTTCCCTTCCTTCCAAAGTTCCCCTCAGTAATATACCCCTCTCCTGTGCTCACATTCCCTTCCATCCATAGTTCCCCTCAGAATTGACCCCTCTCCGGGGCTCCTATTCCCTTCCCTCCATAGTTCCCCTCAGTAATGTACCCCACTCCTGTGCTCATGTTTCCTTCCTTCCATAGTTCCCGTCAGTAATGTACCCCTCTCCTGTGCTCATGTTCCCTTCCTTCCATAGTTCCCCTCAGTAATGTACCCCACTCCTGTGCTCATGTTCCCTTCCTTCCATAGTTCCCCTCAGTAATGTACCCCACTCCTGTGCTCCTATTCCCTTCCCTCCATAGTTCCCCTCAGTAATGTACCCCACTCCTGTGCTCATGTTTCCTTCCTTCCATAGTTCCCGTCAGTAATGTACCCCACTCCTGTGCTCATGTTTCCTTCCTTCCATAGTTCCCGTCAGTAATGTACCCCACTCCTGTGCTCATGTTTCCTTCCTTCCATAGTTCCCGTCAGTAATGTACCCCTCTCCTGTGCTCATGTTCCCTTCCTTCCATAGTTCCCCTCAGTAATGTACCCCACTCCTGTGCTCATGTTCCCTTCCTTCCATAGTTCCCCTCAGTAATGTACCCCACTCCTGTGCTCATGTTCCCTTCCTTCCATAGTTCCCCTCAGTAATGTACCCCTCTCCTGTGCTCATGTTTCCTTCCTTCCATAGTTCCCGTCAGTAATGTACCCCACTCCTGTGCTCATGTTCCCTTCCTTCCATAGTTCCCCTCAGTAATGTACCCCACTCCTGTGCTCATGTTTCCTTCTTTCCATAGTTCCCGTCAGTAATGTACCCCTCTCCTGTGCTCATGTTCCCTTCCTTCCATAGTTCCCCTGAGTAATGTACCCCACTCCTGTGCTCATGTTCCCTTCCTTCCATAGTTCCCCTCAGTAATGTACCCCACTCCTGTGCTCATGTTTCCTTCCTTCCATAGTTCCCGTCAGTAATGTACCCCACTCCTGTGCTCATGTTTCCTTCCTTCCATAGTTCCCGTCAGTAATGTACCCCACTCCTGTGCTCATGTCCCCTTCCTTCCATAGTTCCCCTCAGTAATGTACCCCACTCCTGTGCTCATGTTCCCTTCCTTCCATAGTTCCCCTCAGTAATGTACCCCTCTCCTGTGCTCATGTTCCCTTCCTTCCATAGTTCCCCTCAGTAATGTACCCCACTCCTGTGCTCATGTTTCCTTCCTTCCATACTTCCCGTCAGTAATGTACCCCACTCCTGTGCTCATGTTTCCTTCCTTCCATAGTTCCCATCAGTAATGTACCCCACTCCTGTGCTCATGTTCCCTTCCTTCCATAGTTCCCCTCAGTAATATACCCCACTCCTGTGCTCATGTTTCCTTCCTTCCATAGTTCCCGTCAGTAATGTACCCCTCTCCTGTGCTCATGTTCCCTTCCTTCCATAGTTCCCGTCAGTAATGTACCCCACTCCTGTGCTCATGTTTCCTTCCTTCCATAGTTCCCGTCAGTAATGTACCCCTCTCCTGTGCTCATGTTTCCTTCTTTCCATAGTTCCCCTCAGTAATGTACCCCACTCCTGTGCTCATGTTCCCTTCCTTCCATAGTTCCCCTCAGTAATGTACCCCTCTCCTGTGCTCATGTTTCCTTCCTTCCATAGTTCCCGTCAGTAATGTACCCCACTCCTGTGCTCATGTTCCCTTCCTTCCATAGTTCCCCTCAGTAATGTAAGCCACTCCTGTGCTCATGTTTCCTTCTTTCCATAGTTCCCGTCAGTAATGTACCCCTCTCCTGTGCTCATGTTCCCTTCCTTCCATAGTTCCCCTGAGTAATGTACCCCACTCCTGTGCTCATGTTCCCTTCCTTCCATAGTTCCCCTCAGTAATGTACCCCACTCCTGTGCTCATGTTTCCTTCCTTCCATAGTTCCCGTCAGTAATGTACCCCACTCCTGTGCTCATGTTTCCTTCCTTCCATAGTTCCCGTCAGTAATGTACCCCACTCCTGTGCTCATGTTTCCTTCCTTCCATAGTTCCCCTCAGTAATGTACCCCACTCCTGTGCTCATGTTCCCTTCCTTCCATAGTTCCCCTCAGTAATGTACCCCACTCCTGTGCTCATGTTTCCTTCCTTCCATACTTCCCGTCAGTAATGTACCCCACTCCTGTGCTCATGTTTCCTTCCTTCCATAGTTCCCGTCAGTAATGTACCCCACTCCTGTGCTCATGTTCCCTTCCTTCCATAGTTCCCCTCAGTAATATACCCCACTCCTGTGCTCATGTTTCCTTCCTTCCATAGTTCCCGTCAGTAATGTACCCCTCTCCTGTGCTCATGTTTCCTTCCTTCCAAAGTTCCCGTCAGTAATGTACCCCACTCCTGTGCTCATGTTCCCTTCCTTCCATAGTTCCCCTCAGTAATATACCCCACTCCTGTGCTCATGTTTCCTTCCTTCCATAGTTCCCGTCAGTAATGTACCCCTCTCCTGTACTCATGTTCCCTTCCTTCCATAGTTCCCGTCAGTAATGTACCCCACTCCTGTGCTCATGTTTCCTTCCTTCCATAGTTCCCGTCAGTAATGTACCCCTCTCCTGTGCTCATGTTTCCTTCCTTCCATAGTTCCCCTCAGTAATGTACCCCACTCCTGTGCTCATGTTCCCTTCCTTCCATAGTTCCCCTCAGTAATGTACCCCTCTCCTGTGCTCATATTCCCTTCCTTCCATAGTTCCCCTCAGTAATGTACCCCACTCCTGTGCTCATGTTTCCTTCCTTCCATAGTTTCCCTCAGTAATGTACCCCTCTCCTGTGCTCAGTTTCCCTTCCTTCCATAGTTCCCGTCAGTAATGTACCCCTCTCCTGCGCTCATATTCCCTTCCCTCCATAGTTCCCCTCAGTAATGTACCCCTCTCCTGCGCTCACATTCCCTTCCATCCATAGTTCCCCTCAGAATTTACCCCTTTCTGGGGCTCCTATTCACTTCCCTCCATAGTTCCTTTTAGTAATGTGCACCTCTACTGTGCTCCTGTTCCCTTCTTTCAATAGTTCTTCTCAGTAATGTACCCCTCTCCTGCACTTCTGTTCCCTTCCTTCCATAGATCCCCTCAGTAATGTAAACCTCTCCCGGGCTCCTGTTCCCTTCCCTCCATAGTTTCTCTCAGTAATGCATGTAGCTGTAATTTTAGCCTGTGAACAGCATGTTAATGATATTATATCTTTTAGGGAGCGAGAGGTTTTCCTGGAACTCCAGGTCCTCCTGGCCTGAAAGGCCACAGGGTGAGTTTAACCTCTCTGACACCTCCAGAACTCAACACTGATTCCAGCTCTACTCTCACTCACCAATTCCATTGTTCCCTATGGCAGTGGCTCAATGGGGCAAAATGCAGTGCATGGAGGCTGCCAGGTTACTCTGAGGATTTGTGGCATGACACCTTGTACACTGGTGGCATTTTTTGACTTCAAAGCATCTGTGATTAGTACTTAAGTGGGTATAGATAAATACAAAAAAAAAACTTGCAATGCTTGGGATTGAAATTGAATTTGAATCTTCTTCTGTGTGGCTAAGAAAAAAGTAATTAGAGCAAGAGGGCACATTGGTGGAGCGCATATCTCCGCCATGCCATGTGTCTGTTCTTTTTGTGACAGAATGTGTTCCGGATTACTTCCAGAATGAAATTAACTCTTCCTTGGACTACCACCAATTATCCTGCCAAATGTCATGCCAAACCGTTACTAACTTTTTGAGTTATTCGGTTAGAAAAATCACACAGACCCGCATTAGACAGATATACTATTACTCCCCCAGATCCAGAATCCAGAGTATGTTCCGGATCACTTACAAAATTGAATCAACTCGCCATTGGACCTTCATCTATCCTCCTACCAAAATTCGTGCCAAACCATTCATAACTTTTTGAGTTATTCTGTTAACAGACAGACAAACAAACAAACAAATGACTCCCGCCTTGTGGGATCATTGTCGAAATCGTCTGGTATCTCACTCAAGACTAGGGTCTATTTCGTAACGTGGTGAACAGTTACTTAGTACTTGGACCTTTGCCTCAGAGCTTTAAATGTGTGGCCTGGGACAAGTGGATAATATATTGCTTCAGGGCACTCGGTAGAGCGCATACCTCCGCCATGCCAAGGCAACTCTGCATTAGTTATTTTCGTTGGCTGATGTACGATATTGTTGCATTCTACTGCCAGGTGGCAGCAAAACCCAAAAGCATGCCATTTGGAAATCCGGCCCATTAAAAAGACTTCAAATCTCTGCCAGCATAGCTGGATTTGTACTTTAGCCTATATCTCAGCTGTACTTTGGCCTAGATATGGCTAAATTTAATCACTTGTTCCTCTTGTGCTTCTGTAACATCTTGCGAAGTTTGGTTGAAATCTATGCGGCCGTTTTTGAGATATCCTGCTAACAAACAGACCGACAGACAGACGACTAACGGAACAAAGTGACATGGTTGTCGATTTTAACAACCAATGAAAGGTCGTTCTTCGAAGGACAACTTGCGGAAATCTTGCCAAAATGCGTGGTGAAAAGATATATCCTATTGTCTAAGGAACAGAATCAACAGAATCAAACAAAGTTCATTTTGGCTACTTACCTCAGAGTGATGCCATCACGACCCGTAACCGCTAGAACCGCATTGCGTTGACGAAAAGAATGGCGTTAATTTCAAGTCTCAAGCTTAACTAGAAATAAAGTTTTGGATATTAAGTTTTTTTGGTCTCAAGACCATTTTTTGAAGGTGTCGGTCTTGTCTCGAAATCGACTGCATCTTTCTTTGATCTTGTCTCGGTCTCAGATAAAGTGGACTCGGGATATCTCCCCCTGCCCCAAGACCGGTCAAGACCACAGCTGCAGGCGTATGACTAATTTGCCTGTGAACTGATTTATTTTTGACATCATCGCTGTGATTGGATGTAAAACTTCCTGCTTCAAATACGACCAATAACGTTAACTTGACGGGTGTCGCCTGTCCTCCTGCCCCCCTTAAAATGCGCTCCAAAAAGTACATGCAGGAGACAGGTGAGAAAACTGTGACAGTCGCGAGATCTTGTTTAATAAAATTTGGCTACCAAAACCACAAAGGGTTTATCTGCAATACAACATCCAAAAGAAAACTCTCAGCAGCATGCAAATTCTGCAATGCAACATTTACTGAGATATCTGGGACCACGTCAAACTATTATTGGCTCTTTGAAAGGAAGCATAAATAAAGTTAAGTCAGGCTTGCAAAGCTAGCTAGCTTATGTTAACAATCTGCCTTTGTACCAGAACTCCTCTGAAATCTCTTCTCCCTTCACAGTAAGAGATTTAGCCATAGTAAACGTAACCTACCTATGTACATACTGTGTGTTTCAAGGCACTAGTTTCAGTTGCTTGCCAGCTATTTGCAACCAAACGTTAGCGTTGGCTAGTGGCTGCATACCACTCCAGCCAGAAACATAGTTACACGTAGTAGTTCAGCTCGCTCACTTAGGTGAGAAAGCTAGGGATGTGACAGCAGAGTGGAGACAGGTGCTACCTTGATGGAGACAGAAGGCTGCCTTGCTTAGCCATAAGCACATGGCACTTTACTTTAAGAGTGCTAATTTTGACTTTGAATGCGCATTTGCAGATTAAATAACTTGTAATGTTTTACCTAACATTTGTTTAAAAAAAAGGATGCTCGAGACTTAAAAGAAAAATACAGATTTACTTTTCTCTATTTTGGTGTCATTGTAAGGAAATTAACTGGTCTAGCCAGACTTGTGACAAATTCCTTTTTGTCAATTCCAATTCCAATTCATCCAATTCAATTCCAATATTCTTCAATTCCAATTCCTTTTGGTCAATTTGTTCAACTGGAATTGAAGAATATTTTTTTAAAGCAATTGGAATTGGAATTGGAATGGAACTTTTCAAGGTAAAAGGAATTGGAAAAGGAATTGTGGAATAGTAATTGGAATTGACCAAAAGAAATTGGAATTGAAGAATATTTGTATGTATTGTGTTGATCCACACATTAATGTTCTAATACAGTACACACATTTACATAAATGTGTGAGGTTTTTATACTTCTGCTTATCTGAAACAATTTTTTTAACATTTGTGTTTTTGACTTGATCTTGCCCTGCCTTGGTCTTGGTCTTGACTCGGTCTCGGCTTCTAAAAGTCTTGGTTTTGACTCGGTGTTTGCATTTGGTTGCATTTCCTTTGCATGGAATGACTGCTTCAAGTCTGCGACATACAGACATCTCCAGACACTGAGTGTCTTCCCTGGTGATGCTCTGCTAGGCCTGCAATGCTGTCATCTTCAGTTTCTGCTTATTTAGTTTCCTTTTCAGCCTGCAAAATGCATGTTCTGATCCAGTCACTGACAGAACCAACATCATAAAAAATGGGTCACTGTCCAGTTAATTATGGTGCATGCATCAATTTCCAGAAGACTGATACAAACCAACCTGGAGCCACAATGCAAAACAGTATCTTTATTCTCGCATTGTTCTTATTGAGTTTACAAGGTTTAACTGACTGCTGCCAAATAAATAAATTAAATAAAAATTAAGAATGTGCTAACACAACTTAAAATTATGCCTTCCTCTTCTTCCAAGAATGATAACCTACCTTCCAATTAGTTATACTTTCTTTAAACGCTGTATTATAGTAATACTTAGCTTCAGAAAGCCTTTGTTGATTTATTAATCACAGAAGAGCTCATTCACCTCTTTCCCTTTTCAATTCTCTTGTCGTTGGTGCAGTATTGATATCAAGCTGACTCAAGAATAAAATTGAACCCGATCTGTTTAATGTTTTAGGGGCACCAAGGGCCTGTCGGTGTTCGAGGTGAATTGGGAGCTGTTGGGTCAAAGGTACCAAGTCACACGCATTACTCTTCACTAATTTTAGTCAGGCTGCTTTATTGGATGAATGTGCTTTATTGGATTGTGACAGTGTGTTTATTTCATTAATGAGTTTGTAACCATGTCTGTCTCTTCATTTAGGGAGAATCTGGTCCTACTGGTCCAATGGGTGCGCCTGGGCCTCAGGTACATGACTAACAACAATAAAGACTGGGCCAGTACTGCATGTACTTATGACATGGCCTTTAACATACTGTGGGAGAGATTGTGAAGTCGGGAAGTTTTCCATTGCTACAACTTGTAGAGTGTTCATGCCAGTCAAAGAGTTTAAGATCATCCATGCCAAAAGCTGCAATGTAACTGCAGTGGAGAGATGTATCAAAGGGGTCATAATAAGCCAAAATATGGTGTGTTTCTTTGTGGTTGAAATAGTCTACGTGGCAAAACCGCAGAAATTGGGCTTTTCTAGGCTACCTTAAATGGTGGGGTGCAACTGATTTGAGGATGCCATTTTCCGGCACTTCTGTGATATTCACTTCCCAGTCGGATATATCAAAGCTTTCAGAAAGATACAAGATTCCTAGCAGTAGCTATGAGTTGGATGTTTTGAAGTGAACACCATTTGCAAGTTGGAACTTGATCTTTATTGTAAATATATGATGTGGATGCAGCATTAGCCACCGCTGCAAAACTTTGAGAAATAATCGAAATATGTTTCTGTTGTCGTATAGTCAATGGATGAGAGGCTTGTGAGCAGGTTACCTGGATAAGAGCTGCCATTTTGTGTCCTCTGTAGGGGCCGAGTGGAATGCCTGGAGAGAGGGGCCGGGTTGGTTCAGGTGGACAGCCGGTAAGAAGGAGGAATTCAAAAAATCTGGCTCATTTAACTCAATCCTTTTCACAATCATATAAATGCATTCATGCACACAGAGAAATCAGTTTAATTTGACCTGTTCTTTAAAGGGGACCTATTTTGCTGATCCTTCTTTTAATATAAGTAATGTCATGATGTTGGATGTCCATACTCAACCTATTAAAAATTTCTAAACATAAGATGCAGGGGTTTTGCCGTAATCCAAGTGATTTCCTCTCTGAACAGCTCGTCCCGAGATCTTCACGAGATCTGGGCAAAGCCTGATGTCAGGTTGTGCCGACCAATTAATACAGACCTAGCCAGAGCCAATCACGGCACTGGACCTGCCCACACCGGAAACTATTCTAGCAGGCACAAACAAGCACGGATCATACTACGCCTTCGTAGCGTCTACACTTTTGGACACACAAAAGAGGAACCGCAGATCATTTGAGGTGCAGTTTTGTCAGTATCTCTGCCAAAGCTGCTTGTCCGTTTATTTTTGGACGGGAAGAAAAGCACCTATTTCTCTTCCAAAAAACGATGCCTCAAGAAATCAGTGGGTAGCCTTTTCGTTTGCTTGCAGCAAACAGCCACGGCCAAAGGGAACGTTAGCTGTTTGTGCTCAGCATTTCACCAAAGACAGCTTTGTCAATAAAGGATAATTTGATGCTGAATAAGCGTTTCATCTACTTCTCAAACCTGAAGCAGTTGCATCGATCAAGCGCTTTGAGCAACAAGCTGTAAGTAATGATATAACTGCAAATAATGTAAGTGAAGCTAACATGTTACGGGTGGCTAGCAGGACTGCTAACCATACTTAGCACTAACAACTGGCCTCAAACGCAGGCTTTGTAAAATATCTGAAGATAATGCCTGTATCGATCGCGGCTGTCCGTGACTCTCAGAAGCGGAAGCTGTAAGTTGCTTTTATGGCATAAGCCTACCTAACGTTATAGCCAGTTGATTGTGGCTGTAGCCCTGCGGCAAACGTAGCCAAGTTATTGTTGCGAATGTTTGTGTCCTAAATATGCTGGAGTAATATCAGGGGAAATTCTACAGAAGGTACGTGAACATAAACCTAATTTGAAGCTGACTTTTTATACTTGTTTGTAATTTGGATGCTTGGTAGAACTGTCCAATGTAACGGAACTTGCTGTCTGTAAGACCTATGTTGCAAGGGTTTGTCTCTGTGGTTGTTATGACTGCTCAGTTACCAGCTACTGCATGTTAGTTTGCGTGCCATGCTACTTAAAAATGCTCCCGGTTAACGTAATTCTGATCGGTACGCTAGTGTTACTTCAGTAAGCATCAATGTGGCAGTTTCATCATAACGTTGCCCGATTGTAGCCACTATAGTTGAAGGTAACCGGGGAAGTGCTGTATGTGTCTGCTAGGTTGGGCTGAAAAGTTAGACCAGAAGTAGGTTTTTCAGAGCTTGGGATACGTGTTTGGGTTTGTTTATGGCTGCTTGTGATCGCTTCACTTATCCATGACCGGGACCAGCCGGATACTTCACCAATATCTGGGCTAGCTCTCTGATGCTACTGTGAATGCAATCACGAAACGCACAAACTATAGCGTGTCTGGTATAACAAACGATTTCTCTGCACTGCCGTGGCCTAATTTCATCCCCCTTTAGAAATTGTTCAGGCTAATGCATATGCAACTGTTCATGCTAAAGGAACTTACGGTCTGTAAAACATGTGTCATGTTCATAACATAACCGGAGCTCTCTCTTGCTGTCACCTACTATCCATAAAGCTGCTTGCACATTGGATATGAAATTAATTTTTCGTGCAACAAATTACACTCAAAGTCAATGCAAAGACGCGAATACATGCGTTATGGCCGACCCACCAGATTTCTACGGTCTCCGGTCTACACCTGGGTATGTTGACCCGTTCTAAAAATGTGTCTGCATGGGGTGGATTCTAGCTTTCCCTCAATCCTAGCAATAGAATGGAAATACCAGTGTACTCACCATAGAAGCCGTAGGTAGATAGCAAATTTGAGCTTGAGCTGCCAAACTTCCGCACTGTGTCCTCCTCTTTCGCCGCTGCATTTATTAGAACAAGTTCATTTCATTACTTCAATACACATTTACAGCGTTTGATTGTGGCACTTCCCTGCCGATTTCTTAGCTCAGATGGCAGACGCGTCTCACGTTTCGCACAAGGGAGGCGGACCTGGAAAACTGCGTTCTGCTGAGTCCCGCCCAGCTCCGCCCTACATAGAGCTGGCCAATCAGAAGAAAGTGGGCACACGGGGAGGGGGGGCCATAGTGGAAGAGCTGCCGAAATGAGGCGTTTCAGGCAGAGACTGCAATGGACTACAAATGGGTTTTTTTTGAGGATGGCAGTATGAGCTAAATAAGGACCCTTAAACGATCAAGAGTACTCTACGGGAGTCCAAGATCAAAATATACACTTGGAAATGTAGCAAAATAGGTCCCTTTGAGTAGTCAGCCTGTTCTAAATTCAGGAGGGCATATTCTCATTTGAGATAACATAACATGAACTCAACTATGGTCATGATGAAGAACTAATAGCATGTAAATCTGTATTGTGAATGTTTTCTTAAAGATGTCATATCCTACACTGCGATTGACACTGATTTACAATAAATACTGATTATAGCACACAAAATTGTACAGACTACTACTAATGTATTTATAGATTTGTGTAATTGATTAGATAAACGTGTGTATTTTAACTGTCTGTGTTTTATTGGTGTTTTTATACCGTAGGGCAAGCGTGGTCCATCAGGAAATATTGGAAAACCAGGGCCAATGGTAAGAAAAAATAATTATTAATTACAAGTGATCCAAATGATTAATGACAGAAATATTTCAAATTTTCAAAGCCTTCTCATGAAGAATATCATTATGCACAAGAGGCTAGTGGAATTTTTAGCCTAGCTGAGGTCTTACATTCTTGTATTCACAATCAACATGTGTCCTCCCCCTTTTTTCAACCCCCCGCCCAGCCCAATCACCTCACTTTGGATTTTTCATCTACTTCTATACCATTTCTTTTCCACATTTAATTTTTTTTATTGCTCTGGCCACGGAGGAGAACAGGTCAAAGGTTGACTCTGCTTTTGTTTGGGCTCTGTGAGCATGTTTGCCGTGCTTTTGTTTTCTCATTGCTGCCATTGATATAACTTCGCTACTTCAGCTTCAACCGCTCTCATGAAACCTCGGGCGAGCCCTACAACACTCTAAAATTAGATAATGGCCGGATATACCCTACTCAAATATTTGAATACTCTGATATCAAATATACTCTGAACATACAGTTTTTGTAAGCAGTTAGCTAGCTTAATATACTCTGTTGAACATACTGCTTTTGTCGGCAGTTAACTGAAAACATAGCCAATGTATCAAGCCCAAATCACTGAAAGTCCCTTGGCACAAGCTGCACTGAAACAGCTTAAGGTCTGCTGCCATGTAGAATGTCAGCCATGCACCACTTCCTTGGAGTGTTAACTTCCGTTGCCTAGCATTCTCTGCAGACGATTTCTTCAAAATTGTCTGTTACGTAATGTATCCAAACGTGAGACCTATTGAACTTACCCCCAATCCCCCTCAACAGGCCCTGTAGCCACACCCACCCCTCTCTACACAGAGAAGGTCATTTTGCCCTCAAATGTCCCAACACAACCAAGCTGGTATAACTGTAGAGGGAACTTAATTTGGCTAATGAGCTCAATGACAAAGATTGCCAGTGTATCATAGACAAGAATTAACATTTGTTTTTTATATTTTCAAGTTACATGTCTTGTTATTTAGGCTACCATGTAAACTATGACTCCAGACACATAGCACAGTGACCAGGTTTGCAGTGTCATTAAATTTATACAGCGTGTTGAAATTTTTGGCTGGGACTTTGGTTGTGAGAACAGTGTTTCCATGGTAGTTGTGAGTATGTGGCTGTTGCTTGTTGTTACTGTGATAATTGTGTAACTGTATGGCTGTTATGACTCCTATGACTAGGCTTGCAGTATGTTACTGTTATGTCAGTGTGACTGCATGGTTCTCATTACCGTCTGGCTGTAACATGTATTACTGCAATGAGTGTGAATGTATGGCTGTTATGACTGTGTGGCTGTTCCAAATTTCGCCATAGTAACAATGTGACTATATGCCTGTTTTTACTGTCTGGCTGTAACGTCTGTTACTGTCATGACAGTGTGGCTGTATGGCCGTTATGAATGTGATGCTATTCCGTACTTTAATCTTATGACAGTAAGGTTGTAAGACTGTTATTACTCTCTGGCTGTAATCTGTGTTATTGTAATGGCAGTGCGACTGCATGGCTGTTTTGACTGTGAGGCTATTCCATTTGTTACAGTAATGGCAGTAAAACTGTAAAGCTGTTACACCTGTTTGGCTGTTGTCACTGTTTCACAGTGCGTCTCTAATTTTAGGGACCTCTCGGTCTCAGTGGGCCCCCTGGTTTCCCTGGAAACCCTGGTATGAAGGTGAGTTCAGTCAGGTCCCGAATGCATTTACATCGTAACGGAAGCAATGAGCAATGTTTATTTAGAATCCCCTTCCATCAAACAAATTTTTGAGAAACTTAAATATCCAGGCAAGACATTGTTTTTGGACTGTGATTTTGAATCATCTTACTTTGCGTCCCTGTTTTTCAGGGAGAAGCTGGCCCCACAGGGGTCCGGGGGACTGAGGGGCCTCAGGGACAGCGGGGAGAGACTGGACGACAGGGAACAGCAGGTTCAGCTGGCCTACAGGTGTGTGTGTGTGTGTGTGTGTGTGTGTGTGCGCGCGCGCGCGCGTGTGTGTGTGTGTGTATTGATGTATGTGCGAGTGTGAATGCACAGGAGTGTGTACCTTTGCACAATAGCAACAAAATGTGTTCAAATGTGATATTAGTGCTACTGATGTCAGTGCTGTAATTGTGTTTGAGCAGTACTGTTGCCAATGCTGTAATTTAGTCATTGTTGTAACTGCCTCAGCACTTTCATGTTGTCTGTGCTGTAGAGGTACCAGTACTGTAATAGTGTCAGTATTATAACTATATATAGTGCTGTAATTATGTCAACACTGCAATGGTGCCAGTTCTGGAATCATATCAGTGCTGTAATGGTGCCAATGCTGTAATTGTGTCACTCTGTAGTGGTTTCTGTATTGTAATAGTGTCACCACAGTTATGTTGTCAGAGCTGTAATGTAATCCATACTGCTGTTGTGTCAGAGCTGTAATAGTTTTGGTATAGTGAATAGTATCAGTACTTTAAATGTGTCAGGACTGCAGTAGCGTTAGTGTGATAATGGTACTGTTATTGTAATGATGACTGTGCTGTAATGGCATGACTGCTCTAATGGTGTCAGCACTGTTGGTGTGTCAGTATTGTTATTACTGTTGTCAGCTCTGTAATGGTATCAATATTGCTAGAGTGTTAGTCCTGTAATTGTATCGGTTTTTAGTGGTGCTTATGCTGTATGTGATTGTGGTCTTACGGTGTCACTACTGTAATGTGTCAGTGCCAAAATAATATCAGTTCTGCAATAGTGTTAGCAATGACATGGTGTCAGTGCGCCAATGGTATCAACATTGTAATGTTGTCATTGCTATAACTGTTTTTGTTATGGTATCAATACTGTAATGATATCAGTTTTTTAATGGTTTCCACACTGTAATGGTGGGAGTGCCGTAACAGTGTCATTACTCTGAAATGCGCAGCAATGGTATCAGTACTGTAATTGTGACAGCCATGTAGTAGCGTCTGCTTGGTAATGATTTCAGGGCAGTAATAGATTTAGCCCTGTAATGATGTTTGCATGGTAATGGTGTCAATGCTGTAATTGTGTCAGCAGTGTAATGGCGTCTGTGTGGTATCGGTGACAGTGCTGTGATTGTGTCAGCACTGTAATCTATCAGTACTGTAATGGTGTCAGTGATTTAATGCTGCCCTTACTGTAATGATAATAGTGCTTTAAGGGTGTCATTAGTGTAATGAAGTCATTGCAGTAAAGGCATCAGTGCTGCAATTGTGTCAGTGCCGTAATTGGATCAGCAGTGTCATTATGTCAGAGTGGTGATGGTCTTGGTGATGTTGTAGAGACAGCACAATTATGGTGTCAGCATTGTAATCTTGTTAGTGTTGTAATGTTTTTAGCCCTGTAATGTTGTCAGTTCTGTGATTGAGTCAGCTTTGTAATGTCTGCCCTGTGATGCTGCCAGTGTTCTAATGAGGTCAGTGCTGAAATGGTATCAGTATTGTAATGTTCTCTGTGCTGTAATGCTCTCAGTACTGTGTACATGATTGCACCTGTTTCAGGGTCCATCAGGAACAGAGGGTGGGCCAGGAACCAAGGGACCAATAGTAAGCTCTGAATGATCTTTTCACTTGAGGCATCCATGACAAATGAATAATAATAATAATAATAATAAGTTGTAGAAGTAGAAGCAGTAGTACTTTGATGTGTTCTGTTATGATATTTGATAAGAGAGAAAATCTGTATCCTCTTATTTAGACGTGACATGTGTCTTCACCCCCCTCTGTTGTAGGGAACACTTGGCCCCCAGGGGCCTGCGGGTCTTCTTGGCCCTCCAGGGCCTCCAGGACCACAGGGGAGCACCGGCCAGCCGGGTGTGAAAGGCCAGCTGGTAATGTTGCTCTGTTGCACTTCCTGTGTCAGCTCTTACATACATCCTGCACTGTCTAGCCCACCATGTTCTTGCAATGTAAAGCCACCTGTCTTTACAGGGAGACATCGGAGTTCCGGGCTTCAAAGGAGAGGCTGGACCTAAAGGTGAACAGGTAAGAAGAACCTTTGCGATACATAATGAATTATTTCCAATTATTCTCTTGGTCAACACTGCAGTCAGTCCCATAAGTATTTGATCAGTAACACAATTTTCATCATTTTTGCACTGTGTGTGTCCTGTCATCACATGTCAGACATAATGTTGCAATGTTTATGTCCCCTAGGGTCCACCTGGTTCCCAGGGGCCACTGGGGCCCCCAGGAGAAGAGGGGAAGAGGGGAGCCCGTGGAGACCCCGGCTCTATTGGTCCCCTTGGCCCTGTCGGTGAAAGGGTGAGTCTGGCTTTTAACCCAGCATGCTTTACCATGGCAAATCCATCTGTGTTTCATCCAATGTTCCAGCAAGGACATGTAGCCTTAAATGTGTGTTTTTCACTGTGTGGGAATGCGACAGGCTGAGATACTGCACATCAGATCTGAAGTAAAAACATGCATCAGTGGTTTCATGACTCTTATCATGTCAAAACCAATCTTGAATTATTCTCTGAAAAATAATTTCTTTTTAGGGTTCTCCTGGAAACAGAGGATTTCCGGGAGCAGACGGGTTACCTGGACCTAAGGTACATCACCTTTCCAAAGTCTGAGGGAAGACTTTCCATCAAATGTTGATGATTTGACAATGAAGCATTTCTCCATGGTGTCTCTAGGGCGCGCAAGGCGACAGGGGAACAGGTGGTTTGCCAGGACCCAAGGGTTCATCTGGCGACCCTGGACGCACTGGCGAGCCTGGCCTCCCTGGTGCCCGGGTATGGAAACTCCACTTAATCTCATAGCAGTACAACCCAACATGCCATGTCAGGTTTATCAGAGTAACCTTTACTCCTGTGCCCATTCTCCAGGGCCTGACCGGGAATCCCGGAGTCCAGGGAGCCGAAGGGAAGCTAGGACCACTGGTTAGTTCCAAAAACGTTTTTCCAACCGTAATCCATCGTATTTGAGGGACCAAAGTAAGGAATGCGGTCCCCCTTTTTATTTTGAAGGGTGGACCTGGGGAGGATGGCAGACCAGGGCCAGCTGGGTCCGTCGGAACCAGAGGACCTTCTGGATCGATGGGCCTTCCAGGACCCAAGGGATTCAGCGTGAGTACTGCGCTATTTTGAAAATTTAATCTATAATTTCCCATGGAAGATGAATCAGTGCACATATTCTCTCTTTGAATTAAAAAGGCATAAATGTAAAAAAAATGTCCAGATAGTAACTGGGATTTAATGTAAAAAATCATCATGGAATAGGGATTTGCTGTGAAAATCACTACTGACTCACGTATCGTGCGGTTATGTGACTAATATTTTCTCTGATACTTGCGAAGGGAGATCCTGGGAAAACCGGTGAACAGGGAAATCCTGGAGTACCTGGACAAAGAGTGAGTATGCGCAATACCTGTGTGATTCATTACGTGACTGATTCACTTTACCTTGTCCTATGTTATATGGTATTAACTGACTTTTTTATGGTGTAGCCAGTTCATTTTCCCCTGTGTTATGAGGTCTCAAAATAACTGGTTGACTCATCTTGCCACAAATTCACTTTCCCGCTTTCTATGAGATCAGAACATCACCTGAGTGATTCATCACGTTACTGATTCACTTCCCTAGGCTCTGCCTTATGTGATTGTGTATCAACTGATTGAGTCATTATGTACCTGACAGTGTCTTCTCTGTGTTTGTAGTTATTTTCTGAGTCGTTCTTCCATAATATACATGATTGACTGTGTTTTTCTGATGCAGAGGTGTAAAATCCAGGGGTCAGAAAGTAAAAGTCCTGCCTAGTTTTTCTCCCTCCCACAGAATGAGCTGATCACTCATATTGGCTCTATCACCTGTCTGAAGTAAATCCAGGTGGTTTGAATAAAGGTCTTTGGAGGATTTTTACTTTCTGAACCTGGACTTTACACCTCTGTTCTGGTGCAATTTTTGGGAATAATTAAGTAACTGATTCAGCGAGTGATTGATAGACTGTACCCTGCCTGTGGTACGAAGGCTGATGTTCACTGAATGACTGTGTTGTAGGGTCCCCCCGGTAAAGAAGGAGAAGTCGGCCCAGCAGGTTCTCCTGGTCCAGCTGTAAGTCTTTCCCTCATATCTGTTGTGGAAGGAGAGCGGACTGCGTTATGTGAAGGGCTTAGAACCAGAGCAGTCTGACCCACAGAACATTGTTTATGAGATAATGGATGTTAAAGTTTTAAAATATTAAAAAATAAAAGTTATTACTCACATTGTTGTTCACAGGTATAACACAAGTCATGACACCAATTTTGCGTTATGAACCTTATCAACATCTGTCACAATATGATTCAAACTCTTGCAGAGAACATTTCTTGCAGAGAACCACTGGTTCTCAGCCCTTTATATAATCTCAGCTGGGTCACACTCAGAAAATTTAGAAAATTTACACTGTTGTGCCTTTAGGGGTACAATGACTTGTCACTGAGGCAGTGCACTCTATGGTATGCCTATTGTACTCTTGAAAATATACACAGTGGGCGCCAACATTACTGGCACCTCTGACTGGCAATGCACAAACAATACAAAAAAACCCAATATAATTATAGAGAAACTGAATATACCAACATTTGCCAACTACTTTACTTTAGTAATGTTTCAATGGAGACAAGCAACATCATAGCAGTTATTTGATGCAAAATAAATTTTAACAAAATCATGGTTTCATTATTATTCACATCCTTCATTGAGTACTTAGTGTGACCACCTCTGGCAAGGATAACAGCTTTTTTGACAAAGGGTGAGGCAGACATCTGGGGAGATTTTGGACCAATCCAAACAGAGCCTGTCAAATTCCCTCACATTCTTGGCTTTGTGTTTATCAACTGCCCTCTTCAACTCAGCCCACAAGTTTTCAGTTGGATTGAGGTCTGGCGACTGAGATGGCCATAGCAGAACATTGATTTTGTTGTCACAAAGCCATTTCTGTGTGGATCTTGAGGTACGCTTTTGGAGAGTCAACCTACAGCCAAGTCCCAGCCCTCCGGTGGCGGCAACCAGATTGTCGGCCAGAATATCGTGATACTTGGTGGATTTCATTATGCCATTAACCTTAACCAGTTCCCCTGGACCTCTTGAATTAAAACAGCCCCAAAACATGACTGATCCACCATCATATTTCACTGTGGGTATGAGGCGCTTCTCTTTGTATGTTTCTCTGTTTCAACACCAAACATGCTTTCTCTGACCAAAACATGCAATTTTGGTCTAATCTGACCAAAGAACTTAGTTCGAGTCATAATTTAAATGACAGTCGGCCAACTCTAAGTGCTTGCTTCTATGCCATCTGGTCAGAAAAGTCTTTCGTTTAGCAACCCTTCCAAAGAGATTGTGGTTGTGCAGGTGACGCCTGATTTTGTTGTTTGAGACCTGGTGACCCCAAGGTACCACCAGGCCTTCAATTCTTTCACAGTGATTCTTGGGGATTTTGTAGCTTCTCTCACCATCCTCCTCAGTATCTTGGGGGGGGGGGGTTTGCTGTCGTGAAAACCTCTATCTTTGAGGTTTTCAACAGTTCTATATCTTTGGAATTTTTAAATAATTGCCCCGACATTGCTCAGTGGTATCCCAGAAAACAAGCACCTCCGCTCTGGATCTGCCCCGGCTCTGTACCGACTTCAGCACATCCGGCTCAGAGCGGGGGCAGATCCGGAGCGGAGGTGCTTGCTATCTGGGATATTACATCGTTTGTGAATCTTCTTGTGGCCGTTACCAGATTTATGAAAGTGTATGACCATCTGCTTCTTTTGGGCTGACAATAGTTTTGTTTTCTTCATGGTGTTGGATGGCAAAGGGATATTACATATGCGTTACCTCATTTATACACCCAAGTAAAACAAGAAGTGATGGAATGGCCCTTTATAGTTCCTGAACACTTACATAAAAATTAAATATGTAGAATTTAATACCTGGTTGAATTTAGATTTTTTGGTTTTATTTACAATAATCTTTTGGGAGCCATTTATAGCAAAACCGTGATTTGGAGGAATTTGAGGTTTAATTAAATCAGTAAATTATCTTAGTTGGTTCCATTGGAACTTTAAAATTGTTCTGTATATCTCACATTGTTTTTCAGACTTTCTCTATAAATACATTTTTTAGAGTATTTTAAATCATTACCTCCCCCCAATGAAGTTGGAGGAGGTTATGTGATCATTACCGTTTGTCTGTTGGTTGGTTAGTTGGTTTGTTTCTAAGCAGGATTACGCAAAAAGTTATGCATGGATTTTCCTCAAATTTGGTGGAATGATTAAGTATTGTTCAAGTAAGAGGTGATTCGATTTTGGGAGCTCAAGGTCAAGGGCATGCAAAAGGTCTAAAACACATTAAAAACATACTTGTGCAAAGACTACAGGACTGCATAAACAGAGGGGTTGCGAGCTAATACTGGCAAAAATAACATTGAGTACATTAGCGGAGGTACTTTCGCTCTCTGAGCACAGCTCTAGTTGTTTGGGCATTGCCAGTCAGGGGTGCCCGTGATTTTGGAGCCTACTGTATTTCTCTTTTAAGTCCTTGAACGAGTACACATAGTAAACTTGACATCCAATAATTAGCCCTTGGAGCTACATGCATGTTATTTTTTAGATTTTTAACCCAAAAGTGGATTCCTATTACGGCCCAACTTCTGTGAGTGTGATGTAATGGCGTTCTTTTAGTTTTCCCTGATCATTTTCTGCTGAGTCACGCTATAGGGAAGAATATTTGGAAAAGGGTTTTAAAGTATTTTTATACGTTTTTTCAATTTGGAGTATTGATATTGAGCTGGACAATATCAATCCATATTCTGCATATTTACAAGGAGACTCATCGTTCTGATATTGCCATGAGAAGTCTGTTTTCTGGCTGTTGAGATTATGTGCAGCACTTTTGGTTTAGGGTAGATCCTGAGGCCAGATTTGGGGGTCTAGATCTCTGATGGGAGTGGTTTAGAGTTGGGAGTGGGGACAGTGGTGAGAGTTCAGTATGGTATGGGCCAATTAGACTTCAGAATAAGGGAAAGGCAGAGCAGAGTAGAGATAGAGAAAGAGAAAGAGAGAGAGAGAACCAGAGAGAGAGAGAGAGAGAGAGAGTTAGGCAGGTCTGGGATTAATAAAGAGTTCTATACAATTTTTGAACCTAATATCGCGAACGTTTATTTTAAGGAGTAAAATAAATATGCCTTTGAACCAAGACTTGAATGTTCAATACATAAGTTTAACTGGAGTACTTAATGCGGATTACTTTAGCGCTATACCAAATATGTTAGATACTATATTAAAACATTAAGAAAATAAAGATGCCTTCATGTTTTTTACAGTATGCTGTTCCATGAGATGAGTACACTCGCACTCAGTCATTGCCATCAAAGCTGAGATCTGTGGCATGCTAGTGGTTTATGATTTGGTCGTGAATGCAAGTTAGTACTTCACATTTTTCTGTCTTTTAAAGACGGCCTCTTCATCTTCATTACTGCGCAGTCAGCAATACAGTTTCTTCCATATTTCTTTCAAATGATATGAAATAAAACTCAGCTTCCTGCTGTTGGGCTCTTCATTTTTGATGTATCTGTGAAATCAGACCCAAATTTGATTCAATCAAATCTGTTGAGTAGTGAAATTGAGAGATAAATTTCTCATAAATCACTTCAGCCTTTAGCTGTCAGCAAACCTCAGGGCAAAAATATTACGGCTTTTCACATGTTAAAGCAGTGAGCAGACTAGACTTAAGTCATTAATAAAGTGAATTTTAATGTAAATAGAAGCTGCTTGCTGAAAGTCTGAAGGTCCATATATTCTTTTTTTTTGTTTTTGTTTTAAAGATAAGTCTGTCGTAGATCACATATTTGATGTCATGGTGAATTATTGACAGCTCACTGCACAAAATGTGGGGGAAAAATGAAATGCAAGTGGAGGCTAGTCTCCAGAGTACACCCTTGAGATGAAGGGCATATGGAGGGACTCATCTCGAATGGCTGTGTTTGGGGAATGTATCTGGTCTGAGATGGTGGCTGACGAGCGCCTCTCTTTATCCAGGGTCCCGCGGGAGAGAGAGGGGAGCAGGGACCTCCTGGAGTCAACGGCTTTCAGGTGCGCTAATCCCTCAAGCATTATTTCTGCCAATCACAGCTACTGTGGCAGCCAGCGGCAGCGTCAAATTAACATGATTGTAGCATCTATGGGACTACTGCATAAATCACCTGTTCATTTTTATAGGGGTTGCCTGGAAGCCCAGGTCCACCAGGAGAGCCAGGAAAGCCAGGTGATCAGGTACATGCATTTAAGTGATTTACGGGCTTTAACTACCCATGATATGTTTGACTCATGCCTTGTGGATCATATAGAAGTATTTTCAGCCAGTAAATTGTTGTGCTTGTGTGTCATTTTTAGGGTATCCCGGGAGAAGGTGGTGCCGTGGGTCCGCTTGGGCCGAGGGTAAGCCTCATTTATGTTTACACCGTGTAACCGCATATGCTGCATGACCGCGCTCTTTCAGGAATGTTCACCCTGTAAAGTTCCCGAGCATGACCGACACACTCTCCTTTCTTTGTCCCGCAGGGCGAGCGAGGAACCCCAGGAGAGAGGGGGGAACTCGGGTCCCCCGGTTTGCAGGGAGCGAAAGGCGTTCCGGGAGCAGCTGGACCCGATGGGCCTAAGGTACCAAACTAACGGCGGACATGCAAGCCGATATTGTCGTGGTTTGGTCCTGCCGGATGTTCCCTGCAATCCAGTGGGCACTGGGACCAGGAGCCTAAAAGCAGGAAGCAGGACCCACATGCACAGGCTGATACAAAAATAAAGGAACTTTTAATAAGTATTTGAAAAAGACAATCAAAAGATCAGGGGAGCAGCAGCACCAAACAGGAGGGCTAAAATCTCAGAATGCAGCTGTAATTGCCAATTGGCTATTGCAGCTCTTAAATACTGTGCCTTCACCTCCACTTCAAAGAGCCACACCTGTTGCTTGTTAAATTGGAGGCGAATACAGCAGGAGGGGGAGGGACTGCAAGGCAAAACCCTTACAGATATGTTATGCATGTCTTAAACCACTCATTCGCTTTTCCTGTGTCTGGACACAGTGTATAATACTGCACCAAAGCTGCAGGAGATCCTACCCTATAATCTGGAGCATGTATGCGTGCACTGCTCACTTCATAGTCAAAGAGTACACGGACATGTCATGGTTTGGGACCATTTTTTATGGTTATGGCAAAGCCTCCCAGATCTCCTGAAGGAAAATGTTGAAGGCATGTTATACAGTTACCATTTTATCTGTGCTTCCAAAGATTTTAGGGAAGGCCCTTATTGGTTTCAGCAAGGCAATGCTCTCCTGCACAGAGCTCCATGCTTGGTTGGCCAAGATCACTGAAGATAAACTTGAATGGCCTGCTCAGAGGCCTGATAGTAAGCTGACATTAAAAAACTATTAGGATAAACTAAAAAGTTGACTTTGAACCAGGCTGAATCCCCAACATCACTGCCTGGATCCTTACTTTCCTGGCTGGAATGATAGCAAGGTTCTAATATCTAGTGCCGTGGTCTCCAGCCCTGTTCCTGGAGAGCAATTTATCTGTTGGTTTTTACTCCAAACCTAATTCAGCAAATCTGATTCAGCTAATTAGCTGCTCATCAAAATCACTAACTGGGATATGAGATGTGATTTCATTCCGTAGCTCTGCAGAGGCAGGTTTGGATAACAGAACCTTCCTAGACTAGTTACAACCTAGGAGCCTGTTACAACCAGACGGTGGCACCACCTTCATTAACGCCCATTATTGTAAAACGAGATTTTGGCTGAGCAGGAATTCACATTCATTTGGTCACAAAAAACTTATCTTAAACAAAGGACCTCGGAATGTCAGAGGAAAAGCATATTTTTGTAAAATATTTCTAATTTAGTTGAAGTTCATCCAGTTGGATAAATACACTATGCATTTTACCTCAGCCGAACGCTTCATTGACATTGTCAATAAAGAGCACATGTTCTTATTGTCCTATAGGGCAGTCCAGGACCAGCTGGCGCTCTGGGAGACCCAGGTCCACCGGGGCTTCAGGGGATGCCAGGAGAGAGAGGATCGTCCGGACCCTCAGGGCCCAAAGGTGAACGGGTAAGCAGCTGTTCATATCGCTTGTTTCTCGTTTGAATCTCCCATCTCTTGATTCACTTCTAATGCGGCCCACTTCTTCTGGTTTTAGGGCTCTGTTGGCGAGAAGGGGTCAGAGGGCACTGCTGGAAACGATGGAGCCAGAGTGAGTTTCACTGCCCACACTCACTGAGGGGCAATTACATTTCCCTGTCATGGAATAAAAGGGGTAAAATACAGTTTATGGCAACGATTCAATGCCTGCTCATACCAATGGCTATTATCACAATAATTGTACCCTCGGAAAACAACTTTCCAAATTGGTATTGTCATCGTTGTCTTTGTGCTTGTGTTAGCCTGTAACAAACTTACAAAACAGTGCAATTCCTTTGTGCACAGTTCTGTAACAAATGTGCACCATTTATTATTATTATTGTTATTCATATTATTTATTTTGTAATTAAATATATTTCCCTTGGTTAGGGACTGCCAGGCCCTGTCGGACCACCTGGACCCCATGGGCCCAGTGGTGAAAAGGTGAGACTGCATTCTACGCAGTTTTAAACTGCCCCAAATGGGACTGCTCTCTATACTGTGTTAAACTGAATAAAAAGGCTGTGCAGTGACTATAGTCACATTTCAGGGAGAAGCTGGACCTCGCGGTGCACCTGGGCCTCATGGCTCAAGAGCAAGTCCAGTAAGTGTCCTTTATTTCAAAACATACTTTACTGACCTCTCATATCTTTTTTAAACACAGCTGGGCAGACATTTTATGTACCCTCGCCTCTGTGATTTTATGAGATATGCCCTAATTTTTCTTTTGTATTCCAGGGATCTCGAGGCGAACCTGGTCCGACTGGTCCGGTTGGATTTGCTGGTCCCCCTGTAAGTTACACTTTTCATTGAAAAATGGCGTATGTACCACTGACTCAGTTCATAGGCTGATTTGGAAACTGTGTAGCAGGCCAGGTCTTTACAACGATGGATGATTAGTCTTCTGATCATTCTGCAGGGTCCCGATGGTCAACCTGGAGTGAAGGGAGAGACTGGAGAGCCTGGTCAGAAGGGCGATGCTGGATCTCCTGGCCCCCAGGGTTTGGCGGGGTCACATGGTCCCAATGTGAGTGTGGAGAAATAGGATGGTCCCAGGTGATTCTGAAGGGGGCCTCAATGCTCACAGTGGCTGTTCTCTCCTAGGGGCCCGTGGGAGTGGCTGGACTGAAGGGTGGCAGAGGAACACAGGGGGCTCCGGTAGGTGCACAATCTTTGTCTCGGTTTTGTTTGGGTAAAATCCGAATTAGTGTCTCGGTTTTCTTTTGGTTCATACAGAATCTTTGTCTCTGTTTTAGTAGGGTTATATGCAGATTCTTTTTTGCTTTTGTATGGGTGCACACAGAATCTTTGTGTTGGTATTATTTGGGTATATTCACAATCTTTGTCATGGATTTGTGTGGGTAGATGCAGATTGTCTTGGTTTTATTTGATTATATTCAGAATCTTCGTTCTAGTTTGTTTGGGTAAATGCAGATTTTTTTTTTTTTGGTTTTGTGTATGCAAATGCAATATTTTTGTCATGGTTCTGTTTGGGTAAATTCAGAGTATTTGTCATGGATTTCTTGGGGTGTATACAGAATCTTTGCTTTGGGTTTGTTGCAGTGCATGCAGAATCTTTATCTTGGCATTGTTTTGATATATGCGGAATCTTTGTCCTGGTTTTTCTGGGGTACATGCAGAACTTTTATCAAAGTATTCTTTGGAGATATGCAGAATTTTTGTCTTGGTTTTTTTTTTTTTATGTGTGTAAATACATTTTGTCTTCATTTCATTTTTGGTGAATTCAAAATCCTGGTTATGTTTGGGTAAGTCCAGAATATGTGCCTTGGTTTTTTGGGTAAACACATTCTTCAGTGGTAATTCTCTTTCTCTTCAGGGCCCAACTGGTTTCCCAGGCTCCCCTGGCAGAGTTGGCCCACCTGGCTCAACGGTGAGCACCTCAGTAACGCTGCATGAGTAAAATAGTTCCTTCATAAAGGCACACAGTGCCCTCAGATGATGTCACTCTTTGGAGCCAATGGAATGAAGGGGTTTTTGGTGGCATACTGATGGTTGTCTCTCGCCTAGGGGCCCCTCGGAGAGCCTGGACCTCTCGGTCCACCGGGTAAAGATGGCCCTGGTGGTCTCCGTGGAGATCCTGGTGCACCTGGACGGCAAGGGGAGCGCGGGGCTGCTGGCCCACCTGGATCTCCAGGGGATAAAGGGGATTCTGGAGAGGATGGTCCCACGGTGAGCGTCTCTGAGTGTTTGATTACACAGTTAGACTGGATGTGATGCATTTCACAAGTACAGCTACATATTTACTAACCGGCTGACTAAAGTTGTGTACATACTTGTGTATAATTAGGGCCCCGATGGACCACCAGGCCCTGCCGGAACAACTGGGCAGAGAGGAATTGTGGGTCTTCCTGGTCAAAGAGGAGAGCGAGGCATGATTGGACTTCCTGGTCCAGGGGTAGGTATCTTTTACACACTTTTTGTTTCCTTTCCATACACGCAGCACTCTGTGCCCATTTTACATATATTTTAGCTCACAAGGACCTGTGGTCGGTTGGGCTTATGTCGTGGCTTGTTCGTCTGTAGTCTTCGGTCTTTATCACCATTGGCAGTGGTGGAGGGTGTTGTCATTGGCATTTGTAAACAACCTCTGCTCAAAAACTGTTTGTCCAATGAAACAGAAACTTTACTGCCATCTTCCAACCAATGAGGCCTCCAAAGTTTATGTAAATTTTGATGATTCATTATCAAATTTGACTGCTAAGGCAGCCATCTTGAAAATGCCATTTTGACTGATTTGTCTATTATTTATGTGGAGATTGGGCTGGTATTTGGTAATTAGGTAATTGGCAGCATGACTCAGTACATAAATCGTGGGTTTTTCTGTTAAGTGCATTTTGACCTTTAACATCACACCAGGTCCGTAAGTTTCCTAAATACCTTTAAAAGTCTTGTTCAAAACTACCTGACTGAAAGCTGAAACTTTTCCAACAACATCCCACCAACATTGATACTAAGGTTAACATAAATGGTTGCCATCCCTGTTCGCCGGCAACCTACTTGGAAATGTTATTGTAACCCATTTGACAGTCATTATGACTCGGTGCGCAAGCGCAAGTGAGGTATACGGTCGTTCGTTTGCGTGTCATTCTGTCTGTTACTGGGATAGCTGCTACACCGGACAAAATCAAGTCCTAGAGTATGGCTCTATGGGTTAAATGCCATGACCTCTTGGATTTAAATTTGCCAGATTTTTGAGATGGAGCTTTGTTTTTGAGTTATAGGACTATTTGATTACCATGATGGCTGCTGCAAGCGATCAAGACTTCAACAAAGAAATAGCACCTCACAGTGGATCGCTTTTGTCAGTTCGATTTATATCACCGCAATACCACTGATGGCAAAAGCTACGAATATAATGATAATACTGTCAGGGTTTGAAATTGCGAACGATCAAAATTAACTATCAGCTGAGGTTAAAAGAAGGCAAAAAGCAATGTGTTCATTATCAAGATTATGGCCCGGTTCTCTCAGATAACAGCTCGTTAAATGCTGGGTCCAAACACTTCAAACGTGAAAGTACCTCCATACATAGAGAAAGCAGACACAGAAAATGCTGTGACAAATGAGCGTGAACGAGTAGGTTCGGTGTTCTGTTAATAATTGCCTCCTATCAAAATATGCTGCCTCGCGGTTCTGTGCTTGCACAGACCTAAAATCTTCATCTCGGTTTCTTCGCTCATATCTCAAGTAACCTATCTGCAAAAATCATAAAGACTTTTTTTCAGCGCGTCTTTATACCTGTAAACCTTTATATATTTGCACGTACGCGCTATATTTTCCTGTTAATGCAGAAATTAGATGACAACTAGCCGTGCTAGATGACAACTAGTACGGGCTAAATGCACGTTTTTCGATGCAATGTAGGCAACCTGGGTTTAAAAGTTTATAGAATTTCCTTGTATACAACATTTGTGGTGCTGTTTTGTCCCTGATTGAATTAGCCCATTTTACTTGCTTCAAGATGCAGCTTTCACTTCATAACTAAGTTCGAAAACCTGGCGCATTGCCTTTGTCACACAGTAAAACCGGTGTATGCGGAAAACAGACTCATTGTTCACGGTGGTTTTGGAGGAGATGTGTGAAATTACGCAAATCGCCAACTCAGTAATAATATATAGATGGCGTGCATCATATATCTTAAAACAAGCGTATCCAACTCATTGTAACATTTGTTTATGTTATAATAAGCTAACAAATAGCAAAGTTACCTCTACACAGCGGCGGCTGGTGAACTGGCAACAGGGGAAGCTCAAACAATCCCTTAGAATTAAGGATTGGTCACAAACTGTTTTCAATCATTCATTTAAATTACCATTACAGAAACTCTGAAAACTCTCAACATTACCGGGTGTGGCCAGTTATAATTTATAACGCATACCCATCAACTCTCACACATTCGGTCTGAGTTAAGTTGCATATTTACGTTCCTCTGCTGTAGTCAGCAATTATTCAATCAACGCGTATGTCAGAGATTCTCGCACAGAATTGAAGTCCTTTTGCACGGGGGGATTAGAAGCAATGGAATTGCATTAAGACCTTTCAAATGATCTTATTTCATTTGAACAATCATGAAACACATGCATCGCTTCCAACCCCTGAGTAAAGAAAAGTGTGAGGAGTCCGGAGTCGTAATCGGTATGGGTTATAAATGAAAACCGGCCACATCTAATAATGTTGAGAGTTATTGGAGTTTCTGTAATGGTAATTTAAATGAATGATTGAAAATAGGTCATGACCAGTCATTAATTTTAAGGGATTGTTTGAGCTTCCCCTATTACAAGTTCACGAGCCGCCACTGCCTCTGTAGACTGATTCATATTGCAATACATATTGCAAAGTAAAAAACAAAGACTTTACGACTTTACATCAGATCTGCATTTAACCCTAAGACAGTTGAAGATTTGATTCGGATCAGTGTGGAGGGTCCTCCTCTGGACATATTTGATACGTCACAGGCAGTGAAGAGATGGATGGAAGGGCAGAGAGCCAGGAGACCCAATTTTAAATCCTGGCCTCCAGATATGGCATAAAGCCAATGTAGTTGAAACCTTTGTTAATCAATGAACTCAAGATCCTCATATTATTTAATAACTGCCATATGTTGGAGACAGTTGTAATATATTGTAGTTCTTTAAAGATATATATGTATATTGGTGCCTCTTAGAATTGGTTTGAGCACTCCTAAATTTTGGCTCGCACTCCCAACTTTTTGAACTTGGGAGCGCAGCGCTACTAAGCAAAAAAGTGCCCTATACTATAGTACTTCAGCTGTGTTGGTGCGCATGCGCATATTTATATGTCAGCACGCGGCTCTGAGAATAGAGTGTGTTTCTTCTTTGCGTACATTAATGTTCATCAGACTGCCACTGGTGGGTGAATACTTGAGTATGTCAAGCATAGATACACAGCCAGGGCACTCTGACATGTCCACACCCCATTTTGTAACTTCATTAAGTGACGTACTTCTCACTGCTGTAAGCACTGAGGCATCAGCACCTTCAGTGCTTTAATTTCTGCAGCGATTCAACTGAAATTTTGGTTGGGAGTTACTAAGCAGTATGACTTAGTACACTGCATTTTGACCAGGCTTAGACCTCTAATATCAGACCGTGCCCCGAAGTTTCATTACTAGTTTTTAAAATCTTCTTTTCTGAAAATACTTGACCAAAGAAGCTGAAACTTTGCAGAAATTATTGGCAAATGGGTTAAAATGGCATTTTGAAGACGGTCGCTGTCACGACCACATTTTGAAATGGATTGCAATTATTTACATAAAATTTGGAGTCCAGGTGACCTACAGTACCAGTGCCACTATTTATATTAAACAGTATGTCTGGACTTAGAAAAATGTGATAAAAACCTCAACAATATCATCAGGTAATCTGTTCATCATGCACACCAAAATGTACACTTTCAGATAACCCAGTAAGTTTCATAACTACATTTCTATTAATTTGGGACTGTATGGAAATTCAGAAGCAAAGAAAACAGGATTTTGCAAGTCATCCCTCCCTTGGATTGAATTGAAGACAATAGGAAGACAAGATATTGATGTCTTTCCTTCTCAATTGTTTTTGGGAGGATACTCTCATTACATCTTCAACAAATCAAAAAAAAAAGGGCAGCGCATCTCAATACTTCAATTCAAGGGGACAAAAATACTCACATTTCACTCATTTATTTGGCCCACGTCACAAAAAACAAACGCTAAAAAAACCAACCGCTAAGGCGTTTCGGCACAAAGCCTTAATCAGAGCGTTTGCAGGTATATATACAAGGGCAGAGAAAACAAACTACAGGGTACTATACCATAATATTCCAGAACCAATCACTGTTCTTCTTCCATGTTTCAAAATATAGGGACTAATCACAAAAGATCCCATCACATAAAATATTTTCACAAAACATTAATCCAATCCAACTGTCGAAGCGCAACCTCCCTTACAAACTGTCACTCTCATTACATCATTTTGTACCTGAGGACACAAATTCTCAGTTTTCATTGGTATCCGCCTTTGGCTGCTGAAATGGCCAGCTTCTTCAGAGTAATACTTCACAATACACCCCTCATTCTGATTGGGAGACAGTTTTGGATGGCGAACAAAACAGTTTAACATCTGCAACTCTTAATACCGAATGTGACTTGGCATTGCTTAGTGTAAGCGAGCAAAGATACTCCTGAAAAATAGGTCCTGTAGAAGAAAGCATATGTTGGGTGGGTCAAAGTGCAAATGCCGCATATGAATCATTATACAGTAATATTAACGATACCAACTCAGATGTGAAAAATTACCCATCCCATGGGCACTTACACGCCCATATACCATGAGAGATGCCAACATTGGAACTTTGCATAGGCAATAACCAGGTCTTAAGGGTATTCCCTGTCCCCTGCCTATGATTGGTCACTCACGGTAGTGAAGAACCAACAGTTGATTATGTCATGTACAGTAGCGTACATTGTGTTGTGCTCTTGCCGTAGCTGACTGGGTATCTGAAAGCATGAAATGTCAGCTCAGTCATAAAGGAATTGTGTGATGTCTTTTAGGGTCCGCCTGGAAAGCAAGGCACCCCTGGAACTCAGGGGGATAAGGGCCCTCCAGGGCCAGTCGGAGTACCCGGTGCGAATGGCCCTCGTGGAGACCCTGGCCCCGATGTAAGCTTCCCCTCTGTAACCAGGACGTTACTGCTCTTCTTGTAATGTTCAGCCAAAAACCATTTGGCTATCTCTGATCTTCAACTAATTTTAGTCTCTCCTTTAATTTGGCTGGCAAATGCACTCAGAACTAGCCAATAATACCTTTTAACTTTTTTTGCAACAATTACTATTATTTTTGTTTACTTGTTTACGTGTCACATTTTTGACTGACGTTGATCCTGGTAGGAGGTGTAACGCCAAAGGAACGGCATTGGGACGGTGTTGAGGAACATTATTGGTTGTAGGATTGTACTGGAGCAGTTGATAACCTGTCCCTATGTCCCCCTTAGGGTCACCCTGGATCAGACGGACCCCCAGGAAAGGAGGGCTTAGTCGGAGTTCGGGTATGACATCACAACCTGCTGATTCTACATCACTGCTGCCTGAGACATGCTGTCAGACACATAAAAGGCCTTTCAGCACTCACTACTTGTGACAAGAGTGCCCTCAACGGGCACCTGTTTACTTTGATTGATAAACAAACACAATTTAATTGCTGAATGATCATGGTCGATTGATAGCCTATAATGATTGACAGTAATAAAGAAGAGAGAATTACGCCACAATGTAAGATTGGCCAACAATATTATAATTAATTTTAAAAAATAGCGCTATGAAACTTAGAAAAATAACTAATGAAACTTTATTTTGAAAGATGACATTTGATAGAAAAGCATAAATGTGAAGTTTAAAATACATTTTAATGCATTTCAAACCAGCAATGAACACAGAATATAAAATCTTTTCACACTGATGCAGAACAATATTTACAGTAAGTCTAAAAACAGTCTGATTCATGAGCATTTAAAGTTCAGAGTATTCAAAACATATATTCCCCCTCTATATTAATTGATATGGATGGAAAAATACATAATGACTTTGAGATATAATAGATAATAATGCTTCCTAAATGTACATTAGACAGTCATTTTACAGATTAGGCTCAGTTTTTGGGGGACATGACTGTATGTAGTAAACTGGAACATGTGGAGGGTTCTCGCGCATTAAAAGCCACGGTTTATGCAGAGTTTTTGCCCCTGTAAAGGGAGTGCATGTACAGCTCCGTTCTAACCCATGTCCCACGGCCTTTTAGAGTGACGTTGTTGTGCTGCTCTGTTTCCAGGGTGACAGAGGGGATCCAGGGCCCGAGGGTTTGGCAGGCCCTCAGGGAGCCCCAGGAACTTCGGGGCCTGTAGGGACCCCAGGCGGCCCCGGGAGGAGAGGAGACGCAGTGAGTGCACACGCCCTCTTTCCGAAGCAACGTTACAGTGCACAAGCACCGTTTCCATGGCGATTTTAGGCTGCATACCTCCGTGTAACACTTCCATTACAATGTAAGAGTGTGCACGGCGTGCACCATATACGTTGCGATGTCGAAGTGGGCACGCACGCACCATAGTGATGTTAGAGTGTTTGTGAACCATTTTCTCAGTTATGTTAAGTGTGCAGGCTCTGTTTCTATGGTGATCTTAGAGTGGCTAGCAACATTTCCATGGGAATTATAATATTATCTGCCCATTAATATAGGTATATTTTCAAAGCTAAGCTGTATCATTGTTAACCACGTCCCCCCAATTTTTGATGTCTAGATAGTGGGTTACTAATGAGCCATGCAATTTTCACAAGTTAAATGTCATTCAGTCTCAAGGCTTAATCCAAGGAAAATGTGTCTCTAGCTGTGGCCAGTGGTTGTCGTGCAGGGTAGTATGAGAGAGGATGGGGTTTTAACATAATTTCTCATGTGTATGTCAGGGAGAGTTTTGTTTTGTGAGTATTCTGATTAAATTGTGTATTATACTGCAGGTAGACAAAGCTGTCATATCAGTGATGCACTGCAATGGCAGTCATGTCCTGATGCCAGGTGCACTGCAAATATGGGTTAACAATAGCCTTCTCCAGCTGCAGATGTAAATTAGGTGTTCAATAATGTTTCTCTATTTGATTTGCCATTGTAACCGTAATTCTTTTTTAATAATGGTTCCTCTTCTTTTTCTTAAAAAAATCCTAGTGTAAACTGTTATGAAACTTATGTGGGGACAATATGGGATTTTGGTCTACACAAACTAAGCTAGGTATGCATTTCCAAGTCTAGTTGGTTAGTTATTAACCAAATATCAAGTATTTCCTAAAATAAAATTGCAAATAGTTGCTATTCATCCAAAAGTCACTCTATTAATCTACCCGATTGAAAATTATTTATTCATGAATGCGTTTTTTTTTTTGGGTGAAATCCATTATTTTATGTCGTTAGCATACGTTGACACATCTGTCACAGAGATGTGGTTGAGATTGCCATACAGATCTAGGTTAAAACATTTTTTTAACTCAAAATTTTGCATGCCAATGTATTACCTATATCAGTGTTAATAAAATGATTTTCAAATATCTCAATTCATTCCCCTCATTAACAAATCGGCCACAAAATGTTGTCAAATACAGTCTGTCAAGGAATAGCGCACATGAAATCAGTTCGAAAGTAGCACCACTTAGCCAGTTCTGCCGTTGATACAAAGCCATATTTGTGATTTTTTTGTAGTTCTGCCGTTGACACAGTGCATATTTGTGATTTCCATGTTGCTTTGTTGTTGTTAGCTAATCACATGTGTGTTTTTCCTGTAGCTCTGCTGTCATTACAGATCCTTATCAGTGATTCTTGTTTGTCTTTATTCCTGACAGGGTTCAAGAGGACCGGTCGGCCCACCAGGCTCAGCAGGCAAACGGGGATTAGTTGTAAGACTTTTTTAATTGTATATTACTCTCATAACTCAAAGGAAAATTTTTGATTTCAAATAGATGGGTTACAGTTCTTGAAAAGTAAATCGTTTTTGACTGATCAATACCTTTCAACACTAAGTGCCAGGTTTAAACATGCCTGCCTATTCCCCATCATATTCAAAACAACAGTGACGAGAAAATGTACAATCAGCAAATATTAAATGAAGGTTATCCTTAGGACTTAGCATACACATGCGCGAGCGCATGCAGACACACACACACACACACACACACACACACACACTCAAATGCTTGCCTGTGCTCTCCCTCTTGCACAAACACTAGCTTACACACAAACAGACACCATAGACACACACCAACCCACACACACACACATACACACACGTGCACGCATATGTATGCTCTGAATTAATCAAGTTTTTTGGCCACAGGGACCTCAAGGGCCAAGAGGAGATAAGGGAGATGTGGGTGACCATGGAGAGAGAGGACAGAAAGGACACAGAGGCTTCACTGGACTGCAGGGATTACCTGGACCTCCGGTGAGTCCCGGTACTCCCGCCGCACTTCCTGAAATACTGATGCAACAAACGAGCTTAACATAGGAGCAGCCACGAACACTGAACACAAAACCAGATGGGGCTAAATTCGTCATACAAAACACAGACTTCTTGCAGGTTATTCTTTAACCCTATAATGCCCAGGCACAAACATCATTATAGAAAAAATATGACCCAGCAATATTTTTGAAGTATTGAACGTCAGTATTCAGATTCACTGTTCATCATCAGGTTTTGTGACAGCAAAATGTACATTGCTGAACTGAACAGAATTCCAGGAGTATCATATCTGATACAGCCAAAAATCAGCACCCCTCCAGAACTCAACACTCGAAATTTCAAATTATTTATATGCTCTCTACCATCTGTAGCTATCCCTTAACATGTATAAGAAAACGTTTTTGTGTAATATTTACCTTGGAATGCTGAAGTCCAAGGAAATTCCTGAATTCCCATTCACATGGGAGCTACTACCTTGAAGTGAGTGACTAGGGGAGATACTCCTGTAATCTCACTTCTTCCTTCCAGGTTGCAGCACTGTGTATCAGGTATGATACAGTGAGCAGTCGTGGTTGTGTTGCATCTTACCAGTTGGACATGGTCCTCCAAATTTGGTGTATCATATATGATACAGGGGTCATTATAGGATTAATATTACCCCAGGTCGGGTTATTTTGGCATAAAAAGATATAAACAATGTTCGGTTCTTTGATCATTTAAAATTATTTAGATTTTGGAAACATGATCAGAAAACATTAAAAACAGAGTACAAGTAGTAATGTTTTGCATCATATGTTAGCATATAAATGCTATATTTCTATAACACTGCTATTGTCATGAGGAGACACATTGACTGGGAATTGAGCTTGATATCTGCATGTTCTCACTACTGTGTATGGAATATGCTGATATTTTTTTTAGGGTACAGCTGGTGAGCAGGGAGCTCCAGGAATTGTTGGACCCAGTGGCCAGAGGGTAAGTATATATGCATGGCTGCAAGCTATCTAAAGTGAGAAGACCAAGCTTGCGTGTAAAATTAATCGTATGGAGCAAATGCTGCTGTGAGGATAAACACATGGCTTGTTATAGGGACCCCCTGGTCCAGTTGGACCTCCAGGGAAGGAGGGGTACATTGGACAACCTGGACCAATGGGACCGCCAGGAACACGTGGAATCAGTGGAGAGATTGGACCAGAAGTAAGTTAGAAATGAGTGTGTTCAGGCAGCCATATTGCATGGTCAGATTACGTTCACTCTTCACTGGGAGTGGCCTGCTGGTCCTGGCTTTATATACTGCTGAACCTTTTCAGTGGATGTTTCTGGTGCTCATGACAGGGACCTCCTGGTGATCCTGGCCCCTCCGGACCCCCCGGACCCCCTGGTCCCCCCACGGCTGCCATGGAGGACTTGTTTGGAGGCCCGCACGATTACGAAGACTTGGGCCCTCCGCCGCCTCCGGAGTTCAGCGAGGACGAGGCTCTGCCCAATAATGGGTCAGCACCCATATTCCAGGCTGATCCAGGAGTCCAGGCCACATTGAAGGCCCTGAGCAGTCAGATCGACAGCATGCGCAGCCCTGATGGCAGCCGGAAGCACCCAGCCAGGACCTGCGAGGACCTGAAACAGTGCCACCCTCTCAAGAAGAACGGTGCGCCAGCCTTCTGCTAATATTACTCACTAGCCATGCTGCTAATCTTTCCTCAATAGCCATGTTAATGTTTCCACCCGGTGCTTGTTGCTAATGTTAGCCCAGTAACTACAAGACCAGCTTATCCCCGTGTGCAAAAGCAGTCTGTTGGTTTTCCAAAAATGTTAACCTGTTTGACGTGGGAAAAGTCAGTGCCATCACTCCCCTGAAAACATTAGCTGGCTAATGTTAAGACCACCCCAACCATGTGCTCACTGTCAGTGCTTTAACCATCCACTAATGTTTGCCCACTTACCATCAGAACAGATTGGCCCTGTACATGCTGGGAGTGCATCAGCTTTCCACTAATGTCAACACAGTGGCCATGAGACGAGATCATCCTCGTTCACGCTAATAGTGCTTCCGCTGCCAACTAACGTTAGCCTTTTAGTCACAGAGGCTAATTCATTTCAGGCTTTTGCAACCTGTTTCACATGTCTGCCATGAACTCTCAAGCTTCATTATTTGTCAATCAAAGGTTTTCTTTATCCCTCCGGCATATAATGCGGGGGGATATAGACATGGGTGCGGTTGTATGTCTGTCCGTTTCGTTTCCAGAGCTTAACTGGCAAAACATTCAATATTTCTCCACAAAACTTGGTGTGCACATTAATCATGATCTGACGTGGTGCCTTTTGCTAATCTCAAGTTGATGACATGGGACCGGGGAGATATGCTATCTCCTGATGGCTTGTTTTTTTTTTCGCCAGTAGCCAATGAGTCACTCTTGGCTGTAATAACCCAATAAACTCGCATTTAGGCCTCTTGGTCTATACAATAGCTAGTGCTTGTTTTAATCATGGTAGTTAACTGATAATTGCTTAATGTTACTACTAACTGTAGATCCCTCTCATCTGGTATCCCAGGTTTGCTTAGGAGGGAGCGATTTTACCCATCCAATGCTGAGCTGAATAGTGTGATCTCGCCATTGCTGCATAACCTGGTGGACTGAGTGCATAATGTAACAAAAACCCACAATAGTTAGAATGCAACAGTGTCAGTGGAGAAGAAACTCACACCAGATAAGTCTTAGAAAAGGTGCTGTGTCACAAGATCATAAAACACACTGATGCAATTTATCAAGCCACAAGGACAGACGAGATTTGAAACTCATCGCTCTTCATATGAACACTGATGAAGACTGATGTGGTTGAGCCATTTTACCTCTGTCATGGCCTAATAAATAACTCAGGATCGAGCAAGTGTGAGCAGGTGTTTGCTTATCCAATCACACTGAGAAAATCAATCGGAATCTGGCATGACTGGAATACGAGACGGATCAGTATTTTCTCAGAATGATTTGGGAGAGTGAAAACAGGGCCAAAAATATGGGGCTATCCCAGGAGAAACAGCCGGTGTACTCAATCTTGTCACGATGTATTGATGGGCTGTTACGTTTTCAGTGTTGTAGTTTACAGGTTTTTATTTCTTTTTTTTTTTTTTTAGGAGAATACTGGGTGGATCCAAACCAAGGGAGTTCAGAGGATGCAATTAAGGTGTACTGTAACATGGACACTGGAGAGACCTGCATTTCCGCTAACCCTGCCAGCATTCCCCGCAAGACCTGGTGGACCTCGCCCAACCCCTCCGACACTAAACCCAAGTGGTTCGGGGAAAATATGAACGGGGGAGCTCATGTGAGTTACCACCGTGTTTTAAAATGCAGAACAGTCCTGTCATTACCATGTCTTAAAAACTACTTTTCAAAGAGAGAGCTATAGAACTGTAAAGAATCTGGGGGAGGAAAAACATAACAAGTGGATCAGCCTCTTGTATTCTGTGGTACTCCTGAAGGGATTTTTTAAAATACAGTAAGAAGCGCTGCTGCTGCCCCCTACAGTTTGTTTTAGTCAGAAGCACACAAGTGCACCCTCCAGACAGTGCATTCCCATTTATCTTATGGTGAAATAATTGCATTGAGTTGGCTTGCATTCTTGGGGAGATAGATTTAGACCTTTACCAAATAAAGTGGTAACTCTGTCAAAAATATGTGAATTGCAGTGCTTTTTAAATTTATTTTCCATGGTTACAGCTTATCCCCATCATATGAATAACAATGCTAGCATTTTATTTCACAAGCTATGTAGGCTGCTTGGGAGGGGGGAGGGGTTGTTATTTCGAAAAAAAAAAAAGAAAAGCAATCAAGACCCCTCCCATTAAACATTTTATTTGTCATGACACACACTTGTTTTCATTTTCCTAATGGAAGGTTTATTTTTCCCCCAGTTCACCTATGGAAACAAAGATCAGCCACCGAACTCCGTCACCGTTCAGATGACCTTCCTGCGGCTGCTGTCGAAGGAGGCATCTCAGAGTATAACGTACCACTGCAAGAACAGTGTCGGCTACAAGGACGAGGCCACAGGCAACCTGAAGAAAGCCGTCGTCCTCAAGGCCGCAAATGACCTAGACCTGCGAGCCGAGGGAAACAACCGCTTCAGATACACCGTTCTGGAGGACAGCTGCTCGGTATGTAGCTGTGCTCCCGGCAGCCATTAGCTGACATGGTCAAGAAAAAATGGAACAGCTACTTTCATAGAATTAGGTCCACTGTCCTCATCAAACTAGGAAATTCTGCATTTTCAATATATTTGGCAATTCCTTGGGGAAAATGCATTTCTCGACCACTATTTCAGGAGATGAAGCACATTTTTTGATTGCGATTTCATGCAAAATCCTAATGCTCTTCCTATCTGTTGACGCTGCTGTGTCATAAATGAAGCCATAATTACTTAATAACCTACTTAAGGCCTACTCAATGGCCACTTAATCTTTGCATCCTCTTGACCAATATATTATAGTCAGGATTTTAAAGAAACACTGTCATGGAACTGAGGGATGCATGTTAGCGCTGCATAAAGTAAAATTAAAAAAAAAAAATTGTAAATTTTTTCAAATTGCATCAGGTGGAAATTGCTTGTTTATAGTGCAGATTATCATGGCCAGCCCCACACTTTTTTCCTTCCTAAAATGAATTATATACTTGAGGCTGGACTCAGTATATTTTACTTCAGTTTTTTAAACATCGACGTTGCTTGCATTAACTTAGAGACGTTTGTTTGTGTGCTGATGTCCTGCCAAGGTGGCAATCTTCCTGGAAGCAATCAAAGGCGAATTTATGCCTCGATAAACACTGCATACTCTTCTTCTTTGGGTATCTGCTAACATTATGTGGCTGCAAAACTGAAGTGATTTTGCAAGCCATCTACTTTCACTCGAAAAATCTCTCTGAACCTATGAGCATCCACTTTGCATGCTCAGCCGTGACACTGTTCCTTTAATATGAATTGTAGGAGTACAGACATCAGACCAGGCCATGCAGCACACAAGAGAGGGAAAAAAAATAGCTGGTTTGCTACTGTAGCTTTTACTGAAATTGTGAATTTCTTTCTCTCTGCAGCGAGCCACTGGTAACTGGGGAAAGACTGTGTTTGAGTACAGGACACAGAAAACGGCCAGACTGCCTGTAGTAGATATAGCCCCCGTGGACATCGGCGGAGCGAATCAAGAGTTTGGTGTCGACATCGGGCCAGTCTGCTTCCTGTAAAACAGACAAACAACGGACCGCACTGGGGCAAGCTCTCTGAGACTCTCGAACTGACTGCTGACTTGCTCAGCCTTGTACATACCGTACAGTGGACTATTCTGGCCCGTTGGCAAGATATTTATTGTACCTTTCCAGCCTTTCAAGACATTTCAGGAGATTTTTATTTCATTATAAGACAGGATTCTCAAATGGAAACAAAGAATGTGATGCTTGTTTTAAGAAAATGGAGCTTGACACAATGGTGTATCGCTCGCGCAGTTAAGAAAAAATATGTGACCACGTGATCACTTCTATTATCGTGCTAAGATTTACATTTCTTTCAGAGCAGGTGGTGTTAATTGCAATGAGGTTTTATTTAACATTTCATGACAAACAATGGCAGTTTGCTCATTTCTTTTTTTGGATACTGAAGTTAGGCAAAATGTCTCTTCAGTAAAAAAATATTTGTCATCCTAATCAACTGCTGTTGAAAGATGCAGACCACTTTAGCAGTAAGAGGCCAAAAGCAGTTTAAAAATAAAATCATTATTAACCTATTACATGTATTGTTTTTTTTTTTTCGTTTGTTTGTTTTTGTACAAAAAAATTATATAGTTTTGCTCAACAAATACAATTACAGATTGATCTATTCTAGGTACAATTTTTATTTCTCCTATTTTTGTTAATTTTGTTTGTCAATTTGTGTAAGTATTGGTGCTATGGAGAAAACTGTCCTAACCCGCAGTTAAAAAGGGCATGCTCCTTTGACAGTGTTTATTGAAAACATTCAGAGTTCTGTACTTTAATTCTACCCTGGTGTTCCGCTTGATAACGCGAGAGAGCAGATCCCTTGATGTAAGCTACCTCGTCTGAACAAACTGGGATGTTTTCACAACGTGAGTCATTTTCACAGGTGCTGTGTTCAAGCAGGGATCCGTGTGTACAGTCTGCAATAAAACAGTGTTTGGTGATTCAAATAAACATCTTTCTATCACTGATTAAGCAACAGATTCAGTGTCTCCTGAAAATTATGTTGTAAGAGTGTTAATCGGCGACGATGCATAATTAGGACCACATTTCGCAGAGCGTGTATTTGGCTCTTCTAGGTTGCCCGCTTCATTCCCAATCTCCACACTTTTCTACCCAGATTTTTTAATCATTTTTGAGCCCTTGCAAACAGGTAACCATGAATGTTTACTCTTATGTATTTTGCTATGCGATCAATTAAACAAATGCTTGTGTATCCTTACAGCTGCTTTGTCATATTAATCAAATCTGTATGTATAGCAAGTATCAGATTTGGGTGAGAAATGCGGAGAAATACATTATTGCAGCATAGGGATGCAGGTTGTTTCAGCTTTTTCTATCACTGATATTACTTGTGTTCAGAAGTCTCATCTGCTATAACTGGTCTTGCTTTTTAGATTGCAGGTGATGACAAAGGCTGTCTTACACATTCTAAACTAGAGGGCATCCCGAGAGCACAAACCTCCACCAGCAGGTTTTGATCCATTAGCTCTTATAATCAGCTGCAGGGTCAGTTGGTCTGAAATTTTTATCAGATCCCATTCATACAGTCCAACTTCCCATCATATTTTGTGGTAAACAATTGGATTGTTTCTGAGAAATCCCACTGACAAACACACACAAGTGATCACAAAACCTCCTGCTGTTGGCGTTCAGTGGTTCTCAACATCAGTTCTGGGGGCCCTCTGTGTATACTGGTTTTAGATGCAATCTCAATGCAGTTGTGGGATTTTAACAAGCTATATTAGATGAATTTCAGGTTTAGAGTGATAATTTACCATTTTAAGTTGCATTTTGATTGACATATCTATGCAAGCCATGAAGAACAAATTGCTAACATATCATGTTTTTATTTGCATATTGCAAGTAATTGCAGGTAACAACATTTTTTAAAAGATAAAATCAAAAAAACTGAGAAAATCAGTATGCTTCAATTTTAGTTGCAGAACGCAAGCGCATTATGTTGTTTCAAAAAACTTTGCATGAACCTACTTTTAGAAAAATTACCTTGTGTTTGTCTGATGAATTTTGCAGCAAACTATTCACTTTTTTTTTGGACAGTGCTAAAAAAATCAATAGTAGAACTCACAGAACTCATGGCTATGTTTAATAATGAAGGTAAGAGGTAAGAAAGCCACTTGTGAGTGAGGCTTATCGAGAAGAAACGACTTCAATTTACAAAGGAGCATGACGATTGGACTAAGGGGTAACGGCAAAAGGTAGAGCGGTCCAGTGATTCCAAATTTATTCTATTCCTTATTGATGGGCACATCAGGGTAAGAAAGGAAGTCCATGAAGCGATTCACCCATCATGGATGGTGCCCGCTGTACAAGCCTCAGGAGAAAGAGTTTTGAACTGGGGTCGCTTCAGTCGGTCACGTCTAGGCTCAGCACTGCTCTGCGGCAGTAAAACTAATTCAGCAGAATAACTGAATGTACTAGATGAATGGGCTTTTTCATCCCTAATGGTGCAAGCAGATTCCAAGATGACAATGCCAAGATACACTGGGCTCAAACTGTGAGAGAGTCGTTCATGGAGCATGAGGAATCATTTCTTACAAATGAATTGACCACCTTAGAGTCTGGACCTTAACCCGCTGAAAGTCTTTGAGGATCTGGGGGAGATGGCTTAATGGAATAGTTTGACTCCCCCATCATCAATACAATATCTCAACAAAAAATAAAATGCAAATCTGTTCAGAAATAAATGTTATAGCATGGTACAAGATAGCCAAAACAACACTTCAACAAATGTGCACCATACTCAAAGCTAATGATGGCCCAAATATATCACAATGGGAAACCCTTTTTGGATGGGCAGTGTATAATTTTTTTTTTTTTTCTTTGGCAAGTGATGATGGTAAAAGGAGGATAATGGTCTTCCTTTTGAGTATTATTAGAAAATAATGGACTTCGCAGAGATAACTTCCGGAAGGTTCTTTGGCCTTTACGTCTTCCATCATTTTCTGATAAAGAACATCTTGTTGAGCATTACTTCTTACTCCTCTAAGACATAAACATCCACCAGGGACATCTGAATAGACCCCCAACCATCCCCAAAATAAGCATTTAACTCTATAAATTTTAAAGTACAGGCAGCTCTTTTGGAGATGCTTGTATAAGTAAATTGTCCGCCAACTTGTATTAAACCAGAATGAAAGGTCTGTTTTTCTGGTGCCACTTTGATTTTATGGACAAAAACATTTTTTTCTCCGTATAACAATGTATGACTGATTAATCAAGAACACAAGTAATCATTCAACCAGAAAATATTCTAGCACTCAAGACACAGCCAGCTGTCGGCATATCCAGAGTTAGTACAGAGAGAAATACCACTGTTTTTACCACTGCAGCCTGCTGCTCAGAGGGCAGCCACACAGGAATTGAGCTAATGGATGAAAAATTTTCTCTGATATAGCCTTGGCTTCTGCACCGCGATCCAGTGCTACCTTGTTCACTGCTCCCCTAATTTCATGCTTTAAGGCTTCCTGCTTCTTGAGTGTTGATTGATTTCAGCGGCTGTTTCATGGCCTGACCCCGAAGGATGCAAGTTTGAATCCCCGGCAGTGCCCTGTGATCAACAACCCCTCCGATCTGATGCAGCTTTTTATAGTTCCCTAAAACACATGAATCTGAAGGATTTGCACAGTGTAATGAACATAAAACTCTCAAAAATACCACCTAACCACCATAATACTACTGGTAAGTTACCGCTGATATTTCAACTTTCTGTCAACCTGAACCTGCTCATATTGGCCAAAGAGCTGGAAACACATACGACACACAAGGCCTGTATCCCAACATCCCAACAATAGAAATTTTCACTCCACTTGGCTCCCCCCCATACTTCCGCATAGAGGAAGAGTGAAAGAAACAGGAATACATTCTTTCAAAGAAGTGGGGCAGACACAACATTTTTTTTGGGAGAACAGGCATCCCACAAGTGCTTTTCCAGAGTTAATTGAACACTCAACCTGACGGCAGGCTAAGGCTGTGTGCAGAAATTTTTTGCAGCTTTGGTTGCCAGCATTGGCAGAGATGACGGTCAGGAGGGGACCTCAGTAAGTTTAAGGATGATGAGAGTCACACCACAACTGTTACAGCTGCAAATGGAGGCCCAATAATCATCTCAGACATATTGCTGTTTGTATTTTTAAGAGAGAAGACCTTTAAACTACTAATGCCTTTTAACCATTAAGTCGTATAACTGCTCTTATCTTTTACTGCTTTTCAAATGCTCACACGGAGAATACGCAATCTGACAGGCAAACTTTTTTTGTGAAAAGCCTAGTGAATGGTACAGACAAAAATGGAGGCATCGGTAATCTGGGGCATGTCATATGCTCATGAAAATAAATTGAAAAATATTTGAAAGCCTTATGTCATTTGGTTTGGACATTTGATCGCGTTCTATGTGCTGTTTGCTCTCTCAAGGCCCGAGCAAAATTTTACTAGATACTAGTTAGTCATTAATATTTTTCAAAGAGAATTGGTGGACCCATGTTATGTTTTCTGAGAGATGAAATCCAAAAACATCAACCTCACCCTCAGTAACGAAAAAGCAGCTACTTTGGACCCAAACAGGATGTCCTTCAGGGTGGGGCTCTTTTAACTTCATTCTCAATTAAATAGTACTTTTCCTAGATGAAACCCCTCTGTTTCAATAACTCTTAGATAATCATTCATTGATCCAGCTCCCATGTGTTTCAGTTATTGCACATTTGCCAATACAGTAACATCCTGAGCGTATCTAATTCCAAAGAGAAGAACAGTCTATCCCTGTATTCTGAGTTTGGCAGTTTAGCAATAAGTGTGGAGCCTGGCTATTGCGAGACGAAATACTGTTTCTCTGGAAACTAGACACCTGCTGCTTATTTTGTGTCAGATGATAATCCAGTGTAGAGTATACTGAAGACAGAAGACTGCCGAGAAAAAATGCCCCGACACAATAATATTGAACAGCAAACATCATTTTAAAGATGACTGAGTTTTTCGGCGTATTTGTGATATTTGCACTATTTTCCTAGGAGCGAGTAACAAGAGTGTCTCACCTGACATGACCAGGGGAAACAGCACAGAGGAGCTATTTCAGAATGCAAACACGCTGAATTCAAACAGCAAAAAGGCGCTTTGAGAAGGTTAATACTTAAAATAATACTTTTAATATGAAAATTATGAATTGACAACAATAATGAAATGAAAAATTATTATATCTGTTGGAACAAATAGTATAAATCAAAGGCAACAATCACTGGGCCACGGAAGGGAGCCTTCAAATCTATAGCCACAACACTGACTATTTAATTGATTATGACACACAATGTATCTATCAATCAACATTCCATGATAAAGTTTCCAAGAGAACATTTTTTGGCCACACTTTTAGCTCTTGGAAAGGTTATGTCAGTTAGTCACAAAAACATTAAATGACAATATGTTGATTTTTGGGATTTATGCAAGAAAACATCCACCTAACCACATATTGAACACATATACACATAAAAATAACAGAAAATGCTTTTGGTGAGTGCTCTCTACAGAACAATATCACACAGATTGGTAGATGTTATTAGGCAATATACATTTGGGTCATTCCATGCCGACTCCAAGACGATGCACTACAGTACCCCTCAGATTTCTTCTTGGTAATTCTGACATAAACTTCCTGAAAATTTTTGCTTAACACTCCATTTAGTGCTGAACTTTAGATGGTGTCACTGGCAGAATGAAATGCAGCAAGACTAGGCCTGCAGCCAACAGGCAATAAACAACAGCAAAGGCTAGAGGGAGACATTGCAACTTCCAGAAGACAAATATATCCCCATTTGTCTAGCAAGCACTGCAAAGCTCTCAGTTTACTCTCCTGCACAATAGAGCAACTCCACTCCAATTAAACACGTGAGACTGGTCTCCAATTCTCAGAGTTCAGAGTTCAGAGGGTGAGCATCAGATACCAAAGAGGTTAACCTCAGCTTTAATTTTCATTCCACGAAACTGTATATATTCACAAAATTAAAGACCCTCTTGAGAAAAGAGCCAACCAGCTGCCTCAGGTGCCCTGGCTTAGACCGCAGCAACCTTCATTTTTAACCTGTTAAGTTTTGCGTCAGTATTTACCACAGTTGTGATGCTATTGCAGAGACAAAATCTGTCAACAGACAGATAAACATATTAACACCTGGCAAAGAGATCAAAGTCCCTTTAACAGTAGTTCCTGCTACAATAGGAGACACCAGGACCAAATTTTGCTATGTTGTCACACACACACACACACACACACACACACACACACACGAGCAAAGAAAGGTAAATACAATTCCAGCCAACACTGTTGGAGCTGGTGAGAAGGTCAAAATTGCCCATTTTATGCAAGGAACCCATAATTTTTGACACCCATGTGTGATATTTTCAACAGACAGGCACTTCACATGGCTCCATCAAGGACATCAACATGAAAGAACAATTTAAAGAATGAGTTCAGTGATGTAGCAATGTCTTCTTTAATTACTACAATAATACAGACTGAAGTATTGCATACAAAGTAAATGAACAAGAATATCATATGGGCAGGTTTTTAAAAGTGCTTTCTGGTGCAAGAGGATACTAAAATATATAATACGAAATTGAACTGCAATACAAATATACATCAGATGTAAATTACTGTTCTAAATGTTTACTAAAACACAATGATTTGATGCCCTTAAAAAATTCAATCAGGAGAAATACATTTGTTTCGACTAGAAATATGTGTTCACAAAAAAATATAAAGTAATGTGCAAGCTGATAATTTGGCATTTCATTGTTAGTCTAAAAAGTTGTTTGTCGGATTTACCAAATATTGAAAGCAAGTATATGGCACATTTTATTTGGGAAGATTACAACCTCAAGCTCCTTGGCTAGTGACAAACATTGGACCTATATGTGACAGACAACGTAAACGTAGGCAACCTTTCCAAAGTTATTGAAATAAATGCATTCATTAGTAAAACAAAACAAATATCAAAGGTGATATTAAATGTGCCACAGAGCCAGACTCCTTGGGTCATCTTTCCTACAGACTTCAGTACCTAGCTACACCTTGGTTGCAAAACAAAATGGCCGAACAAACGACCCAATGTACAAAAATAGTGCTTTCCCACGTACACTTCCCTAGTAGCGTTGTTAAGGTACTTTTAGGACAAATTCAAATGAAAATGCAGACAAATCTCAAGGTGACACTATTTACATCTTGGTAGGAGATGCAGTTTTGGCTCTTTCCTAAACAAAAGAGTTAAAGACTAAACATAAGAAAAATGTCTTCCTGGCATCAGCAGCGACTGTCTAGAGGATCGAGGGAAAAGACCGTGCCTTCTAAGGTTAGTCCCATTTTGAACCCCTCCTGAAAAAAAGCGCAAGGAACACCGTTAGCACAATTCGCCTCCGATTTATCGCAGTGACTTCTTCGCCATGCGGACAAACAGCTACATGCAAGCGAGGCAGTCAGATCCAGCAGCACAAAAGCAAGAGAGTGCAGTGAGAGGGACTCCGCACCAACATATCCTCCTCCAACCCTTTCATGTTCTCATCAACTGCTTCGTAAAGCAAACGGATGCTTTTCCACTGCCTTTTTTCATAATGAGGACATGTAAATTTATATTGACCTCAACACTGTAAATGAAATGAGAAGAAATGTTCTATATTCAATCTGGCAGCTATTAAAAAAACAACCTAAATGACAAACAGCAACAATAACAACTATAATAATAATAATAATAATAATAATAATAAAAAAGTAACAATAATAATAATATTATTATTGTAGTACAATGGCGATAGCAGGAGTGAAGCAACAGCAACACCAACAACACGATGCTTTAGTGTTTTTGTTCTGTAATAAAGTCATCTGATTTACCATGAGACTGTAAAATAACAATCAGGGAAATGTTGATTTGATGAAAAGGCAACTTCACGATATTCCAAGTGGCTACGTACTTTGCAACACAGATATAATTTTAAAAAATGATACGCTGACTGAAGCATGCTATGCTTGTGTGAGTGTGTGTGTGTGTGTGTGTGTGCGTGCGTGTGCATGTGCGTATGTGTTTGTGAAATAAACCACTCAGACGTGAAAACATGCAGAGGAAACGGTAACATACAAACCATCTCTGACGCTGGCAGTGAGGAGGGGAGACAGGGAAACAGCATTAGTGACAGGGCGACAGACGGGGACAGAGAGAAACACACTGTACGAGAGTGAAGACTCAGATCATGGCTCTCATGCCCTGGCGTGCACCGCGTTACACATGCAGGAGGCGGAGCAGAGTGACAGGCCTGAAGCTGTGCAGAGAGGCTGTCAGCTCCAATCCCAAACCCAACACTGCAGATGTTCCCTCTACACAGTGACTACAGAGAAACCCCAGTGGAGCCCGCTGTCTCTGCCCTTATGCACCCTGTGCGTTATACCTCAATAACAGCACAGCAATCTGCACTTAATCTACATGTGCGTGTCACTGTGGAGCGCATGGCAAAACATATCTGTGGTTAGAAATATAATTGAGCTCACAGCTATGTCAGTTGCCTTGGATGAGAATGTCTGTGAGATGTCAGCGAGGTAGCGCATCAACTGACCTCAGGCAACACATACACACGCACTCGTACAGTAAAGGCTGTTTTATAACTGTAAGATGTGTCGAAAGACGTCTTAAGAAAACTGTCGGATGACATAAATGCGTTCATACCGAAACAAAGTGTTGGATGCTCTCTGTGGCGAAAGCTGTCATCTCCATGGTGATTACACATTCATTCTTTTAAAACCAGCAAATATTTTTGACGAAGCTGCTGCAGTGACTATATACATCTAAGACAACAGCCGAACTTTTGGTCCATCCAGCCAACGAAAATATTAGACTAACCACGACATCGTCTGTGAGGACACAAATACTCAACAGGTACGAGACACGGTCAAAAGACTCCTTTTAACGCTTCTCCGACATCATTCTGGGTGTCAGACACTATCGACAGACACGTCTCACGAGAATGAAATGGCCTTTAGAGCACATTTATTCTCACACAAAGGCCATTCATCTCCACAGAAACAAGAAAACAAAAAGGTCAACATCATTCACAAAGCGAAATCCACCTGTGCGTGCATCATCAAAGAAGACACAAAACGCATTTAAAAATATTCAGCCATGATACTTTATTATGGGCACATGTAAAATCAAATACTAACGTCAATCTCAAATTTACTATTGCGTACAGCCTAGCACGTTGATGCTCCCGAGCTTCAGTTAAATTAGATGTGCTCTCCGGGGAATTACACTGTTACAGTAATATCCCGTAGGAATTGGCTGACAGACTGATAATCTATGTAGCATGTCATTCCTGAATCTGACAGATTACACAACCATATAAACCGAGATGGAAACTATAAGGCACATGGTGGTATCTAAGACAACAGGTTCATTACTCAGAGGCAGTGACACAATTTTGATTTTTTTAGCACATAAAAATGAAAATTTTAGAAAACGATCACACGCTCAGTCATTTTCAGTGCTTTTCGCAGTCTCTGAATGTGCCGCATTAGGGCAGAATCACAGGAATGTGTTCGGCGTCTCACTTTCCAGACCAATCACGGGTATGTGTGCACTGAGAACGTAAAAAGCTAAATGTGGCCTTTCTGCTGCAAAGACGGGAGAAATCAAAGCACTTCATAGTGTCCAAGCTTCCGCGGTTTCCACACACCCAGAGACTGTTGATATTAATACATTTCTCCAAAGTCCATTAAAAAAATCATCAGAAACACTGCCTTACATACCAGTTATGTGAAGCTCATAACAGATTGTTTTTGTTTAGACTGGTTCAGACGCAGAATGATTGGATTCTGTGGAGATTTATAGAGCTGCAGTTCCGTGGATAATAAACTACCCTACATCCTACCAATTGTCCATCTGTCCCTGTCTGAGAGCTTCGACTAGCAGCTGCTGAAATTTTTCATTTGAAGTTTTTCCAAGGGTGCGTCTGATATTTTTTCCACCCCAAGTATATAATTCATGCGAGCTAACAATTATATTTATAATACAAGAGTGCAGGAGACGTGGTCACATGCGTCCTGGGAGCAGCTCTGAGAGAGGAGAGGGACGAGCCCCCGATGCGATTCGCACAAGCGCGACGGCGCAGGCGGATTCGGACACGGCGATTTCAGCAGAGCATTCACACACATGCAGTCACCTGCATCTCGTCCAGTTTGGACTGGATGTCGGGGGGGAAGTTGGCCGCTCCGCAGGTGAAAGGGTCAAATGGCTCGGCGCCGAAAAGGTCTTTACCTGGAGGGGAGAGAGAGGGGGTCAGAGAAAGTGCAGACTCGCCGATTCCCTCCACCATACTGACCGCACGCGTAGGCTGATGGAGTGAGGATTCTTACTGACTGATTATCAGGCCGTCTCCACAATACGGAACGTGCTTAGGCTAGTGGACTGAGGAATCTTACCAACTGATTATCAGGCCTTCAAACAAGCACAGGCTCGCTGTAATACTAGAAATAAAGCGACTTTCATTCTAAAGATCACCTGAATTAGATGTAAATGCTGGAGGAGACGGGTAAAACAAAAATATATTTTTACTATTCAAACACTCATCGTGCACAGCAAGGCACGGTGTCCGGATAGCATAGACTGTGTTTTGCTGTAGTGTGCAGGAGTCAGAGTGGGCCTCTACAGCACAGAGTGTGTTTTTACGTAGGGTTCACTCACTCAGATGAAGAGGTCTTGTTGGTGGGGGAGGTGGGGGTGAGCCATTGCTGGCTGATAACGGTGTGAGGGGTGGAGCCGGGGAAAATGGAATCATGTCAAAGACGTCAGTGGGAGCTGCTTTCACAGATACGCTTCCAGCCTGCAAATACAGCAAACAGAGATATTACTGCTAATGATTCTCACTCTGTACACTAAATTCAACTGCTAACTGCAAGCCGTTTAAAGCCTGTGGGTATTACAATCACTGCTAAGTGAGCTAGGCTAGCCCAATGTAGCCAACAGACATTAAAATCACAGCAAAATGCCAAAGCAATACATAGCCGACAGACAGTACATTCACTGGCAACAGCTGGCATTTGGCCTGATCTACCAAACAAGTATTACCATCATTGCAATCACTGCAAGCCTTTCGTGGCTATTAGACATTACTGTCACAACTAAATGAGCTAGCTCTCTACAGCCTCTAGAAATTTCCAGCGCTGATAACTTTCCAAGCCGTACATACCCTACATACACTCCATATATTGCCATTACTGTAAAATGTGTTAACCCTATATCGCCAACAAATATTGGGATTATTGCAACATGTCCAAGCGCTGCATCACCCACAGATATCATGCATGCCAACTCTACTGCCTTTGGCGGTAAACTACCAGTCTCTGAGCGTTTCATTCTGAAAAAAACGCCCAAAAAGCGGCAGTCTACCGCAAACAGCGGTAGAGTTGGCATGTATGAGATATTAGCATCGCTGCTAAATGAGCTAATTCAATGTTGCTTTCAATGCTGCTAACCAAGAACAGCCAACCTAGGGAGCTATAAGCATGAATACACAGTTTGAATACAGACTCTCACACTCTCACATACACCTACACTCGCACACTCAGACACACTTTGTTTCATGTTTTGTGAGGACATCCTAGGTAAATTAGCCCTCACTTACCTTGTGGGTATATTCAAGCATGAAAAAAAGAAAAAGGAAAAAAAAACTTCACTTTATTTTCATTACTTTTGGGGATATTTGGTCCCTGCAAAATAGGAATACATGCCCAGGCACCACATACATTCACACGAACCGACATGCACGCAAACGCACATGCACGCACGCAGGCGCACACACACATGCACGCACGCGCGCACACACACACACTGTGAGCAGCAGAGAAAGACAGATAGGCTTTACTCGAGGCCGCGGGAGGCTGCATCCGTTGCTGGGTCTGGGCAGAGAGGGCTTAACCGGGGGAGGAGTTAGCAGGCCTGCGGACAGCGTGGAGTCAGGTGAGCTCAGAGGAGTGAGAGTGACAGAGGAGATTTCTAAGCAGGAGAACGACGTCAGATTCTGACACCAGAAGAGAGAAGAGGGCCTGGACGTCATGTAGGCCTCGTTAGTAGAGTTTATGTGCAGAAGCTGTAGAGAGACCAAGCACAGCGCATTTAGGGAAAAGCTGGAGGCTAAACAGAGCTCACTTAACCAGAGAGGGAAGCACTCGCCACCAGAAAGAGAGGACTAGAGACCAGAGAAGTTAACCATACACATCCACAGAGGAAAAGACTGCGACCAAATTCACTCTGGTTTTCCAGCAGTCAAGCTGCGTTTTTCCACTTCTAGTGCCTAAACTTACGGGCGACACTTGGGATAGCATCAACTGCTCCTCCAGAGCCTGAAGTTGCTTTTTCAACTCTGAATTCTCTGTTTCTAATTCTTGAATCTATGAAACAGAAAAGAACAAAAACACTTTAATCCAAAACCAGGAAAAAAGCATGTGAATTAGTTACAGTTACAAAAAAAGAAGAATGTTTTCAAACAGTAAAAAAGCAATGTCGTCTCCGGTCAGACTTTCTTCTATAATCAAATATGTCTGAGGGCAGGCATTATTCACCTCCATCTCGACACATTTTACTTTTTTTTTTTGTTTAGAATTCCATCATTTATTAAGTGCCAACAATATCTTGCTCTCAGCTGATTTCGATTGGAGGGCCTTCCCAAGTACTGAGTAAGTGCCCATGTAAATGTACAGGTATCTGCTAGTTTCATAACCTGGCTTCAAATATGCTGCTATGCGGCTAACAAAAGGGCTGGAGAAAGTAACTAATGTTTCTAACGTTGACTTTTCCTGGGGTTGGGGAAAAGCATTTCAGCACATAGAACCTCAGATCTCAGGCATCACCATGTTCCTCAGTTTGGAGTCAGTGTCCGCGCAGTGTAGTTTGAGACGTCAATTTAAGACGCAGTAACCTGCGCATGATTTGTGCAAAGATATTTCTCTACTGTTTAAAAAGCACAGTAGCTCACAAACTGACATATGGAGAGACAAGTAGAATAAGAAAAAACACAATGTGCGCATATTTAGTTGCGAGAAATTAAGTTCGTATTATAATCTTAAAGTTGACACCTTGAATTAAGAGTGGGTTCCTTTTTTACGTGTACTGGGGTGAGACTGGGTGAAGCGAGTGCCCACTGTTTCTCCTTCAGGTCTCAAAAATTGTTGCAGATAAAAAATCTTTTGTGGCCCCTTGGTTTAGACATACTGTTCATAAAAATGGAATTAAAAAATTAATTAAATAAAATAACTGTGGAGGAAATTAAAAAAAAAAATTCACAGGCAGTTGTGCACGGTGCTAATGTTCGCCGAATTCTAAGCGCCTCACCAAAGTTTATCGGTTTTGTTAACGTGGGTGACTTAGAGGTCACTGGTAGTCACAAACCATTTTTGTGTTCACAATCTACATCCACAAAATTGCGAAATGAGGCAATTTATAGAATCACATCAAGTTAACTTTCCACCTCTCTAAGCCATAAGCCAATGGCAGCATATCTGAAGAGAACAGATGGCCTGGAGACCACTCCATGAGAGCACAGGTCCTCAGCAAATCACATACATTCTAGCTTCGTAAGAGTAATTAAATTTAAACATCAGAAAAAACTAGTTTCAAGTGGCTTTGATGGGCTGCTGCATTGGCAGTAAAGTCAATGCTTCGTGACCATCCCGGCCTCAGATTGAATCAGCTGAGTTAAGAGCATAACTGAATTTGCGCTGCTCAGGGATTTGGGAGGGATTCAGTTAGTTTGGGTCAGAATTGAACAACTTGTTGCTCAAGCATCTCCTACTGGCACATCCGGGTGCCCGTGGATTGCTCTTTGTGAAACCATGTTTGGGTCTTCTCCCTTCTGCGCATGCTACAACAGTGACCACACGTGAACAGAGGCATGTTCCAGAGGAGAACTGTTAAACTGAACTGTCTGCGCACTCCCAACATGGAAGCATGAATGTCATAAGAGGATGCTTGGACAAAGCCTGTTGAATGGATTTTCCAGATTCCGATGGGATTAGAGATGCCAAATGTATTTCTTTAAAAGACAAAGAAGAAATAATTCTCATACAATTCTCAAATGATTCAGTATTTTGACTGAAACACTGACACAAAATGGTACAACTCAATGCAAAGCTTTGATTAATATGCCTCAATCTGGCAAAGCTTCATACACCTTTAAGGTTGACCTTCAGCCCGCACGTTCAACTTTATGTGACCTTGACCTCTAACCCGATGACCACCAATTCCTCGTCAGTTCAGCTACCCTCTGTGGGGAGTTACTACATCTGAGTTGGAGCGAATCCCCACTCCTGCGCTTAATACAGCGTGGAAAAGATGTGTGTCATGGATGGTGTGACAGACGCATACACGGCCATACAACTGTAAAACTGTATGCCTCCCGTCAATGCAGGATGGAATCACAAGGTCTGAAGTATGCAATTTTTTTTTGAATGAAAAGTTATAAATTGACATGAAAGGGATGATGTAATGTTAGGCATCGCTGAACGCTCTGGGGCGGGGATGGGTGGTTCTGGCATCTCACTCGTTTCTGTAAGCCTCCGATCTGCTTCCTGGTCTCAACATCCTTTCCCCCGGACTCCAGGAACTTCTTGTAGGCCAGGTCAAAGGCCTGGCCAATCGTTAGCGTGATCTCCTCTGCCTGAGACACAATGGGGGGGGGGGGTAATCAAGCACTTTCGTGTAAAGGGCTATACAAACATTTCCTGCACCCTAGTTTTTTTTCATTTCAATGTCATTTTAGATAATTATTAGTTTTCTGAATTAGTGTTCCTAAAAACAAAAAGCAGCTATAAGACATCATATGTTAATTTTAAAAATAATCTTACAAAAAATGTTTGTATCTGATTAAAGACAGTTGGTTCACATAATATAGCCATAACAGAGCCCTAATATCAACATTATCAAGCCTTTCTGGAAATACCAGGAGAAACAGAAGCAGGCAAGCCTGTAGAAGAATTTTCCAAGTTCTTTAATACATTCAATAGCCAAGCAGCCAACTATCGATTAAACAGGACACTGTTTGTAATTTTCAGTCGCAACAAAGATTAATTTAAGATTTAACAGTTCAAAAATCTTTACAGACATTTCTCAAAATTTCAGAACCTTTCACTTAATGATTTTTGGAGGCATTTTTTCCTTACATTATAGTTTAAATGCGCATAAAAGTTTTTTCCAGCACTGCACTTGCACAGCGCCCCGTAATGCCCGGGACTATCAATATGCATGCTTAATATAGCAAGAAAAGGTAACACTCACGCATTTCTCGCTGTCAAAGACATAGCACAGGTGTTTGTTGGACTCCGAGTCTTTGCAGATGAAGGTGAATATTCTCTTGTCAGTCTTGTCGTCAGCGCAGAAAGATATCCTGTGCAACTGGCAGTTATATAGTACTTCCTGAAAGAAGACAGATCACATGAGAAAACTGGGTGTGCCTGACGATTCAAAAATGTTGAACTATGATCGATTGATCAATTGATTATGTTTCAGTGGTACCTTCAACACTTTAAACACTTTTGAGGTCATTTAGTGCTAGTCTTTGAACTCTTATCATAGTAATTTGAGGATCACACACTATCCACTCACACACACAGTTAGAGGCAATTTAGGGTCTCCAATTGGCCCTGACATACACGCATTTGAATTGCAGGCGTAAGCTGGACTTTCATGCAGTGAGGCAACAGCACTACCCCATGTCTGCCACAGAAAATGCTAAAAATGCAATTACATTCATCACAAAGCCTGACATTACAGCCATTAAAGCTCTCACACCCCACAGCCGGTAAGGAATGACGTGGAGCGGATAACTACATAAAGTTTTATATAAACTAATGTACTCTAAATGGGTTTGGGACAGTAGAATGATTTCTCTTGTTTAGGCTGTTTACCCTGCAAAACTGGATTTGAAGTAAAGCAGTGAATGTATGGTAATTGTAGGCTGCCATTTGCATCTATATCACGGGAGCTGTGTAAGAATGCCCGTCCTTTTCAATCCTGCCATTATAGCAAATAAATGTAATAGGACTATTTTCTGCAAATGGCTGCTTATCCATTTTTCTGGCAGGCTTGGGATCATCAAATCATGTATTGGCAGACTAACAAAAAAAGAAAGATTGGCTTCTTAGTGTGGAATTTGTATTGGTGTTGTTCATGAAAATGAAGGCCAAATAGGTCACAGCCAGTGAGGCGGGCCATCAGAAGTGAAATCAGGATGAATCAAGGCAAGGAATAGCCATAATCATAATCGACCATTTCATACACTGTTTGGATGTAAAAAAGCTATGATGAGGTCCTTTCAACTGTGAGTTAAACTGCTTTTGAACGCTCAGAATACTCTAGGATGCAAAATACCATAGAAGTATCAAAGACTACTGTAAAGAGAGGACTACGAAAGCCTGGCCTCAGAGGGATTACAACGAAATACAAACCACTGGTTAAGCCTCAGAAACAGAACAGCCAGGTAAGACTGCGCTGAAAAGACCATGAAAAATTTAAAGCTTAAGTACAGGGTCTGTAACACTTTACAACAACCAAATTAATTGGCTTTTCGCTCATGCAGCTGTTCACCACTGATCAGACAGCCTGTACATCATTAATTACCTCCGCAAAGGAGGCTACGCTTTCACCACTGTTTGTTTGTTTGTCCGCCTGTCTGTTAACAGGATAAATCAAAAAGTTCTGCATGGTTTGGCGCGAAATTTGGGAGATTGAAGGTGATAGTATGTGGATGAGTTGATTCAATTTTGGAAATGATCCGGAACATGTTCTGAATTCTGGATCCAGAAAAATTAAAATACATCCGTCTAACGTGGGTCTGTGCGATATTTCTGACCGAATAACTCAAAAAATTATGAACGGTTTGGCACAAAATTTGGCAGGATGATAGATGGTAGTCCAAGGAACACCTGATTTAATTTTAGAAGTGATCTGAAACATATTCTGTCACGAAAAGAACAGATATATGGTGTGGCAGAGATACGCGCTCTACCAAGTGCCTTCTAGTTCATGTTAACAACTACCTAAGTTTATGCCAATCAATATAGGTATTAAAAACAGTGAATATTCATATTCATACATACATCAGTAATTATTCTATGCATCGCAAAAAGTATAAATGATCACTAATTAATACATCATTTGTTAATCTTAATTTAATCTTTATTTAACCAAGAAAGGTTCCATTAAGTACTAGCTTCTCCAGTTTAAGAAAGCCCTGAGGGAAATGGCAGGCAGTACAGTTGAAAGGGATCGAGAGAAGCAGGATTGGGGTTAATGATCTCTCTCAAAGGCCTAATGGCAGACTTCTCCCACCCAAGTTCATCTATCCAGACCAAGTCAGAAATCCCAAGGTCCACTGGAGCCTTGAATCAGCATCTCAACAGCTGTCAGCGAGGTGACCTACCACTATGTGATCTAACTGTACCACACCCCCACAAATTCTTATGCGCAGAGGAGACAGATACTCACCATTAGCAACACAACACTTTAGTAATGTCAATTCTGTTCATCCGTCCCATTACTTTTGCTCCCCAAAAAAGACGGGATTACAACAATTGGACAGTCAGCTCTTCCACATAAAATTCATCATCTTATTTGTACCCAGATTTGTTGAAAAGCACAATCAAAATAACGAGAAGTGTACCACTGCCCCAGTACTTCCATCTTTAACTGCACTCCCTTTAAGAATTAACAGCAGACAGGAATGTGTTTCCCAAAGCCACGCCCCATTGAAACTGGGACACCTGATTATATTCTAAATGAGAGAGCACACAGTGAAGCAAGAGCTGATTCCATCGCTCACAGAGACACTCAGGGTTACAAGGGTCTGGTCTTTATTCACATTGCTTCATAGCAGACACAGTTGTCCACATCCACTTGAGGGCAGCAGACGTATTGATCTGATGAAGCCAGGTGACAAGTCTTGCTCTTGCAGTTTTACTTTATGTAGATGTAAGATAAAAACCATAGATTTGAAATCTTTTAGCTTGACAATGCAGTACTCAACATGGAACCATGCCAGGTGTTGCATGGAACATTGCCAGAACGCTGCATGGAGTTGACCTTTTTTTGCCTGGCAGCTTTAACTCGGAGCCAATCAGAGGCAGTGTTACAGACAAGCCATTTTTGTGGCAGCCATAATCGGCAGTGATGATCTCAAATGCATTGTGCCATGGAATAGCATCCCATCCCTACTGACTACCAATCTATACTATTAGCGTAGCACTCAAAACAATGAGCAGAGGAGACTCAATGTAATAAATAATGTAAACGAGTGGTGCCAGGCACAATAAACCCCGCCCCTCGCACATACTTTCACCTACTCTTCCGAAATTCAAAAGGCAACTATTTTGGGTCAGTGGCAATCCCTAAACCCAATTTGGGGTGAATCTGGCCATTAGTTTTGCTGCTAAAGTGTCAACAAACAAACAAAAAAACCGAACCAAAAACAATACCCCTAGCCCTCCCCCTTCGGGTGGGACGGGGCAATAATGCAACAAGTGTAGAAGCGAGCAGAGCTCACATACCCCCGCTTTATGTTTGAACGAATCCGGACGCACAGACACACGGGCAGACGGACGGACGCGCGGAGTGCTTTATACCCCTGACTACGTCGTAGCGGGGGTATAATAACAAAAAGCCTTTTACCATAGGGTAATAGCCCTGATGAGTACTCACATGTAATTTAGTCATTGTTGAATAATAGTAAATTCATATTCCAAGCAATTTGTTATGACATTAACGACAGCAAAGGATGACAGACAAAATTTTAAAACTTAAACACATTTAATAAACAAACACTTTTAACAAATCTACTATCTACTCTAATGACCAAGAATGGTAAATACAAAAACAGAAATATTTACAGTCCCTTTGGTGGGGTTGCTTGGTGATGTCCTGGGTGAGGAAAATGTTCCAACATGGGCAAAAATCCACTAAAAGCTTCACAGGTCTTGAACAGAATGACAGGTCTGGTCACATGTATCCTTCTCCTTGCAATTTCTCCTACTACTTTACTGTCTCAATTCTCCCTCCTTATATACACTTATGCAGACCCCTCCCACCTTTTAGGCTTTTTTTCTTTTTCTCTGGGACTTGTCCCAGACATGCCTAAAACATGCCCAAACCTATCTCCAGTCTGGGCTTAACAAAAAAAAAAGGTAAATACTGTCATCTAGTGGCCTCTATTCACATTACAATAAGAATTGCTTCTGAATTGTTTTCTTTTCCTGTTCAACCAGTTTAACTAGTGCTTTGATTCCAGGTGCAAGGGTTTGTTTAACTGGACAAGTATGAGTTTCCTTTTAATGCTTTTCTGCTCTGTAGAGCTTGTTTTGTTGAAACGACCATTTATGATTTACAGGCTAAACTGCAGGGCAGCCTTCAGACCAGCTGCATGAAAACCAGCAAGTCTGAGTGATCACTGGAGACATCTGTACCCAAACACCTGTCCCTGCACTAAGTGCAGAGGATAATGTTGATTAGCTCATAAAAACCGCAAATGTCCAGGTCTGCAGACAATGTCGACGGTAAGCTGGCAGTTGGTTCTCATATTCAATACGTTGCCTGTGGGAGGAACGGGACCTGAACGACTTTGATAAGGGCTAAATAGTCATGACCTGATGAGTGGGTCAGAGCATCTCTGAAGTGGCAAGACTTCTATGGTGCTCCCTGTCAGCAGATGTGAGCACTTACTGACAGTGATCCAAGGAGGGACAAAACATGAACCGGCGACAGGGTTTTGGGTGCCTGAGGCTCATCGATACACAAGGGCGATGAAGGCTATCCCGTACAGTTCAAATCAATAAAAAGGGCGACTGTGGCACAAGGCACTGAGAATTTCAATAATATTCACACATAAAGAATGTGATGTAACACTCAGTGAGTCATACCCTGCTGTGTATTGCACTTTTTAGCTTGCAGACCACTTAAAGCAATCTTATCTTTCTGGCATTTTTACACTTTTCTTCTGTAATCTTAAAATACTCCTTAAGCGTATGGTACACTAAAATGTAAAAGAAATCTACCAGGTGTTGAAACTCCTCAAAATTCAATTCTCATATGTTTCTGAAAAAAAGTCTGACCAATCATTTTCTTCGGTCCGAATAAAATGATTTGCCGAGCTTCCTGTCTGTCATCCGTCGCAGCGCCCCTTCCAGTTGCCTACCGCTGTCACCGCTTGCAAGTCATGCGCCTCTCTGGCAGAAAAAAAAACAAAAAACGACGCATTTGACTGTAAACGCACGGGTGCTAAAATGCTATAATTACAATAATAACGTTAATGGTAGTTTGTCAGCCTACAAAGGTAACTAAACGTTATGAGGGTATTTTACTTAATACCACATATAAAATGGAATATTATGTCATAACTGTTGGTTAGTTTTCACTAACCGGTGCCTCTGAATCTGACTCCATTGACCCGTTTCGCTCTCCTACGAAAAAAAAATATTGCGTGCGGCGCGAGGAAGTGAGCAGCGCGAGTGAAAAGGGTCAATGGAGTCAGATTCAGAGGCACCGGTAAGTGCAAACTAACCAACAGTGATTAAATAATATTCAATTCTATATGTGGTATAATATAAAATTCCCTTGTAATGTTTAGTTACCTTAGTAATCTGATATTAGTTACATTTTTTTTCGTGGAGAAGTCTGGCAATTGGGGGAAGAGGGTGGGACTTTGGAGGGAGGCCGTTCATGGCGTTCATGTTCAAATTTTTACTAAGTGCTGTGCGACATGCCAGAAAGGTAAGAATTGGTTTAAAATGCCCACTCTACCTCCACGCCGCACCTAAAAGTACCCCCAATGGGCACCTGAGCTTCCGAACTGGACCTTGGAGCAGTTGAAGAAGGTTGAATCCCATTTTCTTTGACATCATATGCTGCGGCTGTGAAAATGTGCACTATTTACCTGGGAAGAGATGGCATCAGGATGCACGGTTGAAGGCAGACAAACTGGTGGAGAGACAGTGAAAATCTCCAGGGAAACCCTGAGTTTTGGAATTCAAGAGATTTTCAAGCTATCCAAAATGTTTTGGGGGTTAGCGAGTTGTTTTTAGCAAATGTGAGATGAGCCATTGTGTTTCATAGGTCAGCAGTGATCTTCACCTTGCAGTCCTCCCCTGGTGGCCATTTTTGCCCCGTCTCTTTCCTATTGTGTAAATAACACTGCCCTTAACTGAGGCAAGTGAGGCCAGCAGTTCTTTGGATGTTATTCTAGGTTCTTCTGTGACCTCATTAATGAATTGGCTATGTGCTCTTGGAGGAATTTGGTAAGCCAGCCACTCCTGGGAAGGTTCACTGCAATTCCAAATTTTCTCCATTTGTAGATAATGGCTCTCACCATGGTTTGCCGGTGTCCCAGAGCCTTGGCTTTGTAACCCTTTCCAGACTGAGAGACATCAGAAAATTACTTTCTCATCCGGTCTTGAATTTCTTTGGATTGCAGCATCATGTGCTGCTGTTTGCCTACTTGACACTGGCAGACAGGTTCTATTCAAGTGATGTTTAGATTCAACAGGCTAAGGAGTAATCATGCCTGGATATGTCTCGAGTAATTGAACTAAGTTATCCATTAAATTTGTTTAATTGGTTGATGTGGTCACTAAAGGAGTAAATGCTTTTTAACACGGGGCCAGGTTGGGTTGGATGGCTGTTTTCCTTCAATAAATGAAGTTATAATTTTAAAACTGCATTTGGTGTTTACTCAGGTTATTTTGTATTATATTAAAATTAATTTGATGGGCTCAAACATTGAAGTGTGAGAATTATGCAAAAATAGAAGAAATCCAAAAGGGGGCTAATCATTTTCACTGCACTGTCGGTGGAAAGTATGTTATTGTGGCTGCAATTATGTTCTGGCTCGAAAGTTCCAAATCACCTTAGAAGCAGACAAAACATTCTGTCTGTAAATGTTTTATAAATCCATGCACATTCTGAGGGAGACTCTACATTTTCGGTAGGTTTCATTGTTAGCCTGTAGGCAGTGCTACAATGACACAAATGGTCATCTGTAAAAACCCTCTTGACCAGAAAAATACATGTTTGAGATTTAAATATGCTGATCCAAACTGATAACAAAAGATTCTCATTTTATGCAGTTCACCTCATTTAATCATTCACTGGAACAGTGACCTTAAACTGAACAAGTCCAGACTTCTCATCAGAGGAAGAATATGGTGTACAAAAACCGACAGATGTGACACTTCACATCCTCTCAGCATACATAATCCAGCATTTAAAATGCCAGAACATTTTCCATTCAAGGCACTTTAGTGAGGATGAGGGCAACCATTTTAATGCAGGTTCATACTCATGTCTGCAAACAAACCAAAGGCCGGGTCTGTTCACAGCTATTCATTCCCCTACTCTCTATTATGAAGTACCTGCTGGAGCCATTATATAGGCCTTGTGTATTTCAGCAGGACAATACAAAACCACATACTGCAGCTATTACAACAGCATGGCTTCGTAGTAGAAGAGTCCGTGTGCTGAACTGGCCTGCCTGCAGTCCTGATCTTTCACCGATTGAGATCATTTGATGTATAATTAAAGAAAAAGTCCGTCAAAGGAGACCCAAAACTGTCCAGCAGCTGGAAGCCTTTATTAAACAAGAGTTGGATCAAATTCCAGTGGTTAAACTGAAGAAACTTGTCTCCTCAATGCCCAGACACCTCCACTCTGTGTTAAAGAGAAGAGAGGATGCTACACCAAAGTTGTCCCAAGTTTTTTGAGACCTGTAGCAGCCATCAAATTTAAAATGAGCTCATACTGTGGATAAAATTCCTAAATTTCTCAGTTTCAACATTTGCTATGTTATCTCTGTTCTATTGTGAATAAAATACTGTCTGGTGCGATTTGAAAGTCAGTTTTTTTTTAAATTTTATTCATAATTTAGACTTTGACCCAACTATTTTAGTATTGGGGTTGTACATCCGCCTTACAGGACAACTGCCATGTCCATGTTGTGTTTGACTATACTTGGCCCACTTGGCCTACAGAACACGGCAGCACTTCTGGATCATGCTCAACAATGGCTTCCTTTTTGCATGAGATTTTTAGGTGGCGTCAGTGGATGGCACGGTGGACTGTGTTTACAGACAGTAGATTTGTTGAAGTATTCCTGGGCCCATTTAGTAATGTCAGTGACAGAATCATGCCGGTGAGTGATGCAGTGGCGTCTGAGGGCCCGAAGATCACAGGCATCCAGTAAAGGTCTTCGGCCTTGTCCCTTACGCTTAGGAATTTTTCAAGTTTCTCTGAATCTTTTGATGATGTTATGCACTGTCGATGATGAGACCTTCAAAGCCTTTGCAATTTGATAATGAGAAACATTGTTTTTAAAGTATTCCACAATTTTTTTACGCAAGCCCTCACAGGTTGGAGAGCCTCTGGCCATCTTTACTTCTGAGAGACTCAGCCTCTCTAAGACATCCCTTTTATAGCCAATCATGTTACACACCTGATGCCAGTTAACTTAATTACTTGCTAAATGTTCTTTCAGCTGATTCTCTCATATATTAATTGCTTTACAACCCTTTTTTGCCTGTGTCCCAACTTTTTTGAGACCTGTCGCAGCCAGAAAATTTGAAATAATATTGGCTCGTGATCTGAAAGTCATTGCATTTTGATTTTATTGACAATTTAAATTTCGTCCCAACTATTTCGGAATTGGGGTTGTATGATTGTTTTTTTGAAGGAAGCCTGGAATTAGACTCATTAAGATACAGAGATACACTTCTGCTATCCATTTCCAATCTTTATCTGCCACAGAGGCTGAAAATATGTATTTTAATAAGCACTGCCAAATATTGCAGTTTTTAAATAAAACCTTCAGGATTCAAGGAGTCATTTTCACCCGTTGCGATAGTCCCCAACAGTTTATGTAAAAGCTTTCTTCAGAATTAACCTTTCAATCAATGCTGCCTAACACTCTAGTTTCAGGGTACAAATCCAACAAAACACTTGTTGGTCCATCTGTCAAGCATGACTACCTGTCAAATTTAGGCCGACGTATAATCTGTTAAAGCAGTACTTGAGTACACACAGCACTCTTCACTCAGGGCAATAGTGCCAAGTCTGTAAATCCGTGATGCAGGAGTACTTACTTCTATCCAGAAAGGGCTGGTGTGGGTGCAGCCAATCATTCCATCTAAAATGTTACACACCAGATTCTACAAACAAAGGTCTTCAGCAAATACACTAGGGCCTGATTTTGCCTCTGATATACTGTACAATATACATTAGAGCTGTAATGATTAGTCAAATAATCAATCAGTCGCCAACTATCAAATTACTCGCCAACTATTTTGATAATCAATTAATTGTTATCAGTCATTTTAAAGCAGGAAATTACCAAATTTTCTGATTCCAGCTTCTATAATATGAATATTTTCTGGTTTCTTTAGCCTCCATAACTGTAAATAAATATCTTTGGGCTGTTTGAACAGTTGGTTGAGACAAAATAAAACATTTCAGAATGTCACCTTGGACTGTGGGAAACTGTGACCCACATTATTCATACTTTTTTGACATTTTAAAGACCAAGCAACTAATCAATAAGTCAACAGAATAATTGTCAGATTAGTCGATAATAAAAATAATCAAGAAGTGAGGTTCTTATAGACAAAAGTATCATTGCAACATCTTAAACAATTAATCAATGGGAGTGGTTTTTCTTAGTATATTTGGACTTCCGCACACGTTATGCCATAGCTGGAAGTAGGCGTGATCTGAAGAGCGGTGATCCATCAAAAGAGGACGACTCAGGTTCAGTTCTATTACTGTCTCCCCTGTGTTGGGGCTCTGTTGTACACAAGTGGAGGGTGCAGACAAAATGGCTTACTTTCGTTAAGGCCTTTATTTTGTGGACATTATTAAAGCTTTTTATTCATTGCATCATCTATTAGAAAAACTTCTTTGGTGCAGTTTAAGCATTTGAATATGTCAAATGCACGGTGTTCTCTAAGGCAACAACGGCCGTATTTCCAAATTGTATGCGACTTCTTCAGTGCATACGACACCCATGTACAAAAAATACCTCATGATACTCTACATAGATGTAGCTATACGGCGTTTTAGCCAGCATGTGGCAGAAAGGACTGTGTCCTTTATAACGGCGTCACATAACCACAAGTAATCACAATCACCTAGGTGTACGCGGTACATTACCATTAATTACGTTAGTTCGCGGAATACAGGACATTGTGAAGGTGTAGCTCTGTACTGTGAAATTTAACCATTGTGATATTGACCTTCAAGCGAATTTTTTAATGCAAATTTTATATTGCGTTGCCTTGCTCTTTCTAGTATTCCCAGTGTAACTTACTTCCAAAACACAATTGCAGAATTTTAAATAATATCACTTCGTAACAACAGAATTAAAATTCACCTTTAGTATAAGACCAAGGCAAATGTTATTTTTGCTGAAACTGGGAGGGAGTTTGGATCCCTTAGATCAGACATGTCCATGAACTTCAAGACACACTAGCTTTCCTCTTCAGTCAAATTTAAAACACTACCTGTGCATGCCTCCCCGCCTGGAGGCCATTATGCATTCTTTTGGCTACTCAGTCAATTGACACACGTTTCCGCACACAAAAAAATTACTATTACAAACTGAGTGGATGGAATCAAATAAAACCAAGTGATTGAACATTTTTTTCATGTGATGACTGACATGTTTTGACCCTGTGAGAAATAGCACACAGTTTTTGTTGCTATCATGATTATTATTATTAATGTCATATGTATGCCGGCAACCAACATCCAGCCATCCACCCATTCTTAGCTGCTTCTCAGGAGATGGGATGCAGGGGAGGCCGACTCAGCACAGAGAGCCATGTGTCCCTTCCCCTCCCCAGCTACTTCCTCCAACTCTCCCTGAGACATCCCAATCCCTTCTCTGCCCAATCAGGAGATACAATTCCTCCAGCCTGCCCTGGGTCTGCCTAAGAGCCTCCTCTCAGCGGAACATGCCCACAAAACCTCCAAAGGGAGGCGCCCCGGAGGCGTCAGGACCAGAATTCCGAACCACCCTAAACTGACTCCTCTCAACATGGAGGAGCAGCGGTTCTACTCCCAGCTCTCCAAACTCCTCACCCAATCTCTTTTACATTCATGATAAAAAGAGACTACATACAATCCTTAGGCATTCTTTTCATGACCATTACTTATGTGACACATTATTCCATTCGTTGGCAGCCCTGTGGCAAAATTAGAAACACGTTGCCATTCAAATTAGATGTGGTACGAGCAAGCCATACACGCTCGGCCTTATGTAGGAGGAAGATATCAAGTATTGCCTTCCATGGCCTCATTTAGATGAAACTTCCACTGGTACATCTATTTTATATTATAACACCCACGGAGATATAACTAGACCCTTGATAATCAACTCTCCGCGCAGTTGCATATAGCGCTGGCTGAAAAATACCAGTCAGTCCTTGCAGCTGGAGGAAAACAGGAATAGATGCAATGATCAGTCCTTCGTCATGTGTATATCGGCAGACGTAGCGCACGTAGAAAAAAGGAAGCCCAAGGTGGTTGATATTAAAATCAGGTGAGTAATACCATGGCTGTCACAACTGCCTTCACCCACACTGGCACTTTCTGGATAAAGCTGAGTACCTGTGCATCACTACATTACCACACTGAAAGTGAAGAGTCCTCACCTTGGTTTTGGGGTCTAATAGCTTCACGCCATAGATTGAGATTTGCAGTTCCACTTTTGGGATCTTCTGCCCCTCAGACTTCTTGATGTGTCTCTGAAACTGAAAAAAGACAGACTTAATGAATCAGGCTCTTCAAACTCAGGTGTAAATCAGAGAAAGACCCTTCAGTGCTGCCATTTCCCTCAGGGCTCAAGGTTCAAAGCAACTCTACTGAGCTGAAAAAGAAGAGGTTAAAAGGAGGACTAGAAGTGGGGGATCATCAAAAAATACCCGAAAAATGACAAATCTGACTCAGCATGAAGCTGCACAGCAAGTCTGATGTTTCTAGCCGAGTAAATACGTGAGTATGAGCAGTTTTAATTAATGGCCCATAATCAGTTTATGGGGACTGAGAATGGGACTAACATGAGGTCACACTGACCTCTGACCTTTTCCCACTGATATCTGCTCAGCTCATCCTTGAGTCTAAGTAGACATTTATGCCAAATCAGGAAAAAAAATAAATAAATAACCTCCATGCATTCCAGAAATGGCGCTTTCACAAAATGGCTGAAAATGGCTGTTGCTGGAGGGAGACATTAAAAAAAAAATATAGCTCTCCAAGTTACCAGTTACTGCTGGAGAGGTCCGCATGGGTGAGGTAACAATTGGCTTAGCCCTGCCGGGGATAAAAAGGCTTAAGCCAATCAAAATTCATTAGTATCATCACTCTGTAGTGGCCACTCCAGGTCCGGTTGCCACTTGTGTCTGTGCGAACAAAATGTATGCAGCTTAGCTTTTCTGCCGGCGGCACAGGCAGGGTTTGATTGGCGGGGTGACTGCATAGTGTAAAAAAAAAAGACAATGGCTGGTCATCATGCGAGCTGGAGGAGTCACGTGACTCCGCATCTTCCTGAAGAGTTGATGGGAGCAGGTTGCTCTAGTAGGCGAGACAGTTTAGCGGTGCTCAGGGTGGGGAAAAAAATGCCGAATCCCGAGGTGCTTATCAAATGTGGAGTTCCTCTGACCCAGGACCAAATAAAAATAAACACTGTATAAATTACCCCCAAACTAATACTAATAACTCCAACCTCAGGATGAACTCCACAATTAAAATCCAAGCCTTTGTAGTTCTGAAAAGAGAGATGTAAGATTAGAAAACACAAGAGAAGCAAATAAAAGAGTAAACAGAGAGATAAGACGACAAGAAATATGCAAACAAAAACAAACAGTAAACATATGGAACAAGTGATTGATAGATTGAGAATTTGAGTTGAAGCTTTTTCTCAAGCACAATACACACAGGTGACACAGGCTGATCAGTAAAAAAACATAACACAAGGGGATCAGCGTCAGCTCCCATGATTTATTCAAGCTGGTGATTGGCTGAACAAATCCGTACACCTCGCTTTCGGTGAATTAATCGGCTGCTGATGACTGCAAATGCCGAAAGGAGGGGAATTCAACCTGCAGACATTGTGGACCTTCTGGATTGAAGTAAAGTCGGAGACAGTGTGACCCCACTGGACTGGAGTTAAACCTGCAGATACTACGGTCCTCCAGGACTAAAGTTAACATCCTAGGCTTAACCCGTGAACAGTTTTGGTATCATCTGTGAACCCCTGCCCATTGTAGCAACCCTCCATTCCCTGACACCGCCTCCTTCTGGGCATGTGGAAGCACAGCAGAGCACACGCACTCTTCTCTGGGTCCTCAAACCACTGAACTCATTACATCCAGTGATTTGATAAAGAATGGCTGAGTAAGAATAACTCTCCCTCAGTCAGAGACATGCGGAGGAGGCTTTTCTCATGTGGCCATTCAAACAGGCCTCATCAGTCAGGAGGAGCCGGCCATTTATCCTGATCCCAGACACCACCACAGCCGAGAATCAGCTACAGTTCCCTACAGAGGAAGGATTCACTGCATCACCTCCAGAGGAGAGAAAGCATGACAGTCTGTCAGAGAGCTCCACTTCGCCATAATCCATGACACAAGATTAATACTTCAAAAGTAAAACTTTCCATAGTAACCAGCTTTTCAATTTGAAAACTGCAGTGGCTGGCTGTACTCATTCAGCATGCAAACACCCTGAGCACAAAGCTGTTAGGTCACATTGACAAGGCAATACAGTCAATAATGATACAGCACTGCAAATGATATCTGACAGGTGTCAGCTGTTCACTGTGTCACAAACACCTGCATACGGGCACTCACTCGCTCCCTCCCAAACGCGGGCACACGCGGATGCCTGCGCGTACACTGACACTACCGCGAACGCACATGCACACACACACACCCACACACACACACACAGGCACACACAAACACACACGCACACACACACACACACTCATGCAAAAGCGAACGCACACACGCAAACACAAACACACAAGTGCACGCACACAAACACACACGTAAACATGCACACACACACACGCATGCACACAGACACAAACACACACACAAACACACACACACACACTCAATAATGTTACTTTCCCCTCCAGAAATGGCAATAAAATCACAGGGTCACTGAAGGAGGACTTGACATCGTCTACTTAGATACCCCTGAGTGTTTAAGGGTAGAAAAAGGAGTCCTTAGCGCTCAATCACTAAGATCATTTCAAAGAAATGACCGCTTTCCACTGAACAAGAAATTGACTCTTGTGTTGAACAAGAATATTTTCCCCTTGTCTCATAAGAGTGCCGACATTCACACAAATTTCAGTAATTTTTATCATGTGCTCTGTGCTACATCCCTGTTTCCGCTAAATAAAAATGTAAAAGTAACTTGAGTTCCCAGCAAATATGATCAGTGACTATTCCCAGCTGGGTTCAAACGATGTTCAGCTAGAGGGAAGTTTCTGATCCTCTACGGATGCAATAGTTTCTTTTGTCTGGAGCAGAAATACGCACGCTGTTGCACAAATTTGCACTTCCCTCATTGTTGTTCAGCAGGCATGAGGAAATATCTTAGCAATATACAATCAGTGCCACTGCAGCAGCCAAACAATTCAGCTCCGGTCTTCCTATGCCTCAGACCAGGCAGAGTCATCACTCTGTTAACAACGCAGCTGTAAAAGCCTTTTTTAATTGATTACTTTAACAAATAGGCACAAATAGAGAGCAAGTAATAGACGGAAATGATTACAGGCACCCTGGCAGAGTTATCTAACTGTGCAGTGATTGTTCAAAGACCTTTAACAGCAGGCTAACAGCAGGGTATAGTTTCATATGCTGCGCCCAATGCAGGAAAATCCCAGCTCAGCTTAGAAGTGTATCAAGCAGCATTCTAAGGATAATACAGGTGTTCAAAATGAGTGCCTTTGCCTTCCTGTGTGGACCGCAGTAAATGTGTACTATGGTGTCACCATTGGCTGAGGACAATGCAGGTGAATTGAAATTAGTTAGTCTGTTATTTTGTCATTTTTATTACAAGCTGGGGATGTGTTAGAAGCTGATAATTTTGAAACAGATTTTTGGCTCGCCGCAGAATGAAGTTGCCTTTTATTCTCTGTACGGCTATTGTGTCGAACCTCAGAAGACACAATATACTTCCAATTTATCAAGACCACTTATTGCATGATTTAGCAAAACGAAGTAAAAGGGGGACTATATCTGCAAACTGCATTAATGTCTACATGGTGCAACCAAAATAAAATTCTTCATTAGTAATTTTATAAAATGTCCATCTCAACACATAGGGCCCTAATTTGACAATCTAAAAGCAAACGCACGTGCAAATGGTACCGCAAACTAAACTGACTGTGTCTAAATCCATTCTTTCAATTTCATGACAAGAAGCAATAGCTCAGGGTTGGACAAAGAGAAATTAATTACCCATAGGTTTGGTAAGGGTTTGATTCCATTGAGGTCAATCAGATCAGCCGATGTCATTGCTTTTAAAAGCATTACAATAATTCCATAGCAAACTGGAAATTTTGGCAGGTGAAGAGGAAGCTTCTAGAATGTATTACCGCTGACTCCATCAGTGATCTGAGAACTGCACTCAAATGTAGTGAGGGGTTCAATGATGTGAGGCAAAGAGGAAGGCGAGAGCTGAATGCATATTGTATGACAGTGGGTGGGCCATTTTAAACCCTATTAAACAAGGGCGAGATTGAGGTGAATTATATGTATTGCCAATTTCACCCCCCACAAACACACACACATATACAAAAATTCACATGTAAAAATACCTCTTCACCCTCCCTTTCCCATCAGACCCCACCACTATTCTGAGAGGTAATTTCACACTGCTCAGAACATTGTCTTTTAGCCTTGCAGAAGGAAACATCTGCCATTATTTTCAGCTATTAACTGAGATGGCATCAGCTTACTGGTCAAAAATCCTCTTGTTCTTTCGGGGGAATTTCACTTGTCTTGATTACTTGTGCAGTATTTCTTTATATTTCTTGCTTACAATCATGGGTTGTAAGCATATGTTCAATACCTTTTTGCACCAGTCATCATATTTCAAAGATGTTTTTAAAAAATTAATAAAGATTAATAATCCATTACCAGTAGAATAACAGCTTATTAACACGATTAGATGCAGAGTTTAATTTCCGAGAAAATCCCGGAAATGGAATGCTTTCCCAAGGGACATATGGGACAATAAAGTTTAATACTGAAGGATTCTATTGACTGTATAATGGAGGAGCTGATATGCACTTAGATTGCGCAAATCAAATTAAGTTCAGCTTCACCACCCCAATGGCTACAGCAAAGAGTATGTCTCTTTGTGCGTGTGTGTGTGTGCGTGTGTGTGTGTGTGTGTGTTGTGCTTGGCTGATACACGCAACTCCAGTCTGGTTACCCAACGAATCTACAACGCAAAGCTCATTGACAGCTATGAAAATTGTAGGCAGTGGAACAGTGCGCACTAAATTGGTTAAATAGGAACAAATCAATATAAAATACACAAAAGGGATAGATAAGGCAAAAATCACAACTAACAGTAGACGCATGATAGAAAAATCCCAATTAAACAGGATAGACAATGCATAAATCATCATTAAAATGCACACATTATGCAAGAAACAAACTTACAAAGTCAATATATAATGTTTAATAGATGACTAAATTAAAAATGTATGACAAATACATGGCTGTGAGTATGAAAAGATAATGCATAAATAAGTATTAAAAAGTAATTATCAACAAAAACTTAACTAAAATGAGCATATCATAAATAAAACATTACTGACTTCATGCATAAAATATAGCAGAAATTAGGAGTGGATGCATATAGCAGCGCTAAAATAAACAGACGATGGACAGAGGAGCAGTAAATGGGGAGATAATGGATTACTCTTACCTTCAGTTTTCGCACGGCGTCTTTCACTACGTCTGTGCCTTTCGGTTGATCAACTTCTGTGTTTCCCAAGAACTATAATTCAGTCAGGGGAAAGCATAAAAGAGCATATTTTACACAGTCATTAAAGTAGCAAAACAGCATCCTCAAACACTTCTCACAGCATATAAGGCACATGGCACAAAAACTATCAGACGTTTGTTCACTTCAAAGACTTTCAGCAAAACAATACATTGAAGAATTTTTTTTTATTAAACAATTAAAGAAAATATAAAAGAAACTCATAAGAGAATTCAAAAATTAATTTACTGCCTCTTGGTGCAGGCTTCGATTGTGGCATACAGGGATTTAAAAATGCTTCAAACTGTACTTCAAAGTGCTTTGAAGAGTTAAGAGGCTTAATGTTCCCCCTAACTGTAAAATGAACGACATGTTTCGGTGCTATCCAACAGAGGGCGCTGTTCACCTTCCATTACGCCATTCCCAGTGCGAAGCAGGGTCTAATTGGTACATTACCTTCCATTAAAATGTGATCGCACGTGCATCATCGAACTGTCAGTCAACAGCGAGCGCTGGCTTTCGGCAAGACGAGATCTGACAGCGAACTGCTGTCTGAGCCTCTTCCCAAGGCGACAGTACAGAGCAGCAGCCGAAACAGGCAACTTTGCCCCTATGGATTTGCCCAATTAATGCAGCCACATGTATCATGGGGCACGTGCAGGTGCTCAATATTAACAGCCATGATTTAACGTGGCAGCAGCTCAAATATTTGGGGAAGAATCAGAGACTTATTATAACCTCCCGGTCACCTTTTCTCTCTCCTCAGGTTCCCGTTGATAGAGGACGTTTATGGCAGACGGCAGCACACACGCCCAATAGGGTATTTTTTACTCCTCTTTCTGCCGCTTTCAGCCGCTGACAGCCGTGGCTATTTGCCTTGAGCAGGAAGGCAGAATGCGTTGGCTCCTTGGCAGGCACGTCTGCAGTCCGTATGGCTGCAGCAGATGCTACGCTCGAGGTCGTGAGGGGCACTCAGCAGCCGGGCGCTGGTAACTGCACATTGGTGTGTGCGAAGAACGGGTTCCTAACACCTACCGACCGCTCCCCTCCTTACAGAGCCCATACAATGGGTACTTTTCATTATGCTAAATTATGCTTCCTCATCTCCTCTTCTAGAAATCCTTCTGCCTCCACCGTCAAGGAAGATCTTCCAATTCCTAAAATGTACCTCGAGGAGAGGCGAAGAGAGGCGTGAGGAGGCTTTCGGAAGAGCTTACAACGAAGTTACAGTGTCCAACGCAGAGGGCTTTTATCTCAAGCCTGGACATTTAGCCGCTGCATCTCCACATGTGAAGTCGCTTAACAGAACGAAGGATCTCTCATTTGGCAGCTTTCAGCTCCCCCATCCTTGCGGCGCTTCCTCGTATCTCCGTCTCAGATCCTCGCTGGGAGGCACCAAGACGCGACGAAGAGAATAAAGTGTGGGAGTTGAGGAGACATGTTAGCATAACGAAAAGCACCTTCAGAACGTCACACCTTTTCCGCCGATTCTGTGTGTAACTTGGTCCTCCCTCTACCCAACATCAGACCAAACATGACACCAAGCGGCCTTAGTGATGCTGCTGCAGCAAGGAATCTTGTGCTTGGACACCTCCTTTCCACTCTGTGGCCCTATCAACATCACGCTTCCGTTCCCAGCCGACATCATTCACTTTATGCCGTGAACAGGCAGCCATTCAGAGGAGAGCCTCATTTGCCAGAGTCACCACCCACTCAAAACACTGCATAGTTAATGAGGGAAGAATTTCAGTTCTTTCCAACAAGCATGAAAACTGTGTCATATCAGGGATTTGTCTTCAAATGTCAAAGGTGCGTAAAATATGGAACCTTTAATGCCAGGTTTTCAAGGTATTTGTCCGGCACACTAACACATCAGCACCCTAATCTCTGGCCTTAGATTCATAATAATCCTGAGAAAGTGCAGCATCAACGTGGAGGGTTCAACTCCTGCTTAGACAGATTATCACGGACCTTTGATCATTACATTCTCCTAATTTTAAAGCTATGCTGCGATTCGAGTGATCGCACTCCTATGCAAGACATCCAACAAAACAGAAGAACAAATAGAGCTGCTGCTCAACTGCATTGAAGGGTAAATGACCACACAGACTAACTCCTAACCTGGCATGGGAAAGGCAGCCATAAATCACACCATGTAACGCAGAAAACACTGTGAGCTCTGAGCCCACACCGCAGGTGTGTGAAGCAAGGATTCTCCAAACCGTGGCACGAGCTCATAGGTAACATTTTTATATTTTATTTAACCAGGGAAGTCCCGTCGAGATTGAAATCTGTTTTTCAAGGGAGCCCAGGGGCTTGAGAGGCAGAGGGTAAGTTGCACAGACAGTCAGATCAGGGGATGATTAGGTGGCAGGTTGAAAGAGCCAGGTTGGGAATTTAGCCATGACCCCAGGGAACCCCCTACTCCTGTTGAAGAGGGTCATAGGACCTTATATGACAGTGAGTCAGGACCTCGGTTTAAGGTCTCATCCAAAAGACAGCATCTCCTTCAGTACAGTGTCCCCATCACTGCACTGGGGATTATTCCACCAGAGGGAAGATTGCAATCTCCTGACCCACCAGCACCTCAGTTTTCCCCAGTGGTCTCCCATCCAAGTACTAACCAAGCCCACACCTGCTTGGCTTCCACCACACAGCTGGAGCTTATCGAGTAGTGGTATGGCTGCTGGCAATTATCAAATATCCAGGACTCGGCTGAAAAACCTCATTCAATAAATGACAACCGTTCCTGCAAAGGGCATGCAGAGAGAAATCGCGTTCCGGAAACTTGCCTTGGCGTTATAGGCAATGTAGTGCTTTGCCAGGACCTCTGGAGTGTGCATCCATGACTTATCTGGAAGAGAGCAGGAGACACAACAACGACAAAGTGAAATCAAACGATCTGGGACAAACAAGGAGCTGAAGCCAAAAGCGTGATTTATGCTGCGGCGTCTATATGGATAAGCTTGCACCACACTGCCGGTGTCCCGAGAACAGGTGGTCAAACAGCTTCACCATCAGCACAACTCACAGACATTACAGCACACGCCATTAGACACTTAATCATGGGGAAAAAGGCCCAGAGACAAACCCCTGAGGAACTGCTCACTCCTCAGGAGTATAGGGGTTATACAAGAAGTGCACAGCCTCTCTTGGCCAGCTGTTTCCCTGAAAGCCCAATTCTGGGATGGTAAAAGCTGATGACATTTCGCTGAGAGGCAAAACGAGCTGCGGAAGCAGGGACTACTGGAGATTTAACACAGGATGGTAGAGTCTGTCATGCACAAAGACTTCATCTTTGTCAGCAAATATTGGCAGATTTAACGCCATCTGTCAGCATATTGTGATCTTTTACACCATGAAAAAATTCGGTCATTTTAAATGATCAATTTGAAAACATTGAAAACAGTTCACATCTCGTTTATTGCAATGGTCTAATGGACTAAAAATGGCACCTTTCACTGAAAATATGACATACGCATGTACCCACACACACACACACGCAGTTCAATATTGGAATGAAGAAAAAATTGGCGATGGCTGTCTGCACATCGTAGTACATTAACAATTAATTCAATATCTACATGACATTTCCCAAACTGATAATAGATAATATATCAGTATATTGCCTTGCTGGATGTCAGCCCAGCGATGTTGACATACGAGAGTCTGAGGGGGTACTTTTGCAGCAGAGCCACTTGGGTACAACTTCAGACCATACAGCTGTGTTGTACGCATTTAATTCAAATCAACAAAGCAAAAAATAGCAGTTTGTTGACTCATTATCGACTAATATACGTACTGTATTGCACTCAGAGAGAAGGACATTGGGATATGGAGTTCTCGCTCCATGAAAACCTCACTGAATAACTATGAGTGATATTGCTGTAGCGCAGGGAGATGGATGAGATGCGAGGAGCTCCTCAGCTAAGGGCTACAGTGTCAGAGCTCTGCTAGAGAATAGAAATGTGGAGATGGAGCGATTTCCCCGCGAGATACAATCAAACCACATGGTCTGTTTTATCCTGCCCTCGAGTCATCAACGTGACCGCCGAGGCTGTCCTGGCCAATCAATTATCAGTACATCAGCTTTTATAAAACAAGTTGAATTGCGCGTAAGGGCTCTTGCCAAATATCTCACCATCTTACAACTTGTTAAGGAACCCCAGAGTGGAAAATAAGTATGGGAATTTCCATTAAAGTTGGAGTTTGCAATTAAAAAAAAAAAAAAAAAATCACTTATCGTCATATTTGTTAAATCTGTTATTATGACCTGGCAGTGGGATGTGAGTCAGATGATCTTTGAGAAAATCAGAGTCATCTGGCTCCATCTAGTGCTTCTAATTCCTTCTGCAAGATTTCACCGCGACTGGGAGAAAACAACCAATAAGAGCCAGGAGTGACTGACGATGTCAATCATTTCTCCTGCAGCGGACCTCCCCCTCCCTTGCACTTTTAACCTGTGTCTAAGTTCGGCCTCCAGAGTTTTACAGAAGCAATGAATCAAGGGGCGTGGCTTTGGTCAGAGACTTGAGGGGAGGGGATGAGTTTAGAGGTGAGGCTACATTCAAATCTTGCACGCTGTTCCAAGATTGCATGCTCTACCTTTAAGGAACTCCAGTTGGTGCATGCATAGAACCCAACTTGGCATCCCCAGACCATCACTCTCAAATTGCCGTCACTACTGTGGAGACACGCAGCTGCTAATTAAATATGAATCAAGTGACAATGAGTGAGTGTGGGGTCTCTGTTCTTAAAACAGACACTTCTTTAACGGAGTCATCAGGACTCGACAACATTGTCCTTATATTTATAAATCATAATCACCTTATTAAAGAGAGTCAACTGACGTTCTCGCACTGATACATCTGATGTCTACATTACAAGAGATCTGTGTAATCATAAGCAGGCAGCGACCGAACTCTGTACAGCTCAGAGCTATCGCAGACAGGCAGCTCGCGCAGTCTACATCAGCGTGCATTCATTAAGCACAATTAGACTCCACTTTGCCTAGCCTACGAGGGACCAAATCCAGGCTTAGCAACCATCAAGGAACCGAGCTCATTATCTGCAGGTTTATTCGAAGGCTTTATTTCAGAAATACCCTGCGATCCAGCGAGCAGCAGATAGAAGCAGATAGACAGTTCACATTTATCATGCAAAATGGGCACATAATCCCTCTTTTTCTCCTTCCGAATTCCACTGGCAAAAACACCAAGTCGTTAAAGGGAGCTTTGCAGTAATGCAGTCCGAGGGATTTTATTTGCATGATGTAATGAGTAAATAAGTAATCAAAAATTAGAAACTTCTGTAAAACAATTATTCCACAAACATGAACACTCATGCACTGTTCAATGGGTAGAGAGGATGTTCTGTATTCAGAGAGAGAGAGAGAGAGAGAGAGAGAGAGAGAGAGAGTGAGTGAGGGGGGAGACAGAAAGAGGGAGAGAGAGAGAGAATGAGACTGAAAGAGAAAAGGAGAGAGAGAGAAAGAGAGAAGGAGAGAGATAGAGCCTGTTGATGCTCTGCTCATGACAGAATCTCCCGCTGTAAGAACTGAAGATAAATAGAGCCTACATTGGCTATTTCAACCTTGCATTTTCGCGAGCAGCGGAGGAGTTGAGCCTGGTTTCACTAGACTGTGCTGCTCATCCATCTTCAGTCTTTGTTTACTCAGTCCTGCGGGGTCATCGTGGTCCACGGTAAAAGGTCACACCCCAACCCCACCCCCCTTGCGGGACGGTGGAAGACAAACTGAAAGGTCAATTTGCCAAGCTACTGTGAATGACACCTAAGCCAACGTTCCTACCAATCACAATTAAACAGCCGGCGGGGCAGCCCCTCAGTCAGAGACCAGTATTCTGTGTGACTGTTTACAGCCAGACTGCTGGCAGACCCAAGTGCGAGAGCCCCTACTGGGAGTGGAATAAGGGGGAAAAATGGATCGAACTTTGCTAAACGAGACAGTCGACTGGCAGTGAAAATGTCACAGGACAGAGAGCCTCCAGCCTGTCCCTCCTGCGTCCCCTTCTAATGAAGACATTTAAATGCGACTCCAGGACAAAACTGTACATTGAGAACAGGCATAAATCGTGGTCCGCGACACGCTCGCTATACGATCTGCTAGCAACGCTAAACGTGAGGGATGAGCACTTTCCTAGAATACAGTTTTAAAGAAGCCTCCCAGCCAGCTTCGGCCCGAGAGAATAGTTTGGCTGGGCATCGCCTCGATAACAAACTGCATTCCGCCTGGAAGCAACTCCTCATTTAAATAAATCTCAGGCACTTTTTAAAAGATTTTGGTAAAGATTTTTTTTTTTTTACAAAAAGGATGATGTAAACACAGGAGACGGCTCCAGCGGGGACAGTTTTATTTATGGGCTCTTCTGGATTCAACACAATCACTCGAGCCCCACACAAACACAACACCGGGGAAACGCACGGTTTTCATTAAGAAGTGCTGGAGGAGAAAAATGGTATATTCAAGCAAACGGCATATAATCGCAGGTCTGCTACCCTACAGCCAGCCGAGTTTTATACTCAACTAGCTATCCAACTGTCTCCGGTCCAACTCCGACCTATGACCTCTTCATGTCATTGCACAACCCCACGGCATACACCACATTGCCCAAAGTATACGGACAATCCTTTGTCTAAGGCCATTTTATATCATTCAGGCAAAGCTTCTTGGTTCAGCTGCAGGAAAAATTGCAATGCTACACTGTGCAACAGCATTTCACACAATTCTCTGCTTCCCAAAGCTTGAGGAAGGGTCTATTACAGCAGGATAGAGCTCACATCCACAGAGTTCAGACCTGTGAAGAGGCCTGCACAGAAGCCTCAGAATCCATCCCATCAAACACCAGCGGAACAAACTGAAGTGCAGACATTGAGGCTAAACCACCCAACATTACCGCCTAAATACACTAACACTCTCCTGGATAAAATGGAAGCAAATCCCCCAGGAAATGTACAGACATCTCAAGGTTAGCCTTCCAAGAGGAATAGAGACTGATGTAGCAGCACAGGAGGGACCCACTCTGAGAAAATCCCCATGATTCTGGAATAATACAAGTGGATGAGCAGGCCTGCTACATTTTGTATATTGGGTATCTGAAACAAGAAGGACATTTAAAGACATTTAAGTCCTGACAATATCATATCCTCGCTTGTCTCGCACAGCTGTTTGACCTCGCGAGGGTTGCTCTTCCTATGATGCAGCGGCCGCTGGGAATTCCCCCCAGACACATCCTGAGACAGACATGGACATCGGCCCCAGGGGGCCAGTTTGTATGGAGGCTCTCCTGTCAGCCAATTATCCCACCTCGATTAGCTGCACATTCAGTGCTGTAAAAAAGTATTTGCCCCCTTAACGATTTCTTCCATTTTGGCATATTCTTCATATTTCATGCCTCGGATTATTCAACTAATTTTAATAAAAGACAATGTAAGGAAACATAAAATGTGACTTTTGAATGATCGCTGCATTTGTTGAAGGTAAAAAGTTATTCAAGAACTATACCACCCATGTGAAAATATATTTGCCAGCTTAAATCTAATAACTGGATGTGCCACTCTTGCATATGCGATAACTGGAAATGGGTCTTTTACATTGCTGTGGAGGATTTTTGGCACTTGTTTCTTTGAAAAATTATTGTAATTCAGCCAAACTGGAGGCTTTCCGAGCACAAATTGCCTGTTCAGCATTTCAGTTAGATTCAAGTCAGAACTTCAGCCAGGCCACTCAAAAACATTCATTTTGTTTCTGGCACTGAGAGGTGGAATTGCTTGTGTGTTTTGGATCACAGTCCTGCTGCATAACCCAAATGTGCAAGAACGTGAGGTCACAAATGGATGGCTGGACAGGTATGTTGTAAAATGCTGTGTTAACTTTACACCAGATGAGTCACAGGACTCATGTCTTCCATAGAGTTCTACTTTTGAGTCATCAGTGCATAGAATTTTCTTCCAAAAGTCTAGAAGGGCATCACAATGCTTTTTTTTGGCAAATGTAAGAAGAGCTTTTGAGTTATTTCTGGTCAGCAGTGGTTATCGCCTTCCAGCTCTACGTCAGTTTTCCCCCAACCCATTCTTATTGTGGAATCCTGAGCACTGACCTTAACTGAGGAAAGTATGGCCTGAAATTATGAACACGTTAGTCTGGTTTCTATTGTGACCCCTTGGATGAGTCCAATGCATTCTTGGAAGAACACTCCAGGGAAGGCTCACCACTGTTCAATTTTTTTTCCATTCGTAGACACTGGCTCTCTCCGCAGTTCACTGGAGTCCAAAAGTCTTGGAAATGCCTTTGTAACCCTTCCCAGACTGATAGTTGTCAACAACTTTATATCTCATCTGTTCTTAATTTCGATAAATTGCAGAATCATGTGCTGTGTTTTGCTTCCTTCATTTGCCAGGTCCAATTTAAATGATGTTTAGATTCAGCAGGGCTTGCAGTAATCATGCCTGGATGTGCATTGTGAAACTGACCCCAAAATTCAATTAAATTTGTTTCATTGGTTGATTTAGTAACTAATGTTACAATTACTTTTTTTTTTTACACAGGGCCAAGTAAGGTTGGATGGCTTTCTTCCATCAAAAATTAAAATCATAATTCAAAAACTGCATTTTTCTTTACCTAGTTTATCGTTGTCTAATAATAAATTTGGTTTAATGACCTGAAGCAATTAAGTGTGACAAATACGCAAAGACAGCCAAAATCTGGAAGGGCACAAATACTTTTTCACCGCACTGGACCAACACCAGTTCATCAGACAATAATGCTAGACACCTCAAATGGCCACAGAAATAGCGATTGGCGCTCACCTGTAAGTTCACTGACATATTTATAATGTAGAAACTGACCACATCTTTACATGTGCACCCCAGGTCGAAGACGACCTCCCAGTATCAATACTTCCAAACCACTTCCACGCATGCACGCAACTGACTTCCAATTTCATCGTGTATATGATATACAGATGACAATTACAGTTTCATTCATTTTTACCTTTTGTATATGTATGCAGATATTGTGATTTGTGTGTGGAATACTAGTGAGTCTCATGAATATGTTAGGAGAGGATAGGATAGGATCCATCTTTGTTATTCTGAAAGTAACCTTCCCATTCAAGCTTACAGTCACATAAAATTAACATTCCCTTCAAAGATAAACGCTTCAGTGATTTCCACATTTTGTAATCGACAATCCCTTCAAAAAATCTAACAATACATTTCATACCACAGAAGGATGAACCATTTGAGCATATTTTCAGGGGGTATATTGAAATTAAAAATAAAATGGAAAGTGATGTAATACTGCATATTTGCTTTATGTTATGAATGTTGCAGGAATTGAGAATAAAAATGCATATCCAGTATATCCTGCACACACAGCATGTAATAACTTCTGATTCAGGGTAGCAGGTCACAGTTTGATGTTTGTCAATGTAATACCTCATTCTCTCAGGCAACATGCGATATTGAACACAGGATCGAATCACGTTCAACCCATTCAGATGCCAGGAAAAGTCTTGGGTCCCGGCCATTTCTACAAGATGTACATTTCCAAATTCAACTAGTCACACAATTGCTCTGTGCCAAATGCACCAAGACATTCACTGCAAAGGTAATCTGTTTCCCATTAAAAGAGTATGACTTATTGTATTCAGAGATGTAATTTAACCTAATGGTGGTACTACATTAAAAATAATAAAGCCAACAAAATCAATAAAGTCACTCCTCGATACACCAAAAATGCTGACAGCAGATTTTACAGGATTTCATGTGAAGTGTGACATTCAAATCAAAGAAAAGCAATGTCAAAGTCACTAAATAAAAACTCACATAAATTCAAAAGACCTCCTGTAACACAAACACAATCCTAAGCTCTGAAGCAGTTTTGGAGATACAAGTCATTGAAAATTCAATATATCAGTTATGAACTTTAAGGGTCATAGAAGGTCAAGTTGAGGTCAGCAAATGGACTTCATATATGACTTATAAATGTCATTATATAAACCTGGGCTCAATCTGGGACCATTTTGGTGATATAAGTCATTGTAATTTCACTGTTGAGTTTGACCCTCAAAGGTCACTGACAATCAAGTTGAATGTCACCAGATGGTAATACAAGGTAATCCAAACCTCGGCTCCATCTGTGACCGTTTTGGCAATATGAGTCATTGTAATCATATTATGTCAAGTTTGACCTTCAAAGGTCACCAACAGTCAAACTGAATATCACGAAATGACAGTTCATACGTGACTTCCTAGATGTCACTAACACAAACCTAGGCTCCATCTATGACCTTTTTAGTGGTAGAAGTCATTGAATTTTCACCAGGTCAGGTTTGACCTTCGAAGATCAATATGAAGGTCACCAAATGAAAGTTCATATATGACTTCCTATATGTATCCAATAGAAACCTACACTATCTGTGACGATTTTGCTGATGTAAGTCATTGAAATTTCACTGTGTAGTGGGGCTGTTGTAGGGCACTGAAGGTTAAGTTCAAGGTCACCCACCGAAACTTCATACATGACGTCTTATTTGCCCACAACACAAACCTAACCTCTCTCTGTAATAGTTTTGGTGATAGAAGTCATTGAAATTTTACTATGAGAAGTTAGACCTTGGAAGGTCACCAAAGATCAGGTTTAAGGTCACCAAATTAAAGTTCATATTTGACTTCCTATATTTCTCCGATACAAACCTCCACTTTATCTGTAATGATTTTGCTGATATTAGTCATTGAAATTTCACTGTGAAGTTTGGTCATTGAAGGTCACTGAAGGTCAAGTTCAATGTCACCAAATGACTTCATACATGACTTCTAACGTGCCCACAATATGAACCTAAGCTCTATCTGTGATAGCATTCGTGATAGAAGACATTGAAAGCTCACTATGCAAAGTTTGACCATCGAAGGTCAGCAAAGGTCAAGTTCACGGCAACCAAATGACAGTTCATATATGACTTCATATAAGTGTTTCATACACATATGTTCCCAATCTTTAATATTTTCAAGCCTAGAAGCCTTTTAAAAAATGTTTTCCTGACCTGAAGTTTGACCTTGCAAGGTCATCTGAGGTCAACTTTAACACAGCCAAAATATAGGTCATATATAACTTCCTATATGTTAGTAATACAAACTTAATCTCTATCTACAACCATTTAGCTTCACTAGGTGATTCTGCCAATTCTCCGTAAGACCCAATGTTAAAGTACAGCGCCCCCACTAGACCCAATTCAGTCGATTCAATCAAAATGGCACTCGCACTGTACATAAAGTACATCGAGGTGAGTTGATTTCCAGATTTATTCAAAATTTTTTTTTTGAAATTTCAAGTCATATCTTTTAGCATTGTTAATATCTTTTATGACCTCAAGTTTGACCTTTCAAGGTCATCGGAGGTCAACTTTAACATATCCAAACTATAGGTCATGTCTTAATCTCTGTCTGCAACCATTTGGCCTCCACAGGCCGTCTTGCACTTCCGTCAATTCAATCAAAATTGCACTCACACTGAACATTGACTGTACTAAGGTAAGCTGATTGTCTGATTTAGAAAAAAAAATAATCACAGTTTTTGAGAATTTTTTTTAATTTTTATTTCTCAGTCCTATCTTTAACATTGGGACCAAAATTTCAAGGGCCCATAAATCGGACAAAAATGATACAATCAAAAATTTGAAAAAAAAAAGCCTGGAGATATGGTCTAGTAGTATGTTATGGCAAATTTACACGAAAATTCATCAGGCCAAAAAAAAGATAAGAAATGTTCCAGATGACGGATGACGGACGCCACACCACGACAATAGCTTAAATCAATTTTCAGACTAAGGAAAATTGCTATTATTCTCATAGCAAGCATGTACTTAACCAATAAGATTCCGAGAAACAAAACCGAGACGAATACCTCGAGTCAAACATTTCGCACCAAAGCCACAGAAAACTGGTTTTAGTTTAAATGCGCAATGTGTATGAGAAGTTGACCCCAATTCCAGCAGAGACGCTCAAATGGGATTTAAAAGCTGTAATTAAGGTTTCTTCTCAGCTTCACTGATTAGCAAGACAATTCTTATCATCAACATAAACAAACACATTTCATCACTGTGTTTATCCTCTGAACCATAGTAAAGAGGTGCCAATGCTGCCTCATCACTGGTGGTGGTTTCTGTATTGCGCAGGGTCACAGACCCCAGGCAAATTACGGGTCACAACATTACTATGGTTGAGGAGCTTCGCCGTGAGCAGGGTCCAGCAGTCCAACATGTCCGTAGAGGAGACGGCAAAAAAGGAAAACAGGCTCAAAACTGAGAGCTTCTGATAGACTTTTCCATAAGTTCTTACCGCCGAGTCATTTCAAAGCTGAGCAACTTATATTCTGGCTAGTTCATATTTATGTGATTTATGAAGCCCTGTTCCCAAAAAGATGCAATCTCTATCCTATCGAACAACAGTTGAACATTGGCATTCTGCTGAGGAGGATAAGAGGCTTTTTTTCCACGCTTCAAAATATTCTGTTACCTCAGCATCTCATTTTCCAGTCTAGGCCCAGGTCCTCTATCTGTCGTAATTAGAATGACAAACAGAGGGCATTGTGCAACGGAAATGATGCACTTCAGAGTGATCTAGTGTGTTGGCTTAGCGTGAAATATGAGGGCAGGGAATAAGAGTAGAAACATTATGGGGCAACTGAGTTTCACTCCAGCAACAGCCCTGAAATATTGGGCATATCGTTTTTTCCCCTTCTCTTCACTTCTTCACATTTACATGTGTATACACGCTGGCATAAACACACACACACACACGCACACACACACACACACACACACACACACACACACACACACACACAGACACACACACGCACACACACACACACACACACACACACACTCACGCACACACACAGACACACACACACATATAAATACTCAGACACATACACACATGCTCACATTCACCTTTGGTATTATCACACAAAGGCTCATGCATAACTGATATCAAAACACTGAAAAAGTGTGACGTTACTTTGGCTGGGGTCACTAACTTCCTTGACAAGGGCTCACGCTCACCGCATAGCAACACATTCACTCAAATACTTAACACAGGGCGCAAAATTTCTAAATATTTGACGATCAAAAATATAGGGTGAAGTGCTTCCTGTTCTTTCATAATGAGCATATTTTGAGTTTAAGATCGCCGAAAATATAGCTCGATTCCATACATAGCCACTGATAAACACTGTTCTAGTTCTTTACTTATGGTTCGGTTCCTTTGGCGCGAACCAGGTGCCATGGCTACGGCAAGTTGACCTCAAAATTACGTCACCACTTTTGCAGCGAATTAAGAACTGGAGGAATAACCATATTTAAATGCTATGCATGAAAACACACACGCATAGCCAACCAGGCAATTCTAAGGGAATGTTTTTGCTGCATCTGGCAACACACCGCAATCCTATCGGGTATCATATTTCACTGAGGCGAGCTCCGAAAGGGTTCCCATCACAGATCTGCCATCTGTCAAAGTGAACTTATTGATTGTGAGAGTTTGCTCAGAAAGGTTAATCAAATGTTACACTGGGATATTGCATCGCCACCACCTCGCATTTCTGCTTCATGCTCACCTGTCTCGGGAACCCCCCGCAGGTTTGTGAGGCTAGCCGACCCTCCATCGTACCGCACACCGGAGGGAACGAGGTCGAGACGAGTGGGCCAAGCAATTTAACCTGTACATGCGCCACCATTGGGAGAGCCAATAACTCATCTCCACTTTAATATTCAGCGGCTGCTACAGTGCGGCCTGCAGCAGGCGATAAAGCCGTCCATTGCTTCCAGGAATAAAGATGGCGGAGCCTGCAGGCCAGTCTGTTCCTGGCATTAATAAAACATCAGTCTGGATCCCGTAATCTTATTAAAGGCCTTTGAAACAGGATTTGCAATTAAACTTGCCCTATATACGGTGAAGCTTTGGAAGGCTCTGTTGGGAGAGTTAAGAAATGGAATCTCATTCCCGGGGTTCTGCTAAGGAAATCACGAGATGTTTAGAGGCTGAAATGCAAACTGACCGTACAAACAAAATGTATGTCTGTAAACCCAGAGCTGTATGCCTGCGTTACACGACGTGTGACCACTGCACTACCAATGAACTTTAAGCTCCAGAGCATAGTGTCTTCCTTCTGCCAGTGAGAACAATATGTCACGAAAATGTCATGTGCTCATTGAACAGCATTTGGGCTCAGTTAAGCAACTCTGTTCAGTCAGACTGACAGACAGCTGCACCATTTTTTTTCCTTTTCAGCTAAATGAGGACAAGAGGCAGACATATTTCGCTCTCCTCACTCATTTCAACACAATCCCTCAGTAAAAACAGAAGAATGATCATAGTAATCACAGTTGAAATGCATGATTTCCCATGACATTTCTGTCTGATAAACCAGCACAGTTCCATTTAAAATAACAATGAGAGCGAAGGCTAATCTTGAATCAACTCTACAATGATTCAGCCTCTTTTCTAAACAAATAGTCATGAATTTTTCAGGCAGCAGAGTACTTTTTAAAAAAAAAAAAAAAACCTTGACTGGTTTTGTTTTAATGAAGGTGAAGAAAAACAGGATTTCAAGAACTTAATGATTCCTTCCTAAAATGGGACAAAGAGAAACTAAAATGTAATTGCCCATGGAACATCGCAGAAGTTTAGCAAGGCTTTTAAAACAGAATACAGGGACACATCTTACACTGGATAGTAGGCTGGTGGGTTTTAAACCATTTCAGTCAGGAAGTTTTTTTTCAGTACAGGTAAACTTAAATAAATGAACTCTTTCATAGATTATGTTCTTTAAACATGAAGAAAATTCTATATCTATACCATACACCATGACCCTCAATCTAAATCATTTCCATCCACCCAAACATCCTGAACATTTACTATTCATCCACACTCAAAACACAACTTATTTCTTAACCCCACACCTCAACCATAAACCTTAATTCTACACCTTAATTGCGCATCAGTATTCTGCACCTTCACCCTACTCCACTCAACCCATTTACCATTCATTCACCTCCACCCTTTTACTGTTCATCTACACACTACACATTTACCACTCATCCATACCCTATACTTTTACTATTCATTTACACACTACCACTTCACCGCTCATTCACCATGACACTTTTACAGTTCATCAACACAGAACACCTTTACTATTCATTTGTCTCAACATATCATGATTCATCTGCACAGTACATCTTTCCCATTTACTCATGTTTCACAAATTTCCTATTTACCACCACTCACCATTCATCATTCACCAACACACAGCACTTTTACCATAAATCTTCACTCAACTCCATTATCATTTGTTCACACTCAACACTTGTACTATTCACCTGCAGTCTACACAAATACATATAACTGAACTTTTTGCCTATACCATTCACCTGAACTCCACACCTTCATCACTCCCCTGCAGTCCACACCTTTGCCATCCACCCATACTCTACATCAGTGCTTCTCAAACCTCTCCTGGAGGACCACCTGTCCTGCTTGTTTTAGATCTCTCCCTGCTACAGCACAGGTGATTCAAATGATCAGGTTGTCATCAATCAGCTTTAGAGGGTGATAAATGAGCTGATCATTTGAATCCCCTGTGCAGGAGCAGGGAGAGATCTAAAACATGCAGGGCAGGTGGTCCTCCAGGAGAGGTTTGAGAAACACTGCTCTACATCAACGCCATATAACTCCACTCTATACATTTACCATTCACCTGCACTCTACACAGATAACGCATATAACTGCAGTCATTATTTTTGCACACAGCACCATTACCATTCTCATACGCTTTGCAACTTCACCATTCACTCATAGTCATACTGTTACCAATGCTACATAACTGCACTCCTTACCTGTACCATTGCCCTGTACTCTGTGCCTTTATCATTGACCTGCACTCTACATCTTTACCATAGACCAGCACTCTTTACTTCACCATTCACTCACACTTTATACCTTTCCTATACACCATAACCCTACACCTTCACAACTCCCCTGTGCATCGCACCTTTACACACACTCCACACCACAGCATTGCCACTGCCTGCCAACGGGCCAAATGAATTCAGACTGACCTTGTAATCAATTCTGTTAACCAATAAGGCCATAAAAAATCTGACACAAAATATGTGCGATTGTCTGAGTTTTTTTTTTTTTACAAAATAAAGCAGAATCCTCCAAACTTCCAATAAGAGATGCGAGGGTTGAGGTTAAAGCTGTGCCGTCGCTAACAGCCAATCAAAAGTAAGAACCATAGTGCCTGACTGACTGGACAGTAATCCGATTTACAGCAGAACTTCCTCGTTACTGGACACTCCATGGCATCAACCAGAGCCACGTAGGGGAGAATGGGGTCCGATGAGCCATGGGGACCGATGAGTCATATCACTATTTTGCGATCAATTGATTAGAGAGTTGCTTAAAATAGGCAAAATATTTGACCATTGACTGAAAAGTTATGGGGATAAATGACCCATATCACTAGTTTGTAGATTTTAAACACCTTTGGCATCGACTGATCGCAAAATAGTGATATGGTATCCTTGGTCCCCATGGCTCATCGGACCCCAGTCTCCCCTACAGGTATAAGCGATGAGTAAATATAGCACAGCTTTTCACGACAAACAAGAATTGCACTTGCGCAGGATAAATTGCATCTTGGTATGCAAAAGTAAGAAAAAAGCTGTATAAGGCCTAAAGTGTTGGATTCAGTAGCAGATGAAATCAAAGTAACACAATAACAGGGAAATCACAGGCTCCCATGAATGTAATTAAACAGCCTCTCTCTACACCTTAACGATCAACCCACACCTTACACTTTCACCATACTCCCACAAACACAATTTCAACCATTCACGTACACTCAACGCCTTTTGAATTACCAGGAGTCAGAAAATCAGCATTAATCCACACTCTACATATTAACCATTCGCCGCAGCCTCTACCGTACTCTTGCAGCCTATCAAAGAGAATTACTTCGACCCATTAGAATTTAAGACTGGATCTGATAAATTCATGCAATTAAGTTACGAGCAAAACATTCAATGTGACAATTAAAAAATAAATGGGACCTTTTAAGAGGGAACAGAATCTATTAGCAGGAATGGAAACACGAACTAGCGTCTACATCTGTGACTCCACAGCAGCGTCTACATCTGTGACTCCACAGCAACATCTACATCTGTGACTCCACAGCAACATCTACATCTGTGACTCCACAGCAGCCTCTACATCTGTGACTCCACAGCAGCCTCTACATCTGTGACTCCACAGCAGCATCTACATCTGTGACTCCACAGCAGCATCTACATCTGTGACTCCACAGCAGCATCTACCCCTGTGACTCCACAGCAGCATCTACCCCTGTGACTCCACAGCTGCGTCTACATCTGTGACTCCAAAGCAGCATCTACATCTGTGACTCCAAAGCAGCGTCTACATCTGTGACTCCACAGCAGCGTCTACATCTGTGACTCCACAGCAGCGTCTACATCTGTGACTCCACAGCAGCGTCTACATCTGTAACTCTACAGCAGCGTCTACATCTGTGACTCCACAGCAGCGTCTACATCTGTGACTCCACAGCAGCGTCTACATCTGTGACTCCACAGCAGCGTCTACATCTCTGACTCCAAAGCAGCATCTACATCTGTGACTCCAAAGCAGCATCATTTGAGATGAGAATCACTCCTAGCAAACTGGTTCTGAAAACTCAATTCTGTTTCTGCTGTGCTGAGGTGGGAGGGCAAACTGGCTATGGAATGTAAAAGATGAAGGAGCCAATCGTACGCTGGGAGGTTGATTGCACGGCCAGATATTTAGAACTGGAGACGGTTTAATACCTCCTTTCTCCTCTGTAATAAGTGACAGCCTGGTGGGTTTGATTGGCACAATGAAGCCTAATCAGAGCCTGATGCTGTTGATTTCTATTGGTTTCTATCTGATCCAATAGGTTGGGTGGCTGGGCTCCCCAACAGGCCAAAGAAAAAGAGAACTAAATTGAACTGAAATGAACCAGATTCCAGAAAAGCAAAGAAAAGAGAGAGGGAGAGAGAAAGAAAAAGCAAGAAAAATGTTATTAATACTTCAATATTCAATATTAGGTCAGTTGGGAACAGAGATAATTAAGCACAGCACAGGAAAGCCCGTCCCAGAGCAGAGGCGGTATGGAGAAAACTGGTGTCTGATTAAAAAAAAAAAAAAAAAGGACCAGAGGCACAATCACAATTAATAAGGTTCTGATGATTTTTGTGATTACAGCAGGTCTCTCACAAACTGCAATTTTATATCTGGCTCGCTTGCCGTAAAAAATAATACGAAAACCACTTATAATGTCCCGGCATGCTAACAACGAAGTGCGCTGATCTGAACTAATCAACAGGATGGGAGCATTTGGGGTGACTTGAATTCTCTCCTCAAACACCATGGAATGAATGTTCATTTCATGCAATAACATAATAGGCTCTTTCTTCAGGGCCTCTCTGTGTTCCTGAAATAAATGTCAAAACCAGCCTTTGTCCGACTGTGACAGGCCTTCATGTCCATTTCTGTAAAATGACCTCATCATCCACCCTCCACAGATGCAGACATAGAATAATGCTCACACAGACAGTACTCATGCCTGTATTATAGAACAGTGCACATACACACTGTACACTTGCTAATACTGTAGAACAGTACTCACAGACTGTACACATGCTGGTATTGGACAACAGTTCGCATACACACTGTACTTGAGCTTGTATTGTAGAACAGTGCACACAGACTGTACACATGCTTGTATTGTACAAAAGTGTGTGCACACACACTGTACTCTAGCTTGTATTGTAGAATAGTTCACAAACACTGCACACATGCTTTATTGTACAACAGTACGGACACACACTGTACTTGAGCTTGTATTGTATGACAGTGCACATACACTGTACACATGCTTGTATTATAGAACACTACACACAGACTGTACACATGCTAGTAAAGTGAAATACACTCATTTTTAAACAGCATGGTACGGAGCACATTTCTGGCACAGTGTCACAGCGTGACATCATGAATGCACCCAGACAGTGGTGTTTCTGTACCAGGTCTCGCTAGAGAAAAGCCCCTCTAACAAACCCCCCCCCACCCCTCCAGACAAGCCTCTTTCATTGGACACCTGTGCTGCCGGCCGCACATTGTCTCAGGTGATTTTGGTTTTCATATCTCATCAATGAGCGCCTGACGGGGACCTGAGACTGATCATCTAGGAACACCGCCAGAGCAGAACATCCAGTCCCAAAAATGGCCCCCAGACAATCACAGGGCTTATTCAATTAACCCCTTTGTGCAAATAGAGACGCCGGCGTCTGTAAATTCCGAAATTTAATTCCTAAATAATTCTGTCATTAAATTTACAAATGTCTTGCTTCACTGCAATCATTTTCCACAGTCTCTGTGACACAAGTACTTAGTTAAAAAGCCTAAATAGGCTCATACTCAACTGCAAATATTGGCGTTATTTGTATTCTGCGCCAAGGGGTTAAGGAGGCGCAACCCGCTCCGACACCCCCCTCCCAGGCCGATTCGGGCAGAGGGAGCTGTGCGAGGGACAGATGGCTGGCGCTACGTCTGGCTGACAGGGGTATAAATATGAAGAGGGCATCAGTTACCTGATGAGTCAACGGTTCTGCTCCCCTCATCCCTCTGGACATTTTGTGCAAGGACAGAGACACGTACTGCGTCCGCAAAAGTATCCTCGCTATTATTGTTTACGTAAATTGAGTGCACAGGATATAAACATTTTTAAAGAGACAGACTTAAAATTCCTGAGCGATAAACACATTTTAATGGCTCTGCTATGTGTGGTTAAGCCCAAATTTGTGTCCCGCAAACTGAGATGCCGAAAATACTGTAACCTTGCAAATATATATATATATATATATATATATAAATAACCTTGCAATATATCCACCACATTATTTTAACGTCAGGACGTTAGGGTCCTAATACATCAGCCTGTCTCATAAAAATGACCCACCTCATCCCGTGAGATCTACCTTTCCATAATTAGATCCAAAGACGGCTCGGCCCTTGCCCCTAAATGAGGCCACAAAAAAAGTGCAGTTTGCTTCCTAAAAACTGTTTTACCAAATGTACCAAGGAAATAACCTGGGGATTTAAAATAAACTACAGTCCAAGAAAATTGTGCCGACTTGACAACCTCATCTAGCGTATTGAACTTTCCGCAGCGAGAGACTGTGTGTATTCAGGTGGGCAGCAGGTCAGACCGTTTAGTAAACGGTTCATATTTCACGAACTGGGCAGTTATGAGGCTGTTTCAGAGAGGGCCAATAATACCCAAAACACTGAAGCATTGTGGGTATTTTACCTTTTTTCCTGTTGAAAGCCCGATTCATGGTGGAGAGGGCGTGAGCTGGACCTCCGGGAAATCTGCAGCAGTTCTGCCTGGGGAAGAGAAAGTGTAGGTCATGACAGAGAAATGCCTCATTTTACAAAAACAAACAAACAAACAAACCAGCAAACACATTCACCAGAGAGGTCACAGAGAAGTAATTAAGTGCTAGAACTACACCAGAATGGCCAGCCACAAAATGTTAATCAAGCACATTTATGAAGGCATTGTGTATTTTCAAAATTACACATCTAACAAATTAGAAATAAAAAATTCAGCAAAATGTGATAACAAACACATGGGGTACCAACGTTAAATGAGTCAATGTTAAGAGAACAACAGAGGTAGCCTATAGTGAGAGAGAAGAAAAGCTTGATAACTGAAAACTCTCTAACCAGGGCTGCAGGCCTTGAAAGATGGATGAATAAATGAATGAGAAAATGATCGAATGAGTAGATTACTCAAGACAAGATTAAATGCACACGCAAAGCTTTTCCTTCTTAGGCCAGCCATTCATTACAGTGTTTCAGAGAGTCCTGCTATTAAGATACTATTATCATACGCTCTCATATTGTTCCCGTCATTACGTTTGTAAAACTGTTGATCATTTTACTGGGGCAATTTAGCCTGGAGGAACATAATAGGTTTTTAGATACGGTTTCTAATAGCATCTCCAGTCTGGGTCATTACTTCAGTCAAACTGCACTATCATCGGTGAACTGTCAATATGTTCAGGACCTTTCCTTGCACAGAAATCGATTCAGAGGGTTATTTTTCATAGCTTTAATTCCTTGAAAACAGCAAGACCAATTCCGCTTCAAGTTCGTGCAGATAGCAGTCACTTGCTTTTTAGCTCTTTGTACCGGTAAAATATGAATTATAGTACATGCAAAGATTCAACGTCTGCGCACATACAGCCATGACCAGAAGGTCACTTGGTAGAGAACATATCTCCAGCTACAGCACTGTTTTTCACCTTTTCTGCAGTGTTGACCCTCACCTTTGACACTGACCTGAGAACAACATCTCTTACTGCTGTCATGTATAACTTTCCCACAAAGTTTGAGCGAACTCAGTCGAGAACTTTTTCTGAAATCCTGCTCACTAACAAACTGACAAAAAGATAAACATGGTAAAAAACTTGAACTCCTTCAAACTTTGTTGGCAGAGGTAAATATGGAACTGATGATACACAAAGTCTGATAAAAACTTTAAGATTTCCCAGTCCACAGGTGCCAAGCACAGGCGCAGTGAGTGTCACCTGAGGTATGTACCAATCATATAGTGCATTATATATTATAAACCCCCCAATTCTTCAGATCTTATCCCCGTGTTCAGGAAAATGTGGTCAAAGGAAGGTGCATTGCTGCCCCAGTAATAAAAATAAAAGACTAAAATTCAAGGAAAAAACATTCCTGTAATATTACATCCCCATATTCTCACAGTCATGCCCTCAGGAAGGAGATGTTTGACAGTTGAATACTGTCTGCATTGCTTCTGAATTGGCATGACAGCTTGAACAAGTGTGTGTCGACTGGCAGAGATAATTGTAAGTAGAAACACTTCTAATGCTGACGTTTGAACATTATGGTCCAAATGAAAGTGAAGAACTTTTTGATGAGAACTCATAACACTGTTTCTGTATTGAATGAATAAACTAGTATTTTAATATGTTATGCTTTGCATCAGCAAGATCCACCATGAAACTGTGCCTTTAATTAAAATACTTTGCAATTTCCTCCAGAGTTGGAGCACTGGACCGCCCTGAACGAGGCCTGAATAGAGAGATACATGGTCTCATCTGGTGAATCCCCCATGACAGCCTCACAAATACCCTAATAAAAAACAAAAAACTAATGGAAAAACAAATCATTCTTGCACAGGTATTCAAATCGCAAACTTGTTTGAAAGTCATTAAAAGTCCCTCCGGTTGGGAATAAATGTTTGGTGAGTTAACGACCCAGAAATGTTGTCAGCAACACTGTTTGAAATCGATAAAGCTAAGCCCGCGACGATCTGTTGAACAAATACGGCGAGGACTGACGTGATTGGTGGGGAGCATAGCGTCTCGTAAAGTGTGAGTTCACAAAGTTCAGGAAGTTAGAGGGGGGATATATAACCTGCAAGAAACCAGCTCTCAAAGGAATTTCACTGAAGTCAAGGGGTCACAAGAGTCTAATTATGAGGAGCCAAAAAAGTGGAAAAATCACTTCCCTCTCTCCAAAAACAGGGCCTGCAAGCTCCAGGACTTCTCAAGAGTTTTGTAGAGATGAGAGACATCGAGTGCCCAAGGGAAAAAAATAAAACGTGAAAGCGGACAAATTGTGGGCCTGCACCGGGTTTGGGCAAAGCGACAGGAGAAATATCCTGCCTCGAGTGAGTCTCCACAATACCAATTTACAAAACATTTTGGTGAGTTGACTGACAGGGGCTGTAGAATGTGGTCAGATGATTGCCCGGAGTCGTGAAAGTTTCTCATGCAGAAGGAAGCTGTTCTGAAGCAACACTTTCAGACTAAAACCACAAAATACCAAACAGTCCTGGAGGGAAGCCTTGTCCCTGTTCTGCCTAGTGGCCTTGTTTTCATATTAAAATGGATCATTTTCCAAAATACACTCAAGAAAGATCATGGCGGGGCGTCCTGGTGGCTCACTGGCCTAAGCGAGCGCACTATAAAGGCTGTGGCTGTGGTGACCTGGTTCGTTTCCGGCTCGAGTCAATTACCGCATGTCTTCTCCATTCTTCTCCCCAAACTTTTCTGTCTCTCTCGACTGTGTGACTATCAAATAAAGGAGAAAATCTTAAAAAAAGAAAGATTAGGGCAAAAAATTTCACATTTATTCCAGGCTTCTGAAGAAATGTAAAAAGAAATGTTTTTTTTTTTTTAATTTCTCAATGTGTTTGTTAGTGTGACTGCCCTCACAGAAAACAGCCTGTTTTTAACTTAAAGGTGAGATGGGCTTCACTTTGCTGCACTGAGACGCAAAATCTATTGACTAGCGGCTGGTTTACGTCTCTCAGATCTTTATTTCTTTATGCATTTTACTTAGGCATCTGATTTATGGCTACATTGATCAGAACTAAGAGCACCGCATTGGTTGGACTGAGAAGCCTAGCACTGAATAGAGCTCTGATCCATTCACTCTGCCCGAAAACAAACGTTCTCATTTATTCATTCAGTCAAATATCAAGCAAATTATCAAAAATTAATTTGTCAACCTAAAGATTCTCCCCCCCAGAGCCATTATTATGGTTGTTGTTGTTGTTGTCAAAATAATATATTTGGTGGTATTTCTGGACTTGAAAAATTCATGTTGGGCTGGATAATGAGCCCGATATAGAAATCACACAAAAGCCACACAAGAGCTGACAGGTACAGATAGTTCACCCTTCCTGAGCGGCATTGATCAAGGGAATAAAAGGCTTTTACACTGCCTGCACCCTTCAGATCAGCACATCTCTTCCTGGGTGATGCAAATCTCACCTCAACTGTGATAACAACAAGGAGAAGATGTTTTTACTCATATCCCCTGTAAAACCACACAAACCAAGACAATGACAACGGCCAATGAGGTGCCATAATTACTCAGCAAGCTCATCGGGTGAAAAAATTGAGAATGAATGGTACTGTAAACCTTAATGCCTACAGACATTCAACTCCTGAAAGAGAGTTCTTTATGCTTTTACTGCATTCATTTCATCAGTCGCTAATTAAGCTGGAGTTGCTTTGACATGACAAGTGTCAAACGCTGGCTTGAACTTGGGCCCAAGCAATGAAACAGTATCGCTAATTATTACAATAACAACTTCTTTGGTAACAGTAAATAAAGCATTTTATTAAAAAATGTGATACATTTATATACAACCCCAATTCCAAAATAGTTGGAACGAAGTGTAAATTGTGAATAAAATCAAAATGCAATGACTTTCAGAACACGAGTCAATATTTTATTCACAATGATAACAGTTCAAATGTTGAAACTGAGACATTTTACGTTTTTATCCACAAAATGAGCTCCTTTTCTGGCTGCAACAGGACTCAAAAAAATTGGGACACAGGCAAAAAAGGGGCTAAAAAAGCAATTAATATATAGTGCTGCGAATAAGTATTTGCCCCTTCCTGGTTTATTTATTTATTTATTTGAATATTTGTCATTCTAATCTGTTTCAGATCATCAAATGCATTTTAATATTAGACAAAGATAACCTGAGTAAATAGAAAATGCAGGTCTTCAATGATGATTTCACCACAATTCTTAGGTCAATTTCACTAGCCACACTCAGACCTGATTATTGCCAGACCTGTTGAATCAAGAAATCACTTAAATAGAACCTGTCTGATAAAAGTGAAGTAGGCTAAAAGATCTCATAATGCAATATATCATGCTGCAGTGAAGTACAGAAATTAAAGAACAGACAAGAAACAAAGTGAATGATATCTGTCACGGTGAGAGCCATTATCCACAAATGGAGGAAACTTGGAACAGTGGTAAACCTTCCCAAGAGAGGCCGGCCAACCAAAATTACTCCAAGAGGGCACTGACGACTCATCCAGGAGGTCACAAAATTACCCGGAACAACACCTGAAGAACTGCAGGCCTCTCTTGCCTCATTTAAAGTCAGTTTTCATGATTCAATAATAAGAAACAGACAGGGGCAAAAATGGCATCCATGGGAAAGTTCCACGGCAAAAACCACTGCTGACCAAAAAGGAACACAAAGGCTCGTCTCACATGATCTGAAACATTTAAGTGACTAACATGCAAAAAAATAAGAAATCAGGAAGGGGCAAAAACTTTGTCACAGCACTGTATAAGAGAATCAGCTAAAGGAACATTTAGCCAGTAATTACATTGACTGGCATCAGGTGTGTAACTTGATTGGCTATAAAAGAAATGTCGAAGTGAGGCTGAGTCTCTCAGAAGTAAAGATGGCCAGAGGTTCTCCAACCCGTGAAGGCTTGCGTAAAAAAAATTGTGAAATACTTTAAAAACAATGTTCCTCAAGATCAAATTGCAAAGGCTTTGAAGGTCTCATCATCGATAACGCACAACATCATCAAAAGATTCAGAGAAACTGGAAAAATATCTGTCCGTACGGGACAAGACTGAAGACCTTTGCTAGATGCCCATGATCTTCGGGCCCTCAGACGCCACTGCATCACTCACCGGCATGATTCTGTCATTGACATTACTAAATAGGCCCATGAATACTTCAAGAAACCACTGTCTGTAAACACAGTCTGTCGTGCCATCTACAGATGCCACCTAAAACTCTATCATGCAAAAAGGAAGCCATTGTTGAGCATGATCCAGAAGCGCCGCCATGTTCTGTGGGCCAAGGTCCTGTGGTCAGACAAGTCCAAGTATGACATTCTTGATGAAAATCATGGGCATTGTGTCCTCCGGGTTAAAGAGGAGAAAAACCACCCCTCCTGTTATCAGTGTTCAGTTCAAAAGCCAGCATCTCTGATGGTATGGGGATGCATTAGTGCATATGGTGTGGGACACTTGTGGTGTCCATATGGTGTGCCAAATACTGCAGCTATTACAACAGCATGGCTTCTTAGTAGAAGAGTCCGAGTGCTGAACTGGCCTGCCTGCAGTCCTGATCTTTCACCGATTGAGAACATCAGGTGAATAATTACGCGAAAAGTCCGTTAAAGGAGACCCAAAATTCTCCAGCAGCTGGAAGTCTGTATTAAATAAGAGTGGGATCAAATTCCAATGGCTAAACTCAAGAAACTTGTCTCCTCAATGCCCAGACACCTCCACTCTGTGTTAAAAAGAAGAGGGGATGCTACACTATGGTAAACAGGCCCCTGTCCTAACTTTTTTGTGACCTGTAGCAGCCATCAAATTTGTGGTCATTTTGTGGATAAAATTGTAAAATTTCTCAGTTTTAACATTTGCCATGTTATCTCTGTTCTGTTGTGAATAAAATACTGGCTGGTGTGATTTGAAAGTCATTGCGTTTTGATTTTATTGACAATTTACACTTTGTTCCAACTATTTCAGAATTGAGGTTGTAGAAGACTCAAAGCACAAAGCGACGCAAAGCGTTGTCGAGCTGTCAAATTGAGAATCAGACAAGTTCAGTTGCGCAAAATCCCTCCCCTACTAATAAAGAGCATTTCATATCACAAGAAAGAGAGAAAAATACAGAGGGCAAAAGTGACATGCAAAGACCTAACCAGTGCACAGCCCTGATGGCTGGTTTGCTATTTGCACCCTCTCGGTGATGTAGTCGACAGATGACTAGAGTTCCAGGTTCAGAGAGTAAATTTTCAAACAGGCTGAGGCTTGCGAAAAAATAAAGGGGGTCTAGTGAATTTTCCAAATGTCAAGTCTTTTTTTTTTTTTCATTTTTCTCCAGACACAAGGTCTAGTTTAACAGAAAATTTCAGACCCCGTAATACTGTTGAAAAACCTTTTTTCCAAGTGACTCCTGGTTGTCATAAAACCATGTTACGTTATCCCTGGTCGCAAACATTTCTCAAAATCTGCAGTTCAAGTAAATTAACCTTTTGTCTATCATTTAAAAGAACTAAATACAGCCTCTGAGATTTTATCACAATACGGATAATTGTATTGCTCAGCTCTACCTCAACACTAAATTAAATTCTCTTCCATGAGGGCAATTGAGCTTCACCAAAATTTAAAACTTGACCATGTCCACCAAAATGGAGACTGTTCAAACTGTTGCCTAGCAAAAACTGTTGCCTACAGGGACATAAACTTGCGATTTGCAGTTATACAAAGTTAAATTGTAAACTAAAACTATGTGAAATGTCCCAGTGTTTGTGCCCTGAAAGAAGTAAACTAATTTGGCTAAAAGAGTTTGCCACAAAGGTTAAAAAAACAGCCATGAGCTCTCAATTGAAGCAATAATTCACAACCATGGTAATGGTACATCAACACTTATCCATATAATTTCAGTTCTTATTTTGTATTTTCGGATTGTGCATCTCGGGATTTCGCAAACCACGGTTATTCTCCCATGTTCACATCTAGCAGCTTTGTACAAAGCTAAGCAAGAACTGCAGGCTTCAAATTAGGTCATTGTTTAAACAATTTGAACTTTTTGACAGGATTGACTTTGCTTTACCCAAGGCTTTGCGCTGCACCAGGTTTGGCCCTGTTGTTAAGTCTGGCTTCCGTGCTCCCACATTCGGAATGTCTTGGCATGAATCCTTGTGTTTTGATGCTGAAACAGACAGAGGAATCCTTCTCTGTGGGCGTACTTGGCATTCTAATGCTCTTCAATGGCAATTCCTTCAGTGCAGGACCTTGGGTTTCATGACAGGTGTATTTTAGATTATTATTATTATTATTATTATTACTACTACTACAGGCAATGCTTTGCCGACCTTATTTCACAGGCTCTTTATGTGAAGCAACCAAAAGAAAGTTTTTTCATGTGCAGTGATTGTATTTCATGTTATTATTCAACTTAAAATGGCCTCACATAAGACTCTGTCAGCAGGATATACAGCAGCACACTGCTAAAAAGGTAGAAAACACATATTTTCAAGCAACACTGCAGTAAGCGAGAACCATTAACCCCGAGGAAGTGTGAAAAAGGCCTGAGCAGGAGTATGGACACCCATTCTAAAATACGGATTTGATGGGTATTTTTCCATAGGGGTGTGGTTAATAATATGGGGAGGAATGTAAGGTCGATTTCACGGCCAGAGCTACAGCCAGACAGGGTACAGGGCCAGGAGGAAACACAAGCAGTTTCTCCAAACTCAAGCAGGTCATATTTTCCACTTAGACCCTCCAAGTCTCTCAAATCCAACTGCTCAGCACATTCCCTGCTCTTTCTCTCAGAGGGGGTTTACTTAAGCCAAAGTCTATTTCCAAGAGCCAGGTGTGTGTGTGTGTGTGTGTGTGTGTGTGTGTGTGTGTGTGTGTGTGTGTGCGTGTGTGTGTGTGTGTTTGTGTGAGTGTGTGTGTATGTGTGTGTGCATGTGCATGAACGTGTGCGCGCGCAGGTGTGAGCATGGTTATTTGTGTGTGAATGTGCATGTTCGTCCATGTGTGTGCATATGTGTGTGTGTGTGTGTGTGTGTGTATGTGTGTGCGCGTGTGTGTGCGTGTGTGTGTGTGCGTGCGTGCATGCACATATGCATCTGCGTGAGCGTGTGTGAGCGCAGGCGTGAGCATGGTTATTTGTGAGTGAATGTGCATGTTCGTCCATGCGTGTGTGTGTGTATGTATGTGTTTTTGTTTATATATCTTGCGCGTGTGTGTGTGTGTGCATGTGTGTGTGTGTGTGTGTGTGTGTGTGTGTGTGGGTGTGTGTGGGGGTGTGTGGGTGTGAGAGAGTCAGTGTGTGTGTAGCCGGTGAGTACTGGAGCATAATTTTAGCTATTTTAGCCCTTAACTCCATGGGAATGGATTTTGAATGAAACAATCGATGAGGTAACATGCCGATTTTCAGCATTATTTTGGGAGTATTAACATCCGTGGCCGGTGGGCCGTGAAAGGAGATTCAGCTCTTTCATATACAGTATAAAGTTCCTCATTCAGCGGGACAGAGTGAAAATTCAACTGGCAACTGGCTGCTCAGCGGTTTCCTGGCCAACTGTGTGCACCATTAAGTTTAGTGCAAGACAGCTATCAAAAGGCTAAGAGCTCAATCGTGGGTACGAATTTCCATTTTCATTTGTTGATTCAAGAACCAACCAAGTGTTCAGGGCATTACAGGTCAGGCATCCCAATGAAGCAGAGACGTCGTCAATAGTCTGACATAAGAAAGCAAAGTTCATCTCAGCAATGGCACACAAACTGGTGAACCACTGAGGAGACTGACCACTGCAGCGGCTGACGGGAAGAATACTTTCACTGAGCGGAGAAAAACCTATTGAAACAAAACAAGAACGTTTGACCGAGGGTGAAGCCATGGATGCATCGAAGATTGAAAAAAAGAGAAGATCGCAATGAAGGCAAAACTAAAGGTCAAAAACCTTCAGAACAGAAACTTTCATGGCAACAGGACAAGCCCGGTTGAGCGCTGCCAGGGATGAGACCCAACATCTGCGGATTGTATGCAGTGCAAAGTTCACACAGTAGCTAAAATTCGACACTATATTATTGAAACCTATTGGGCGATTTTTTTCCCTTAAAACTGGAGACTAAAGTACATCACCAGAATAATAAAACTTCCCAGGTACTAATGGAAATGACCGCATCTATACAAACAGCTTGTGATACAGAATGCTGCCAAGGTGCATTTCTGCAGTGTGAAAAACCCTGCAAGTAAAATCAGCAGAGTGAACAGTGCTGATATACGGAGTACAGATTACTCTCGCCAAAACACAAACAGGGCAGCAGTTTAACATAAGACTATAAAATATGAGCGCTCGCTTTATCCAAGACTGCGCTTTAGCCAAGAGTAATGCTATACTGAATGAGAAAGGTCAGCAGACGAACCAAGGTCTTCTGAATGTCTGTGTTCATGGATACCGCCCTCCTTCCTGCTGCATAGTCTATCAGAGCTAACATCCAATGCAACAACTGCAAAGGAAGCACAGACCGAGCCCAGCGATCAATTTCAACAACAGCTTCACAACGAGATGACATTTAAAGAGCCCTTATATACTTACGCCGGGCTGATTACGTCTAAGGGATTTATTGCTGTCCTTGATATGCTCTGCTTATCTGCGCTGAACGCTACTTGAAGGCTCTGAAACGGTCCAAGTTCTGCGGATGGTATATGAAAACTGGCATCGCTGATCGGGATAACAGTTTCCCTCCTGTATGTTGACATTTTATTTATGAAAGGACTTACTGCCCGATATCGATGCATTTCATCCGCGAACGTATCCGTCAGCAAAAACTCTCGGAAACCACCATACCCCTTCACAGTTCATCAGGCCTCCGTTCAGTTTATAGTGCTGTCCACCCAAGCCATTCAGAAGAATGAAAGCACGCAATTTATGGCAGATGATATTGTAGGAATGCAAGCATGAATAGGCACTATAATACCATCATCATCATGCATGTTACCGAACTTGACGGGAAAACCAAGCTCCTCATTAATGTTGGACCTAATGTTGTACAGACAGTCAGAACATTAGCCCGTTCAAATAAGATCCGCTCATCAAATGGTAATGAGAGGTCCAAATTCAACATGCAGTTATACGGCTACAATTAAACACGCAAAGGGTTCTTAAAGAGTAGAAAAACTACCTGCAAAACATTCACAGAGATGTAAGGAAGGTATTTGAACTGCTTATTTTTCCACTATATTAGCTCTGTGCTTGCCCGGCCTTAAAAATCAATTCAGATCCGCTATCTTCAAGGAGATTGCAATCTGTTCGATGTGCCTTCAGGGAACTGGAGTTTTGCAAAGCTATCTTGAGCAAATAACGCCCGCAGTTTTTTTCCCCCCAAAAAAGCCCGCATCAAACTGTGGATTCACATCTCTCCATCAGTGAAGCCTGTAATAACTGTTAGAAGGAACAAGAACTTTCTCTTCCCCAGTTACTTTTCACTTGACTGCCCCATCTCCACATACTTTTCGTGCTTCCTTTCCGAGCCTCCCTCAGTGGGTGGAGTTCAGAGGCGTGACAGCCAGCCAGCACTGGAAATCAGAGGTCAAAAATAAAAACTTTCAGGAACGATTTTTCCGCAAAGTCTTCTTGATGAGGGTGGGTCTGCAGCATGAACTGCAAAAACATTATTTCTGCCGCACAACGATGACCTCCGTACACACCAGCCCTGCTCACCTTCCGCTAGCCAACACTCAAGATTCATCCTAACCCACAAGAATGCGACATTATCCTTGTAGCTTTCATACAGCAACTTGTTTTGTAAAAGTAGCAAGTGCTACAAAAATTCACGGGAGAGAATGAAGTGAAATTATGAGCCTTGCGATTTTGCGTTGACAACAAAATGTGAAAAGCTTGTAAACTCACCAGGGATGTTTTATTCCAAGAAAAACTAAATCTAGCAAAAGATTCCCACTGCTAATAAGAAATGCTATCATGTTTCTGAGTTCAGGATTGCATTCGACAAGCCAAATGGGCAGGACTTCCACTCGTCCTCCCCTTCTAATATCCAGTCTTGGTTTCCTTTCCCTCGTGACAAATATTGAAAAAATATTGACTCTGTTTGGCTAGACTTTCTTTACACCAGAGTCCCAGGTACAGAGAGGGTGGAAATTCAGCTGGTCAAGACCCTGGGGACAGTGAATTGGGGAACACTGGGTCAGGGTCAGGGTCAGGTTTAGGATGCAGAAAAGGGATTGATATACCCTTTTTAATATGGATATTGAAACTTTTAGACCGATAAAAAAAAACAGCGGTGAAGGGGGGAAGGGCAGAGGTCTTTCCACCAAATGACAGGGGTGAAAGTGTGAGATGTTATGGCACAAAAGCATGTTTTGTATTTATTGACTGCTTAACCACAATGCTTTCTCCTCCCAAGGTAACCTTGTTTTAATAAGGAAATCTCAGTCCTTTCTTGTTGAGGCCTTATGACTGTATGAAGGGCAAAGATGAAATGTTAACAACAATGGGCACAATAATCCAAGGCTTGAAAGCCAGGTTTCACAAACTCACCATGTCTGCTGTCATTATTGTTCCCAGGCTTAAAAAGCAAGGGCTCCGTAACACGCCATGTCTACCGTCATTATAATTCTCAAATGACAATGCACTGTAGTTCAGTGAACACCAAATTCACTGAATAAAACCATGTTATGTCATTACCTTGTAAAATAAAAGACTCCAAATACCCCCATTATTTATTTATATACTCGCAGTAATAGTGGGACTACTTTAATTGGAAAAGCTGGTCTGCTAATACTTTTGAAAGTTCTGCGTGATGGTTTTCATGTTTTGCTTTGCGAACAGAATTACATCTGGGTAGAAAATGCAGACCTCTCTGTATTATCCACAGTTAGTCATTTAATTTAGTGTCATTTCAAATTGGAAAATTAATGTATTCAATCCACTGGATACTACACTCCTGTATTTGGCCTTATTTAAATGGCTTATTTTACCTAATAATTACCAGCCACAGACCAAAGCAAAGTACTATGAAGCAAGTTTAATGGATTAGCGAGCTATGCTGAGTCTAAAGCTGGGGTTTTCAATATCACGAAGGTGGCTTTCTTTTAATCTTTCATTGTAATTTACGGTGTCTCTGATCGTGAGTTTACGATTTGTCAAGCCAGCTCGCGCGCAAAAAAAAACACACCTTGCTAATGTTGAACTTGGTTTATAGTACGCATCTCATGAACCAACCAACAAGCCAGGTAGATAAACACTGACAATCATGTACATCAAATTTGACTTGAGTCAACCTGAATGTTAATTGAACAAACTTGTAAAGAATTAAAATACATTGAATCCTACATTTTCAGCACTTTCTTGCCAGTTTACTACGCAATGAAATATCAAAGGAACAAAAAATGCTGTCAAAATGCTGGCAAAATTGCTGGAACTGGTGTCAGTAATCAACAATTCTCCCTTCCCATAACACACACACACAAACACACACACACACACACACACACACACACACACACACACATACACACACACACACACACACACACACACAGCGTTACCTATGCATTGTCAAGTGAAGAATATAAATTTGGACCTTTTGCCTTTATATAACCAGGTTCCAATGAGAATGTGATTCTTTTTTTCCAAGGATACCCAGAAAAGATTACCAGAGAGAACAGCTGTGAGGAGGGGAAGCGAGGGAGAGACACAAAGGTAAAGCTCTTGAAGCAGTTTCGGGGTTCAGAGCCGTGCTCCAGAACCCAAAAGCGGAGTTCTTTCCCCCAACTTAATCTCTCCAGATCAGAATCCCAAGCCGCACCGGGACCTCGAACTAGAAATCCTACCGCTGCCAGTCAAGCATCATACCACACAGCTACCCTGCCACCCGCAGAATCACTTGTACATTCCCCCAGGTAGCAGAGCACTTCATTTGTCCCAGGAGTGTTTATTACCACTTACAGGCAGGCAGTAGTGCTGAACAATAAATAATTGCATTGGAGGAAACAGTCACAGTATCGTCCTGAACGAGCTATTGCTCTTAAAAGTGGATTTGGATGTATAACATGCTAGAATACCTGAAGCAGTGATGTTTTCTCAGCGATTTAAAATATACTGGCAGGCATTTCCGTGTCAGATCAGCAGATTTTACAAGATTTTCCTAACTGACCATTTGGCTAATTGCATTTGAATATTGTCAATAGTAGAGCAAGTCTTTGCGAATTAAATGTTGAATGTTGTTTTCAATATAATTTTCAAATAGTCAGAAAAAAGCATTCACATTTTCATGTTGACCCTAAAAGAGCGTGTTGACATGTAAATGTAAATGTAATAGGCTGGGGGCGCTGTTTTGCTTATTTCATTTGAATATTGTCCACTTTATTACGGAGCATGACTTTGAAAATTAAATGTCAAAAGCTTTTCATTATCATTTGAATATAGTCATAGATTTCCCATGCGTGTATGTGAAAATGAAAGTGATAATTGGATAAATAAATTTTCAATTCAGTATTGTCTCAAATAACTCATTCATAAGTGGAAAATTATAATGCAGTAATGGGATTACATATTCATTTTAATATTGTCCACTATGGGCTTCCATAAACACTCCTTTATTGGGGTCTCGATTCCTTTTTTAAAGGCTCTATATCTCAGATACTAACAAAAACTTTGTGCATCATTTGCTAGCTACAATTATACCATTTACATAAAGTATCAAGCAAATCCAAGGCGGTCAGTTGAGAGGCATCTATTGCTTTAACATAGAATGACCCAGCTGAATTTCTAACTGTTATGTCCCAAAAGTATTAAATAATTCAAACTGATGAATACTTTAATGAAACATATTGTAATCACACTGCAATATTCCTCTCTGCATAGTTGAAAAACATGCATTCCAAAGAAGCTCATGGCATCAGAAATGAACCCAGACCCTAATGACTCACTGCTGATTGGCTCTGGAGGAGGAGAACAGAAGAGTGGACAGTATCACACTCAATACGAAGAGGGGCTGCTTTTGAGTACTTCCCTTATCCATAACTGACTGTATGGATACTCCCCCTCCCCCCCTTACCCCTACTCTACATCACCTGAAAAAACCCTCCTCCATCGCCACATTGTCTCAAGTCTGGCAAATGGATCTGGCTTAGTGATTTAAGGCAGTCCAGAGGGACCCAGAGAGCAAAACAGCAACAGCCACTGATCCGTGGACGGGTTTAAACTGGACCAGGACAACGCAGCTAACCGGCGCGCTAGCGGAAGGAAAAACACAGTTCCCATGGGACATCACACAGCAGAGAGCTCTCCTGCTCATTCACTCCGGCAGAAGCATTTAAGGACAAGCTAACGCTGCGGCGATGCGAACGAAAACATCAAAGTACTGTACTGCAAACAAGAACTTCAGTACCTCTGTCACTATCATTTGACTGAAACTGTATTGCGGTCAAGCAGTAACATCAGGAAGCCTTTTTTAAAGTTCTGACATACAGACTAATAATCTTACTGAAATAAATAATTTAAAGTACCCAAAAAGGAAAGCTTATTGTAAGAAGTTACGTGGGTCTGTTCGTCTTTGGGTATTTTTTTAATTTATGTTTGCCTTTTTAAAAATATTTGCTAGAGTTAAATCATTGAGAGTAACTAATCATGGAATATATAAAACTACAAAAAGCGGTCACACGCTGAGAAAGCCAGTGTAAATATCAATTCTTACGCAATAAAGTTCTAATTATTAAACTGGAGTAAAGGAAAACATATCTCAACATGACCTACTTTTACAGCGAAAACAGTCCTCTTTGAAATAAAAAAAATCAAGAAAGTTACTCGCAGCCTCCTTCTCACAAAAAAAGAAACAGAGAGAAAAAAACAGCCTCAGTCTCAAAAAATGGACAACAGCCGCAAAGCCAAAACCAGGGGGGGAAAAAAACCCAAAACAAAGAATTAAAAATCAGCATTTAAAAGTTATATTATAAAAATAATTTCATGGCACAACTAAGAAAAACTGTCAGAGTGCAACAGCGTTTGACAGAATGGTACTGCGAGCCAAACACAAAGCTACAGTCACACAATGACTCTCTGTGCGCAGCTGCTCTCTCCAGCGATGGCATTTCGCTGGCAAAGCCAAACAAGTTAAGAGACATCACAACACAATCTGTTTATCAATTTACCCGACGACATTCCTCACTACAACCAGTGGGCAAACCTGCAGCGTTCTTCTTGAGCGCACTCAGCTTTCTAACAAAACCTCCTAAGAGAGACAGAAGAACCAACAAAACCTCACCACAGCACAGTACCTGTTTCCAAGAGAGACGGAACCTGAGGAGAACTCAAAACGGACACGAAGATAACGGAGTAAAACGCAGCGGAGTGCAGCAAACGAACTTGCCTGGACAGCCAGTGGAATTCTGAAGAGGAAACTGAAGAGGTTGCTAATAGTTTTCAGCTGTGGGCCAGATGGCTACAGTATTGTGCGGCAAGGCACTGAGGGTCTGCAAACTCAACAAGATTTCTGTTTAGTGACACCACACCTAGATTTTAGAGTCTCAGACGTATCCCCTCTCACATTTCTCCCTCAGTCTCAGGGAAGGAAAACCGCTCATTTAAAATGGCACACTTCAGCAAAACACAAGCATCCCACACTGTACCTCTCATGCGCAACAGATCTGGGAATCCAGACATTATCATCCTCACAGACTTCCTTTTAGCGGGTCCAACAAACGGCCCACACTGAAATGACTAACTTCCAGCCAGGTATGGTACACTGTGTGTCGTGGTTTTTAGTCAAACGAAGTATTAGAAATCATAGAGAGTTGAGATTATTATGAAAAAGGGGTCAGAAAATGCCCTGAAAGACAGAGCAAATGCTGCTTCCGCTAAAAGCGCTTGGCTGATGCAGCGAGGGGATAAAAGAAGGCAGATTCTAACGCTAGCTGCTAATGACAGCAACAACAAATGAAATCCAACACTTCTGTGTCTCACTCCACTCTAAAAAAGGGACAGGGACGGACTCGTACATACGTTGCACTAGTGGGAGGATCGGAACGAACCAGACACACGTACTTTATTTACAAACGGAAATCGAGGGAGAGCCAGAGACACAGCCCACACAACCTCCCCCCCCCCCCTTCCCTCCCCCAACATCCCGTTCCACTCAACTGTCACGTATCATTCAGGACTAGGTGCTGCCATGTTGGTTTTGGCTTCGGCTTTGACCGCCTACTCGGGGGGGCATCTCAGGAGAGGGTGCGTGGGGTGCTGGGATCTTGAATTTCACTCCTTTTACCTTCAGTTGTGTGTTTGCGGACAGCTGTGGGAAGAGGTGTGGTGCTGTTTAAAGGCTCTGCCAACATTCCACATTTCTCAAAGAAGTGGTACGGCTGCAACAAAAAGTACCGCAGTGGGATCGGACATTCTGAGAAAATAAAATTTAAACAAAAAAAAAAAAAAAACTTTTCCGGAATCATTTAGCCCATTTACTTTCGGGAAATGGGTTCATGTTTGTTCAGACATTCAGCAGTACAACAACTGCAATTACAGGTTGAAGAGGGGGGCAGGAGGGTACGGTATCGTGTGGGTCAGCACAGATGCAGCGCAATCGAAACCCTATTTCCGGATGACCATTTAAAATAATGAGAACGGATTTAATTACACTTTCTCCGAGAGCAAAATGATGGAGTTACCGCACCTTTAACAGAATTTCCATATTTGGAAGAATTCTTTTCACTTCGCAAAGCTTGAAGTTATTTACTTATTTATTTATTTTACTTTTTGCATATATCTTAAGTGACAGATTCTTAAAAGTTCACACAGTGGTATTAGATTCCTGGAATTTTCCATGTTGCTCTGGATTGGTGACTCTAAGCATGGAGATCGCAAATACCAGGAAACAGGGGAGGATCTGGTTATCCTGGCTTAACTCAGATTCGCGAGCACAAGGAAAATCACAAATGTAAGAGCATCCTATCCCAAGCATCCAAGTAGAGAGCACACTATGGTTATGGCCAGCAAAGTCAATACACGAGCTGACACCACAATTGCGTAGAATGAGGGTAAACTTCTGGAAGCTTAGCATGAGGGTAAACCTCTGGAAGCTAACTGTAGGTGTTGCATTTTAAGAAGCAAACGAATTAGAGGTAACAGCATTAAAAGTAGCATGACATGGACGGTGAACCCCTAATAAATGCTCAGCGGTCCACGTCAAGCTGACCTCCAAATACCTCTCTAGTAACCACACAGCTTCGGTCGTTATTTGACCGCAGGAAGCATTCGATAATTGGTACAGAGCGCAAACATGTTGCGTTTGCCCGATACCGAGACAAAATAACTGAAAAGGTCAGGCTCAGCGATGTGAAACACCAGAACAGCGCGCCAATTAAAGAAACAGGGAGTCTCAGTGGTCAAACAGGGAAGACAGGAGACTGACGACGTGGCTGTGCGGCTCCAGTTCAATCCGAGCGCCTGCCTTACACAATGCCTCAATCTGTCCTCTAGTTCCAAAAAATTATGGGTGCATCAGAATTTTAAGTAGGGAAGGTACACACTGGCTTCATTCTGTCCATTTGCAGTCATGCTATAAAAGACGTAGGGCATCTGAGAAAAAAGAAGCTGTTGATTTTTTCCCCCTTTAGGGGTTTCTATTGCTAAATGCATTATTCTGAACTGAATGAGTCAGAAATAAAATATGATGCGGACACTGTGCAGTCAGTAGTAGCACCATTCAGATGCCACATTAAGCCGCAGTGTAGTGTGGTATTGGTTCCAAAGTCTAGGTTTCTCCAGAATCCTGAACTAATACCAGGCCTGATCCATGCAATGCGCCCATTTTGTAATCCCCATCCATCAATGTTACTGACTAAATAAGTCCCTCGCTCCCCAGCCCAGCTGATGCGTGGCAAACACTCTGGCACAAAATGGCTTCCATGCAACATCCTGTCACACAATACTTGGCATGATAGAGGAGGGTGCTCGGCTGTAATCTGCTTAAATGCCTCAATGTCACAGTGAATTAATTTTCAAAGGAAGAGAGCATATTTAGCATCGAACACTTTTGGGAAAAAAAGACAAAGACATTTAAAATAAACCAACTGAATTTTAACAAAGGGCAGTCAGCCCACATAAACTCTGAAGAACTGTTTTCTCCAAGAAAAATTGGCCATAAAAAGACACTCCTTTGTGGATTTAAGCATTTTTCCTAACAAAAGAGCAGTTCTGGACAAGATGACAGAAAACAAACGTTCAAGAAACATAACCAGGGAAATCAGTCAGTGATCAGTCATAGCCATCTAGCAAGCAGCTACAGTGCAGAGAATCCCACCACACAATTCACAGATAGAGGAGGATGTCTAAAGATGTCGAGGCAAGAGAGTCAGGAAAAATGCGAACTGGAGAAGAAAGAGATTTTTGAAAAATGATAGAACATCCACGGGAGATACAGGTGAACATAACTCAGGTGTTTTATCTACAGGAATGTGAAAAAACAGAAGTCAATGGCCTAAGTCAGATAAGCACCAGTCTATGGTTAAAAAACTCACACAAACACTCGTCTTCATATCCTCTTGAGATTTAAAAAATATTTTTGCACCAAATCCTATTTCCATACCTCCAAACCCTAAAATCAACGCTAATCTCAACCCCTTGCCTGACCCAAACCCTAACCATGACCCCCCATTAAATACAAACTTACCAAAATAACCCAATATTTAACCTCAATTTAGCACTTCACCTAAACCCACAGCCAGAGGTGTAAAGTCCAGGTTCAGAAAGTAACAAGAGCCATCTGGCAATGGCAGATCCCCCCGGCTGTAGGTTGTGTAACCTACATGTTGTGTGGACAGACGGACGGACCGAAACCCCCAAAAGGCACAACTAGACCATAAGGAGAAGCTCCATACCAAATTTGGTGTTTGTAAGTGGTATAGTTTTTTCCAGTTTTGGTCCGGAAACAATTTTATTACAGACGGACGGACAGACGGACAGACGCACTGATCGCTATATCTCCCCGCATTGTATGCCGGGGGGATAGAAATCCTTGCCAGAACTTCTTTCCAACCACCTGGATTTACTTCTGACAGGAGATGGAGCCAATATGAGTGATCAGCTCATTCTGTGGGAGGGAGAAAAACAAGGCAGGACTTTTACTTTCTGACCCCTGGATTTTACATCTCTGCTCACAGCATATTTGCGTGACCTGACTGTAAAACTACACTTAGACCGAACCATGACCCCAACTGTAACCCAAGACCTAAACCTATCCCTCGGCCCTGAATTAAGCTGCTTTCACACCAGACATGAAACAAATTTTTCGCACGATAGATTACATTCAAAGTCAATCCAAATGACTTTGCATTGGCTTTGAATGTAATCGATCGCGCAAAAACTTCGTTTCGCGTCTGGTGTTAAAGTGGCTTTAAGCTTTTTTCCTTATGGGGACCCGAAAAATGCCTCCGTAGTCTCGCACAAGACATTTTTAGTACTCACTATTATAAGATAAACAAGCGCAGACACACACATGCGCACACGATCACGCACACGCACACACACACACCCACACACACAGGACAGCAATTAAAATTACTAATTGAGTCTCCTTTAAAAGAAGAAGACCTCCAGTCAAACACTGCCATACAGAAGAGGTCAGGTACAGAGGAGTGAAAGAGCATCTGGAGATGTTATAAATGGCCCATACGGTCCTACACAAACAAATGAAGGGGATTCGGATATTATAAATGTGCAAATCCAAATATCACCCTGCCTAAACAACAGAGCATTGGTGTGACTGAGGTCTGACGTTTGCTCATAGTGAAAGATAGGTGGAGATGATAAAGGCGAAAGAGACTGATACGGGTCACAAGATGGGCAGGGCTTCTGGGACAGCCTGAACAGGATGGGCCAGAATAGGGATAATGAAGAGAAATGACAGGAGGGAGAGATGAGAGGAGAAGAGCGAAAGAGTGCAAAAAAGCCCGTAAGAGCAGAGTAAAGAGCCGTAATGGCTCCTTGAATGCATCTCCTCCCCATTCCTTATTAAATTAGAGAGGAACCCTGTTTGTTTACAAGCTAAGAGGAGGATGCAGTATACAGTATATCTTAATAGGATACACTGTTGCACTTGGACTTGACTTTAATGACACCGGATATTGTTGCAGATTCAAGGAAACCTGAAAATGATTCTGAAACTCTCTTCAGCCTGAAGGGATTCAAAATGATGCATTGAAATGACCAAGATAATAATCCAGCCAATACACCTAGAGATACTGCATGTCACTGTAGTTTACATTAGCGATCAGCATACAGTATATCAGCAAAATAAGAGGGGAAAACAGCAGAAAAACAAAGAGTCCGCAGCTTCAATGTCCTCAGGATATCACACCAACGCTCATGCAGCTCCTGGCAATTGAAGTAGGCACATCCTAATCCATTAATACAGAAAGCCACTCTGAATCAAAACATTTCACTTGCAAAATAGGGCACCACCATTTCAAGCACTTAGATTAGGGAGCTATGCCCACACTAAAAATAAAAATACAGTCTATATCATGGATTCACACACACAGGCGCACACATACGCAAGCGCACACGAGAACACGCGTGCACACACACACACACACAGACACACACACACACAAAGAAACAAAGCTAGTTAACATGCCTGAAGTAAAATCTTGAATTCAACATCAGTAATAAGTATTTTCAATAAATAATCACAAGCTACTTCTCCACAGAATAATGTTGTAACTGCCAAGTCATTACAACACAATAAACCTATGAAAAGATTACCAAATAATCAAATATTCATGACAAAACTTATCATATAGGAAGCCGCTGCAGCAAAGCATCTTCCTTCATAAATGAACAAATACATAAACAAATAAACGAAGAAATGTGAGCTCAAACACAACCACATACAACAATAATGGCATGAGCAAGCAACCAAAACATAAAGAGATTGTGTCATTCCATGTCAAATTAACCAATTTTCAGAAAAGTTCCAGGGGGTCCGACGTCAGACTTTGAGCAGTTTTAATACACGGCCCCTTATGAGTTTATGGGGACTGAGAATGAGTCCGATGTGAAGTCATCTTAAACTTTGAACACCAAAGTTCATCCTTGAGTCCAAGAAATTTGAAGAAATTACCCCCATGTATTCTAAAATATCGTGTTAAGAAGATGGGGATGGATGACCTCAAAACAGAAAGCCTCTGGCCATGATGGACAAACAGCACAAACGTATTTCCTGCTCACAAACTGTAAACTCTTCCCTCCACTGTGTTATGACATTAGCACACAAATTACGAGGCTTGTGCCAAAATAACTGCTCAATGATCCGTGCTTGCTCACATATTGACTAAAAATAAGACTTTGCAAGCACATTTAGAGTAGCAGGGAACCTGATCCAAATTCTTTTTTTGGCAAAGTGGCAGAATGAGCGATGCAGCATGCTCTCACCCAATCCCATTAATCTACTGCTAAATATTTACTGAGGCTAGACTATTTAAGCAGGTGCTGAATTGTGCGCTAGCGAAAGGGTGCAAAACACCACATCTTGGAATTAAACCCATTAGCCATTTTCTGCATTGTGACAGCAAACCTCTTAGCCCTGAATGCAACAAATTTTTTGATTGCAGTGTAGTCGCTAACCTCTTAGCTCTCTTTTCAACAGATTGCTTGACCGTTCTGAAGTGGCTAACCTCTTAGCTCCTTCCATCAGAAGCCTTGACTGCACTGTGGTGGTTAGCCTCTTAGCTCTATGCCCGTCAGATTCCTTGATTGCGACCTGGCGGCTAGCGTCTTAGCTCTATGTCCATCAGATTCCTTGACTGCACTGTAGTGGCTAACATCTTAGCTCCACATCCATCAGAGGCTTAAACTACACTGTAGTGGCTCACCTCCAGGCTCTTTGGCCATCAGATTCTTTGACTATACAGTAGAGCCCAGCCTAATGGCTCTGTATCCACAGTGAGGACGTTAGCAGCTAACCTTGCCGCGCCGTAGCAATCAAATGCACTGAAAGCACCGCAGTAGCAACCCCCGTATTGCTGTAGCTATAGGATGCATTGAGTGCACTGTAACAGCAGAAGCTTTGAGACTCCTGCAGCCATTTTTCCCAGCGACTGAAGTAGAGGTTTGTTCCGGAGACCAGGGAGTGCAGTGGCCTGAGTTCATGCTGAGTGCTCAAGCCGTGAAAATGTGCGAGGGGACATAAACAGCAGAGTGTCAGGTCGCATTGCATCTGATCAGTTCAAATCAGACACAAAAACAAATGCTCCAAAGCACATTTCTTCATTTCTTAACTTCATTCTGAGAGTATGGGAAAGACTGTGCAATGTTATTTGAGTGTGATTTGAGTTGTGGTTCCTGAGACTGTCCACTCTAATTCGCCCACAGAATTACCTGCCTCAGTTCATCTGCTCCCAGGGATTTTGACTTAGGGAGAGTCTGCCGACTGCAGCCAACAGTGACACGCCTCCCCTGTAAAGTGCTGCCAAAGTCCTGCACAGCCAGTTAATCAAACAGAGACATTTATCTGAGATTCCACAGGGTTTGTGCTGAAACTAACAGATACGGCCCTGGAGGTCAAAAACACTTTGTCTTTCAGTGTCCACAAATCTAATGGCGTAGTCTGAAAACCTTGCTGCAACAGTTAATTTTAAATATGTCCAACAAAAAAAAACTAAATAAATAATTGAACATGAGAGCTGAGCATCGACACAGTATAACTATACATCCAAATTTTGCATGAAGTCGAATGCAGACATTCTGCAAATCACTAATGAAGGGGAAGGACTTACCATACTGAATGACCATATTCCAAATAGGCTGAATGACCGCACTCCAGCTGCATTGAATGATCAAACTGTGGTCTGGATAACTACATTCAAAACACACTAAATGACCATCCTCAGTGCTGAACGACCATACTCTAACTGTCAGTCTGGAAAGGTTTGCAAAGCCATTTTTAAGGCTAGGGGACTCCAGTGAACCATAGTGATAGCCATTATAAACAATCGAAAAAACTTGAAACAGTGGTAAACTTTCCCAGTTGTGGCCGGCCTTCCAAAACGCATGGATGGCTCCTCCAGGAGGTCAAAAAAACACTCATATGCAAAGAACTGCAGGCCTCACTTTCATCAGATAAGGTCAGCCTTCAAAATTCCACATTAAAGAAAGAGACTGGGCAAAACGACATCCAATGGGAAAGCAGCAAGGCAAAACTACCGCTGATCAAAAAAAAAAAACAAAAAAAAAAAACTACTGACTAGCTGCACATTTGTCCAAAAAAATCTTGATGACCCTTAAGACTTTTGGGATAAAATTCTGAGGACTTTTTGAAAGACATTTCCACAGTAAGTGTTGTGATTCTGTCTGTTTGCCATATCTCTGCCCTGCCTTGCCATGCCCACAATCTGTTTGCCATGTGTATTTTTGGATTTCGCTATGTCTGACTATTCTTTGTAATGTGAATTGGGATTTGGTTGCTTTGATTTATTCGTGTATTGTCTTAGTTTAGTTTTTCCATGTTTTACTTTTACCATAGTTTATTCCGGCCCATGTTTTGCTTCCAATCATGAATTGCACTTTGGCTCCCCCGTCTGGGCTCGTCTTGTCATTGTTCTCAGCCCCGGTATTGCGTGCCACTGCTTCGGGTGATTTAATGGTTTCTGGGATTCTGCTTTCCTTCCAATCTCATTTACTTCCTTCATCTTGCTTTTCTTTTTTACTAACCCAAACTAACAGTTTGTTATTTTTGCTAGAGTTACTAACACAAACTAACATTGTATATAATACTAACTTACTAGCGAGCACTAAGGGATTGTATAGTTGCACTTACTAATTGATTAACAAGCTCTCAGCACTCGCCCTATTCTAGTCTCCGCCCCTTGTCTCTCCCTAATCTTCTCTGCTGCGTTTCCTGTGGATTCTCCACACCTGCTCGCACTGTCCTTTCTCTCATTATCTATGCCCATTAGAACTCCTTGACTGGAGCTGTGTATTTGTCTATTGGATTGTCCCGTGATCCCTGCCCGGGTTTTGGCTTTTGCCTATTTTATGTGATTAGGTACTTCCTCACGTTCATTCCTTTGTATTAGTCTCATTTCCGGCACCTGTGGTCTGTGTAGCATGTGATTCCCCTGGAGTGTATATTAGGAGTCATTTCACAGCACTTTCTTGTCAGATCGTTTCTCTCAGTCTACTTGTGCCATGGTTCTCTCACCTTGTTTTCTCAGTGATACCTTTCTGACTGGACCGTCCGACTTTTTGATTTTTGGCTTTGTGATTTTGGATTTATTGTTGCATCTGTGTTTTTGACCCTTTTCTGCCCGACCACGAGATCTACGATTGCTGCCCTGGTTACGGTTTGGATTACGCCCATTGGATTTTGGCTTGGCTTCTCCGATATACCTGTGCAAGCGTACCAAACCCATTTTTGTCCAACCACGAGTACTGTTATTGCTGCCCTGGTTTTTGTCTTGATTTTTGCCCCACTGGATTGTGACTTTTGGAGTGTGGACTTTGTACCGTTGCCTTCTGCCCTGTGGGGGTTTACCCCCCTAATAAATAGAATCGGATCCACTGCATTTCCTGGTTCTCACGACTGGTTCCGGATCGCACCCTCACAGTGAGAGCATCATACCAACAGTCAAGCACCATGGTGGTAGGATGATCTGGGGCTGCTTAGCTGCTTCAAGACCTGGATAAAATGTCATATGGACACATGGATTTTGCTCTCAACCAGGAAATTCTGAAGGAGAATGTCTGGCCATCAGCGTGTGACCTAAAGCTCAAGTGCAGTTGGGTCACGCAGCATAACACTGATCCGAAGCACACAAGTCCACCGCTGAATAGCTCAAAAGGAACAAAATGAAGGTTTTACTGCGCCGTGTCAAAGTCCTGACTTGAACCCGATTGAGATGCTGTGGCAAGACCCAAAACAGGTGGATCAAGCTCAAGAAACAACAAATGTTTCATAAGACAATCCTGCAAAGAAGACTGTGCCAAAATTACTCCACAGTGATGTTAAAGACTCATTTCCAATTTTTCATTGCAGTTGCGGCATAACCAGTTATTAGGTTTCGAGGGGGAGGAGGGTTTATTTTTTTCACATGGGTGATTCAGGCTTTGCATGACTCTTCACCTTCAATGAAAGGATGAAGCTGCAAATCATTTTGTGCTTAAACTCACGTTGTCATGATAAAATTACCGAGATGATCTGAAACTCTAATAATGACAAATACTGTAAGCTGATATTGAGAAGTAACAATTAGAGGTAGAGACTTCCAACCTCCACTTCATTATTCTGGTGATGATGTAGATTCTTACTGCAAGGAACAAAAAATTCTGAATGTTTTGCGGGGGTGTGATGGAGAGTTGTTCAGCCTTGGCGAAGTATTAGACCTCGGAATGCTCTAGTACTTTAGTTTGAGCTAAATGTGCAACTGCCCTGAATGACGAAAATGTAGCAGTGCTGAAACGCAGTATTCTTACAAGGACAAATGATTATATTTTAACTGAGTTAAATGGCCATGTTCTTTCTGTGATGAAATTATTGTAGGCTGAAACAGCATCAAACGTCCATAACTATGAATTTGCTGAATGATCATATTTTAACCGCACTGAATTACTATATTTTACTTACTTTTAATGGCTGTTTTCTAAGTGCGCTGAATGACTGTGTACTAACTGCACGGAAAGACCATATTCTATTGGCAATAAATGACCTCAAACAGTGTTGAATGACCATATGCGAATAGCGCTGAATACCCCTGTGAAAAAATTCGAACTGGCAGTGATTATTATTCAGAGGGAAAATAGGCTTATATTGTCGACATTTCACCCTCCGCTGAAAACACATCCAGTGAAAGCCAAGGAACAATAATAAATTATTAAAATAATTGGTCTAAATCATGAATAGATTCCTGATAACACCCCTCTGAAAATCTTGGATATACCAAGGGGAATATGTCATGCTGAAATCAGTCAGGCAGCCAGCAATGTAGGCTTACATGCGCGATTCCAAGAACCCAGTCACCAGCTGCATCTCTCCTGTCTGGCATTGCCAGATAAACGATGGCTGTCATAACTGCACCACAAATCTGACCTATAGATATTGTGTGTTTATTAATTTTATGGCAGGTTTACCCATGAGAAATATAAAGGGCAGCCAATGATGCAGGATTACCAATTAGAGACCCAAAAGACCTACTAAGCCAAGAAAACATTTAGTCACGCTGTACCACAACAGAACAAGAAACATATTAATACAGGTTTCATGTTTAATATGGTTAATGAGACATAATTAAAAACTTTTTTCAGCTGACTTGCATTGGAAACATTTCACTGCCATATACCAAACAACCAAATTTCCAAAAAAAAAAAAAAGATTCCGTACTTTCAAACCTCTAAAATTCTCAAAAAGTAAACAAAGAAAATGTAATCCTTAACCCTAGTCCTGCCAGTTGCCAATATATAAAGGGGCCACATTCATTTCCTTCTATGCCAATCATCGATATATCATTCCGCAGTAGCCATTTGCCTGTATGCCAGTCCTCGATAAGCAATAACATAGAGGCAGGACTTGGGTTAACACTGAAGTTTGATGAGTTTAACTTCTGTAACCTTAAACTCTGTTCTGGCTTTGAGCAGATCTAGTACTGGTCTCAGAATCACCAGAGTTTCCAAAATTTCTGGGTAAAAAAATTTCAAGCCAGAAATGCAATCTTGAAGGATTCAAAAACTATAAAAAAAAAATACTAGACTTGAATTAGAAAAAATTCTAATCAGTGTAATCAATTGCAATGCAGGTTAAATGAAACACAAACATTTTTCTTGTCATATCCCAAGAGCCCCAAAGAAAAATATGTACAACAAGTCCAATACTCATTCACATCTTTCATTGCAGCTGAATGACCAATGGTATTCAATGGGAAGACTGAACACTGCATGGGATTATCATCCTAGTCATTTTCTCAAAGACCGTTATGCAGGTAAGACCATACATCTTCTGTCTTAAGTTCTGCCCTTACCCAGTGCCTCTCAATTTCTCTCTTGGTCCCTGGAAACCTTTCTATACCCGATCTGACAACTCACACCACACCCAGCAGCCCATAAGTCCCCTACATAACCTCTCAGAATCGCCAGCTCATGTGAGTAGAAGCGCGATTTTTATATTCCTGTTATCTTAAGGATTCCCCGTTCATCAGGATTAATATTTCATGTGGCGCATGAGGAGCGCCGCAAGGCTATTTCCGTGACAATACGAAGAACACTACTGTGGTCCTGCAAACCCTCTCAACAGCGAGGACACTAGAGTGAGCACAAATTAGTGTTCTCAACAGTACGCTTCCACCACTGCATTCATTGCTTTATCACCATCATTTTCTTCCAGTTTCACATGGTAACAGTTGTAAGCAAAACTCTTCAGCCCAGATGATCATCACAGGGGCGAAGACTCGCTCAATGGCCAGAGGTACAAAAGCTGCAGAGTCCAGCGTAAAGGAGTGGGGAGAGGGGTTAGAGGGGGGTTCTCCTGTATTTCTGATCATTATGCTGCAGTCATGATTTGCAAGTCACTCCAAATAATAAAACCCCAAGTTCCCAAGCTGAAAGGCGAGGTGCCAAAAATGTGAGGTTAACTCCGGTCGTATCCAGCAGAGTTGGCACAAGACGATCACACTGGGAGAGACAAATGGCGCGTTAAGCGAAGCATGACCGCGCTGTTGCAGTTAATGGTGCACACATGGTAAAGTGAAACTGACAAAACTTTGCCTGGTTAAAATCACTCGAGAGAGACCCTGTGAAAACCAAGGTTCTTCTGAGCAACACCATATTTTCACAAGTGCGCAGGGATTGCCAAATACAAAATGAGATTCCAGTCTTGATTAAAAAAGCATCCAGGAGTTGCAGTGCTTATCGAAGACTGTTCATCGTGACCATGTCATAACTCAACACCGTTAGGCGATAACAGGGAAAATAAATTCTCAATTAGTAGTTCATCAAAAACTTTTTGAGCACTGCAGGCTTACATGAACTTAAAATTACATAAAACTTAAAATATAGCTCCACACGATGAGAAGTACGCAGCAGACTCATGCAGCAATAAAGACACTGCAAAAACTCAGACCACAGCAACAGTTTTCAAGTAAAGTTGTACAGTATGTACAAGTGCAATTTACAAGTCTTCAGTTCTGAATGGGTTTCTTGAATACAAAATATCAGCTATTTTTGGGAGTGTATGCCTCTAGTGTGAGGTCGTACGACAGTTTACCAAGTTCACATTGAATACACTGAAAGTCTTTTGTTTTATTCAGAGGCCATTTGAAAATGTTCCCAATAGTCCTCATGCAGGAACAATATTCATTATACAGGTTGTTTATAAAGAGAGGGCCTTGAAGCTTGTTGGATGATGTTCATACAAATAAATGCAAAAGCAGTCTCTTTTCAAATGCAAAATGCTGTCCAGAATACGCAGCCTTTGCTATAGTCCACAATGCACCGCCTGTCTTTACAGTCCATATTGCAGTCTGTTCTATTTAGTCCTTAATTTACAGCTTGTTCTATATAGTCCACAATGCACAGCCTGCTCTAAACCATCCACAATGCATAGCTTGTTTTTTTTTTTTTTTTTCTTTACAGTGGATAATGCATAGCCTGTTTTTTACAGTCCATAATACACAGTTTGTTCTTTACAGCACATAATGCACAGCCTGTTCTACACAGTCCATAATGCGCAGCCTTTTATTTACAGTCCATAACGCACAGCCTTTTCTTTACAGTACATAATGGAGTCTGTTCCATTTAGTCCTTAATTTACAGCCTGTTCGTTACAGACCATAATGCACAGCCTGCTCTACACCATCCACAATAAGTCGCTCATTTATTTATTTTTTTTATAGTGAATGCACAGTCTGTTTTATAAAGTCCATAATGCAGTGTATTCTTTACAGCCCATAATACCCAGTCTGTTCTACCACCTCAATTCCGAAATAGTTGGGATAAAGTGTAAATTGTGAATAAAATCAAAATGCAATAACTTTCAAATCACACCAGCCAGTATTTTATTCACAATAGAACAGAGATAATATAGCATATGTTGAAACTCAGAAATTTTACTATTTTATCCACAAAATGAGCTCATTTCCAATTTGATGACAGGTCTCAAAAAAAGTTGGGACAGGGGCCTGTTTATCATGGTGTAGCATCCCCACTTTTTAACACAGAGTGGAGGCGTCTGGGCATTGAGGAAACTCAAGTTTCTTGAGTTTAGCCATTGGAATTCGATCCCACTCTTGTTTAATACCGGCTTCCAGCTGCTGGAGAGTTTGAGTCTCTTTTGACGGATTATTTGTTTAATTATGCGCCAAATGTTCTCAGACGGTGAAAGATTAGAACTGCAGGCAGGCCAGTTCAGCACACAGACTCTTCTACTACGAAGCCATGCTGTTGTAATAGCTGCAATATGTGGTTTTGCATTGTTCTGCAGAAATACATAAGGCCTTCCTTGGAATAAATGTCATCTGGAGAGGATCATATGTCGCTCTAAAACCTTTACATACCTTTCACAGCATTCATGGTGCTTTTTAAAACATGCAAGTGTCCCACACCTTATGCACTAATGCATCCCCATACCATTAGAAATGCTGGCTTTTGAACTGAACGCTGATAACAGGAGGGGCAGTATTTCTCCTCTTTAGCCCGGAGGATACGACACCCATGATTTCCAACAAGAATGTCAAATTTGGACTAGCCTGACCACAGAAGACTTTGTCACTTTGCTACAGTCCACTTTAAATGGGCTTTGGCCCACAGAACATGGGGGCGCTTCTAAATCATGCTGAACAATGGCTTCCTTTTTGCATGATCTGTGGATGCCACGGCGGACTGTGTTTACAGACAGTGGTGTCTTGAAGTATTCCTGGGCCCATTTGGTAATGTCAATGACAGAATCATGCCGGTGAGTGATGTAGTGGCGTCTGAGGGCCTGAAGATCACAAGCATCCAGTAAAGGTCTTCGGCCTAGTCCGTTACGCACAGATTTCTTGTTTCTCTGAATCTTTTGATGATGTTACGCTCTGTCAATGGCGAGACCTTCAAAGCCTTTGAAATTTGACGTTGACCATCATTGTTTTTAAAGTGTTCCACAATTTTTTTTAATGCAGGCCTTCACAGGTTGGCGAGCCTCTGGCCATCTTTACTTCTGAGAGATTCAGCCTCTCTAAGACATCCCTTTTATAGCCAATCATGTTACACACCTGATGCCAGTTAACTTAATTACTTGCTAAATGTTCTCTCAGCTGATTCTCTAATATATTATTTGCTTTTTCAGCACTTTTTTTTGCCTGTGTCCCAACTTTTTTGAGACCCTTTTCAGCCAGAAAATTTGAAAGAAGCTCATTTTCTGGATAAAAAAATGAAATGTCTCAGTTTCAACATTTGAAATGTTATCTATGTTCTATTGTAAATAACATATTAGCTCATGTGATCTGAAAGTCATTGCATTTTGATTTTATTCACGATTTACACTTTACACATCCCAACTATTTTGGAATTAAGGTTGCATATAGTCCATAATGCACAGCCTTTTCTTTACAGTCCATAATACACAGCCTTTTCTTTACAGGCCATAATACACAGCCGGCTTTTAATAGTTCATAATGCACAGCTTGTTCTATACAGCCCATGATGCACAGCCTGTTCTTTACTGAGCATAATGCACATTTACTGAATTTTACATTTTCTGTCCTGTGCCACAGGATAAATCAGATGTAAATGTTGACTAATAATTGACACAATGCTGTCATTACAGGCACTGCTACATGAAAATGAGACAGTAGTCTGAATATCCATGACCAGTTTCAGAGTCTGTTCATACGGAAAAACTCTACCTGTCTTGTTAACAGCACAGAGCTCCAAGTCAGTCAGAGAGAGAGAGAGGAGGAGATTATCTCCCTCTCTTTTTCTCCGCGGGCTTCAACGCTTCTCCAAATTCTCTCTCATTTCATCACTTCTGTTCCATCAGCTCCTGGTGGTCTGAAGACGGAGGTACAGATGCCTCCTCCGGGGGAAAGCCTGCTCCTCGGCCAAGGCCTGTCTCAACATGGAGCACCTGGAGCTGCGTTCGATCCTGCCGCACCCCTGCGGTCATCATCAACCCTGCTATTCAGACAGCACCAGGCTGAGGAACTGCAGCAACGGAAGTGAGGAGGAAATCTAACTACCAATTAGTCGCCATTTCCAGTCAAGCCCACAGTCAGCGTACTGGGGAGGGGGTTAAAAAAAACATCTTTAAAGTACATTTCAGCAAATCTAACTCCCAAAACCCTTTGTCATCTTCGCAATATGTACTCATTCTACATTTTAGAGCTAATGCTGTAGCTTAGACAGAGAGAAGGCTTTGCTGGAAAGAGTTTTGCACAGAGAACATTTTTTTTCTGTGTTTTAAGTGATAGGCACTTGATTCCTGCTACATAAAACTTGATTGTTCAGGGAAAATTCAAAAACGCTTTGAGATGGGTAAACTGCCTACTGATGCTAAACAATTAGGCGTATTGCAAAAGAACAGAGAGAACAGAGCATGTCCGTGTTCCCTGGGGGAAGTATGCGCAAAGTGTTTTTCCAGCTGAACTGGGCAAGTTACCAAACAGAGACCAATCACCGTTAAATGAGGTGCAGATTATGCAAAAAAAAAAATGAACAGCTGACTTAGACTTGTCGGCAATTTCTGGACGTTTGGAAATTTAAATTCAATGCGGCTCTGAATCTCAAAAGGTTCTGCAAACACAAGGCACTGGCAGAGGCTACAAATGAAATCCATTCTCTCCTGAATACGAGCAATCAGCCTAGATTATGCAAAATACACAACAAACTTTGATAGCACATTAACATTTTCTCCACTTCGGCAATTTAAAGTCTATGCACTCTGAGAAGGCTTTCAATTGCTTGCGAGTACGGTTAAAAGTTAAATTGCAGGCTAGAAGCATCTTGCTTATTTTTCGAAGGGAATATATTCAAAAAGAAACCGTTTGTTTACAATTGACATAACAAGCGAAAGCCTGGAAAGTATATAATAAAGACGTGCATTTCTGTAAACCCATTATTTACATAGTGAAAATCTGATTTATGTTCACAGCTGAATGTACTATCTGATATTATAAGCTCATATCATTGACATGCGTGTCCAGCCCATAACATTTCCCAAATTAGGAGCAAATTTGCAGAAGATACGAGATAGGCGAGCACCAGCTTCACACAAGCTTACAATTTCCTGGTCAACACTGAGCTCTTCATAGGTCACGACTGATTTAAAACCCCCATCACTGAGCACTTGCTTTGTGGAGGTGTACAGATTTAAATGGTCCTGACCGAGAGCAGGACGTTATGAAAAAGCAAATGGCAATAGACTTCAGTAACTGTGCGCTTTTAGCACAAACAGGAAAGTAAGTGTCTGATTCACTCTGTAGGGCATTAACACTGAAAACAAGATTTATTGAAACTCGTTTCATTCATCCAGCATGATTAAAATAAATGAGTAGGCAAATCAAATATCAGTTCCAAAAAAATTGTTTTCTCATCATTAATAAAGATCGTATCCATCATATACTGATGTCTTAAAGGGATAGTTCACCCAATTATAAAAATTCACTCATCTACTTACCTCGAGGCTAATCGAAGGGTCCTTGAATTTCTTTCGTCCTCGAAACACTTTTGGAGTCACAAAGAAAAACAGCATTGAAGGCAAATCTAAATCAACTGAAGTCATTGGTGACCCCACTTTCAAGCATAAAAAACAACTCTTAAAAAACACAAAATGCCCCATACTGCTTGTGTGGCGTAATCCAGGTGTCCGTAAGCCCCGACATTCAAATTTGTCTCAAAGATGTCTTTTCACCATGCTTTTAGCCTAAATGTCCAATGTAGCCCGGAGTCTTGTTCATCTTCAGGGAAGATTTATAATTTACCTACGGTGGCGAACAGGTGCAAAGACAAAGCTCCCAAGTGACCCGCATCTGGCGGGTCTGACCCACCTTTCAATAGCAAAACCTGCGGACCTGCAAGGAAATTAAAAAACCCGCAATTTGTGCATTGTGGGATTTAAGCCTTATTTCTCCACCCACATGTTATAATGTGTTATGAATCAACAAAATTAAATGCAAATTCCATCACCCAGTCAAGAAAATGAAAAGGAAACCAAATGTTTTCTACCCCCCCCCCTCCCCCCCCCCCCATAAAAATGAAAATGTTGCTTATTGACATGAAACACTGTCGGTACAGACCAGCATTTCGGTCCTTCAAACTTGGGAGGTATGACACATGCTGCAAAGGCCCTAAACATCTCCAACTGGAGAAACAAGCTGCAGTTCTCAATGTTAGTATTCGCCGAGTGAATAGCATACTGGTCCTCGTCGACCACCGTAGGGAAGTCTTGAATTTTAAAACTTCTTTCGAGAAAATAAACAAGGCTCCTAGCTAAGTGACTGCATTGGACATTTAGGCTGAAAACATGATAAAGAGACATTGTTGTGTGTCAAAATTGAATGTCAGGGCTTACAGACACTTGGATTACTCCTCATGAGCAGCATGGAGGCATTTTGTGCTTTTTAAATATTGTTTTTTATGCTTGAAAGCGTAGTCACCAATAACTTCAGTTGATTTGGCTTTGCCTTCAATGGTGTTTTTCTTTGTAACTCAAAAATTGTTTTGAGGACAAAAAAAAATTGAAGGACCCTTCAATAAGCCTTGGGGTGAGTAAATGATGAGTGAATTTTCATTTTTGGGTGAACTATCCCTTTAAACCCACTATATTGTCACCCTAAAGACTTACATACCCAGTTTGGCAATTGTATGAACTTGCGGCTGGAGAAAACTTTTCTGGCAGCAGTCATCAAGCAATATTACATTTTGCCATTATCCAGAACAATTAAGCCCTAATATTTCCAACCACTGGGGCACACCGCTGCAACTCAGCTTAGTGGATTCTAAAATGCAGACACTCTGGCCCATAATTCCACATTACAGGTTGCAACAGTGGGAATTCACTGGGGATGTTGGGAGGTCAAAAGCAAAATGGGGAGCTGCAGTTTCGGGAAAGTAATTTGTATGCTGTATGACTTTGTGGAGAAATACACAGGTTTATAGCACCTGCCCGCCCTTTCCCATCTCGCCTAATAGAAGAGGTAAATCTTCTAATGTGCAGGGAGTGCAAGTTTCTGTGAAAATAGAGAAGATGTAAATTGTGGACAGCAAACCACAGTGAGCTTTAAAATTAATTTTCTCAGTTGTAATGCAGTTGTTGACTAGCAGGTGTAGCTTCATTAGATTTCAGAACTCTCTATGTTACGTCTGATGGCTGACGATTGTACAACAGCACCAGACATCATTTTACCATCAGCTAAACTGAGAGCACAGAAACAGATGAGAACAATGCTGTGAGCGCTTTTAGAGCCAGCCCAACAGAAAGAGCAGGCACAGCTGACAGTACGGCCTAATTATGACCAAAAAGGCTTATATAAGGCTGAAAATTTCTTTTACAAGAGGCAATTTAAGGGCTACAAAGAAAGACAGAAAGATAGTGAGAAGTAATGGAAAATTACAGTCAGTAGAGGAGGTTGGTGAAGTAACATGGCGGGTGGGAGGTAAAAGGGACAGACGTAACTAAGTTTGAAGACGGAGGTGAATAGAAGAGACACGGCTGAGTCTGTAGAGGGACGTGAGGGGGAGAGACGTGGTTGAGTCTGTAGAGGGAGGTGAAGGGGAGAGTCATGGCTGAGTCTGGAGAGGGAGGTGAAGGGGTAGAAATGGCTGAGTATGTAGAGGGAGGTGAAGGGGAGAGACATGGCTGAGTCTAGAGAGGGAGGTGAAGGGGAGAGACATGGCTGAGTCTGTAGAGGGAGGTGAAAGGGAGAGACATGGCTGAGTCTGGAGAGGCAGGTGAAGGGGAGAGACATGGCTGCGTCTGGAGAGGGAGGTGAAGAGGAGAGACATGGCCGAGTCTGGAGAGGGAGGTGAAGGGGAGAGACGTGGCTGAGTCTGGAGAGGGAGGTGAAGGGGAGAGACATGGCTGAGTCTGGAGAGGGAGGTGAAGGGGAGAGACGTGGCTGAGTCTGAAGAGGGAGGCGAAGGGGAGAGACATGGCTGAGTCTGGAGAGGGACGTGAAGGTGAGAGACGTGGCTGAGTCTGGAGAGGGAGGTGAAAGGGAGAGACATGGCTGAGTCTGAAGAGGGAGGTGAAGGGGAGAGACATGGCTGAGTCTGTAGAGGGAGGTGAAGGGGAGAGACATGACTGAGTATGTAGAGGGAGGTGAAGTGGAGAGACATGGCTGAGTCTGTAGAGGGAGGTGAAGGGGAGAGACATGACTGAGTCTGAAGAGGGAGGTGAAGGGGAGAGACATGGCTGAGTCTGTAGAGGGAGGTGAAGGGGAGAGACATGGCTGAGTCTGGAGAGGGAGGTGAAGGTGAGAGACATGGCTGAGTCTGGAGAGGGAGGTGAAGGGGAGGGACATGGCTGAGTCTAGAGAGGGAGGTGAAGGGGAGAGACATGGCTGCGTCTGGAGAGGGAGGTGAAGGGGAGAGACATGGCTGAGTCTGGAGAGGGAGGTGAAGGGGAGAGACATGGCTGAGTCTGTTGAGGGAGGTGAAGGGGAGAGACATGGCTGAGTCTGTTGAGGGAGGTGAAGGGGAGAGACATGCTGAGTGTGGAGAGGGAGGTGAAGGGGAGAGATATGACTGAGTCTGTAGAGGGAGGTGAAGGGGAGAGACATGGCTGAGTCTGTAGAGGGAGGTGAAGGGGAGAGACATGGCTGAGTCTGAAGAGGTAGGTGAAGGGGAGAGACTTGGCTGAGTCTGAAGAGGGAGGTGAAGGGGGCAGACATGGCTGAGTCTGGAGAGGGAGGTGAAGGGGAGAGACTTGGCTGAGTCTGTAGAGGGAGGTGAAGGGGAGAGACATGGCTGAGTCTGTAGAGGGAGGTGAAGGGGAGAGACATGGCTGCGTCTGGAGAGGGAGGTGAAGGGGAGAGACATGGCTGAGTCTGGAGAGGGAGGTGAAGGGGAGAGACATGGCTGAGTATGTAGAGGGAGGTGAAGGGGAGAGACACGGCTGAGTCTGTAGAGGGAGGTGAACCGGAGAGACGTGGCTGAGTCTGGAGAGGGAGGTGAAGGGGAGAGACATGGCTGAGTCTGGAGAGGGAGGTGAAGGTGAGAGACATGGCTGAGTCTGTAGAGGGAGGTGAAGGGGAGAGACGTGGCTGAGTCTGGAGAGGGAGGTGAAGGGGAGAGACATGACTGAGTCTGTAGAGGGAGGTGAAGGGGAGAGACATGACTGAGTCTGGAGAGGGAGGCGAAGGGGAGAGACGTGGCTGAGTCTGTAGAGGGAGGTGAAGGGGAGAGACATGACTGAGTCTGGAGAGGGAGGCGAAGGGGAGAGACGTGGCTGAGTCTGAAGAGGGAGGTGAAAGGGAGAGATGTGGCTGAGTCTGGAGAGGGAGGTGAAAGGGAGAGACGTGGCTGAGTCTAGAGAGGGAGGTGAAGGGGACAGACATGGCTGAATCTGTAGAGGGAGGTGAAGAGGAGAGACATGGCTGAGTCTAGAGAGGGAGGTGAAAGGGAGAGACGTTGCTGAGTCTGGAGAGGGAGGTGAAGGAGAGAGACATGGCTGAGTCTGGTGAGGGAGGTGAAGGGGGAGACATGGCTGAGTCTGTATGGGGAGGTGAAGGGGAGGGACATGGCTGAGTCTAGAGAGGGAGGTGAAGGGGAGAGACATGGCTGCGTCTGGAGAGGGAGGTGAAGGGGAGAGACATGGCTGAGTCTGGCGAGGGAGGTGAAGTGGAGAGACATGGCTGAGTCTGGAGAGGGAGGTGAAGGGGAGAGACATGGCTGAGTCTGTAGAGGGAGGTGACGGGGAGAGACATGGCTGAGTCTGAAGAGGGAGGTGAAAGGGAGAGACATGGCTGAGTCTGAAAAGGGAGGTGAAGGGGAGAGACATGGCTGAGTCTGTAGAGGGAGGTGAAGGGGAGAGACGTGGCTGAGTCTGGAGAGGGAGGTGAAAGGGAGAGACATGGCTGAGTCTGGAGAGGGAAGTGAAGGGGAGAGACATGGCTGAGTCTGTAGAGGGACGTGAAGGTGAGAGACGTGGCTGAGTCTGGAGAGGGAGGTGAAAGGGAGAGACATGGCTGAGTCTGGAAAGAAAGGCGATGGGGAGAGACGTGGCTGAGTCTGGAGAGGGACGTGAAGGTGAGAGACGTGGCTGAGTCTGAAGAGGGAGGTGAAGGGGAGGGGCGTGGCTGAGTCTGAAGAGGGAGGTGAAGGGGAGAGACATGGCTGCGTCTGGAGAGGGAGGTGAAGGGGAGGGACATGGCTGAGTCTAGAGAGGGAGTTGAAAGCGAGATACTTGGCTGAGTCTGGGGAGGGAGGTGAAGGAGAGAGACATGGCTGAGTCTGGAGAGGGAGGTGAAAGGGAGAGACGTGGCTGAGTCTGTAGAGGGAGGTGAAGGAGAGAGACTTGGCTGAGTCTGTAGAGGGAGGTGAAGGGGAGAGACGGTAGGTCCAGATGACAAAACATTCATAATGCGTTTCTTCAGCCTGTGGAGAGACACACTTGTTGAGGTCTCGTCCTCCGGAGCCACTATGCCAGTGCATGCATGCAGGCTGCTGTGTAAAGGTATGACATCAGCAGCTGGTGTCAGGACCGTGTCAGGAGTCCTACTGGGCAGAATCACTCGGAGGAGGAACTGAATCCCCCAGGGACTGATTCCCACTGCTCACCAGCACTCTCAAAAACTGAATCCTTATTTTGGTGCCAAAGGCCTGCTTACTGAAGCCGCACGTACCAAAACCTCCAAGATACGTGGTGGTTGTGGTCAGCATGTGGACTTCGGAGTGTACAAGCACAGGAAAAATGAATAAAAGGAAAAAAGCAACAAAACGTAAATAAATTTCCAAGAAAACTGAATTCCACTTATGGCTGAATTCAGGTTGGTATTTGAAATATGCAACAACATTCAAATTTATCACATATTAATTTTTCATTTTTCAAGACTCTTCTGATTGAAGGTTGCACTAAGGCAGTATGGAACATACAATGAATGTATAAAGATGACTTATTTAACCAATTTCTGTATTTGCCCAAGTCTTGTGTACCTGTTTTGTGCAACACCAGTTTTAGTTTAATCTATTGTGTGTGTGTGTGTGTGTGTGTGTGTGTGCGCGCGCGTGAGTGCGCACCCACATGTGTGTGTGTGTATATGTGTGCGCGCGCGTGGGCGTGTGTGTGTGTTTGTGTGTACGCATGTGGGTGGGTGTGTGTGTGTGTGTGTATGCGCGCATGTGGGTGTGTTTGTGTGTGTGCATGCCTTTGTGTTTATGATTAAGTGCAGCTGTGGTTGCATGTAGGCTTATGTTGGAATGCCAGTTTGTGAGAGGATGCAAGAATGGGTGTGCTTGCAAGAGTTAAACTGTGCAAGAGAGAGATTAAGTGTGCATGTGACCATGGGAGTAACAGTCCGAGTGTGTGAGAGAGTGCCAGAGTGTGTATCTGTTTGAGTTTGTGCCCACGAGTGCGCATGCTTGCGAGAGAGAGTGAAAGTGTGGGTGTGCGCATGTATGTATGAGTCTAAATGTGCCTGACAGTGCAAGTGTTTGTGTATGCGTGTGTGTGTGTCATCTTGTGTGTGTGCATGGACTCACATGGTTGTGAGAGAGAGTACAAGTGTGGGTGTGAGTGTGTGTATTTGTAAAAGTGCAAGACTGTGCGTGTGTGTGTTTTAAATAACCTTCAATGTAATTCTCATATCACCAGGCAACAAAGATCGAAAGTGACCAACCAAACTGCTGACAATGCATACCACGTTTAAAACGATGTGTCAACAACTCACAAATTTGTCAAAGCAAGGACATGGGCATCCATCCAGCTCTCATACTCGGTACCCTGTATGGTGCGTAAATAATTGACTTCATGAGATCAAACATCAAGCTTCCCCAGTGAAGGATTTAAAAACATTTCATTACAAGCCACTGCAAACCATCAAATTAAGCTCCAGACTCCCGTCCCAGAGCACTGAGTGGTTGGGTTTATATAGCACAGCAGCTGCAAGCTTCCACTTTTAATTTCACAAAGAACCATGCGAATAGCGGCAAATTGTAGGTAGAAATCACGTCAACAAACCAAAACCAGAAATAACCAGAACAACACCTTGCAAATTCAGCAAGGAGTTTTAAAACCATAAATTGTAAAAATGTAAAATGCCTGGTCCTGGTTTCAAATAAATAAATAAATAAAATAACTATTAAGACAGTGGTCTTTTAATTTGACAATGAAACTTTGTTACTTGAAAATTATTTTTGAGAGAAAGTTTATTGAAAAGGATGCATCACATAGAAACACAGATAATAATTCCAAATAAGCCAATGTTTTACCAAAAAAAAATTGGCCAATACTTTGTCACAAAACATAAATGGGACACAAGGAACAAATGACAGTGTTACTTAATACGCAAGTTGTGTTCGCCAGCTTGGACAGTTAGACATTGCTAACAGAATAAGAGATGTAAAAGAACCCACACTGGGGCCATTTCTCCAGCCCAAACCCGTATTACTGCTCACGACACTGAGGAGGAGGCACGGGGCTGCTGACTGTGGGGGCGCGGGCGACGGGGGGTGGGGTTGCACACTGAAGTGAACTGTGACGAAAAAGCAAAGAAACCTCCCCGCTTAATGAGAGCAGCCAAGGGATCCCCACAGCGCACTGAGCTCTAATGGATAGAAGCGGGCTCGTACGCACATCTCTGAGATGAAAACCGACAGCCCACCTCCGCACTAATTCACTGAAGAAATCTTTGAAGGCAAAGGCAGGTTATCTCATCAGTATTAAACAAAAAATGTTATGCTTTTCATTAGCATTCAATCCCCACATTTGCTTGCTAAGGAGAAGTGAAAGCGTTTCGCATGCGATCTTCATTTGAATGACACAGTAACACCTTCCTAAACTAAGGCCTGGGTGCATCCTTTCATCTTGCGTTCAGCCTCTGATATTTTTGATGGCAAGTGTCCCTTTGCTTGAGGTTGTCCCGCATTGCTGGAGTCCCTGGTCTAGGAAAGCCATATTGTATGCACATACCTGGCAACCCTGCCGATCTCCAGGGTTTCTGTTGATTCTCAGTAGAACCATTTTACTATGCACTCTTGGGCCTGGTATTACCATTAATTTATATTCGAGCAAAAGCAAAAACATGGACCCCTGGTACTCACTCCAGGGTCAGGGTTGGGGATTACTGATCCTAAACGACCCTCCCTCCAGGACCAGGGCCAAGGACCCTAACAGTCCCTAAACCTCTCCACAACCAGGGCCAGGACAAATCTATACTATCACTTCAGGATTTGTTCTGAAGGTGCAAGTATAGCACCAGATACTGCAGGCAATTAGACCGAGAGCAAGACGAGTTCATTAAACACATAAACACTACACTTGAAGAACAAACCATTACAAGTCTTGAGAGTTATTTAGAAAACATATCCTTTCCATAAGGCAACACTTTGGCTCCCTGTTGTATTTAACAAGACATTTTAGGGCAATTAAAGTTGTTTATGAAAATCACAGAGAGATTCAAACGCTCATTCAAAGGCTTTAATGTCCTGGCTAATTTAATCTCCATGGCTGTGCCAACAAGATAAGACATTTAGCAGCAAATTTCAACGGTAGTCAGAGATATGCATGCAGGGCACATATTTCACTGTCAGAGACTGCTTTTGGTTCTAGCAGTATAGCAACCTCATCAGTTCAGTTCATGGTTTGTGACTTTAAAAATACATCTTTATTTTCTATCACAGTTTCCCAGGATTTCACTCACAATGGAAACATGGCACACTTCTTCAGAACTTATATAAACTTTTTCCATATTCTCCATCATGTCATCCAAGTACTCAAGAACAACTACATTCTGTTCCGCCTCTGCACTTTGAGTTCTCAGATTTCCAAAACAAACACAACTTAGCGTAGGCTCAGCATCAAACAGCTTTCTGGAACACAAACTAACACAGTTCTCCAGAGTGCATGCTAACAGGGCTAATACAGCTGTCCAGTGAATAAGCTAGCATAGGCTATCAAAACTCTCCAGAGCACAGGCAAACATAGGCCAACACAGCATTCTAGTGTACAGCCTAAAATAGCTCTTGAAAGCACATGCTAACGTAAGATAACACAGCTTTCCAGTGCATAGTCTACTGTGAGCAATTACAACTCTTCAGAGCTCGTGCTAGTACAGTCCTTTCAAGCACAGGCTAACAAAGTTCTGCTGAATGCAGGCTGACATTGCTCTCCAGGGCACAGGCTCACACAAAATAAAACAGATTTCAAAAGCACTGGCTAACACCCCTCCCTAGGGCATATACTGGTGAACACAGCTCCCCATGGAATAGCACAGATTGACACAGCTCTCGAAAAGGAACATGCTAAGATAGGATAACACAGCTCTCCATAACATGTTAATGCAGGCTAAGACAGTTCTCCAGTGCACATGAGCACATCCCTTTAGAGTGCAGGCTAGCACAAGTCTCCAGGGTGCCGGCTGACAAAGGATAATACAACTCTCCAGATCTCATGGTAACACAACTCTACAGGACGCAGGCGAACACAGGATAACACAGCTCTACAGATCACATGCCCACACAACTCTCCAGGGCAGCGGGTAACTTAGGATAACACAACTCTCCAGATCACATGCTAACACAACTCTCCAGGGCACAGGCGAACACATGATAACATAGATCTGTGGATCACAATGTAGCTAAAGAGGCTTCCACACCAAATTCAGAATTCAACCAACTTTTCAAGCAAAGATGTGGACATTCTGGGGACAAAATCAAAACCATCATGTTATTTCCATTAAAGGGATTTATTTTGTCTTTAAAATTGTGAAAACTTGGCAAAGTTTGTAAAAGAAACTACAGTACATTTCTGCACCAAGAATACACTCACCTTGGCTTTTTTTTTTTAAATTCTGGTGCATTGTGGAGATCAGTGGTCAGTGAATTCAAAATAAAGCAAAAACTGCTGAGAAACTGCAGTAACTCATTTTCCAGCTTTCAAAACAGAACAAAAAATGTTACATATTTAATAAAGGATTCTTTTGTCCAGCATTGACGAAAAATCTGTTATATAGCACCTTTTATCTAACCCAATTTACCTAACATTTTCTGAAAGAACATGTTATTTCTTAGCTGTTGGGATGAAGGAGACATAAGATACTGTCCTAAAAAAATATACAAAAGTATATATATATATATATTATTTCCATCAGGACTAAAGCAATATTTCATTAGACGCACCCCAATCATCAGAATACAAGACAACCTGCTAAAACGCACTCAGACAGGCATCACACATGCTATGCAAGACCTCACTGTAGAGCCTTTTTTCTGAGGGGAAATTCAAGATGGCAGTCATAGGAGGAACTGGGCTTTTTGACTTCAATAAAAATTGTTGTCACGGCGTTCAGTGAAGATTTATTACAATGACTGCAAAGGCAATCTTACGCCAAGCCTCAAAAATAAAGAAAGAGGAATGAGAAGATAAGCTTAAAATCAGGCGGGAAACTGACAAAATACAATGAAATTTAGTAAGCCAACGCATTCATTATGTTAATCTATTACCCACAAAAGACAAACTTTGACGTAGACTTTTCAAGCATCAATATTTCAAAAAAGATAACTATTCAGCACACCTGACTGTAGTCATCTTTTTTCCTGATGTAATCGTTTCATTACTTAAGATGTCACAAAAGGCACTATGAAAATGAATTATGCATGCATGTGAACCCAAGCATATTTAAACAGACGTTGAAACACGCACCCATAATCTCTCACTCAAAACTCTCCAGACTCCATGGCAACGAATTGTAGCTCGCAGCAGAGTCTGATGCCTGATTACTTGCATGAATATTTGAACTTTTTGTGATTTAAAGATTTTCTACCACAGCATACGGGAGTAGAAATTTAATTATTAATAAAGTACAGACTTACAGCTGTAATTTGAAGATATTTACATCTGAACTGGGAGAACAGTAAAATAATTACAGCCCTTTTTTACGTTGTCCGGTTTTTGGCTAGACCAGCATGGCTCAGGCCCTACATCCGCACAGTGAGTGAGTGACTGAGTGAGTGACAGACTGACTGACTGATGAAGTTTCCTCATTTGTCAGCCAGCCGAGTGTACTATCCCTACTGGTCCTGGCCCTTTCTAACCAATTTAGCGTGAACAGTCATCAGGAATGTTGACAGCAGATCCACACACGGTTAACATTTTAAACCGGGCCACTGACTATTCCTGTTGGCCACGATTTTGTACATAGGCCACAAACGGCCAAAGCAAATACGAAGTTTCTTGTTTAGGGACCAAAAGTAGTTTGAGACTTCTCAGCTCTTCCATGGCCATTGACATATTATTCCCTCATTCTCTTATCAACAAATACACAGATGAAAGGTCCACAGTTGTTTTGAAGCCTGGGATTTGTATTTGGAATCTATTGGCATCACTCTCAATATTTCCAAGTCCAAAACCTTGTCAATGTCAACATCAGGCTGAAAAATGAAAACAAGATTACTCATCAGAGCAGTAGAAAATCCATTACATGCAGCCAAATCAACTATTCAGTATATTCTTTGAAAAAAATTCACAGGAGAGCTGAGGAACACAAAAAGTCCCATGAAACCACAGATGGTAGATGACAGAAGCACACTCCCCCTCTTAAAGACAAACCCCTCTGCAACAGTCGTGCAGATCATGAAAACCTTCTGGAGGGTAAGTATACCTGAGGCAAAATCAGCAATCAAGAAATGACTTTAAATTAAAGACAGATGGTTTACCGCAAAAAGCAAACCAAAGATCAGCCTCAAAAACAGGAAGACCAGATTTAAGCTTTCAATAAAACAGCTAAATTGGAACCGGTATTGGCTCATGTCACTCACGACAAAAGCAGCAGGATTAATTTTGAGTTTTATAGGGCTGTTTTATCAGCTCGGATCAAAATGCTAGAGTGCTCATTGGACGGTGCAATAAAGTGGATATTCCGCAATGGCAAAGTCAATGAGCTCACATGCACCTAACGGGCCATGTCTCACTTGCTAATTGCAAATCGAAAAGTTAAAAATCTCCAGAACAAGCAGGAAGGGAAGACAGGTGCAAGCCCGGCAGAGCATTGCAAGGGAATACATCCAGCATCTGGCAAGGTTTATGATTCCAGATTTCACAGTCATTGACTGCAAGGATTTACAAGGACAAAAATGGAAACAAATAAAATTACTGGACAATATTCAGTGTTTTTCCAGAAATAGGAAAATTTCTAGCAGCCACCAAAAAAAGAAAAACAAGAAATAAGAGGAGGGAGCAATGTGAAATCGTATTTCTCTTTCATTTTGGTTCGTTGCACCCGCTAAAACCAGCAGGTGTCAGGCATCAGAGAAAGAGCAATCTCCATGACCCGACTCATATTCTCCAGCAAAATTTTCTTCAGGCCAGGTTTCCAGCATTAGTGCGCGCATTCTTTTACTCTAGCTATGCAGTTTCAAATAGCGAGTGGTTGTGAAAGGTAACATTATAAGTCCCCACCACTTGTGAAGGGTTACATTACAGTACGTGCCCCCACAGTTTGTGAAAGGTAACATTATGCGTCCTAACAACTTGTGAAAGGTAACATTAAGTTTCCCCAGACCTTGAGAAAGGGAACATCTCACATCCCAACAGCTTGTGAGAGCTGACGTTACATGACCCCACAGCTAGTGAGAGGTGACGTTACATGACCCCACAGCTAGTGAAAGGTGACGTTACATGACCCCACAGCTAGTATAAGGTGACGTTACATGACCCCACAGCTAGTGAAAGGTGACGTTACATGACCCCACAGCTTGTGAGAGGTGATGTTACATGACCCCACAGCTTGTGAGAGGTGGCGTTACATGACCCCACAGCTTGTGAGAGGTGACGTTACATGACCCCACAGCTTGTGAGAGGTGACGTTACATGACCCCACAGCTAGTGAAAGGTGACGTTACATCACCCCACAGCTAGTGAAAGGTGACGTTACATGACCCCACAGCTTGTGTGAGGTGACGTTACATGACCCCACAGCTTGTGAAAGGTGACGTTACATGACCCCACAGCTAGTGAAAGGTGACGTTACATGACCCCACAGCTAGTGAAAGGTGACGTTACATGACCCCACAGCTTGTGAGAGGTGACGTTACATGACCCCACAGCTAGTGAAAGGTGACGTTACATGACCCCACAGCTAGCGAAGGGTGACGTTACATGACCCCACAGCTTGCTGGTCCCAAAGCACACTGAAATAAGTCAACTAAAGGGCTTCATTAGGCTATGCTGATGGTGTTATTTAGCAAAGACGGCAGTTTTAGCTTAACACCTTGTAAGCTTATCTACCCGTGCTCTTTGTTCTGAGTTAAAATCGCTGCCGCCAGATTTCAACAAACAAAGCCTCATTACCTTACTGTCTTTTAAAGCTGCATTAACAATCATTCACAGGATTTTATCTCAGACCATTTAAGGGCACTTTACTAGAGTACTTGAATATCGGCATTTGGTTCATGACCTGGCTCTAAAGCGAAAGTTACGAATGTAACTACGGTTCTATGAATCCCGAATGACCGCCAGAGGGCGGTGCTTAAAGCACTGAATATTCCCCTTCGCGCATGCGTAGTGCGAGTATGTATACCAACAATGTCACCTGTGACCTGCAGGTGACCCAAAGAAGATTATATCTTCCGGTGTCACCTGAGGATCGTTTCTTACAGAATCTTCTCGCGAGCACACGAGGATTCTGAGTGACAGAGAGCTCTGGCGGTCATTCGGGATTCATAGAACCGTAGTTACATTCGTAACTTTCGTTCTATTTCATCCCCGCTGACCGCCAGAGGGCGGTGCTTAAAGCACTGAATGACTTATACCAACAAGGTCACGAAGAATCCGAATCACGGACCTTCAGTGTGCAAAAAGTCAGAAGACCCCGGCCGCAGAACCACGGCTAAGGGGTGGGGTGTGGCGACGTTCACCCTGTAGAACCTGGAGAACGTGTCCGGTGACAACCATGAAGCTGCGGCACAAATGTCCTCCAAGGACACTCCCCTCAGGGCAGCCCATGAAGTAGCAACACTCCTGGTAGAGTGGCACCTCACGCCAGGTGGAAGGGGACGGTTACTCGTCCGATAGGCATGGGTGATGACATTAATAATCCAGTGGGACACACGCTGCTTGGAGATGGCGCAACTCCTGTTAGGGCCACCGTAGCAGAGAAAAAGTTGTTCAGACCTTCGAATGCATACAGTAGCTGCAGTGTAGGCCTTCAGAGCCCGCACTGGACATAACAGTTCAGGCTCATCCCCACTCTCCCTTGGAGAAGGGTCAAACCGAGCCAGCCGAATAGGCTGGTTGCGGTGAGCGTGAGCTAACACTTTAGGGAGAAACGCTGTGTTCGGCCACAGAGTGACCCCTGAGCCATCAGAGTTCCACCTCAAACACGAGTCACTGACAGACAGGGCATGCAGCTCGCTGACACGCTTTGCAGAGCAAATGGCCAGAAGGAACGCAGTCTTACAAGACACCACTTCAGCTCCGCTTGTGTCAAGGGTTCAAATGGGGGCCGGCTTAGTGCATCCAGTACCAGGGGAGATCCCATGCTGGAGCTCTTGGGGCACTCAGAGGATGTAATCTCTGAGCCCCCTTCAAGAAGAGGAACACCAAACTATGGCTCCCCACAGTGCCATTGTCAATCCTCACATGACCACAAGATATTGCCGCTACGTACACTTTCAACGTCGAATGAGACCGACCTTCATCCAGAAGAGACTGAAGAGGTCAAAAATAGTTGGCACAGAGCAGCGCACAGGGTCCTCATCCCGACTTGTACACCAGTCGGAAAACAGTTTCCATCTATTCTCATATTGAAGACGAGTGGACGGCGCTCTAGCATTCAATATGGTGTATTCGACAGGGTCCGCACAGGAGCTAAACAGCAACTCGGGCCCTCCAGCAGCCAAACAGACAGTTGGAGGCATCGTGGATTGGGGTGCCAGATCCGCCCCGCCAGCTGGGACAGGAGATCCCTCCTGTCGGGAAGGCGCTACGGTACACCGCGACAGAGTCCGTGCAGCAGTGGGAACCAGCTCCTCCCTGGCCAGAAGGGAGCCACAAGGAGGACACTGCGACCCCCCTGAAGGATCCTCTGAAGTACCGACCGAATCAGAGGAAGCGGGGGAAAGGCATACAGGAGGCCGTCCGGCCAAGGGTGGGCCAATGCGTCCTGGCCCGAGGGACTGGTTGTCTCGGCTAAGGAGAACCACAGAGGACAGTGGGTAGAGACTTCTGAAGCGAAGAGGTCCACGTCCACTCTGCCGAAGAGGCTCCAAATAGTGCTGACCATTTCCGGGTGGAGGCGCCACACTCCTGACGGAGTTTTTGACGGGAGAGGGAGTCTGTCAGGTTGCTCCGCTCTCCCGATAGATACATTGCCCGAAGGCTGATCAGACGGGGGGGCCGCCCACGTGAGGAGCTCTTCTGTCAGTCGCAGCGACCGCGCAGACTTGGTCCTGCCCTGATGATTTATATGATATACGGTTGATGTGTCTGACCTTACTAGGACATGCTTGCCCCTCAGGTGTGGCAGAAAGTGCCTGAGTGCCGGGTGAGCCAAGGCAAGGAGACACCTTTGTGACACCCTGAGCTTCCTGTGCCAGTGTCGCTTGGCATCCAAGTGGAAGCTGTTCAGCCACCTCAGCAGGGGGCATAGTGCCAGCAAGCTCAGCGGAACCACAGCTGAAATGGACGTTAGTTCACCCACGAGGCGAGGAAATGCAAGGAAGGTCAGCCAACGGCCCTCTTGGAACAGGGCAAGAAGGTGAAGGATGTCGCCCACACAGCGGGGGGCGGTCTGGCTATCATGGCTACACTGTCCAATGCAATCCCAATGAAAGTTGTAGCCTGAGATGGCACCAGGCAACTCTTTCCCATATTCACCTCGAGTCCGAGGCAGGCCACGTGGGACAGGAGACATGCTGTATCACTGGACACCTGAGCACGGGATGGTGGACAGACCAGCCAGTCATCCAGGTATGGGAGAATTTTCAAGCCTTGAGACTGTAGAGGCTGCGGCAACACACCTCGTGAAGACCCTTGGAGAGAGGGAGAGCCCAAAGGGTAGCAACCTGAACTGCCAGTGGCGGTCTCGGTAGGCAAAGCGGAGAAACCGCCGATGTTTTTGAGTGATGGGGACACGGAAGTAAGCGTCCTTGAGGTCAATGGACGTAAACCATTCTCCCTGTGCCACAGTTTGCAGGACATCTGCAGTGGTCAACATGTGGAAAGGGATGACCTTCATAAATATGTTCAGCCCTCTGAGGTCCAAGATTGGGCGAAATCCGCCAGTCTGTTTCGTCACTAGGAAGTATGTTGAATAGTACCCCCGGGGACGCGACAGAGGGTCCACGGGCTCGATGGCGCCTTTGGCCAGGAGGGTGGATAACTCCTGGCCCAACACGCGAGCCTTTGCCGGGTCGCTGATAGAGGCCATTTTGACCCGGCCAGAAGTGAGGGGCCGGCGGCGGAATTGAAGCTTGTACCCGTGGGTCAAGGTGGCAACCACCCACGGGTCTGAAGTATGAGCAGCCCACTGTTGGAGCTGATGTGAAAAATATCCGACCGCCGGCCCCACGGCCTCAATGGCTGGCCCCCCGGCGGGCCAGACCCCTAAAGGGGGGGGGGGGGGGTGGAGCGGGGGTGGACAGGCGGGCAGGGCCTCGAAAGTCCCAAGCTGGTCTCCGCATGGGACGCTGGGCAACACGACGGCCAGTGGAGTGGGTCGGCCGTGGTAAGCTGGTGTGAGAAGCAGCCGAGGAACCCCTCGTTCTGCTGGCAGGAGGCCTATCAAGAAGAGGCATCCGCCTAAGGCCCGCAAGCCGCTGCCTGGTTTGCACAGCCTGGATGGTCCTTTCCAGTGCTTCCTGGGCTGCAGGACCAAATATCTCTCCCGGTTCCATGGGGAGACTGCGAAGGAGTCTCCTGGATGCCTCTGTCAAGTTTGACTGAGATAGCCAAACCTGGCGACGAGCCTGAACCAGGATGGACATCATCCGTCCAAGTTCCCTGGACAGAAGGCCGAATGCCTCCAGTGAGGCATCACGAAAAGTGACAGAATCAGCAGCCACGTTGCCCTCCTGCAGTGAAGCTGAGAGCGCCAACGTGAGATTCGACAAAGAGCTCCCCATGCGGCAAGCACGTGCTCCAGCATCATAAGGCCTTGTGAGAAGGTCTCCAACAGGCCTGCAGCTCCTTCAGATAGTCCTTAGAGTGGGGAATAACGAAGGTAGTGGGGGCTGGCCTGCGCCTGAAGAGGGCACTAGCAGGTGCAGCTTCTGCCTGCTGTGGTACATGCATGTGCAGTCGATCTAAAGCCATGCGCATGATTGCCCGCATGGAGCCATCCCCCAACTCAGCCACTGAACTCGGAGCCGAGGAGTGGGCGCCCCGCTCAGATGCCTGGGAACCCCCATTTTACGAATCTCTCCCATAACCGTGGAAGTAGGTAGCCGAAGCTGCCAGGGAAAATGTATCCTCCTCAGGTACCAGCACTGGCATTGGAGGAGAGGGTGTCAAATCACCTTGCAATGGGGCATCAGGCTGGCAGTCTCTGAGCATGGGCCTGACCTGGGCCAGCTCAGCAGACAGCTGATCGACTTTAGATGAGAGCTTGCTTTCTTGTCTCTTTTTGAGCAGATTTCGCCCTCTTCCTGGAGGGTGCGACTGCTGTAGCCGCAGCCCGCCGCTTAGAGCGTCTCTAACAGGCCGGGGGAGACTGGCCTGATGGGGGGAGGTCACTTTCATCCCCTTGATGTTCCACCTGCGCTCGACTGGCAGCCCTCACCGCCCAAGGCAAGTAACTGCAGTTCATGCAGGGGTTGTCTGACGGCGCCTCCCGCAGGTGCTCAGGACCGAGGCATGCGGGGCATAGGTCATGGCCGTCCTCTGGCTGTAGAGGAGCCTCACATGACGTACAGAAATGGGAGTCATCCATTGTGGTGGCGCTGGAGGCTTACACGACACTCACCTGTCCAAATAAGCCCAGACGCTCCCGCTAGTATGCTACAGGGGCTTGCACTGGAGGGAGGGAGCGCGTACGCTGCCTATACCGAGTAAGGAACCCAGCTGGTATTTAATGAATATTTCTCGGATAACCTGAGCGCGAACGCTAAGGACAAACCGAGTATGGACACCGTAAGCCGGAGGGAGGGAGCGCGTACGCTGCCTATACCGAGTAAGGAACCCAGCTGGTATTTAATGAATACTCCTCGGGTAACCTGAGCGCGAACGCTATGGACAAACAGAGTATGGACACCGTAAGCCGGAGGGAGGGAGCGCGTACGCTACCTATACCGGGTAAGGAACCCAGCTGGTATTTTAATGAATACTCCTCGGATAACCTGAGCGCGAACGCTATGGACAAACCGAGTATGGACGCCGTAAGCTGGAGGGAGGGAGCGCGTACGCTGCCTATACCAGCAGGGGCTCAGTAACAAATCCAAATCGGGACACAGCACAAAGCAAAACACAAACCATATGCTGGGAGGAGGCAGCGCGCACGCAGCCTCTACCAACAGAGGTTAATGCAAACTCACCAGCAGGTGTAGCTATGCAAGCGTTACCGCTAATAATTAGTCACGCTGGACACCGGGAAACGCTCACGCAACCCGCCAGCCAGCAAACGAAGTCAGCTCAACCGACTAAATTAAACGTCGGCACACAGCACAAACACAAAAACAGACCATATGCTGGGGGGAGGCAGCGCCCACGCAGTTTGAACCAGCAGAGGCTAATGCAAACTCACCTGAAGGTGTAGCCATGCAAGCGTTACTGCTAATAATTATTCACGCTGGACACCGGGAAACGCTCACGCAACCCGCCAGCCAGCAAACAAAGTCAGCTCGACCGACTAAATTAAACGTCGGGGCGCAGCACAAACATATAAACAAACCATATGCTGGGGGGAAGCAGCGCGCACGCAGCCTGTCCCAACAGAGGCTAATGCAAACTCACCTGAAGGTGTAGCTATGCAAGCGCTACCGCTAATAATTATCCGCTGGACACCGGGAAACGCTCACGCAACCCGCCAGCCAGCAAACGAAGTCAGCTCGACCGACTAAATTAAACGTCGGGACACAGCACAAACACAAAAACAGACCATATGCTGGGGGGAGGCAGCGCCTACGCAGCCTGGACCAGCAGAGGTTAATGCAAGCTCACCCGCAGGTGTAGCTATGCAAGCGCTCCCGCTAATAATTATCCGCTGGACACCGGGAAACGCTCACGCAACCCGCCAGCCAGCAAACAAAGTCAGCTCGACCGACTAAATTAAGCGTCGGGGCGCAGCACAAACATATAAACAAACCATATGCTGGGGGGAAGCAGCGCGCACGCAGCCTGTCCCAACAGAGGCTAATGCAAACTCACTTGAAGGTGTAGCTATGCAAGCGTTACCGCTAATAATTATCCACGCTGGACACCGGGAAACGCTGACGCAACCCGCCAGCCAGCTAACGAAGTCAGCTCGACAGACTAAATTAAAACGTCGGGATAAGGATGCGCGAACGCAACCGTCACCGATAAGTAATTAACAAACGCAGCAAAGTAACGTAAAGTCTCTCTCAACCAGAGAAAGATCGCCGTCGCAGTTCCTGGAGGGCGAACAATCGCTGCTCCGACCGACAATGGTCGCGGAACTACTAGCAACGGAATTTAGTAGTAAAGCAATAGACTCATTGCTTTCCAAGCAAGCAAACTACGCGCGAGAAGAAAATAAGAAACGATCCTCAGGTGACACCGAAAGATATAATCTTCTTTGGGTCACCTGCAGGTCACAGGTGACATTGTTGGTATACATACTCGCACTACGCATGCGCGAAGGGGAATATTCAGTGCTTTAAGCACCGCCCTCTGGCGGTCAGCAGGGATGAAATAGAACTGCATTAGTTTAAGTATGACGAGGATGATCAAAATTACGCCTTTCTTTGCAAAGACAGCAAGGATAGAGGAGGGAGGTCTAGAATTAGCAACAAGTAGTGATATTTCATAAGTATTTCACATACTGATAATAAATAGCAAAAAAAATAAAATCAGGCAAACAACAATTGGTGAAGTAATCCAGCCAGAGGCCCTAATGCAGCAGTATGAAGTCAAAAGAGTGCAACAGAAGAGAACGTCAGGCAAACATCAGGATTGATGTCATTATTGCAATAGAAAATGAGTTCTTTACCAATACAGCTGATGAAATAAATGGAAATTCATAAGAACATTTTCCTATATTGTAACCCACTTTAAGTTCTTCCATTTTTATGTGTAAATATTGGAAGATTTCAGTCATTACACACAGTGGTACAAGGGGAGAGCACTGCATTACAGCGTTTGACCCTGTGTGAGTCAAAAGAAACCAATAGCTCAGCAATTCTTCTGCTGGTATGACCAGCATTGTGTCTCAAAAACACCAAAATACTTTCATAAATACCAAAACACTCTCCAAACACACCAAAATGCCAAATCTATTGTACCTTCCCTCAGCTTGGCAGCTGCCATTGCCCTCACAGCTCCAAAGCCTATTTTTCAGTCCAGAGAAATCCAGTATCTGCGGGAACTTAGCAACCAAACACACACACACACATACACACACACACACACACACGCACACATACGCACACACACGCACACACACACAAAGCCTTGCAGACAGACTCGCTTTCAATTAAGCGATCAGTATCGAATGGTCAACAACAGCAAGAGCTTGGTACAGGGGTGTGTCATGGTTCAGGATGTTTATGCGTGTGTTTTGGACTTTTCTTTGTGGCTCTCGTCCCGGGACGATATCGTATTCCTTTTCATCGGGTTCTTTACCCAGCTGGCTGATTGAACTGGGGCGGCAGTTCCCCAGACTCTACATCAGCCGGATGTTCGCCATGCCTCTTTGCTAGAGTGTCTGGAACAGTCTTTAGTTGTTGTTCATGATCATTTAAAGAAATGCAGCAGAAACGCAAGATTTCATCAATGGTTCAGCTAATTAAGAATACTGAGCATTTAAAAGCCAGAAGTGGGTGTGAAAACCAGCGACAAATATGGCCCTCGATGCCCATCCATGGCTTAGCACCTTTCAATCACAGCTCTTAATACACTGAGGGCCTGATCTACTAAGATCCCAAATAAAGAGCGCTAAATTGCGTGCTCGTGGTAACATTTTGCGCATTTGGTTGGCTTACATTTTGCCGGTGATCTATTAAGAGTAATTGCCTAAAGCTCTGTTTGGACTGGAGAATAACTGTGATGAAAGGCATGCAAATTAGCTAACAGGGGATGAAACAATGTGATTTTCAATGTAAAATGTAGGTCATACAGATACAGCTCAAACAGCATGTGAAATGTACCGCACAAAGCTCACCAAACCAAGACGTGAATGAATGAACGAATAAGTGAATCGAAAAATAAATGCATAGAAATAAAACCAGCACTTACATCAGTGCATTTACGGTTGAGTGAATAACAGGGCAAATGAAATTGCAGATGAAGTCTAAATACATGAAAATACCTCAGATAAACAGAAACAATGTGACATATCAGAAAGTACTAAAGACGAATTGAACGACGAATTAAACGCACGCTTGAACTTCAGATTGAGTGAACATCAAAAGGAAAATTATCAGTGTTTGTATGACTGGGTAAAATGCGCATGCTATAATTTTTTGAGTGCCACAAACCACCTTATATCCCCTCTCCACTACAAAAATTATTTTTGTAGTAATTATGAAATTAAATTATAATGACCTCAAATTATGAAATGAGGTCATAAACTTTAAGAAAGGATTGCATGTCTATAGCCAGGAATGGAAGACTTTATGAACATTAAATAGCAATGTGGAGAGCTTTATAACCACACAGTGATACTAAGGCAGGCTTTACAACCACACACAATGATACTAAGGCAGGCTTTATAAACACAAAATTACAGTAAAGCAGGCTTTATAACCGCACAATGACAATAAGGCAGACTTTACAACCACGCAATGACAATGGCAGGCTTTATAATTGCACTATGGCACAATAGCAGGCTTAATAACCACAATGACTACGGCAGGTTTCATAACTGCACAAAGTTGCTATGTCAAGCTTTATAACCACACACTGGAACTATGACAGGATATAAGAGCACAAAAGAGAACTATGATAGGCTTCTGGAATACAAACACACAATCGCACTACTAAAGGCTTAATAACCTTTATAAATAAATGCCACTAAAAATGGCACTGTGATTAATAATTAATTAATTAATAAACATACAATAATATAATTTTAGGGTTTACAAACAAAAAATGTCTAAGTCATAAATACACTGGCAACACAGCTAACTTCATCAACACACAATTACACTTTGGCAGGACATTTAGCCATACGATGTCCCAATGGTAGTAGGCTTTCCAGTCAACCCTGCTCCCATGGTGATCATCTCAAATGTTCATATTTTGTAAAAATGAAATACTTTCAGATATATCATGAAGCAATCCTAAGTTTTGTTGTGAAGTCTTGACAGTTTCTGAGGTATACTGCTTGGCCAAAACAAAAGCGGCTATTGGGATTTACATAAGCAAATACTTCTGAGCCTTTGACTGAATCATAATTGCAGTGATTAATGTTGTAGCAGGCAACAATTTTCAACAATGAGAAACTTGACTGATGCAGTGGATTGTTTCTCATTTCTTTAACAACCATGCAGGAGGATGTTCCCCAGTGTGGTAGAATAGCTGTTAACGCATTTCAAAATAGGCAAATTATTGGCCTGCTCAAGCAATGAAAACAACTAAGGAGATTGCCAAAATCACTTAAGTTGCATTCAGAACAATACAACACATTATTAAAACTTGTAAAGATAGTGGTGAACTGTGAAGTGAATAAATCAAAAGCAATGCAAATTCATCCTGAATTCTGTACACATTCAATGGCTCTTTATTTTCCTCTAAAGACTGCAAGGAAAACGTATAGCTTGGACTAAACACTATTTGCTGAAGATGACAAAAATCCATCAGTCACTTTGAGATGGACTGTATAACGAAATATTTTTGCTATGACCTTCATACCTTATGCGGTTTTTAAGCTATAAAATTCAAACCACACGCAATTCTCAGGAGCAGAGCCAAAAGGCAGGAGCTTTCTAATAAGTTCAGTAAACAGCAGAGTTACAGGATGAAGCCATGTTGATAGCTGAGATGTGCATTGACCTGTACTGGCATAAGAGACAAAAGAACCAGTGGAGAAAACTGCTCACGATTCAAAGCACACATTTCTAATGAAGAGCTATGGCGTGGGCATGTATGACTGCCGCTGGAACTGCCTCTCGTCTTTATTGAAGATGGAACTACTGAAGGCAGAAACAGGGTGAATTGTGCAGTTTCTGGAAATGCATTACCTAGTCACATCCAGTCTGATGCTTCAAAACAAACTGGAACGTGCTTCATCTTGCAGGGGTTCAATGACTCCAAACTTGGTGTTAAAGCATGTCAGGAGTTTTTCAGGGCCAAGAACTGTAATGTTCTTGACAGCCAAGTCAATAATTCATCCTGAATCCAAATTGAGATGTATTTCACCAGCTTAAGATGAGACTGAAAGCAAACAGCTCCGACAAACAGGAGCTGACGACAGCTGAAGCACAGGCCTAGTAGAGCAAGACCAGTGAAAATACACAGTGCCTGCTGATGCAGGTGCTCGGCTAAGGAAGTCAGTGTCCGCAAAATGCGTTCAACCGAGGATCTCTCCAAATTGAATCAATAGAGGCCTTAAGGTAATAGCAGAAAACCTTAGGCCCCAATTATACCTAATCATTTGAGACACGTTTTTAGAGCTGGTCATAAAAAATTCAACTGACTCAGAATTTGAATGTCCGTTCACAATTTTTAGAGCTGTTTCAAGGATGCGTGCAAACATTTTAGAAACTTGGTATAATCACGTTAATCTGACTAAAGACAGGGAACGAAGCTCACAACCGCGACTCACATAGCCAGCAGATGGTTAGTGATGATGCGTGACCTCATTTCGGAGCCCCTCCACATCACAAAACCAGCGCTGATTGACCGTCGAACAGTGCACGTTTGTGAGCCTTCTACCGCCGGATGTGCAAAGCCCTCAATGACCACACCTGCAAGAATATCGCTCCGGCTCCAAAATTTGAAGACTTGTCAAACCGTTTCAAATTCATCCCGCACCTAACCCCGTCGACACGCGACTTGAGATGTGCAGTGTCTATCGTGGTCAGGCAAGTGAATATAGTTTGGTTCAAAGTGCCAACTTCCCATTTCAAGCATTTACTAATTAAAACATGTTCTTTTCAGTGGTAATGTCCTCCCATAAAACTATTTTATCAAACATGGTATTATGCACTTACAATACAGGAGTAAATTCTTTTTCATTTTTAATGGCTCATAATTCATGAATTTTGATTTCTTTCAGGTGTGCCCCCAGTTGTTAAGAAAGTATTCAGTATTATATAGTTCACAAAAATGTATACAGTCTGATGAGGATCAATGTGAAGAATGTCAGGACACCGGGTCAGAACTCAAGCATAGACCAATGTCCAGTTCCCTGGCTTTATTCATAATCACAGTCAGGCAATCCAGGTCAAAAACAGGCGGTGAGACTATGAGGGCAAATTTGGGATAGAAGCACAGTTCAGTCCGATTGTCAAAATCAGGAAGTCATAACGCCAAAGCCAAATCACAAAGAGGATCAAAACCAGAAAGCCAAGACAGAAATCAAACATGGGTAACTAGAAAAGACTCTGGGAACAGGAGTGAAATCGTAAGCTAGGGACAAAATTAACCATTACTACAGGGAACTCAGGAATCAAGAACCCGTCATATAAAAGACACTCTGAAAAGGCTCAACAAACTAGCACCAGGCTTACACCAACTGGCTGAATATATGGGGAAGGAAAGGGCCTAAATACATTGGGTTCAGGTGTGAGAAGATGATTGTGCAGGGAGGTGCGGCTAAAAATAGAAAGTAAACAAACAATCCACAGGGACAGAGCACGTGCAGGAGAACAGAAAAGACCTGTATAATGCATAAAACTGCTAAAATAAACAATGAGACATGAAAAATAAGTGTTTGTCACTAACATGGCAATATCCCCCGCTGCCTCAATTTTATGTGTCGATACGGCCAGACGGACGTACAGTACAGGCCAAAAGTTTGGACACACCTTCTCATTCAATGCGTTTCCTTTATTTTCATGACTATTTACATTGTAGATTCTCACTGAAGGCATCAAGACTATGAATGAACACATGTGGAATTATGTATGTATGTAACAGTTGTCCAATAGGGCTGTCGGCTGTGTATCAACCTGTCTTCTGCACAACACAACTGATGGTCCCAACCCCATTGATAAGGCAAGAAATTCCACTAATTAACCCTGACAAGGCACACCTGTGAAGTGAAAACCATTTCAGGTGAAGACCTCTTGAAGCTCATCAAAAGAATGCCAAGAGTGTGCAAAGCAGTAATCAGAGCAAAGGGTGGCTACTATGAAGAAACTAGAATATAAGACATTTTTTCAGTTACAGGTATTTCACACTTTTTTGTTAAGTGCATAAATCCACGTGTTCCTTCATAGTTTTGATGCCTTCAGTGAGAATCTACCATGTAAATAGTCATGAAAATAAAAGAAAACGCATTGAATGAGAAGGTGTGTCCAAACTTTTGGCCAGAACTGTACGTACGGAGCCCAATGCAAATATATCCAAAAAAAAAAACAGAACTAACCTATATAAGGTCCTGACATAGTGGGCTCCAAAGCCATACATCATTTCTCGATACAATGGAAGAACCCAGTGCTTAAAGTATTTCAGTCAAAAACTGCCCATTTTGACATAATTGTGGCAGTGGACTTAGGTAATTATCAAACACCTTTTTCCATCTTAACCACTAGGTGCGTGAAAATGTCACTGAAGAACTATTAGCACAAGGCTCTTCAATTTTCAGCAAGCTATAACCTCGTATATATGCAACTGTTGGGCAACCACTCTAGAAGTTAAAGACCTCTACTGTAGTGGAAGAATCCCTAAAAATGTCAAGCATGCAGCCTGAACAACTCAAAAGTAATTACTTGTGGAACTGTGCCATATTTAAGCATCACTCTTTTATTAGAGTCACAACCCCTTTTTTTAAAGCCTCTTTTCACAGAAAATGCAGTATCTACAAAGGAAGAATTTGCACACTAGTTGTGGGGTAAAAGAATATTGTTCACATGAAGTATAAGCCTATCCCAGGATAGTAAGGAAAATTTTCTAAAATCTATTGATTTGACATAGAATTACCCCCAAGCACTATGTATGATACCCATTTCAGATTATGCCAATAGTCAGTCTTTATTTAATCCCCTATAATGAAACTATGTATACTCAGCAACAAAAGTTTCTGTGACACCATTTATGTGTATGTTATAAATGACACGCAAAGATCTCAATGCAATCAATATGTTTATTTAACAGGAGAAACACTGACTTTTCAGTGCCAACGTCACTCAAAACGAAAAATGTCATTTTCATGCGTCATGAAGCACTTGTCTGACGTCTAACCAATTGTGACCTTCACACTTCAATACCGGGTGTGACTTCCTCGTGCCATGATGCAAGCAACGCATCTCCGGCGCATTGACCGAATCAGATGTGCCAGAAATTGCTGTGGGATGTCATTCCAAATCTGACGTAGACGTTGTCGCAATTCCTGGAGTGTAGCTGGCGGGTTAACCAACCGCCGCAAACGTCGATCCATCTCGTCCCAAAGATGCTCGATTGGGGACATGTCTGGGGATCTGGCTGGCCATGGCAGGACATTGACATGTTGTTGCATCAGATACTGCTGTACAATCCTTGCAACGTGTGGTCTGGCGTTATCATGTTGCAGCGTTATTCCAGGACCATGTTGCATCAAAAACGGTACCACCAATGGCCGTAGCACTTCATCGCGATATCTTTGACCTGTCAGATTTCCATCAATAACAAGCAAATCTGTTCTGTTTCTAGCCGTGATCCCTCCCCAAATCATGACACTACCACCTCCAAAACGATCAAATTCCTGAACACAGTTGTTGGCATAGCGTTCTCCACGTCGACGGTATACACGTAAACGACCATCACATCGGTTAAGCATGAATCTTGATTCATCAGTGAAGAGTACAAGATCCCACTGACGTCGGATCCACCGTCGATGTTGTTGTGCCCACTGTAGACGCAGTCGTCGATGTTGTACTGTGAGTATTGGACGTCTTGCTGGCCGACGTGGGACAATGCCAAAATGACGGAGACGGCGACGGATTGTCTGTGCAGACAGTCGCCTCAAACCAGGTATCGTTCTTGCAGTTATGGTTGCAGGTTGGAATCGATTTCGGAGATAGGTTGTTCGAATCCAGTTGTCCTGTCTGGGAGTGGTTACTCGTGGACGGCCGCTGCGAGCATGGTCTCTGACATGTCTTGTCTGCTGATGACGCTGCCATAAGTTCCAAATGGTGTTTCGGTGGACATTCAGGCGATGAGCAACTTCCCTCTGCGAGGTTCCGGATTCAATCATCCCAATGGCCCTCCACCGATCATTTTCAGACAGTCTTGGCATTTAGAGGGTAGAGTTCCTGATCCGAAATGGCTGTGTTTTCGATAAGTGATGCTTCCGTCGTTCATCAGGCACAATGTGAACATTCCAAAAATTCTCCTCTTTTATTGCCATCCACAAGCATGATTTACGCACATTTTCACGTGCAAAGTCATTTTCTCGCATTTTCATGATTTCCATTTCAATGTTGTGTTTACGTGTACTGTTTCAGTCTGATATCACCATGTATGACAATTTCATAATTGCGTTATGAAAAATAATTAACAATATTGGTGTCACAGAAACTTTTGTTGCTGAGTATATAATTGCAACAAGAATGACATCTGAATGTGAATAACCTTAAAGCTGACAGTCTATACTTGAAACTCAAATTCAACCAATCATATTCACTGACTAAGTTCTGGCAATGTTTTTTCCCTGTGTTTGCCTCACATTTTCCTTTGACCTGGAAAAGGGAAATCAGCAAAATCATCATCCTCCGCTGATTTCACCTGCTTAAACACGCGTAAAACACCAGGGAACACATGATCAAATACAAGGGTGTTACTCATGAAGGGACAATATCATTTGACAGGCCACTGAAGTATGTTGTCCATTAACTCTTCGGCTATTCATGGGCTTGAAAGGGCTATTCATTACAGGACATTTGGTCTTATCGGCTTTTCTTCCCGTCCAATAATTTAGAGGCAGAAAAGTGGTGATATGACTCTCATAAGGGGACAAGAGTCGAGATTCAAAATGGTGCTGAGATTGATTCATCTGACGTGAGACAGATGAAACTGGATTTTCCCCAAAGCTCCCTGTATTTGAGTGTGGTTTGGTTTGCCACACAAAAGGACAAATTTTAATTTCTGTGATATTTTCTCCCACGATTCCTCTTCTTTTTATTTTTGTTGGTAAACCAACAACAAAAGGCCACGTTCAAGGCATATTTCTTCTGATAGCAACACAACTTGGCTGTGTTGTCATTCCGGTAACCTTGTTCATGTAACCTGTTCTTGGGGAGAGCAACTTAGGTTTGTTTCTCATGTTTCTTCGGAAGTTTGGTTTTTCTTTCAGGCAGCTGACAACAACCGACAGAGCATGTGCAGAGGCAAACCAGGTCATATTTTTAAAGCAAACGGGGTATTTACTGTTGGCCCGGTGGAGTGGCATTTGTGAATATGCCCTGCTTTCTGAAACTTACAGTTCTTTAGCTATCAGGACTTTTGGAATTATTGCCCCAAGAAGTAACAGTCCATTTATCAATAGGGCCCCCGGTGAAAAGATTTCTTTTAACACAGAAGTCACAGATCATACAGTAACTCGCGAAAAATCCATTCTGCCATTTGAAAGATAAATGCCTTGCACGAGATAAATTGATCATGTGATCAACTAATGTAATGCAAAAACCAAATACTATTTTTCACATGAAAATGTTATAATGTCAGTTTTCAATCATTCTGGCCACTGTCTGTACGGGTTAAGTGGAGCGCTATCCCTCCCTATCCCTCCATCTCGTCACTACTTACACGGTAAAAGCAACAGTAATAGCTTTGCGTTCTTCATCGCACATTTAATTAAAGTTGACGTTTCCTTCCCTTCCACTTGCATATACACATTGCCCTTAACAATTAATAGCATTGCGAGTTGCACTCAAGAGCTCTTAGATACAACAGTACAATCAAGTCAGGCTCCCTGCGATAGATCTGAGGGAGAGAGAATGAGCGCCGGAGAGCAGGGAATGCTGCTGCTCTCTGACCCAGTTAGCAGATAATTGATTTCATATGTCCGCTGCATCAGGTTAAGTCGAGCAGCAACACCGGAGGAGCAAAGTGGAATTAATCAGGCTCCGTTCCTGCAGCCGCAAAAAGTCAGCCCACAACAGCTTATCAGCGAACTCGGGCCATATTTGTCTTATCGATTACGGCTCACACTTCCACTGCGTCCAGATTCAAAATAATTAAACGAAAATAGCAAACACTTTAAAGACGAACAGAACTGTGAACCTTGGGTTAAATCAAGTCGAAACATGGGGCATTTCTATTAATTTTCTCGACAAGATGCGAATCTGACCGTCAGTTTCATCGCCTTTCACCTGACAGATTTAACATTAGAATGCTAAGTGATCTTGCTCATTTTCATACCTTGTTATTTAGGATGGAGCATAAATAACATTGTCACGTAGTACCGGATTAGGAGGCCTTTATTTATTCACTGATCTAGAATTACAATTTATGGACAGGCTGCTTTCAGTTCATATGCCACCTGACAAAAGAACCAGCTTCGGTCGGAACTGAGGCCAACCGTAACATTGCATTTTTAAGAAAAATCTGAAAAAAAAAAATGTTTTATTCAGGAACTGTTTCACAAATAACTTGTTGTACAGTGCTCGGTATTTTTCTGGGTGCATCCTTATAGCCATTATGATTCTACAGTCTTTTTTGACCCATTTTTCAGTTGTTTTTCGGACTAGTCTGAGTATAGCACAACAAATGACATTGTTTGAAATGAGTAACAAACGATCTTTCTGCTTCCCTTCTTCTTATTATTATTCTTTTTTAAAATAATGTTGCGCACAAGCATTGATGGCATGAAATCATTTAATTACATTTTTATTATTAGCAGTTTTAAAATGGCCATAATATTCTAGTTACCCAAAACGTTTTGCACTTAATGTGGAGACAGAGGCAAAACTTATGTTTATTCAACACCATGAGTTCTGACTTATGGTTCTGTACCCAATGGCAAAAGCCAGCATTGCACTCTTTTAGTCATTATTTCACAGCAGCCAAATAGGAGGCCGGACGTCTCTCGGTGGGCTCTGGCAGCACTCTGATAGATAGATACTGTGTGAGCCTTCCTGTGCTCGGGTGCTCAATAAGGTTAGCCAGCCAGCCAGTGCGGGACATTAGCTATTGTAGTCTGGCCTCCTACAAGGTTTGAGAACCCATAGAAAAGTTTATCTCACAGTAATTGACCAAGAAATAGGCTCCAAATGAACTGTGACTCACTGAGAGCGTAAAGTGGTTTGGAAACTTTCCAGGACATTTTGATTAATGCCTTGCATACATAAAATTCTTTTGAATGGCAGCATGAACGCAGGGAATATTTTAAGACATTGACGGGTGTTTTCAGCGTAGAAGTGTCTTCTGACTTAAGCTCCAACGACACTGTGATGACAACTATCACAACAAGCAAAAGTGAAATAAATTTATGCGGCGACGTGTCTCCAGGAAAATCAAAATTCATCATCAACAGAGTGAAAATTTGCTCTCAGCAGTGCCTGGCAAATAATAATCAACACATTTTAAGAGGCGAGAATCTGGACAGCAAAAGAGAGTGCACTTTAAAGTCTATTTTCTGTTTGGCATTAGTGTTCAGACATGATGGTCTTGCCATTATGGTGCACCAAAAAACACGAATCAGGAAAGTGTTTTGCTTTGTTATCTTTCCACAGCCTCCCATTTCCATTTCCGTTCTCACCCCGGTATAAAGATTCAGCGGGAGGGTGAGTTCTTCTCATTTTAGCTTCTCTGTGCTTTGGTGGGAGAGAGAACAGCAGTGACAGGTATGAAGTTCCCTCTCTGCTCTGCTTCTGTTACAGCATCAATCCTCCTTATCTGGGAGTAAGGACCTGTCGACATCTACACAAATAAGGAAACAGGAAACTGAGATAGAGCCCCCTAAAAGTGTCATTTCAGACTCTGACAATGTGCAGCGTACACAGCAAATGGGATCCCAGACAGCTTTGCACTCCAGTGAGGGATCACTACCATGCAGCGAATGCGCATCTGTGTGTGTGTGTGTGTGTGTGTGTGTGTGTGTCTGTGTCCGCGCGCATGTGTGTGTGTGTGTGTGTGTGTGTGTGGGCACGTTTGCCTGATTCTTGTTCATTGAGTATAAACAAGATAAAGGGTGAATGTCGACATTTTCTTTTTGAAGTTTCTCACTAACAGCATGATTGATTTTTCCTGGAGAAAAAACACTACATTGGCAAATATGACAAAATAATGAGGATTTTCATGTACTTCTTACCACATCATTTCTAGCCAACAGCCAGAAATTTATAAATTAGATTTTTACATGAATTTAATGCTATGCACAGCAAAGTAAATTGACTAATCGCAATCAGCTTGTTTGGGAAGAACCTTTCATGCATGGTCGCATCTCAAAGCAATTGAAAGTTTTCACTATTGGCAAGCGCTCGCAAGAAGAGTAATAAGTCCTCATTCCAAAAGCACATGATTCAACTAGACAAATGCTGACAGTGGACAACAGCAGAGCATATTCCCGAAACTAATAAACCAATAACATTCTCCCCTTATAGAGCAAATTCACAGTTTGGCCAAATGGTGGCGCTACAGGAAAGGGCTTGGAGTCCAACCAGGGAACTACCCATGGCTTAAGCAATGGTGAAAGCAAAGGTTACTCAATTTCCATATGAACAGTTTGGTTTACGGCATTTTTTAAAAAGTCAAGTTTGGCCTCAGGGTGGTGCTAGAGGAATGGACATAGTGTCATGGAAATAATAGCACTGCTCTTTAATGCACCAAAACTTACAGAGCAAAGTTAATCTGATTCCCATTAGGGCAGTTTGACTTATTGGGTTGAGCAACAGAAAAACTGACAGCACCACAACAATCAAAAAGGTTCCTCCTCTATGCACCAGTAGTGTTGACAGACATTTTAACAAAGATTGTTACGCTTTGACCGATAGCATTTTTAAAGATGAAAAGTGTGGCCAGTGCTGCTCAGACACCTTTGTTTTTTAGGTTCCTAAACAAAGGTTACATCCTCAGCAGAGGAAGATTTAACTCACAGAGATGTGGGCTGGAGATTAAAAAAACATTGTTTTTGGTAACTCACATTACATTCAATTTTTTCTAAGTTTGTGGCCCATTATGCACAAAATGATGAAGGATCAATGAAAATGGACTTCATACCTATGAAGGGCTTGTCTTGAACTATCTAAATGTGTTGAGTTTGAAGATATATGACAATTAAGGATAGACAAGGCTCTCTCTCAATTAAAGCAAATTCTGTGCCTCCAAGATGCTGAAAACATGAATGTAAAAACGTTTGGTACTTGGAACATACAAGAGAAACCAAGAAAGCAGCACCAGTTTCTGAGCCTCTGATATCCTAGTTTTACCTTGAACAAATCAAAAATGCAGTAAAATCGATTTGAATTTTCTCGTCCTGTGTCCACATTCACATGGAAGTGCCCGCTACGACATCTCATTTCAAAATAATTATAGAATAGGGACTAAACTGTGAGTGAAACTCACTTTGTACGGCACCCTCCACCAAAAGAGTCTGGTAGAAGACGAAAGGCCATTACAATCTGATTGGTTGTAAGCGTCAGCTAAATTGACTTGAACTTCCTCTGCAGCTTGGAGCCAAAGCTAAACATGATTTGTCAGCCACTGTCAGACAAACACACAAACATAAATACGATTATCAACTCTCACAGTGATATTAGCCAGAGGAAACTCTCAGTATCACTCTGTTATACAAGTAATTTGGTTACAATCCATCAGGACATTAACCTGGCCAGGCTGACGATTTCTTCTTTCTCCTCCTCCTCCTCTTTCTTCTTCTTCTTCTTCTTCCTCTTCTTCTTCTGCAAACAATACCAGTAATAATTCCTCACCAATTTTCCTTAACTTTGATGAGAATTGTCATGAGGTAAAGGAATGCTGTAAAGGGGAATTCATAATGGCATCGGAAGACAGCCTCACTAATTGAAGAATCCAAATGCACTAACACTAGGCAATGTGATCATGCATCTCTCGCCACGTCGCCAGTCATGTTCATTTGTTTTCGTAATTGGCCGGAAGCATGGAAGTCGCTTTAAATATTGCTGCCACACTGAATTGTGGGATAGTGTTATCCCCATTCTTTTCAAAAAGGATGGTTCAGTGTACCCAGTGCTAAAGGTGATAAGTTGGGAAGCACTGAAGCACTATTCGTTAACATTTAGAGCAGGGGCGGGTAACCTTATCCAGAAAGGGCCGGTGTGGGTTCGGGCTTGCATTCCATCTAAGCAGTTACACATTTGAGTCTACCAATCAACCTATGCAATCTTTTCTAAGGACCTTGATTAGTAGACTCAGGCGTGTAACTATCTGGTTGGAATGAAAGCCTGCACCCACTACGGCCCTTTCTGGTTCAGGTTACACTCCCCAAGATTCAGAGAGTTCAAACATACTTGGTATGGCTGCTACGTAAATGATTTCGGGTCATTTTCTAGGAGTTAGGAACTTTCCCACTCAAAAAAAAGACTATTCGAGCCCAACCATCATCCTCATCGTCCTATTCTGAGGCAAACATTACCAACAGTAAAGAAGATTTTCTTCTTTTCATAACAATTATCATTTTTATTATTATCATCCTCGTGATTATGATTATCATCATTGTTGTTATTATGTTTCAGGCATTCTTTTCCACGCAATGAGTAACAGTTGTATGACGCCAAAATAATTTTAAAGGAGAATTCCGAAGGCCCTGACATTTAAAACGAGGTACTGAGAACTTTGAAAATGCACCGATAGTTTATTAAAAAAGACTTTTTATGCAAACAGTACACCTTGGAGGCGACTGGAAAATAGCTCATCTTGAAAGTCACAATAAGTCGAGTAACGAGCACGAACGAATAGGAAGGATAGGGGAACAGATTGCAATCTATTCGTTCATACTTGACAGTCGACTTATTGTGACTTTCTAGATGGAGGCGACTGGAAACTAGCTCAAGGTACTGTTTGCATAAAAAGTCTTATTTAATAAACTACCGGTGCATTTTCAAAGTTCTCTGCGCCTCGTTTTAAAAGTCAGGGCCCTCGGAATTCTACCGATGAAGTGTGGAGCTACTTTGAGCCTTGTTAATGATGAAAAAAATAGCGATATCTTTGCATGGCAACGCTATGCCCGATTCCTATCATTGTAAGCCTGTTGGGAGCTTCGGCTAAAAAGCAATTTATTTCGAAATGTTGCGTGCGTACGGAGGTGGGGTATTCGACAAAAGTTAGTACTCATTATCATGTTTCAATACACCTCAAGTCAATTTCACACCGGAATTCTCCTTTAAAAATGGTAAACAGCAATAGTTTATCATGACTTGAAGGACAGCAAGCCATTTAAAAAATTTCAATTACTTTCAAGGATTTTGAAGGATGGAGGCAAAGAGCCAAGTCCTAACAATGGCAAAGCTATGAATCACAGCTGACCGATAATTACTATCTCGTCTTCTCCATCAGCATCTAGCACAGAAACAAAAATCATAACAAAATCAGAGTTCTGAGCTAAAGTATGATTATTTACCAACGTTTAACATTATTATATAATATAACTGTCATGACAAGGTTTCAATTTTTGGACAAAAAAGTTTATTTTTATTTTTACCACAATGACAAATTTGTAACAGTAATAGATGCTAAGTTCTGCGGTCATCATTGCACTCTGCCCTGTCTCACATGAGAGATATTGTGAATGAGTCAAATAAGGTGATGGGAAGTTCAGAGCAAAAACAAATAAATCAATAAAGCAGGGAGTCTGGAAGGATAGCAGCCATGATTTGAGGTGACCGAGGTTTGAGTAACTTTATGCTGTATAAGAGAGACTGAGAGCAACAGAGAGACTGTGTGTGAGTGAGACACTGTGTATGTGCGAGAGACTGTGCGTGTGTGTGGGAAACTGCCTGAAGTGAGAGAGGCTGTTGTGAGATGCGGTGCGTGAGAGACTGCGTGTGAGAGGCCATGAGAGTGAGTGAGTGAGTGAGTGAGTGTGCGCGTGTGCTTGTGTGTGTGTGTATGTGAGTGAGTGAGTGCGCGCGTGTGCTTGTGTGTGTGTGTGTGTGTGTGTGTGTGTGTGTGTGTGTGTGCGCGTGTGTGTGTGTGCACGCATGTGCAAGCCTGTGTGTAAGGAAGAGACTGCAATCAAGAGACTTTGTGTGTGTGTGTGTTTGTGTGTGTGTGCGTGTGTGTGCGTGTGTGTGCGTGAGGTTATGATTTACTGCCACATCAAGCAGTGCCACTCCATTCCAATGGACACTTTTTTGTTTCTGTTGTTTTCCATTGAAATCCATTAAAAAAGGGTCAGACCATCGGTAATGGAATCATGCAATATATCATCACAGGCCTTGAACTCACAGAATACAGCTTCATTCAATTCTGCCAGGGACATCGGTACCAATCAGCAAAATAAGACATGAAAGATGTGACCATGAAAAAGAACAAACAAACAGATAAGTGCAGAACCTCAAATGCAGCAAATATAAACACCCGCCCCGGGCTAAAAATTAATTTTTAGTGAAGTCGACTTGAAGGTTACAATCACTTGATGCAAAAGCGTTCTGAAATGAGTACATCAATCACTGTCAGTCTAGTTTTGCTCGCTTTGCTCCGAATCATCTGAGCAGTTTCCGGCATGGAGGAAACGTCAACTATTAATGATGTACTTTTAGCAATGTCGATTTTCAGGTCACGCTAATGTATTTAAAAGCCACAGCTAAATCACAACAGTCGAAGCTCAGTTGAATTTATTGTTGAAGATGAAATGTTCCTAATGTAAATGCAAGCAAGTAATTTCGAAACCATCTTTCTTGAGTGCATGACTTACACAAGCAAAGCCTTTGCCTCATTAATTTGAATGATAAAATCAGATGCATGCACTGCTAAAAGCAGGAAGGACAAGGACCTTGAGAAAGACAATAACAGTGAGACTGAGTGTGACATAAGGTGCCTCTCCGTTCCCTTAAATTGCATCCATGTTTCACTCACTTTTCTTTGCATCTTAGCCCCTCCCACCGGGGATACTTGGAGAGACTCAGGGAAACTATGTGAAAAGAGAAGAAATAAGGAAATATGCTTTCAGAGAAATAAGAGGTTGTTTCCTCTGAAGCGTTGCGTGAAGCAACGTCCAATTCAAATGATGGCTTACGGCTGGATCTGCTGCCAACATCTCCTGACACTAACGTTTTTTACAGCTGAAAGTCTTTCAGGACGGCTACCCACATGTACGCAGTCTCACGCAGGGCTCCTCGGAGCTCCCTCCTCGCTCCTCACAGAAGTAATTAAGAGCTATGAGATGGCCTGCAAGACGATCGATCTTGAACAACGTTCAGTTCAAGTATCAAGGACTGAGAAAATATCAAATAAGGTAACTGAGATGTACCCAAGTGGAAATAAAAAAGGATGTCAGTGTGAGGGAATGGCTGGTCTTTTAGAACCCTTCTCTTGATAAGTCATAGCCTGTCATGTTGATGTCTCTCTTCTCTATCTGACTCAAATGACCCTCCTGTTATCAAACATCTGCTTCATAATGAAGCCCTTGACCAGATACAATCAGGTGTGTTAGGGAAGAGAGACATCTAAAACATGCAGGGCTGTGACTCTCCTGGAGCAGGGTCCCCCCCCCCCTGACAAAGAGCAAGTTACTGAAGGTCATTTGAGTTGGAGATGAAGTAAATATCAAAATAAAAGAACCTAAGTGGGTGGCCAGAATACTCCCAGACCCGATAAAACTCTGGATTTTGGTACAGCAACACCCCACAGTCCGGAATCATACCCTGACTGTGCTATCAGCCCACCACAGAGTTCTCATTCTGTGACCCCCAGGTTGTGACCTCATATTGTGAGGGGAGACTCTTTCAGTGGCCCCTGACCCCAGGGCGCTGTATGGAGAGGGAGCTCTTTCAGAGATTCCCAAAACCCACAATGCAGCACTGAGAGAGAGTTCTTTCTGTGACCCCCCAAACCCAGAGTGCTGCACTGAGAGAGGTCGATGTGTATCCCTGGACCGGGATACAATAATACTAACAATAATAAAACCATGAGAGGAAGTAGACTCAGGAGTAGGAGGGACCGTGCAAGACTAACCCACTCTCCTCTGTCCGGCTCGGAGAGCAGGTTCAGATGACCAGCACGGTCAGTCACGCACATATATATACTGAGTCAAAAAAGAAACTTCACACTCATAAATTTGTAAATATTTTCTTGAAACTTTTAATAAAAGAGTTTTTATTATCACTAGGGGTAAATGCGTTGTCAAAGACATCATGACACACATCAACTCCGACGTGCACAGGTACGTAGCACGTGCGAGCGTACTTTAAGCTAAAACCATGTTTTCTCGTGGTCCTAGTCACGTTACCATATGAGAGATGTGCAACTGAGCTCACATTAGAGTGACATCTCGGAAAAACAAGTTTTTACAGTTAATTATTCGTTGATTTTCAATGCCATGGCTGTCAAACATTCAGCGTGAAAGTGCCATTGGCATGCTGAATACGGAAACGTTCGTCACCGACGTTGCAAGGGTTATGGGATGCAGTCGACAGACTATCCATGATCTTCGGACACGTCTCCAACAAACTGGCACCACAGCTGACCGAGCTCGTTCTTGTAACCCACGTGTGATGTCAAAAGCAGAAGACCAACAAATTGTCTTCCGTCATTAGCATATTCAATTTGTCACTGCTACGTTCACTAGGAATGAATTGCTTAGAGGGCGTGTGACTGCCCAAAACATATGTAATCGCCTGCGCACTGGTCTTATTCAAGTTGTAACTTACCATTTTCACTCTTGGACATTTCCATAGCATTTCCGGTGGAACTGGTAACATTATGGACATTATTTTTATGATACACAACCTTTAATGAGCACAGAATTAAATAAAATCATTATTTAAAACCTCATTTCTAGTATATTCAACTTATCGACCTCCAAACGAGTGCGAAGTTTTTATTTTGGCTGAGTATAGATAAAACCAAGGTTTAGCTGCAGTTTGGTGGAAGTCCTGCGGGGGACGCTCATTTGATGCCGGAGACCAGATCGCGATGCAGGAGACCACAGGTGTAAGTGGGGACGTGGCTCTAATAATATTTCATATACTTTAGCTGTCATGGTTAGATCTTTTATTTAGGCTCCAACAATAAGTCTTTTGGCTTGGCTCGAATGGTTCGCCCTTACCTTAGCCAAAATTCTTCAAACTTTTGCGCCCACAGAATAAAAACAGATATATTAATATTAAAAGGAACAGCATGTGCGACGCTTCGTAAAAATGTCAGAACAATGCAAATCAAGTTCTTCCATTAAGAGGTTGCAGTTTTGTCAAAAAAAAAAAAAAGAAAGAAAGAACAGAGTCGCCCTGAGGGCAGTGTTTCACAATGACAGTTATTAATTACTCTGATTAACTTCTTTCCTCACAGCCAAAATCTGCAACTCTTTTAGAAACGATGCATAATCAGGTCCTGTAATTTTTGGTCTAATTTCAAATTTACATACAGCTTAATTTCCTAGTTCATTAACCTCGATTGATCCACCAAATGATTTGAGGCTACAGAAGACCAACCAGTCAGGCGCTTCAGACTGCAGAGCCACAACCAATAGGATGTGATGTCTCCTAGCATTTAGTGCTACTCCTGTGAAACAGCCTTTAAATGTTAATGAACTACAGGCCCAATAGAACGATAAAGCAACGAGCACTTACTCAAATGCTTCTTAAAGCCACAACTTCAATTCAATTTCCCTGAGAATAGCAACATGCAGCTCATAAAATTAATCCATTTTAGATAATTCTGGGGGCTCAGGCGAGTTCTGAGGAAGAAATGGCCGTGTCTTCTCCAACTAATCTCAACTGAGCAAATGACACACAAGAACAGCTTTCTAACATACTGCTCGCAATCCCTGCATTACAAAACACTATTCCAATGGAGAGCCTAATGCAGAATATTACAATATTTTAAATCCTGTAAACATAAAATGGCAGGCAAGACATCCAAGCTTTCCCATTTAGCTCCCCACACAATATTCACACAGACCTTTCAATTTAGCCGACGGAAGCTCAAACTTATTCACGCAAGATTAAAAGAGCTGAATAATAATAATAGGAATCATCTTATCAGCCCAAGCAGACAATAAACCCTGCAAAGGTTATATTAGCCCACGGACCAGCAGAAGTTGACAGAGGCGTCCAATAACTCACGTCCAGAGACTATACACCTTAAAAAAAAATCAGTTCTCTCCAACAGAGGCAGAAGCAGACACCGAAACAGCTGAAAGAAACATGAATGCGGTAACTAAGCCACTTGACAAAGGGAGCAATAACAGGAGCAGGGAGGCAGGGAAGAAGGTGTCGTAAATTAAGTGAAAGGTGACATGCAGACTGCGCCAGGAACAAATCAGTGGCTTTAATCTCTGTGTGGAAGTCAGGTAAAGGTCCAGTTCTCAGGGTCTGAAGAAAAGCTGAACACCGTTAAATAAAGAATAGCCCACAACCTCAGGAATCAATGTGGCAAAGATACACTGCTGATATCAAGGGCCTTGTAAGGGAGGCGCCCCGAGACATATCAGAAAAAAAGCTGAAGACAAATCGAGGCAGCAACATACTCTAGGGACTCGCGTTCGCACCAGACATGTCCGAGCATTTAAGCACAGAGATGGTGTAACTGAATGCTAACACATAACTACCATTACTCAGTAACTATCGTATTATGGTTGCATTCGATGGATGTCATTGTCAAGGAAAGCGCATTCTAATGATGGAGAACATCATTACGAAATTGTAATTCAAGGTACAGAATATTGTTTCAGCTCTATGCAAAGTTTTTTGCGTTATTATTTCATTTAATTATGCATGAAGGTTTGCAAACTTAATTCAAACTGCTCAGTGAAAAAAGCTGTTATTTAATGCCAAACTGCGATATGTAGATTTTGTTCCAGGAGGGAAAACGTGCTGCTTGGTAAAATTTCAGCACCAGATGAATTCATGGATTTATTCAAATATGACTGGCTGGCTGGTTCTCAAAAATATTTTAAGGCCGATAAACTGTACAAACTTGCATATCTGACTAAGGATTTGCAAGAGCTGCCACAAAAGATAACAGGCTTCCCATTACTTATAAAATATAAAAGAAGAGGAGAAAATGATAAAAGCAGTCACATGAATACAACCCCAATTCCTAAATAGTTGGGACAAAATTGTGAAGAAAATCCAAACACAATGACTTTCAAATCACACCAGCCAGTATTTTATTCACAACAGAACAGAGATAACAGAGCAAATTTTGAAACTGAGAAATGTTACAATTTTATCCACAAAATGAGCCAATTTCAAATTTGATGGCTGCTACAGGTTTCAAAAAAGTTGGGACAGGGGCCTGTTTACCATGATGCAGCATCCCCTCTTCTTTTTAACACAGAGTGGAGGCGTCTGGGCATTGAGGAGACGAGTTTCTTGAGTTTAACCATTGAAATTTGATCCCACTCTTGTTTAATACAGGCTTCCAGCTGCTGGAGAGTTTTGTTGTCTCTGACGAACTTCTTGTTTAATTATGCGCCAAATGTTCTCAATAGGGGAAAGATCAGGACTGCAGGCAGGCCAGTTCAGCACATGGACTCTTCTACGACGAAGCCATGCTGTCGTAATAGCTGCAGTATGTGGTTTTGCATTGTCCTGTTGAAATACACAAGGCCTTCCTTGGAATAGATGTCTTCTGGAGGGGAGCATATGTCGCTCTGAAACCGTTTTATACCTTTCAGCATTCATGGTGCTTTTTAAAACATGCACGTGCCCCACACCATATGCAATAATGCATTCCCATACCATCAGAGATGCCGGCTTTTGAATTGAACGCTGATAACAGGAGGGGTGGTCTTTCTCCTCTTTAGCCCAGAGGGCACGACACTCATGATTTCCAACAAGAATGTCAAATTTGGACTCGTCTGACCACAGGACACTTGGCCACTTTGCTACAGTCCATTTTAAATGAGCCCTGGCCCACAGAACACTGTGGATGGCACAGCAGACTGTGTTTAAAGACAGTGGTTTCTTTAAGTGTTCCTGGGCCCATTTAGTAATATCAATAAGTATTTGCCACTAACGTGTCTTAGTCCCCCGCCAGGAAATGGCAAATCGTGTCAAAATTAACAGTGTCTCGGTGTAACCTTGAGAGTGACGCAAAGGTCACCAAAATCGACTGGCGTCGGGGCACCACCCTAGTACATGTTGACATAAAATTTGAAGGAAATCTGTCAATTCGTTTTTGAGATATCTCGCTGACAAGGATTCGGGACGTACGTACGGACGGACGGACGGATGGTCGTGAATACTATGTCCATTCGCGCGGCGGGGGACAATAACAGAATCTTGCCGGTGAGTGATGCAGTGGCATCTGAGGGCCCGAAGATCACATGCATCCAGCAAAGGTCTTCGGCCTTGTCCCTTACGCACAGACATTTTTCCTGTTTCTCTGAATCTTTTGATGATGTTATGCACAGTTGATGATGAGACCTTCAAAGCCTTTGCAATCTGTCATTGAGGAAGATTGTTCTTAAAGTATTCATCAATTTTTTTACGCAGGCCTTCACAGGCTGGAGAGCCTCTGGCCATCTGTACTTCTGAGAGACTCTCTAAGACATCCCTTTTGTAGCCAATTGTGTTACACACCTGATGCCAGTTAACTTAATTACTTGCAAAATGTTCTTTCAGCCGATTCTCTTGCATATTAATTGCTTTTTCAGCCTTTTTTGCCTGTGTCCTAACTTTTTTGAGATCTGCTGCAGCCAGAAAATTTGAAATGAGCTTATACTGTGGTTCAGTTGCAACATTTGAAATGCTATCTGTGTTTTATTGCAAATAATATATTGGCTCATTTGATCTTAAAGTCATTGCATTTTGATTTTATTCACAATTTACACTTCGTCCCAACCATTGAATGACTTCCAACAATTTACAGCAAACACTAAAATGCAGATAAATATACAGAAACATTGCTTTTCACAAGGTGCGTAAACTGCTGCTGTGGTGTGTGCAGTGCAAACCATGGCTACACCTACTCACGACACAAAGATGTTTCGCAGGGACGCTTGTGCATTAATGTTCCATGGGCAGGGGCGTAAAGTCCCGGTTCAGAAAATAATAATCCTCCCCAAAATTTTATTCTACCCCCCTGGATTTACTTCGGACGGGAGATAGAACCAATATGAGCGATCAGCTCATTCTGTGGGTAGGACTTGGCAGGACTTTTACTTTCTGACCCCTTGATTTTACACCTCTGGCCATGGGCCTACGCAGTTTTCTGCTTGTTTAAGATAAGCTGAGCACTTATTCAATCAACAGGCTTTCTGAAGACCGACGGTGGTCCATATTACGGTTCACCTAGATGAACGTTTGGTTCACAGCCTGCCGACTCGAGCGGTGCGGATCTCCACAGCACATCTGCACAGATATGCAGGCTTCAGCCTCGTTGCCCCGCATCAGGAATGGCTTCTAGCGAGCCAAACAGGCTACGCTCTGTCTGCAAGGTCACATGGTCACGGCAATTACAATCTATCAAGCCCTTTCCCACAGACAACCGTCAACCGGCCAGGCTGCAGCAGATGAGAGAGACCGCGATGCGGCTCTCAGACCTCAGCACAGGGGACTACAGAAAGGGCAGGTTTACACGAAACACAGAGCAAGGGGCATTTCCTGCAAACAACTCCACCACACACACACTCAGAGAAAAGCCGATTGAGCCTAAAATCAAGCCTTAGAATGATGTGGCCTCACTTATCCAGTGCAGGATAATGAGGGGATTAATTACTATCATTTCTCCAGAGCTTTCTTCCCATGCCACATTTAATATGGAGGAAGCGGAAAAAGATCTATGGCAATCTAAGGGCATCAAAGCACACTGACACAGCTAAGTAATGAGATCTTAGGCTGATACTTAGCAAGCCTCCCCGATTATTAAAAGACCATCATAGGACTCCTGCTGTCTGACACAAATTTTTGTTAATGAGCGCACAATTTAATTGATTTCGCCCACGTGTTAACTCTGCTGATAAAACAATATGACAGCAGTGCCATAATATAGGCACACCAAAGGTGGACGGTGACAATCACCGGTGTCAGATGAAAGAAGTCCACCTGGTGAGACACGTCCAAAACAGGCTCTACTTTAAAGTTCCAGATGTCAATTTCAGATAATATCATGTGGAGACAGGCCCAAAGCAAGCATGGTCAGACCTGGCCAACATTTTCTCTGAATAAACACACCTCTGTAGGTTCAGTACAGCTCCCTCATGAGCACTACACATTAATGCATCATCATTGCTGGGGGTTATATACATTTAGCATGAATCAATCTCCATGTGCTTGGTCAATTAAGTATTTATGACAGAGCCAGGTACAAGTTTTGAAGGTGCACAAAGCTTCCGCAAAACCATATCTGCAAACCTGATACTCACAAGGCTTATATCCGTCCACAGCCGTTTCTTTCTGACTAGTTTTTATTTTGCGTATGATGATGCAGTCATTTTTTACTGCAGGCATATAGTATTTCATCTCAAACTACATCACTCTCCCAAGTACTGCACTTCCTAGTACACTTCCTGCCTGTGGTTGTGTGTTTTCTTTGCAAACCCACATCTTTATGTTTACATGGCTGCATTTTTTATCTGTGTCTATACAACCATGCTTACAGTTATACAACAATAAGCTGCAAGAATAAAACCACCTGCCAAATATATCACATCGCCTCAATAAGGTTGGGCTTCTCCCTTGCATTGCATCCTAATGCCACCTCCTCCCCCGGCACCCAGCTGACGCACATGATGTTGAAGAAAAAGAGACTCAGTGTGAACCAGGCGACATTCCTTCACCTGCTCCAAGGTCCAGTGCGGAAGCTCAGGTGTCCACTGGGGGTACACCTGGACTGGGGGTAAATTGGACACTTTGACTGGTCTACAAGCTTAAAAAGTACACTACACAGTAAGATATGATACATTGTGTGTTGTGACACATTCCTCACATAAATATTTCTGAAATTCTCAAAGACTTGCACCAAAGTCGCCCTTCCGCCAGTTTGGACCAGACAGAATTGCCTTCATAGCTCTTGTGTATCAATTAATCTTGGGCACCCTAAAAACCTCATAGCCAGTTCATAGTTTGTCCCTCCTTGGACCACTGTCAGAAGGTACTCATATCTGCTGACAGGAAGCACTCCAGAAGTCTTGTCACTTCAGAGATGCTCTAACCCACTTGTCAGGTCGTAATGATTTGGCCTCAGTCAAAGATGGGCAGGTCCCACTTCTCCCACATCTAACACATCGAATACGAGAATGGACTGTTTGCTCACTATCTAAGATCTGTTTGCAGACCTTGACACGCGCCGTTGTTCCAAGATTATCAACATTATTTGTATAATCTTAGAGTGGTTTTAATGTTGTAGCTCATTGGTGGAGTTGTAATGTGTCTTTGTGTGAGTCCGCATCTCCAGGCATACGGCTATATTAAGTGTTATTGCATGTCTGTATCTCTACGCTGAGTTGTATTGCGCGTTATTGTGTGTCTGTAGCTCCATGCTGGGTTGAATTGTGTTATTGTGGGGGGTTCGTATCTCAATGCCTATGGCTGTGCTGTGAGTTCCTGCCCATTAATTTCCAGGCTCCAACCACATTGTCACGCAGGAAGAGTAAATCTTCAATCTCCATTGTATTTGGCCGTGCTGGGATGCATTGTGCGGTATTGAATCCCCAGAGAAATATGGCTGTACCTGCAGCTCGTCGATCTATTTTTCTCCCGTATGTGGACACACCTGAAGCTGGGCGCTGGCAGCGGCAAGCATCCTTCTCGACAATTACGTTCACACTGTGCCCATTATCCATCAGGCTTCACTCTAATGGCAGATCTGTGTTCTCAGGATTCACCCTGGGTAGTCGGTCCCCATATCCCTGCTCCTGCACGGGCTGAAGAGATGATCGGCACGGCAGTGGCAGCACATCTGTGTGCAGGGCAGCCCCTATCTGTGAGCGACCCAGCCGCAGAGCTGGGGTTTCAGCAGAGGGTTCTACGAATCGACAGAATCCCTCACCGTGGGCCAAAATTGCAATCCCACCTTCCACACCAAATTCAAAGCCACATGCGTTTGTGATCCATTACACAGAGTTTAACCGCAGTGACCTTGATAGAAATCTCTGGTCGACACACACACCACAAGAGCTAGGTTCTAAATGCTTCCTCATGATAGCCATGGTAACTAAATCAGCGGACCTAAGAACCGAGTGATTTGTCATAAATAATCCTGATGTAGAGCATGTTTTAAATATATAAGGGTGTAATCCAAATTCTTGAATGAAATTGTCAGTTACAGACACATGCATACACACACACACACACACACACACGCACGCACGCATGCGCACACACACACACACACACACACACACACACACACACACACACAAGTGTGACCCAGGTATTTAATCCACAGTTCAATTGCTCAACAGTACTGCTTGTCCTTGGATGGTGCATGAAATCTACATTCAAGTCCTCTGAAAGCAGAGAGAATAAAAGCAACATAATCGATAGCTTGAATAGAGTGTTCAATATTCTTCAGCTGCTAGAAACTCTGTGTAACCGCAAACAGCTGCATTTAAAATCAAATGTAATCACATCCAAGAATTCTTCCACAAACCCTCAAAACTTCACAATGCACGACAAGCATGAAAAGGTGAAGTCTGGTGAGAGTAATCCTCCAAAGAAAAGAAAAAGAAATCACCTCCACCAGTGATGACATCTCAGCTCTCAGACCAGTGCACTTAACTAATTGCTACGGCACCAACCATAAACCGACGTAGAAAACTCAGAGACGACAGAGTCATCCAATTCCACACCAGTAACTCAAAATGACTGGGAAAAGAACAATGAGTCAATGCAAAGGGAAAATAGCTGTGATTTTAGTGGCATGTCCCATAATTCACATTATAGCCCGTTTGTTCAGTTTAACAACAGCCTACAGACTGCATAACTGCACAACCTAAACCAGTCAGTCCTTCATTCATTTTACTGCCTTCTGTGCCGCGTTGCATTTTTGAGACATCTTTGCTACAGACTGACAGCTTTATTATTATTAATAAGGCAATGCCATCCATTATCAGCACGGTAATGGCGTATAGTTAAATTTAACCACAGGAGGATATTTCAGAGAGAAAGAAATCACTTTTCCCAGCTGGACTATGCAGTGAAAGCGAGGGGAAAGACAAGCCCCAGAACGGAATAGGTTGATCCGAGGAGAGCAACATCTCAGTGCTGAAGTGAGCAGCACAGTTACACAACACAGTCTACAGAGTCATTAGCAGCAGAGTTACACAGCTCCATCAATAAAGCGGTTAGCAATTCAGTTGCACAGCCGCATCTGTAAAGCCATGAGAAGCCCAGGTACACAGGGACGCCTCTGAAGCCATTAGCTGCAAAGTTATAGAGCTCAGTTTCTGAGGCCGTTAGCAACACCGCTACACATCAGCTTCTATAAAGCCATTAACAACACCTTTGCACGGCACCAGCTCTAAAGCTGGTAGCAGCACTGTCACACAGCACCTTCTCTTCAGCCATAGAACAGCTAGGCTACAGTCACACACAAAACCCCAGCTCCGCAATACAGAGAGCATCTCTAAAACTATGCTACGAAAGATATGCTATGAGTGCTACGATGTGTTTGTGTGTGTAAGTTCTGCTTCGTGTGTATGTGTGTGCTCCTGAGTGTGTGTGTGTGTGTGTGTGTGTACGCGCATGTGCTTCAGAATGTGTGCGTATGTGTGTGTGGGAGTGCTACTTCGTGTGTATGTGTGTGCTTTTGAGTGCGTGTGTGACTGTGTGTGTGTGTGTGCTTCTGAGTATGTGTGTGTGTGTGTGTGTGTGTGAGTGCTGCTTAGTGCGTATGTGTGTGCTGCTGAGTCCATTCATGTGAGTGTGCGCACGTGTGTGTGTGAGTGTGTGTGTGTGTGTGTACGTGATGCTTAGTGTGTATGCGTGTGCTTGTAAGTGTGTGTGTGTGTGTGTGTGTGTATGTGTACGTGATGCTTAGTGTGTATGCGTGTGCTTGTAAGGGTGTGTGTGTGTGTGTTTGTGTGTGTGTGTGTGCGCGCGTGCGTACGAGTGCACGCGCATGTGCTTCTGAATGTGTGTGTGTGTGTGTGAGTGTGTGTGAGTGCTGCTTAGTGTGCATGTGTGTGCTCCTGAGTGCGTGTGTGTGACCGTCTGTGTGTGAGTGTGTGTGCTTCTGAGTATATACATGTGTGTGTGTGTGTGTGTGTGTGTGAGTGCTGCTTAGTGTGCATGTGTGTGCTCCTGAGTGTATGCATGTGGGTGCGCGCGCGTGTGTGTGTGTGTGTGTGTGTGTGTGTGTGTGTGTGCTGCTTAGTGTGCATGTGTGTGCTCCTGAGTGTATGCATGTGAGTGCGCGCGCGCGCGCGTGTGTGTGTGTGTGTGTGTGTGTGTGTGTGTATGTGTGTGCATGCGTGCCTGGCAGTGTGTCCTCTGCTCCGCTGAAATGCAGTCTCCTCCAAACCCCAATGGCATGATCTCTGTTAACACATACGATCTCTGTAGGCACACCATTTCTGAGATGTGGACAAAGACGATCACCTCTAAATATGAATAATTCCGCATGCAGCCAATCGTACGCGACCTCAGCCTGGTCAAGAACAATGTCAAATTTTAAATGGCCTCCATAGGTTCTCACCAGCAAAGTCAGTGATAAATATTAATACATAACAGGCCTGCAGCCGATTACATTCCGCCTACACGGTGAGATTTCTGCGCGTAATACAAACTCAAAGTACCGAGATGCCTCCCCTTTAATAGGGCCATTGTGTTGTTTGGCCAATTTCCTTATGGTAATCAGAGAGATTAATTTGATTTTCACTGTGGAAAAACACTTAACAGCAGTTTTGCACCATTTTAAAAAGAAGAGTAATAAAATCTGGGCTTTCACAGATCTTCATTGGTTCTTTTAATTTTTCTGATTTAGAGTCATCATTATCGCTGATAGTACCATTATTATTAACCCTTAGGGCGCTGAAATTGTCATGGTTTTGCCCTCGCCGGCTGAAGACACGAAGCCGGCGGACACTGGGACCATGTACCCAAAAGCAAATGAAGGGACCCACACACATAGGCTGAGTAAAAAATATAAAAATCTTTACTTTCAAGATAAAAGCAAACAGGAGAGGAGCAGCGGAAAAAAATAAAGAGGGCTCCGGACACAGAATGCAGCTGCACTGCCAAACTGGCGCTGCAGTGCTTAAATACTCTTCATTGCACCTCCACCTCAACGAGCAACAGGTGCGACTCCTTGAGGTGGAGGTGCCAACAGCAGGAGGGGGGAGAGACTGCAGGGCTGGACCATCACAGAAGTAAATTTTCAAACGCTAAAGAATTTGATAATCTTGTGTGTTTGAAAACCTATCATGTGGCAACTTGTTGAAAATGGGACCTCTTTTCAACAAGTCGCCACACGGTAGGTTTTCAAAAGCTTTGATTTTATTACATTATATCAGCAAACAGCAAATGCTACGTTTATGGCTTTAAGGGTTAAAACAGCTGACAGAATAAAGAACTGCTTTATTCATCAAGCATGTGGCCATTTAAGATTAAACTACTCTGACAGAAGGACACACAAGACCTATCACATCATTAAGATAACAGCAAATATGTAATGAAAAGCAAATACTGGAATCTTAAGAGACAATGTTTCACAGAACCTGAAGCCCTCCCACTGGAGGCCACAGCATTTCCACTCCATATCAATTACATCGCCCCCTGCTGATAGCAGCTCCCGACTCTCCGAGCAACTGCGCAAAAATGCACCTCCTTCACACCACCAGTGGAGGGAGCTGCTCATGAAGACACACCCAGTGGCAGCAGGAAGAAAAAAACATATCACTGGGCCTAACAATGCCAAAGCTCATCAACGACAGATTTTAAGGGAGAAATGAGTGGCATAACTTTGATGATCCCGAACAAATGAATTAGCAGCTCCCAAAGCCTTCCAGTCCAGAAAAAGAACAGTTTAATTACACATTAATCGCTAAGGTAATTACTGACTTGCCTACAGTCTTAAAAACAAAAGTCCTCTTGCTTCAATCGACCACGGACTTATTTGTTCTCAAAAAATGTACAAATAAGTAAATGCGTATATAATAAATCATTTAGATGGTTACAGCAGGCTTATCTTTGTATTCTATTAAGATATAATGCAGTTTTCATGACTGAATTCATTTAGAAAATCTGTGCACAATACCACAACAAACAATTTTACAAGTTCTGCAGTACCCAGCCATATCAGAAAAGATGCCAGTGCAGGGCAGAGGGGTCAGTTTTGTATTTTTGTTTCTCCAACTGCACATTACATTCGGCAGCAGCGCCTGAATTTAGGGTAATTTTTGCCCCCACTATCTTATGCCCCGGGGCACCTCAAATGAAAACAAATTACAAATTATTAGTTTTGTAGGGAGCAGGATAGGAATAAGAGTTTGGAATGAGCCCACAGTAGATGTGAGGTGAGTGGCATTTTTCAACAAATTTGCTGTGAGTACCACAAGAACTCAGACAATATTTCATGCAAGCAACACCGAGTCATCGGAATAACAGAAAATATAATGGAAAATGTCCCGGGGAGGAAAGGTAGCAAATATAGGCCCTCACTTTGAAGCTTCGGAGGCATTTTGAGCGCTATGAGAACGTTTTGCCTTTCGTCCTGCTAAATTTTGTGGCATTGTATAATAAAGTAAATCTGCATTGTTCAGTAATGGCTTTTTAACTGTAGGGAGGTACTGATATGTGACTGTAAGGTTATGCCATCTTTTGTAGAAGCCGAATGACTGCAGTGGTCAGTAAATGTAGGCCTGTACCACCTTGCATTGCATTGGCAGTAGGAGTTTTTGACTTAAATGCCTACACCATTTTGTGCTTTACTAGCTGTTGCCTTTTTACCATTGAGAATCATCACATCACATGATACATATGGATAGCTATAGCCCATGGAAAACCTACAACCAAAATGAGAGCAAATGACCACACCCTATACCATTGTTACACATTGCATGACAAAGAAGATGCGTAAACTTCAATTCACACGATGTGTCATTCACCAACTTCAATTATCAGCTTATTAGAGAGGCCAAATTCATACCGATAAAGATTTCAATTTTCAAACGCAACTACAGCTTCTGTCCAAGCTAAACAGTACCACGAGATTTAAAACATGAATACTAAGATATCCCTGAATCTTTACTGGCCAATTCGACCAGAGTGCACCTATGGTATTATGCACCCAACTTAGGGTGGAGCACATCATTTCCGAACCCTGGTTCAAACTCATTTTGCCAATAGTCAAGCTATAATCCTTCATCCAATGGTGTGTAGCATATTACACGAAAAGCCAAACACTGGGCAGCAAAGCAGAGCATCCTGAGTGAGTCATGGGATGATCACAGTGTGATGTCACAGGAGCAGGGCCACACCCAACAGAAAAGCAGTCCTCTGCAACCAAGCATTTAAAAACTTCAGAAACTAATTTGGAGGGTTTACTGTCCTCCATGCCTTTCACTGGCCATCCATCAACAGAGCAGAGCTCCAAGCATGACTGCAGGGACAGAGGTGGATGGATCGTTAAAATGTTATGTCTCCTTCTCAGGGACATATTCTCTATTGTTCGAGCTGACGACGTGCCAGGAAACACAACTATTAAAGCACATATAGCACAAGCACTGGGGATAAAATCATTGCCATCTTCAAAACTATTACGATTCAAAATGCTAACAATGTTAGTATCACTATTCCTGAAAAATCAGTAGTCAACATCATCACATCCAGGTGATTGCAATTCTCTCTGAAAGTACGATAATTAGAATACAGTGCAACATCAATGTTAAAAACGATTAATTTGAGTAGCATAGAATGACAATTGCAAATGTTCAGGAAGTGAGATAGAGATAGAGAGAGAAAGAGAAAGAGAGAGAGAGACTAAAATTCAGCTTTCTGGGTCATGGTCTAAGCTGTCCTTCCATTAGGAAATTAATCTCTCCCTCTCTCTACCATGGTGAATTTGCTCAGCTCATCACAAAAACAATCTGCCCATCAACAATCACAGATACAGTACGTGTGAACAGTAACAATATCGAAACCTAGTACAAGGGTAGAACAATGTGAAAAAAACATGCCAACACACACACACACACACACAAACTAACAGAGACACACGCCAAACATTAAACTCAAACTCATGAAAACATATTGCAAATAAAAACTGTGTATTTCACATTTAAGGGATCGCTAATGGTTCCCTTGGGGGGAGGGGGGGGGGGGTGTAGCGTAGTGCTGTACCGCTATTTGGCCTTCGGATAGGAGATTATAAAAGCGCCACATCCTGCTCCCTGGGCTACAGTACGCGCCTATGACTTCTCTCACCATAATAGTGCACCCGAGTGCAAAAATCATCAGCTCACGTGCTATTCAAGCTATTACCTTTTATTACGGTCATTCATCACGGTATTTATCCATCTGATTAATTCAAGTACTCGTTCCAGCTAGATGGCAACATATGTTAAGTAATTCATCCTCATTTAATCTCGTAACCTCAGCAGGAAAGGCACAGTATCTACCATAGCGAGCCCAGACCTGCAAGATATGGTGGTTTATGGACACCATAAAATTTGGGCCCATAAAGCAAGTCACAGGTGGGACAAGTCCTTCCCCAACACTTCCCAGGTCAGAGGCACATAATGACACATTCTGTCTACAGAAATCAAATATGAAACGCCATCTGGCATCTGGCCCAGGCCTAAAGGGATTTGAAATAACTTGTATTTATTCAAAAAGTGCCAGACTTAGTCAAAAGCAGACAATGATTGAGTCCCTAAAGATACCCTCCTTTTACAGCTCTAATGAGATGCAAAAAGAAAAAAGGCTGAGATTGATGGGTTTCATTAAGTCAAATTAATTATGAAGTAATACAAATTTATCTTTGGCTTTACCACCAAATTTTGCCTTTTTTGGCATAAATATGTGCTTCCATGACTGCGACTCATGAATATGAATCACCAATGTTAAAATTATTCTCCAAGAGGTAAAAAATCTTGCACCTTCAATTAACCATAAATCAAAATGAAAGCAAAACAAAACAAACATTTGCACTCAGGAGAATGGCATGGGGCAAATTTGCATTCAGTAATGAAAACCTGGACAGACATCCGCATTCTTCTGAAAGTAGAAATTGGTGGCAAAAGAACTATGGCTCCCCTCAACCAGAAAACATGGTATCTGAACCAGTGAAATGCAGTACCACTGATTCCAGCAAACAGTTTCCCCAAAGCAGTAGACCACAGTGGTACCCATTAATCAGTAAGACCAGGGCCAGTTATTCCTACACCAATTCAACAATCTATTGCCGAATTGCAGGTTAGAAAATAGATTCTCACCACTTGGGGAAAATAATCACTTAATAACACTGGGTGAAGGATGAATGGTGTGAGACAGACAATTGGGATGTCTGAGGATGTTTACATCCAACATGGTTAGAAATAAAAAGTGAACATAATCAATGTAAATGTGTAACCACACATCCACTTTAAGCACAGGTATCTGCAGCAATCAGTCATATACTTTAACATCATCACAGCCCTAAAACAAAAATGCCAGCTGGTACTGTGTTTTTTTTTCTTTTCTTTGTTTGGCAAAGCTCAAGGTACTCTTCCCTTCGGACCTGGTAGGACAGCATTTCAGTCAAAGTGAGAGTGAGCAGGAAGGTGCAGACTGTCCAGACGGAAGAGGTCATCATTTAACATTTATGAGTAACTGACAAAAAATATTTGGAATATGAGGCAGTAATAATTAGCAAGGATTATAACATACATGGGATTAAAGAGATACGTGGACAGAAATATGGATTAATATTATACAGAAATGTAAAAAACTTATTCGGGCAGATTTATTGAGTATGAGGCAGTGACGTGCACTCCAAGTGAAAGATTTTCATAAAGCTCATGCCTCGCAAACCTCTGAAAATTCTTTAAAGTTAGCCCTTGATTTGAGTCACAGTCATGATTTTATCCAATGGAATTTAAAAAAACAAAATAGAACAAAACATTTGATCAGGTGCCAGGAGTCTCATTACAAGAGTGAAGACAATAGGAAGCACTGTGGGAAATGGAGTCCCACAAGGATCAGTGCTGAGACCACTGCTCTTCCTCATTTACATGAATGGCATTGATAGGAGCATTGAAAATACACTGTCTAAATTTGCAGATGATACCAAATTGGAGGCCAACTGTTTGTGGTCAATCCTATGAGTGACTCAGAATATTTTTGACAGTCCAAGGTACGAAAATTCAAATTCAAGAAAGCTCTGATACAACGCAAAATGTAACAGTAACGCAAAATGTAGCATTGCTCATTTTGCATTGAAATGCAACACAAAATGTAACAATCAAAAATTTGTAGTCACAAGGCAAAATGTAACATTTGAAATTTCATTATATTTGGTCAGTGAAATTGTGAAATAAGCAACTTTGTTAATTTCAGCCATGAAGTCAGCAGCTAAACCAACTTCCCCATTTTTTCTACCACAGGATAAAAGAAACTTTTTTATTCAAGCCAGGTGTAAGCATAGTGTATATAATGCTTCAATTATTCAATTAAATTAGTTTCTGAGATGATTATGGCTGTCATTAGCTTTAATAGCATATAACGGCGACAGCAATATTACTGATGACACGCCTGGTTGCTATTGCATGCGCAGCATATAGATTTGCAATATCAAATGTTAAATTCTAAATCCCCTTCTCACTATAAACCCTAATATATATTTGAGCCCCTTCTTAAAATCGTTCGGCCAAATAAAAGGCCATAAAAATGATGGTTGAATATGGAGCGCTTTCCGAATCCATTTCAAAGAAGGTAAGTTGTTAAACTCCTGGACAAGTCTTACGGCAGCATCATTGACTAAATCAGTTCGCATTGAGTCGAGTCAGATTCTGGGGAATCTGTGGGCCGCAACGTTGAGGAAGGTCCTGAGGAATCTGTGGGCTGCAATGTTGAGCCAGACTCTGAGATTCCGAGGAAAGTTGATTTAAAGGGTGGTGAATCTGAGGAGGGAAATCTACATTGTTATACATTGATGATTACGGTGCTGGTAAACACCCTAATCATGAGCCACAGCCTAAACACATGAGCCACAGAGGTAATATATGCCCCAGGAAATCCTCAGACAGATAATTTTGTATGCGTTGAGTAATGATCCAAGCTCTCGCTTCATACTACGAGTTATCAAATTTTTCAGCTCAGTTGTAGACAAGGTCTGAACGGCCCACTATGCACACAAGTGTCATTTTGTGAGTGCCATCTCCTGTAAACATTAGGCGCACGTACATGGTGGCAGGGTCAGGAAGTGGCCTTGCTACAGCACAACAGAAGATGGTGGGATGCTTGGATCTTCCTTTGTGAAGAAGTAAGTTTCAGGAATTTGGAATTAATGGGGGTGTGGTACAAAAGGCAGTAGATAATCCTGTTTAATAATATTTTAGTCTCAGTTCTAGACGTAGATTCAGAGTTTTAGTTTCACATTACCAATTTATATTCTAACTCTATTATGGTAACTTTTGTTTTGTTTTGAGTGAGTCATGTTACAGATCTATTTTTAAAGGATTACAGTGTCAAGACTATTGCTAATAAAAAGCAATAGGTAACGTACCAGCGTATTACCCAATATCAAATTCAGATGAATTTTTGGGTAACTACTACATATATATATATATATATATATATATATATATATATATATATATATATATATATATATATATATATATATATATATATATACATACTTTGCCCCATTAAATACGCAACAGTGAGGTAAGAACTGCATTTGTGGCAAATTGGAGAATCAAATGATTTTTATTGGTTTTCCCGTCAGGCACAAGTAGAAATAAAGAAAAGCCTGTGGTATTGTAATCCTGACGTGTGCCACATGCACGAGCCAAGCACTTCAGTAATAACAAACATTGAGCTGTTTGTGACCTGCACAGTAACACTTGACTTGTTCTTTTGGGTGTGGTCAATAGCCTACTTAAAGCCAACAAAATAAAACCGAAAATGCTACTGAATCAGTAAAATGGAATGGCTTGTGGCACAAGAGAGAGAAAAAGAGCCATTACGGGCAGGTCTCAGCTGCCGAGAGGCAGTGCGTTATTTGCACTGTCACTGTTCAACAATCAGTCGGCTGTCTATTCGAGAATGGAACACAGGCACTGTCACTGACTGAGCCTGCTTATGGCAGCCGCAAGTGACTATGATAGCTCAAGAGCGCCACATCTGGTAACAGCCTGCACGTGCCAGATTCTGGACAGCAACCCAAACTGATCATGAGACGAGGGGTCTGAGATGAAGGTGAGCGCAAGTACCATTTGACGCCGTCTACGTGAGCAAAATATTGTGCACACGCCTCTACAGAAAACCCGTTTTTTGCCCATCAACAGGAGTAGGAACTCTTCACTTCTGACTGGGGACACCTGCCTCTGTGTCGTTTTTTGGCACTTTATTTCCCTCTTTCTGTCTGAGAATGGAAAACAGGGACTGTCACTGACCGACCCCGCTAAGGGCAGCCATGCGTATATGGGCAAAAACTGGGTTTTCTGTAGGAGCCATGTGCACACATGTTGCTCACATGGACAGCGTCGAAAGGAACTTGCGCTCACCCCCGATCGTCTCGAACCCCTCGTCTCATGATCAGTTTGGGTTGTTGTCCAGAATCTGTCACGTACAGGCTGTAACCAGATGTGGCGCTCTTGAGCTACCAAAGTCACTCGTGGCTGTCTGTCAGTGACAGTGCCTGCGTTCCAACTCAACTAACTCAAAAACTTGTTTCACATGCTAAAACTATACTCCTTGGAAGTTAAGATGCTAATGGAAGCATTATATACACTATACTCACACCTCACCTGGCTCGAATAAAAAAAAAGTTTATTTTATCATGTGTTAGAAAAAATTGAAAAGTTGGTTTTGCCGCTGACTTAATGGCTTAAATCGACATAAAGTTGTCTATTTCACAAGTTTACAGACTAAATATAATGAGATTTCAAATATTACACTTTGCATTGTGACTATAAACACAAAATGTAACAAATTTTTGATTAATGCAAAGCAAAATGTAACAAATTTTTGAATGTTACATTTTGCTTTGCATTATTGTTACATTTTGCATTGTATCAAAGCTCACAATTTTGAAGTTCAACTAAAACATAAAGAATTACTCTATAGCAGATTCGGAATTAAAATTGCTCAATATAAAAAAGATTAGGAAATAATAGTTGACCAAAGCCTCTCAGGTTTCAGCCATTTTCCTGACACTGAAATGAAATCCAACAGGATGCTGGAATATACAGCAAAAAATATTGAGCAAAAAACAAGGATTTATACTCAAGTATAAGGTTCAAAGAAGGACCAAGAAATTTATTTCTGGTATAAAAGTTACAAAGACACAGTTAAAGGTAGGGCAAGGAGAGTAAATTTCAAATGGATATTAGGAATTTATTTATTCATTTATTCCCACTCAAAGTCACAACATGGTATAGCTCACCAGGTTATGTTGTAATGACAGAAAGTCAGGGGGCCAATACTGTGAGACCAGGCTTGATACAGTCACATCTCATCTAGTTCTGAAGTATCTGAATGGTAAAAAGAAAACGGCAATCTTTGTTGGGCAAAATTCCATGTTCTCGCCTGCATCAGGTCATGTGTAAATGAAAGATCTTGTGGCAGTTTAATTTATGAATGTAGGAATGTTTCAATAGCAACGGCCAAATTTAAGCTTGCAGATATACAGCCCAATCATCTTCGGATTAACCGGGTGAATAAATGCTTGCAATGAACAACAGACACCAAGAATTTCTCAATTTTCTCATTTCATTTTCACAATCTAATACACTGCCCACCCAGAGCTCATAATCTTGATTACAGTCAGGTTAAATTTATGTACTTGTATTTTTGATTCAGCCTAGTTTTTTGCACTTCAATATTAGATCTGGGCTGCGCATGCCACAAAACAAATATTCATTACGAATATGGCAATCTCTCTGAGAATGAGTAATGAACCAAGTAATTAGGCATATTTGCATATTTATAGTCACACGTAGTGTCCAGCAGCAAAACGGTGTTAACACATAAAAATAATGAATATAAATATTCTCATACTTATACTCTTACTTGAGAACCTGGGGTAAAAATACCCCATGTCCGAGCACACATTTTCCATACAATTCAACCTAAAAAAAATTAAAAAAAACTACCATGTCCGTGCATGCAAATCTACAGGGCTAGAAAAATAAACATGGTTAGGGCTTTAAGGGCAAGTTTCCTGTCAGAGGAGAGGGAAACACAGGCACATTAAGAAAGGCTCTGATTCGCCGACGTTACTTCATGTTATTTTCTCATGGGCGATGTCTGATTTCCTGTAGACGTAATCATTCCTATTTAGTGCCTCACTGCCCGCTGCTCCAATGAAGCAGAACGAAAACAAATGTAATGTATGGCAAGTCATACACTCTTAAATATTTAAAACCCCTGACAGAACTATGGTGATAATGGCTTGGATCACGAATCAGGGGTCTTGAAACCAGGGGCTTTACATTTTCAGTTCACAATGCTGCAAGAATACATCATCATCTGAGATATGAGTCGACCATAAAGTCACACAAAGGAAATTTGTCAACTAAATGGATGCGAGTGTCCGTTAGATCTGGGAATACAACCAGAACTGGTGCAGCTCCTCATTACAGTACAAACACAGGCTAGCGCTACACAGTGATGCAAAACACTCACTTAAATATGCTAATGTACAGCTCTTAAATAACACTTTTTTAAAAATATAAAATCAGTCTCAGCCATGAGTAAATTTTTACTGGATTATTAACATGTTTACGGCGTAAATATACTGCTCAAAAAAATAAAGGGAACACTTAAACAACACAATATAACTCCAAGTGTTCCCTTTATTTTTTGAGCAGTATATATTGTACAAAGCATCAGGTCATAAGACTCATGTGCACCTAACAAGTGAATGAATAAGAGAAGTTAGCACTTGAATGTGCAGTGCAGTTTGGTCATGGAGCTGTCCTGAATGGAGAGGGGATTATGATATTATTACAGATTTGTAGGGGTGAAACTTCACAATCTGTTGCACATGAGACTGGGGCTATGCGGTACCTCAAGAATTCATCCTTTCAGTCAAATTCTTCAGGGTTTAAAGTCTGCACGTGAAAGCTCTGGAATGCAAAGCCACAGCGGGCCTGTGCCTCTGCCTAGACACATCGTATTAAAACAAGGCTTTTCATACAAAGGGTTAACACACATCGCTCGCCACTCTCTACGTTTCCAAAGCTGCTTTACTCTCCAGCGGTACCAACGGAGAAGGAGGCAGCTCGCCTCCGATCCTGCCCTGAACACCTACAAAGGTTCAGTCTCTTTCACAAAACCTGTGAATGACCTGAATTTCCAAGGCTTTCACTCCCTCGTTCGTTTCATTGCACCACGCTGGGAACATCTTGGGTGGAACACCAGGCGTTAAATTTCACAATTCCCTTGCTTAACTGTATTTCCCAGACAATTCCATGACCGTGACCCATCTGTGTGAGGGGGGCAGGCGCTAAGCCCTAAGAAAGTTCACAAAAGGCTGAGTAATGTCGAATATAGTAGTTTTCCTGTAGCCAACTGGGAACCCTTGGGTTCGTACAGGCCGTGACTCCTGGCAAATGAAGATGTTGTCCATGCTCCAGACATTAGGCCAATGGGCTCGTCCACGGGATGCCCAATCAGATCATAAACTGGTCGAGCAAAATTCTGAAGCCACAGAAACAATGCCAAGTTGGGATGACAGTGAATAAAAACACACAGAAATGTGGAGAAATTTCTGTGGTGCCATTTTTTAAATCCAATTAAAACTTGCATATTAATGAGGGAGGAACCAATTAGTTTCTAACTGTTGGGATACTGGAGAGTCCATTTAAATATACTACTTTAAATCTAGTAGAGTCAATATGAAGCTTGCTTTGATATCATCCACATAGTATAACATGACATGATTTAATACAAGCCCCAGTATGTGAAAGGCTCAAGCACACATGCACACATGCACACACAATGGCCTTAAAAAGATGAGTGCATCAGATGATTATTTGGATTGAAAGAAATGCACATGAGTGGTTCAGTCATTACCCAGCACGTACACAGTCATCACCCATCTCTATGGCCACAGGACTGCCATCCTCACCACAGCAGTGCAATCAGGCTGTCACGAGTTATGCTGTCGTTCTGATCCGCTCTCTTCTCACTGATTGAAAAGAAAGTGCACGTTCCCGCCATATCGGCGATCAGGTTGATACGTAAACGTCTGCTGAGGCGGTCTGCCCACTGGCGAGACCGCCAGCGTAAGTCCTCGCAATCAGCGGACTGATTTTCCACTCCAAACATCCAGGCACAATTCAAATGGAGCGAGTTTAAGCTGCTGACAGGGTGCAGCTGAAACCGAACAGACAGACAACAGGACTGAGAGTCACGAGGATTGTAAGAGAGGACGCACAGGCACCATTCACAGGGTGAACAGAGGAGACGAGGCCTCTACGCTTCTACAGACAACTGAAACGTAAACAGCACTGAAATAGAATTTGGATTTAACCTCCATAATTCTTTCATTCTTGTTTTTTCTGTATTTGTTTTGGCTAACCATCCACCACTGTACAAATTCTGAATTAAGACAACAATATTGGTGTATGAGCACAAGTTGGTGTGTTCATGTATGTATGTGGGTACATGCACTATGGGTTATCACTGGTACGTTTGTGCACTGGAAACCCTGATAGTGTTGTGAACTCAAATGTTTTCTGGAAACCGACTACCCCAAAAAAATGGTGTAGGCCAACTTAATTGCACTGTGTGGAAGGAACTAAAAGAAAATAAGGTAAAGTTATTTTTCACATGTTTTCAGTGCTGTGAACACAAGATCATTAAGTTGGCACACTCAATTTTTTTGAGGCAATAGGTTTCCACGAAACATTTGAGTTCACCACACTGTCAAGGGTTTACAGCATGGTTTCTCAAGGTTGAGATGTGTATTGACATATATACTCTTCCAAAAAAGAAACTATACATTGTTTTTAGCATTTTTAGCATCAATTTATTATACATAAAATGTTTTGACAAATGTGGAAAACATATTGAAATATACTCTTCGAAAAAAGAAACTATACAAATATTGAATTATTGATTACACTTTCTTTTCAATATGTTTTCCACATTTGTCAAAACATTTCATGTATAATAAATTGATGCAAAAAATAATGAATAGTTTCTTTTTTGGAAGAGTATATTTGAAAAAAAAAAAAAATAGTGCTGAACCCTTCACCTCCGCTGCCAATCATGATACCACGATACCCCTACATGGGGATTGTGAAGGCCTGTGCAATCTTTTGTGGCTTTAAGAAATTCAAGTAATCTGTGGTTCATTTTTAAATACGTTTTGAATCATTGTCTTGTTGGGCCATCACTCTCTCTCTCACACACAAACAATTCTCCTGGTCTTCCTCCACTAGGCTGTGCTATAAAAAAAAACAGGAAGAGCTTTGAAGAAGATAGCAGATTGGACATGATGAAAGAACAGGAGATTTGGATAGCTGACAAACTGGCAGCTGACCAGACTCAGTGCTGAGGTGCAATAACACAAAGTCCCACGCCCTGAATGTGGCACAATTCAGGGGGGATTTAGTGAGAGCTTCAGTCATATTGTTTTTTCAAGCACACAGACTCAATGAATCTGAGCACCATTTCACAGCGCCGCGATGCAAACAGAGCTTTCAAAATGAGGACACAAATTCGCAGCGGTAGCACCTCTCTCACCAGAAGTAAAATCTCAATGTTTGCGCAACGTGGAGAGATGCGCTGTCGTAAACTTCATCGGAGCTTTCCAAAAACGCAGGAGTGCATGGAGTGAGATGCACAGCGGATAACTCCGTCCAAGCTTTTTAAAAGCAGCAGTGCACGGACAGACGCGCTCAGCGGATAACTCCATCCGATCTTTCTAAATGCAACATTGCATCGGAGCAGCAAACTGCAGGGCCTATCTCTCTCTCTGTTATGCTCAGTTCATGAGCTGTGACAAGCTGAGCAAAGGTAGAGTCAGCAGGGACTCTGTGGTGTGCCCTGATGGTCGAGGCTGGAGGTGGCACGCCGTTTGGACACAGTAAATTTAATTAGCTTTAACTAAAATGTCTCTAATGTGATTTGTGGGGAGGTGACTTGGCAGCAGCCGATTAGAAAGCCACATAAATAAATTATTTTGAAGTTTGGCGCGTGTCGCAGCCTACCATCGTGCCAAATGCCACTACTGCTTCGCGTCTCGCGGACGTCAGGTCGACAACTGCACTTACGTCACTCTGAGAGCACATTAGGACTCTGCACAGCCGCCCCAAAAATGCTAAAGACCTATCAAAATGCAGAGATAAACCCAGGTTTATTGCGTAGGGGAGGTGGCCGATCAGGCAGTCACATCAGGGAGTCCGGCTGTTATTTTAGATATTTCAAACACCAAACAGGGCCAGCAATGAGCTGGTGCCAGTGCGGTGAGCTGCAACCTTAGTCATTGAATTCAGGTGTTGAGTGATGCTAATGTATTGGGGAAGGGGAAGAACTGAGCTTCAGCCTGGGCATGCAAGGTACGTGCTGCTTTATAAGCTAGGATGTGGTATAGAAGGAGACCTAGTCTCTTGACCACGTGATCAGGGCTTGCTACCCCAAGGTGAAAAGAAAAACCGAAACAAAGATCATATCTGAAAACGAGCACAATTCCTCCATGGAGAGATCTAAAGCATGTAGGACAAGGAGTACTCCACTGGAGGTTTGGGAAACACTGCTTTAGACTATATGATATATCTTTTCACCTTTTTACATTTCGATTTCAGCAAGTCTTCGTTCTTAGAACAACCTTTCATTTTTTTATTGGCACCCTCAACATCACCACCATTTATATTTCGATCAAATTAATAATTATAATTATACTTTTAATCACTTATATCCAATGAACATTGATTTTTTTTTTCCAAGCAGCAAACGATGACTTTGCAAATAATTCCAGGTTCCTCCAGGTTTTGTGGACAGCTGCAACAATAATGCATAATACAAAACACTTGAAAAAATGAATTAATGGCCAATCGACTGAGGGAGTAAACCACCGTCTATGCATTTCAGCTGTAATGGCCAATAAACCAAGGAAGTAAAGCACTGATGTAACAGCTCTAATGACTAGCCAACTGAGTGGGTAAAACATGGTTCGTCTGTACTCTGTGGCATACAAATGGGAAACAAATTAATGGAAAAATCCATATAACTGCTTGTAGTCAGGTGTTGGGCCTCCACAAGTTCAGCTTCAAACCTTGGCATGGAGTCTACAAGTGTAAAACTTTAATGAGGAAATAGAGAACCTTTCTTCTACAAGATATTCCCTCACTTGGTGTTTCAATCATGGTGGGTGCTGTCTAAAAATTTCTCTCTCAGCTTAGTTCAGGTGGTTTGAGATCTGGTGATTGGGAAGGTGGTGGCATATGATTAAAATCATTTTCATAAACATAAAACCATTCAGTGACCCCAGTTGTGCACTGTATGGCTTGAACCATCGTCATCTTGTAAAAGACCATTTCCATCATGGTAGGAATGCTTCATCAGAAAATAAAATCACATGGAATAACTCAGCATTAATTTGCAGAGATCCTTCTGGCTATAAGGGGTTGAGTAGAGTCAAACCATATGAGGAAAATGAACAGAAACATCTGTGTTTGTTTTGTTTGTTCATGCATATATTCAGCTTTTTTACAGCCATCTGTATGTAATGGCCAATAGCTCGATGGTGTATAGCACTAGCATTCCAGTTGTCACAGCCAAAAGACTGAGGGAGTATAGCATTGACAATACAGCCGTCATGGCTAAAAGACTGAGGGGATATTGCACTGACAATACAGCCATCATGGCCAAAAGACTGATTTACTGTTTGTAAACAAGACAGGTTGTGCGCGCAGCTTGGCAACGGAAATATGGCGGACCATAATAGCTTGTCAAGCTATGCGAGGGCATTAGCCATCAAAGATCACGAATTCTACCAAAACAAATTGACTTTGACAAATGGCAACCAACTTCCAGAAACGTATGGTATCAGTGAGTGGGTAGATGAAGTTAGTTAGTGGCCTGATATATATATATATATATATATATATATATATATATATATATATATATATATATATATATATATATATATATATACTTTTGTATATATATATATATATATATATATATATATATACACACACACTTTTTATATATATATATATATATATATATATATATATATATATATATACACACACACTTTATATATATATATATATATATATATATATATATATATATATATATATATACACACACTTTTTATATATATATATATATATATATATATATATGCTTATTTGATCTAGAAACCAAGCGTGTACACTAGGGAGGAACTACGAGCATACAAGTTACTGGGTGCTTATGACTACATTATCTGCGGACATTAGCAGAATGTTAAATACCACGACAGACTTAAAGTTTCCTAGTCAAAGACAACGGCATATTACCGCTGTGTATGATGCATTGGTTATAATAAAAAAAAAAGAAATTAAAAAAAAAAAAACAGAAAACCATGTCCTGACAGCTAACTGTACCTGCATGGCAGGGTAAGTTTTATTTTGTATTGTTGTCTTGCTAGCTAGCAAGTTTGACTACATAGTTGTCATGCAAGCATGAAATCTGCTTCGGTTTACCATTATTCTCACAAATTTCATTTGATGTCTGTAACCGTGAGACAAGCTAATGCTAATTATCAAACTTTAGCTGCATTAAATTAGTGGTATACATCTTACAAACAATTGTTTATATAAACAAGTCTTCTCAGTGAAATCAGTGAGTAAATAGATAACATACTTCATATAAAATGGGCACTGGAAACACGAGCAGTTTTAATCGTGTCCTCAGTCCAGTCAACGTGTTTGATAGCTTGCAACCATGGACGCTGCTGATTGCTCTGAGAAGCCCAATGCCCCCTGGAGCTGTGAGACGCACGTCAAAAAATTGGTTACATTCATTTCAATGGAGCAAAGCCCACTGGTACCGTGTGACGTGCTTAAGATTTTTACTTTTCACCACTGCTCATTTATTGAGCGTCAACTCAGTAGAAACGCATATTCTTTTAGGTTATGTAACCATTTCGCCTTGTCATGGTTGGTGGCACACATTTAGCGGCAACCACACATGCAGTTGTCGAAACCGATATACCTGCTTTTTAACCAAGTCACAGTTTTGAGAGGAAATCCGTTATTTTGCACGCATTTAAGTGATCCAGCGATCTACAGTTCGACAGAACTCAAGGTACACTGGTAAGAATTTAACACTGCTAAGTTAGCTAGCAAGCTAATTCGCTGCTGGGTGAAGTAAAGTGAATCGTAATCTTAATTTACTAGACGGCTAAATTTAGGAGGAAAATTATGTCTGTATGTAACATATAGTGCGCAGTAACCTGAACAGAATGTAACACTTTTTCATCACTTAAAATAGGCTTTATTGTTAAGTGTTTTCAAAGTTAAACGTTCTCTTGTTGAATATTTTGAGAGCGAACCCATGGCTTCTCGGCCGTGTTGACAGCTGTCAATGTTGATGCGGCTGACGCTTTCAGAGGGCATTTAAAAGCATCGAGGCAGCGTTCAGAGTTTGACACACCGCTTTGCGACCAGTGGGCATTAGACAGATGTGATCCTATCGGAATCCTGTAAAACTTGAGTTCACCAATAGAATATCTATATTGACAGCCGTACACGCAACAACCAGGCATTTTGGCGCTGGTAAAATATCTAATTCAATGTTTGCAGATTCATAACTCTTCAGACTGAATTGGGCAGGCCGCTACTTCCATTGCTAAGATGCGCACGCATCTTTTCGATGACGTCGGCCGTAAATTGGTCTATAGAGTGAGAGGGTATAGCACTGGCATTACAGCTGTCATGGCCAATAGACTGAGGAGGTATAACAATGACAATACAGCTGTCATTGCCAACAGCCTGAGAGGGTATAGCACTGGCATTACAGCTGTCATGGCCAAGAGACTGAGGGGGAATAGTACTCGCACTACAGCTGTCATTGCCAAAGATCGAGGGGGAATGGCACTAGCATTACAGCTGTCATTGCCAAAAGACTGAGGTGGAATGGCACTGGCATTAAAACTTTCATGGCCAAAAGACTGAGGAGGTAGGACCAGCATTGCCGCTGGCACAGCCCAAAGACTGAGGGGGAATGGCACTGGCATAACAGCTGTCATGGCAAGACTGAGGAGCTACAGCATTGCTAGTCAGGACTGTTGAAATGCCAAAAAGGCTGTGGGAGAGAGAACATCGGAAAGCTTGTGGGTTAGATCTCTCAAAAGCAAAATGAAAGCAAATAAAAAACAGCACTGCATGACACTCGAAAAAGGTCACCACCTAAGGAAAAGGACATTACAAATGTCATTTTCTTTCAGATTCTTTGCAGTTGTTTGCTGAACATATTTGCGATTAAGATGAAATATTCTCATCGAATGACTTCACACCAGTCGTCATGAACACTTCCCGTCTGCCTTTCCCCACCCTTGCTGGCAGACATTACTCAGACATTACTGACAGTTTTTGCAGTTCACAAAGTCAGCTTAGACGCTCATGATTCTAGAAGCGGACCTCACAGAAGTGCACTGCCAGCCTGCCCTAGAAAGCAGGAGTTTGACGCCCAAAAGTGGCTCTGAAGATGCTCAAGATAACAAGCCACACAATGGAGTCTCTAAAAACCACAACAACATTTGAAGTCAGCTCTAAGCATTCTTTTGTGTGTCAACTTAGAGAGCACTGCTGAATCTCTTCGAAAGTTGTTTTGAATACAGCAAAGGCTACACAGCTTAAGCATAATCTTGCTAACCGTCCTCTCCCCGACTCTACATTCAGATATTCAGGCAGCAGAAGCCTCATTACCCGAGTGCTTCATTTGCATTTTAATACCACATCATGACAGCCACAACAAAGGTGTCAAAACCATCACAATTGAACACATAATCCTCATGACCTATAAAAACCAAATCTGTCATGAAAAGGGCCCAAAAGCCCGAGACTGTAGTTTACCTCATATGCAGCAGGAAGCTTGCATTTTTTGTGTAGCGGTGCAGCACCTACTCACACCCTTTAAGAGACGTTTCCTTAAACCCTCCATATGGGCGATTAAATAGCTCCCGGACAGTTCTGTACATTTTCAAAGGTGTTCATTACAGCAGCCACGTGATTGGCAGAAAGCAAAAACAAACAAGTGTTTGCCACTAACATGGCAATATCCCTCGCTGCCTCAATTTTATGTGTCCGTATGGACGTACGGAGCCCAATTCTATATGCCCCGCTTCGCGCTAACCGCGCGGCAGGGGATAAAAACCAGGTAGGCAAGAAATTAACCTCACAATGCCACAATCAGGTGAAGGGTATCATAATTGCAGTGTCTACAAGGCTGCTCATTGGTCATGCCAGGGGCAGTATTTTAAACAAAGGAATAAATGCCACAGGTTCCATGGCAAAATCTTGTTTTCATACTGAAGAATTTCCACATGCACAAATCATCTGTGATTTCATATTGCCCTGGCAGACCGCACTGTCAGAACAGACCTGATGTAAACAGATTACCTTCCAACACACTGTAAAAATATTTACTATCAGTTCTAAATAGGATTCTGGTGTTTATGCGCGTTTACATTCTCGGCGGAATGCAAAAATTTGGAACAGTGAGTCAATAGATGTTGATTCAGCACTGCCCTTCAGCATATTACATTTGGAAAACTACAAATATGGGGCTATAATCCAAACTGTCAGCTGTAATGGAAGGGAAGGGTGTTTACATCATATCAGGTTACAACCCGTTATATGCAGCACAGACCATTTTAAGGGAGTGATTTAGTTCCTGGCTTCACATCAGTTGTTTTGTTGGCCAGCAGTGTTCCTCAGCACCATTAGTTAATGGTCAGGAAAGCCAAGAAATCTGGTGAGCTTCTGCCCTTCTCATGAAGACCAAGTATATGCCAATATAGTTTAAGCAGGCCATCCTGAGGCTGACACTATAAACTGATGAGCAACAACGCTACGACAGTAGATGAATGAAAAACACTTTCAACAGTTATGAAAAAATTCTATTCAGCATTCAAAAATGAGTTCTCTCCAAGTAACAAGTCTTAACCCCTCCCGCAGATGTAGACGCCTGCGTCGATAGACATGCAAATTTAAGCACGCTGTTACTGTACTCGATCACTAGATGACACAACCGGATCAGTTATTGAATGTTCACAAGCAAGCAGACCTCAAACGCGGTTCTGAATATGGGGAAGTTCACTCCGCTCCCTGTTTTTCGAGAGCTGCATGAATTAAACTCCTCAGCTAAGCCTGATGTGCAAACTGGTCAGTATCCTTGCCCATAGTATCGATCCAGCAGTTTAAAAAAACGATATCTTGACACAGAAAAAATCGTTATCCTTTGTAGCAACCAGTTTAGCCACAGTGAGCCAACAGTATTCCAATTAGTGTTTCAGAAAAATCAGTTTTCTGAGGCAAAAAAATCGACATGGTATTGATTCACTCACATTCTACTGTCAATTACAGTTGTCACATACAAAAAAATTCGTTGTTCCCTACCGTGGATTTACGCATAGATTCCTTCATTGACAAATCCAGCGCTTCCTTATATCCACCCGAGTACTGGCGTTGATAGCCAATCACTCAACCATACACTCAAGCTCTTCTACGTAATTGTAGAGTTACATCTCATGCCCTCGTGAAGTTTCCCTGGCAACAATGTATTGATTGGCTCGTTTTTTATCCAATTCCCGAGTGTTTAAACATTTTAGAGTAAGTGAAAGACATTGATTGGTCAAACACAGAGCATACAAACCTATGCGTATCAGCAGGCCCGGTTGTATCCTGTCTACGTAATGCACATTACGCGGCTAAAATAGGCGCGATTTATATCGCCAAGGCCAGGTTTGCAAAACTGGCCTTGAAGTGTTCAGTTACATTTACAGGATTTAAATGAGATAAGGATATGATCAATTGGAATTATTTCGAATGAAACAGGACCGGAGGGTTCTTGCCACTGGATTGGTCTCTGGAGGAGGGATTCATGAAAAAGGTCAGGCTGCTACTTTTTTTTTTTTTTTTTGTTTCGTTTGGGAATGTATAAGTACTCGACAAAGTCGAATGTCGAGGTTTTTTCCTGGTTAAAACGCGATCGGCCCGTACATTTGGATGGACCCCCTGGTACGTTCGTTGCACGTTTCTTTTGAATCGGGAGAGGAAATGGATTGCTTGATGTTCCCTGAAAGTGGAGTGTCTGTTCTGTTAAAATAAGGTATATTTCAGAATTCAGATATTACTGAGTTAGTGAGGTGTACTTGTTTCTCATAAGTGTTGAAATGGGTGCGTGAGCTTAGAAGAGGGGACTGGCAGCTTCCATTACAGGGTGAATGTTCTGACCGTTTAATAAGCAGTTTATTTAATGTGTGTTTGTGCCGGCTTTGAAGAAAAATGGCCAAAACTTTAAACTTTATTATGGAGAAAAGGCATGCTTTGTGTTTGGAGAGGTTACTGTTGACCACTGATATTCATCTGCACTGATATTGATAAATTCATACTAAACTCAACTAGAAAATAATTTGTTCATATTAAATTTCATGCCTTTAAACTTTATTTGTGTTAAATACATGATTTTTTTATGATTTGACAGTCCATGATTTTGAGACTTTGGGGAGACACTTGGGTAGCTGTATAATTTGGCTAATAGCATGCAGGTGATCTAGAATGTAATGTTGAAGATGAATTCTACTTGTGCTCAAGGAGTTTATGATACCAGAAATGTAAAGTTTTAAGCCCCAGCAGTTTTTCAATCCTCAGAATAATTTTTTTTGCAATTTCAATGGTGAATTCTCATGAAGATTTTTTTTGTTTGCAGCTCATTTTCTCTAACAAAATCATGAAAATAAACTGAAATACAATGTAATTCTAAATGCTGTAAGTGTCTATTCTGAATTGAGCCACATTTTTCCTCTTTATGAAGCTTGAATCTTGAATTATACAGCATTAAAGTGGGTAACCCATAAATCGCCAAATTTGGCTTCTGCAGAAAGGGGTTAATATACAGCAGAGGTGGGCAACGAGGGCCGTATCTGTCGCTGGTTTTCACAGCAACATCTGACCTTTAATTAGTTAATTATCTAAATTTGCCAAACTACTTATGAAGTCTGACATTTTAGGCAAATTTCTTGACATTATCATGAATGGCCCACAAACTGTTCTCATCTCCCCCACATAGAAAAAATTTTCATCTAATTTTCGCTCAAATTAATATTTGTGTATGAAATCAATTAACTCAATTAGTCAGGGTAATTGATAAAAATAAAAGCCTGCATACACACCGGCTCTCCAGGACCGGAATTGCCCACCCCTGGTATACAGTATGGTCTCCAAACATGTTCCTGGAGCGCTATGCTATAGTTTTTTTGCTCCAACCCTAATTCAGCACACCTGATACAGCTAATTGGCAGTTCATCAAGATCTCTACCTGGGAAATGAAATGTAGTTTGCTTTGGCTGGAGTGAAAACCTTCAGGACGGTAGCTCTCCAGGAACAGATTTGGACACCACTGCATTACAAGGATAAGACTATACCAGAATCTTTGTTGAGGATTCACCAGAATCACCGCCATATGTAAATGCTCTTCAGGAACAGAAGGGCCACGCGTACAACAGCAGTTGTTCAACAGTTGAGAAGTGCATCAGAATAATGCATAATCCTTGAGGAGTTAAGAACGACAGGAACTGCTCGGGCATCTGTCAGTCAAACATGGACAAGGTCGTGTAATGGCTTGGTATCGTATGGCTAGCACCTTCTTATCTGATTCTCCCAGCGTTGAGAAGAGCAGCAGGATCACCTCTAAAGCATATGCAAACAATAAAATCACACAAAATAATACATGAAATAATGAATGGATAATGAGGCTGGCAGCAGATGTTTTACATGTCGTCTGTATTGAGAGTAAATACCTTTCAAATATGCATACATATTTTAATGATAATGCATGGTGTCTCTATGGGGAGAACTTCCCTTCTCAGTGCTGACAGGCTAAGAACAAAGTGTGAACGCCACCAATTTATCTACTAGTAATGCCAAGGCAGAATGAGCTTTGCAATGATCTTGTAAGAGCTGGGATTTCAAGGCTAAGTATGTGTTTGGTTGTGTTTGTGAGAGCTCAACATCTTTGGTTCTCAAACATTTTCCTGTCTATTAAGCATCTTCATGTTTGGTATTGTTTTCTTGAAACAACAATAAGCAACTGGATCTGAGATAAAAACTTCAGATTAGACCAATGACTGTTTATGGGTAGGACAAAGCTGCAAAAAAACGAAGGTACTAACATTACATTGGACTGAAGCATGTTACACTTAGGATTCCGCGTATCTTTTGTTTTGCCTATTGATCCATAGATAGCTGAAATATTCTCGCCATGTCTGAAAATAGCTTGGGACATATCCGGACCATCCCTAATTTTCATCCCTGATGAAAATTTAAAGTTTGAGTATTTCTTAATATCATTTTGGTCTCTATGAATTAAAAATGAGAATTTATTTTCTTTCAGTAACTTACATATTGGCTGGTGCTCAAGCATCTCAAAATGTCCAGCTTTCTTTTAAAGGCTGCCGTCGTTTCAGTGCAAGCAAATCACCAAATTAGCCTAATTACCAAACACAGATAATGAGAATTTCACCTGCAAGAATAAAAGGACAATTACCAAGTCTAATTTCAAAATATGTTGAGCTTCTGGGGCAAAATGAATGCATATTCTGTGTCAGTTAATTGTTGCAGAGGGCACACAGTCACTCACACACACACACACACACACACACACGTTACATGTGAAGGTTACAGCTTCATGTCAAAGTATGTGTCTTACATTAACTACCAAAACAAAATGCACGCCAACATAATCGTATAGTCCTGCTTTATTTTTTGTGTAGGGGTGAGTGTGTGAGTGTGAAAGAGAGGCCTTTATAGTGTGTGCCATGTGATTGGCATCACTGGCTATGACTGTGCAGTCTGTATCTTGGGTATATGTACAGTCAGGTGGCGCATGGATTGGCATCACCACTTTCTGCTCTCATGATTGGGAGATGAACAAAAAAACCATGCAACTGCATGTTAAAAAGTAGCCAAACCAAACCCAATAGTCAAAGCATCAATCAACTGGTGCTCAAACCCTTCTTTTGAGCATCAGCAAAACCAAAGACTAAGTTTTTGGTCTGTTCTGTTCGACAGAGAAGTGCTATGTTCGGGGATTTTATGTTCTGTTCGGCAGTTCTTCGGCAGTTCTTCTGTGATGTCCTGAACTGAAAATAGCTCGGCTATTTTTTGGGAGGCGGCATGGAGGCAGTAGGTAGGACTGAATACAGGTAGATGTTGGCTCCAAAATCTGAAAATGTACAGTGAACACATTATTTTGAAGGGTTTGTCATTTAATCCAAATGTGGGAATATTTTACTTCCAGCAATGTGTCAGGACTGGAGGGATAGTGGGTGCCAGCGGTATCAGACTCACATCAGTGAGCGACAAGTATAATATTAGAAACCAGATATAAAAAAATGTACAATTATTAAATGTTATTAGAAATTAAGATTAATAAGAATGTGATTGTTTTTCTACAGTTTCCAAGTTTTCCTAGTCTCTCCATCATACGCAAGGTCCATACCAAATCTGAAATTAAGAGGAGAAAAACTCTTGGCCCAGGAGCGATTAGGTGGAAATCTCTGAGGGGCCGGTACTCGACGTGGCGGCATAACAACCGCTGATCCACTCTATCCCCTCCCCCCGATGCTGTAGCACAAGGGATGCAATTACAGAATATTTAATGTGCACACTGTCAGCTTTAATTTAAGGGCCGTCCGAAGTATGGCAATGAAGTACCTTCACAGTCTGGTCTACTGACGTGAATATGAGCCACAAGGTCCACAAGGTGTTGTTTTCTGGTTTCAAAGTTTGCTGCACTCTAATAGAATCATTATTCCACGATCCCATGACTGACTGCACATTCCCTCTTGTGAGACATGAACAGTACAATGCTGACAGATACCAGCCCGGAGTAAATGCTTGACACAGCCACACCTGTACACTTTGCAGTTTAAAAAAATAATGAAAGGTGTTCTGTGCGCATTTAAGGGAGAAGAAGATGAACACAAAACAGGTATAATATTGACGTGATCCACGGTCACTCCTATTCACTGATCAGGGATGCGTTTCCCAAAAGGCATAGTTGCTATATAAGTTAGCAACTTGCATAGCCTGTCCATTCACAGTCAATGTGTCCAACTTGTTAGTTAGCATCTGTGATTTCGGGAACGCACCCCATAATGAGACTGACAGGTCTTGTTGAGCAACCAAATCCTGGCACTAAACGCAGGCTCTCCTGAAAAGAGCCGGCTCTGTCACCCAGCGGACAGCCGCATGGAGGACTGAATCTACCATCATCCACTATAATCTCTTTACAGAGTACACAACAATCGTCAGACTAGAAATAATTCGACATGGGAAATGGCAGAGGACGCTTGCCATTTACTTGGGCCTAATGTAGATCCAGCTCAATACTTTCATCGCCAGCTGTTGACAGCATAGCGTTATGTCTTATATGGATTACAAAATCAGCCCCACATTAGATGTGGACAACCCATCTCATCAATACAGATTCTTCCCGAGTATAAAAATGAGCAAATATAGGCTTACTTCAATCTGCAGAGGACGACTGTAGGTAAGACCTGCCACTCAAACACAGCATGACTGATAAACATGACGAATGGGCTAGAGACCAAAACGTACTAATATTCAAACTGTCACCAAGTCAATTTAATGGCGATTGGTACATTATATTAGCATAACAAGCATTTAATTAGAGCAGAGGGCATATTTCACCTTGCGGTTTGACAGCAGAAATCATTAAATGTCACGTCGTCGCTCAGCACCGACTGAGTTGGTAAACCCTGCTGTGCAATGGCTTCAGGCGTTTCAACAGGATGTGCAGGTCCCCCCCCCAAAAAAAACACCAGACCAGGCACATTTGGAGAAGCGTTGATTAACATGGTTTTGAAAGGTCATTGTGGCCGTCAAACAGGAACACCCAAGCAACCCTAACATTTCGCGAAAGTTATCAACCCAGACAGACTGGGCCATGATGGGACCTTAAGGCCACTAGTGTAATGAGAGTGATTTATTTTGGGCTTCTGTGTGAGGACCCCCTGCCTGCACAGTTAACGGCGTTCGTACACGATCAGCATCACTGAACGAGCTGCACAGGGCTGAAACGTGCTGCATTTTCACTGCAGGAAGCTTTAATAAACTCATTCCCTGCTCGGTGTTTCTTGAAAGAAAAAGCAGTTTCTGAAAATGTACTCATCTCAGATAAGATCTTAGCAATATTTCACTAATGTAAGTGGAACCATTTGTTCTTAACAGAAAATTAAATTTGTGGCCTTTGTTATTTTCACTTACGCAAACATACATTAAAACGTGGGTACCCAACTAGCCATCTCACTTGGTTAATTGACTTAACAATAACATAATTAAATGTTGAAGTGAGCAGACTGTTTGGCCAGCCAATATTAAAGCCAACACGAGTGGTCACATTTTTAGCTGAATGTATGTAAAGCTGTTCTTTCAGTGTCTGATTACACTGGACCCCATGCTTGATCGTCCAGTGATGCTGATTATGAACCAACACTGACTGCGTTTACATGCACACCAATATTCCTGTATTAATCGGAATATTAGAATATTCCGATTGCGTACCTGTCATGTAAACGCTTGCAATAACCCGATTAAGGTCATTTTCCGATTCGAAATATTCCGATCAAGACCCCTGGCATATGCCTGTTTTAATCGGAATATTGGCTCATGTATACTCCTTAATCGGAATATGCCACCGAACAGAATATTCAACTACGTGTGCGCCTGTTCAATTCGCCAGGAATTTGCATTTTTGGAGCGAAGAGGAGACGATTGTGTGCATTCAGATAATGAAAGACATGAATATATTGGAATATATCGATGGTCGAAAGCACCGTAACAACGATATCTTTAAGGTGTGCGAAAAGTGGAGAGAAGCTGGTTTTGAGTTAACTGCCAAGTGCCGACCAAGTTCAGCATCGCTGGAAAACTGAAGGCGGCATATTCCAGAGCGAAAAATAAAGGCAGTGGCTCTTCTAACGCCAGTCGTAATCTTACTCCAATTACATATTCTTACGATCTTCCGTAAGTTCATGCACAATGTAGGAAATCGGGACTATAATGTATCGTCTGACGTTAGCTAGCGAGACGGCTGTAACATTACTTATGTTTTCTTGCTAGTTGCTTGATTTAGCTAACGGGTTAGGTAGTTATGAGAGTGTAATTTTAGGTTCAACATTTGATCGCTGATATTTGGGGAACTGCCAGGTCGTCACTCTCCACAATCAGTAGTCAGGAGTGATTAGTGTCGTGCAGAAGAGCTTATGGCTGCACAAAGTTTGTCCTTGCAAGAAATTCTACAGCACAAGTTGTCTAATGAGTTATATGTCAAGCTGGCAAAGTTGGCTGGCTAAATAACTAAGTTAACCATACCTAACTTGAGTAGAGGACATCCTGACTGTAACTTAAAGTAAATAAGCCGGCTAGCCGGTCTAGTGATGATAACCACAAGGCACGCAGCGAAAGTGGGATGTTTTCAACCCAGTTGAGTCGCAATTTTTTTCTGAGGTCGAATTTTGTATTGTACATGCGGATACGGAAGTTCGTAAGAATAGCAAAAAACAGTACGTTAAGTTCACGACTGGCATAAAAATGGCCACTGCCAAAAACAAAACAATACCAGCGGCCCTGATTTAGCCAGTTTCATTTATTTCGCGGTCCAGGATGAAATTCTGGGACAGAGACCGCTGGCGATGGCAATGGCCAAGAGAGTGGAGTCGATGTCGGCTTTAAAGCTCTATCTGAAGGCAACTAAAGCCATGACGATTACTTTCGAGCGTTATATTTTAGCCGAAAACCCGATGTTGAGATTGGACCTAAGTGGTGGATATGCTAATAAACATGTAAACGGAATATTCCCATCGCTCAGCGCATGTAAACAGCTTATTCGGTGTATTACCTTAACCCGAATATGGACCTTAATCGGAATATGGTGTGCATGTAAACGCAGTCATTGACACACTCACAGTGAAAAACCGTTCCCTTCAGTTTTAGCAAAAAGCCATCAGGGTAGACAGTAGTCAGATCTTGCTCAAAAAACTGAATATAAATTCAGCCCGCATTTTTGGTCCCACCAGCTAAGTAACTGAACACTTTGTATTGCCAATGGGCCAGAGGAAAACACCTTCACAACGAACTAGCAACACACAGGAAGTGTGGATATCCATTTGGTCTTGATCTATGAGGATTGAGCTTTATGGAGTAGGAGGCAAAGCAATAGAGTGTAGCACAACTCTAATAGCTACCGCGCTGTGAAATGTTTTTTGCATCTTAGTCACGTAACACAGCAATGTTTCCTTTCTCATTGCATGTTGTTTCAGCAAAATGAGTGGACATTCAGCCCAGAGTTTACAGTAACTCTGACTGGGCCATTTAGAACAGGGGGGTTAGACCGCAGTCTTGGAGGGCCCCGTAGTCTGCAGGGTTTTGCGGTCTCCTCATTCTCCAGGAACTACGAGGCTGCTGACTAAAAGATGTGCAGGCGCTTGCACCAATCAGTGACTTACATCAGTGACACACCGATATCAGCAGACATTCTGGCCCTCTGAGAGTGGAGCTCAACAATCCTGATTTAAAGCAAGACTGAGTTTTTCCTCCAGGAAACAAACAGTTTTGGGAGTTATATGATCGGGAACACCACATCAACTCACCACTCCGAGTTTGAGAACTCAGGGCAGCATGTGCATCAACTTTTATGTCAAATTTTATGACAAATGCTGGATAAACACAGGCAATGCTGAACTACTAGTACATCTTCAAAAGCCAAATGGCAGGCAAAATGCACATTTCCTCCATATTCCACAGATCAGAGGAGAAGGCTTCGCATGAGGAAAGGTAAATATCATTTTAAATTTAAGCGCAACTCGCAAAACTCCATACTGTAAACAGTAAAGGGACCAGCCTGCCCAGGAGCAAGCATTCATAACAGAACGTGAAATGAATATAAATTTCTTGAGATTAACCTTGGTTCACGCCAGTTTTTTTCCCATTACAAGCACCAGGGGTTAGGAGCCGCCTTCCGCCACCCACATGCCAGCGAAACGATGGAGGAAATAGAAAATGGCACCATGCTTCATCGACCTTCGTTGGGTCTGTAAACTGCAACCTCATGTCACAGGCAGATCAATATGGCTTTATTTCAAAGAGGCCATGATTTAAACTCACATTATCACTCCAGCACAGCATATGACTCTGTTCAGCAACCTCTACTCAGCTCTCACACAACATGGGAGGAGTACAGTCAACACTGACGAAGGCCCGATTAACAATGCGTGCATCAAACTCACTGAACAGTTAAACCAAACTTCCTCAACATACACACACTCGTCACTGTGTACGTTATTGTTTGGCAATCCCTCCCTCACTGAAATCCCAATTCCATGCCAACAATAACCAAAACCCTCATCAAATTCCAAAGAAACATTCCAGTGAAAAGTACATGCCATTAATATCTACGCAGTGCCACAGGCATTCATCTCCCCTCCCTTTGTAAAAAGAAATCACGAATAAACCCAAACTCTGGGCTTTTAGACGTTAGAGAAGGCCTGGAATGGTTTGGTGGGACATGGCACAGTGCGCATAGCTATGATAATAAGAAGAGCAGCAAGCTTTGTGAAATGCATATAAAATAAACGTAGGCATCTCTTTCAACGTTGGCATCAAGTGGCCCCTTTTAAGTACATATGCTTTGCATTTTGCCGCTCAAGAAATAAGAGCATGTGCTATCATTATCTTCATCAAGAACATCACAAGAGTTACTCAGTAACTCCTTTGAAGGCACACATGCTTCTCATGACAAGGATACAAAGCAACTATTTCTGTCATATAGAATCTAACTTGTCCTCACTATTCTCCTTCTGGCAGACTACATGAGGGGAGATCATTGCAATAAAAGAGCAAAACAACATAGCAGTCATCAGAAAGAGATGATTGCTATGCCTCCGCCTGCCATGGCCTCATACACCCAAGAAGTCGATAGGTCCTCGCAAATAGCTCACCTTACGTTACCTTGACCTTTGACCAACTCTAAAACTTATATCACTTCTGTCAGAACACTATCTTCTGCATGCGTAGAATTCATACCGGACCTCCTGAAACAGGTAAAACTCAAGGACAATGTCATTACTTCCCAACCCACGATTCAATACACACGAGCAGACCTATCTCCACCACCAACGCCATTTGTACCGCTCATGCCCAGAGTTAAGACTTGCGGAGTGATTTACACCTGGGAAGCGCAAACAATTTCTGTCCACCAGCATTAACCAGCTTTGCTTACTTTTCAAAATTATGGCTTGTTGCCCCAAATGACAGTACCTAGACTGAGATCGCTGGCCATTAGGCACTGTATATAATTAACATTAAAAATCAAACAAATGACCTGCTTCATGTACTTGTTGCCGGGAAACATGAGGTCTGGTACGGGTTATATACATGCGACCGATATTGTTGTGACAAGTTCATCTACCCTCTCTAGGGTGTTACCAGATCTGATTTGGTGAAAATGGGCCCACTCCTTCAGCAGATATAGCACACAAAAGATGTGTGAGATAAACAAACAGACAGAAAGACGTACAGACAACTGGGAAACAATATGCCTTCTGCCCCTTATGCGTGGTGGAGGCATAATGAAATGCCAATGCTGAGGGTAACTGACTTCCTGATGTGCCCGTATATGGGGACAGAAATGCAACCTAAGGGACACTTTTGAACCTTCAGTGCACAAGTTTGTCCAGATATGGAGCCAGTGGCAAACAGTATTAATAGCATTAGCTGCAATGCAGAATATTTAATACAATTAGCCCTCGACGAGGCTTACCACAAGGCAATAAAACTGTAGAGTGTTTATGAACCATAGCTAAGCATTTCAATGGTCATGTAACAATCAAGAATCATAACAAATGCTGTAGAACTGTGACTTAATGTTTTTTTAAATATATAAACAATAAAAATGTACAAGTAATTAAATAAACAAAAATAAAGTATCAATCAAAAGGTTGGATACACTTTACTTGTGTTAAAGTACTCTGTTTTTAGAGAAAGTGGTTTAATTACTGTCAAATGGCACATAATAAAAAGTCTAAAGCAAAAATTATCGACTTCACATATAATAGCGAAATAAACGACAAATTATCTCCATTTTCCTATAAGTGAATTAAGATCAAGCTGTTGTGGAACTTACTCAACAAAAAGGTCAAACAGAGTGCGGCACATCGGAGAGAGCGTCTATTGTCGCGCTGATTGATGTCAGAGAAGCAGGTGCCCTCAGAACGACATTCATAATCATCTTCAGTCATTTTTATTATGAATGGTGGTTATAATTTGATGGAGGCAAAATTGAGATTTTCTCTTTTTTGTGAAATAACAGGTATTTTCTTTTTCATCATGTATTGTTTGAAAACGTGGGTGCGTCCAAACTCTTACCTGGAAATTTATATTTGCTTTAATTTCAATGACCTACACCACAAAGAGCGAAGTAGAAGTTTATTGACACTGGGAGTGGACATAGATTGTTTAAGCACAATTTAATGTGCAACATTAAACAATATCAGCTCATAGAGCATTATTTACATTTGTACTGCATTTGGAGAGTTTAAATAGCCAGGAGCACATAACAGCGAGGTTAAAAGCTGAGAAAAACACAATTTTCCTCACCAATTTAACCGTAACCTAAAAGATAAACAGGATGCAGTTCATTGGCAGAAGCTTGGATTTCTCAGTTTCCAAGCACGTGAAACATATGCTTAATTTCAGAATGAAGCCACACACATAGATAAGATTAATGAGCAGTGCAGGATCCCATTGTTTCAGTTATGGTAATGAAAGATCACACCCTCCCATTGGCATGACTTCACTCACTCCTGTGCCACAAAACAAGCAGATACAGTAATCATTTCATTTCACTCACTCCTGTACCACAATACAGACAGACACAGGAATTTTACCATTTCATACACACCTGTCCTGTACCGTTACACAAACAGACTCCGGTATCATTTCATTTTCACATTACAAACAGATACAGGAATCGTTTCATTTCATACGCACCTGTACCGTTACATAAACAAACACAGGTATCATTTCATTTCACTCACTCCTGTATCACTATCGAAACAGGCACAGGTTTTATTTCACAGATATTCACTGGAGGACAAACTGGACCTGCATATTCAAATGTCTTGCAGTACAAGAGCAATAGCTGGTCCATGGCTGGCTACGTGTGGGAACACTGTGAAGCGTGCCTCCCTCCTGTAAAATAAACAGACCAACAGAGCACAGGAACTAGAAACACAGACACTCAAGGTTAAAGATTATATTTATATGATTTATATTAAATGATTGTAATTAAAATGTTGTTTTCACTGAATCAAACTGTTAGTGAGAGGAACCAGGACCTTCAAGAAAAACGGGAGTAATAGTTGACTGAGCACATGACGCCCTCAGCTCTCTCGAAAACAAAACAACTCTCCGTTTGTTTCTCAGAAATTGGGTCATTGTTGCACAACGCACTGCCTCGCATCCATTCAAACGTAATTGAATTCTCTCTTTATGTAGATGGCTATGGGGAACTCAATCAGAGCCGCTGGGATTTCCTTTCTGTTTACACTTATGGTCGCTGAACCTGCCTCTGAAAGGATTTCGCTGATATGACTGAATTATATAATACACCAAAGTCTATCAGTCAAGAGTTCGAACTGAAAAGAGGAAGAGACATGGGCAAGTATTTGCAATCCATCCTTGGGACCCTGTTTAATATCTTTGTCTTAGAATGCGCTGACGTTTATGTCACACGCACAGCATTACGCAGCAGAGCGTACAGGCGCCAGCATCCTAAACAGGGATGCCCTGGCATGCAGACGAACACACAGAGGGTAAAGACAGGCTCACCCAACGGGCCACCAGTAAACACATCACTGCTCAAAGGAAATTCCTCATTTAAACTTTTACAACAGACCCTGACTGTGCAGCTCGGGTCCAACATCTTCTCGTGAAATAAAGCTGCCATTACTTGAGGTTAAAACTGCAGCACCATTTTATAAGCGCGCTTACCCTCACGGCTTACTTGAATTACTACGGCTTAACAACTGTAGTAACATCATTGCTTTATAACATTCTTCACAGGAGGGTCCCTCGTTGAAATATTACCCGAATAAAACGTGTATGCTTCTGCAAATTATAAAAATATACAAAGCATAATGTGCCTAATGAGCAAGATATCCATCCTAAATAAAAAAAAAAAGAGTCATTATCATGACAAAGTTGGAAGTTAATCACAAAAGCTGGTTTGTGACTGTGGCAATGGCATACAATTGGGATCACTTTCATATTCAAACATCATTCAATGACTTCTGAAGTCCAGCGGCTTGGGCCACTGTATCCTGGAAGAGACCAATCACATCATAGCAGGAACACTTCAACATAGGATAGGTGATCTCACAAAATAACTCTGCTCTGATTGCAGTGACCCCGGGTACCCATAACGAGACAACGAGTGGATCAAACCATGCCAGACATCTGTCATGTTTTTACTTTTACCTCTTCCACCTGGGAATTTGACATATATAGAATTGGTAACTTAATAAATTAATTATTATCACATTGCCGCAAGAGTGTGCAACTGGACTTCCCCGCTAATGTACCGTATTCTTTTGAATGCTGAAAACATTATGATTTTGTGCCATCTGACAATAAATTGGGCAGCACTCCTGAAAAAAAATTGATAAAACGGGGAATGGAATTCAGAGAAAGTACTGGATTTTTTTTTTTTTCATATCCCTTCAATATCACAATTAAGTACATTGTCAATGCAGCTTATCGGTGATCTGTCATTTCATGATAATTTCTCAATAATGACAGACTTATGTATTAGTCTTGATTATTCAGTAAATAAATTGTGTGATTATTAATGAAGCGATCTTAAACAGGAACAGCCTGAAAGCTCATGCCAAACCACTGAAAATTCTGTAATGCCGGTGTTACCACTAAGGGGACATAGGGATTGAGGATGTTAATTGTCACCCATCTGTACATTCATGCAAATTTATATAGTCATGTAAAAACAAATGTTCCAATATTGCCCATGTTTTTGTCTTTGCAGTGATTCCACCATTGATATTTTCATGCAGTGGCAGCAGTGTCCATTTTGCCCTTGCCAAAAGCTCCCACAATGCAATGCAGTCTTTGTCTGTCGGGGCTCTGAGATGCAGCCAAAATTTGCCTGAATATTATTACAGAGGCATACCAAAAGAAAAGCTTTGAGGCGCGTAAGAACACTGGAGAAATATTTCTGTTTAAAGATTAGTAAGAGAGGTGCGGAGCCATTTTGGATATTACAACACAATAAACACAAGTAACACCGTTAAATGAAACAGAATAAAATTTACTTTAAAAAACAGACGCTAAAACAGACGTTAAATAATTACACACATATTTACCATGCACCAATTAGCTCCAATCTATATCAGGGGATCCACTTTATTGCAGAAACAACGCTAAAAATGTTGGCACAGTTGTAAACACAGCTGGTTTGCTCAAATGTAATAGTGGAATGGTTGGCATTTCCAGTATTATCAAGGGACATGTTCTTATACTGCGTTTCAAAAAAAAAAAAAAAAATTCTCATAACTTTTATTTACATACCATCCTCGGCTTGCTCAAGTCATACAATGGGCCACAGGAACAAATTTCTCAAAATAGAAAATTCTGACCCACAATGTAGGTGTATCCCTGCGCTAATGCTGCTCACACACTTAACACAACAAGCCTTCAGTCGCTGATATTTGGCTGAATGTGCAATAAAGAGTAAGGCGTATTACTATTAGCAAACAGTTAACCCAAGTGAATTACATTGAAATAGACAAAGCCAATCCCTCCAGGGGTGGGGTTAAGGGCCTGGCTCCATGGTTGTGCTGTAGGCACACATAGGGGCTTGAATCATAGGAATCATGCAGAGCTGCCACCCTGCCACCGGAGTTCCCCAGGGGTCAAATTCAGCACCCCCTCCCATCTCCCAGTTCTCTGCCACACAACATCCCCAGGGACATCAGCATCCTCTCTCAGAGATTCTGAGAGCAGCCTTAACCGAGCAGCTCTTTGCCGCAGATGGACAAGCTTCTCGCTCACACTCACACAGCAAAGTAGAGGTCTGCAATTCCAGTGGATTCCCATAAGACCCGAAACAATAGGCTCAACCCCAAATCACCCTCGACACTCTCGCCCTACCTGCTCCCCCACTATCTGCCCAATCACACAGAGGGGCCATCATGGTAAAGACAGCCTCAATCCAATCAGGGCCGAGTGGGAGTTGACAATAAAATCCTCCAACAGTGAGTGCGCATCAATACTGACTAGTAAGTTCTTATTTGCACAAACTTTATTTCACTGACAGAGCAGTAAATTTCCAGAAAGTGCCATTTTCTCTCAACCATCTTGGAGTCAACAAGGTAATTATACTTTTTTTTTTTATTTCATTCCCTATGCTTGATTGCAAATTATGCCATTCAGATTACTGCCATATAAATCACACACATTCTGGAACTAAAGATGTAATTAGGAATTTATCCATATTCAGAGCAATTAATGGGTGATCCTGTGTAGTAGTTATATTTATATATTAATCAATATTATAATTATGTTTTCTACAAATAATGATATTTATTGTTGCAAGAAATTACATTTCTGTATATTCATAAAACTAAACAGCAAATAACAAGCCAAAGCTGGAATAAGAATTAGAATTAAAGAAATAAAAACAATTCACTGCTCAACCCTCTTGAATTTACATTAAAAAAATCTCACAAATTGCATCCATTTTTCTCCACCCATGACAATGCAAAAACTGCACAACAATGGAATGATGTTTCGGCGAAACAAACAAAACTATACTGTCTGCCTTGTGTACAATTTCACAAGATATTGATGTTGTCAAAGCAAGGTCAATAACTTCATATGAGCAAAATAATCTCACATAAGCTCACAAGCCTTTGGGGACTCAAAGATAAGACACTGGGTTCTTACCAGCACGCACTGGTACGCCAGCATCACCCCCACAGAAGGCTTAGGCCTCTGGTAATGCACAAGCTCCACAAGGTAGTACTAGCCAAATCAATACCAGGCTAATGACATGGCCACGCCACCACTACAGCACTCCAGCCTGTACAAGTGTTGCCACTAACGCGGCCATGTCCCCCGCCAGGTCACAGAAATCGACTGGGGTCGGCGTATCACAATAATACACATTGAAGCCAAAGATGAATGAAATCGGTCAAATCGTTCTCGAGATATCGCGTTCACAACAAACGGGACGTGACGGACTGACGGATGGACGGACGGAGCTGAATACTATGTCCCCCACTCTGCTCGCTCCTGCGGCGGCGGGGGACAATTAACAACCATTTACATTGCAAAGTGAATCCCTCCTCAGCCTTTCAGAGACAATCTGGCAATCGTCTTTTTTCACATCAAAGGGATTTCCAGAGGGTGGTCAAATCTGCGGAAACACTGCCATAAATACCAGACTTTAGAAACTTATGATATACTTTTATTTATTTATTTATTCATATAAAACTATGATATAGTTTTTATTGAGAGTGGTTCAGATGTGGACAAAGGATTCATTTCAGAGGCTGTTTTTTTTTTTTTAAACTCTAATTCAATGGAGATTACAAACTATCGTACAGTGTCAAAGTGTCAGTGCCAGTCACAGAACTTTCACTTGCGGAAGCAGGTTTTTTGCTTTAGCTGTTTTTGGTGCATGCGATGCATCTTTAATTCAGAGAAGAACTAATTTCGCCCCTTAGAAAGGCTTTGTCATTGTTGTCATCTTGCGTTAGACTTACCACCTACCAAGCAAAGTGCAGCTGGTCAGAGCTCTTTCTAGTGGAGACAAACAGTTGTTCCAACCACAATTAAAATCCCAGAACTTTAACAAGCAATTATTGTTTTAATTAATTGCTTATCAGATGAGAGGGGCATTTTACCCCCTTAAACCACATTAAGACAGAAATGGCTATGCATTCCATGATGTTTCAAAGCCCAACATTTATATTTTTCTATTTTGATTTATTCCAACTAAGCGTTCCAAGCGGAGGTAGCGATGTGTTATATGTGATCAAATGCAAGAATGTGATCAATCAAGAACCCGCTGATAAGGGTACTGATGGCTGGAGTTGAATTTTTTTCCCGAAACCAAACATTTAACAGGTGTGACTCAATATAATACGCTTCGTCATTAAATTCTTAATTGCCTATTGATAGTTAGTTTTAGAGAATATTTTTTTCCATCATGGCCATTTTCAGCATGTGGTCTAAAAGGGTAAATAATCAGGATGAACTAGAACAGTGCAATTAAAAAGAATTAACAACTCATTAGCACTCTGAGATTTGAGCTGTGGTTGGAGCAAAAACCAGCATAAACAGTGGGTCCCCAGAACCGAGTTTGGGCAACCACTGGTTTATACAGTTCAAAATTTGAAGCCTTGCTTCTAATATTTTGTCCACTTCTGGTATTAATGCAGTATCTTTCTTCCCAAAACAAGAAATCCTTTTGATGCAAAGCACTGCAGGAGGACCAACATGATGCACCCAGCTAGTAGAAATATTACATTACATTATTACAATATTACATATTACAAGTTCTCTCCGGACTCTTCTGATAGGAAGACCGCCATGTAGATGTGCAGCTAACCTGTAATACAGCAGATTGTCAGGGTACAAGACTAAGAAACAACGCTTCCTAAGAAGCCAAAACCAAATATTCCTGCAGAGGGCAATACAATTACTTTTTTTATTCCGGGATACAAATAATATATTCAAAATCACAGTCAGGTAGAGTGGGGTATTAAAATGCATTAGTTAATAATCACTGGCATAATTTAATAGTTAACAGCTGCCGGAGGAGTAATTAAACTGTAGAACATAACATCCTTTCAAGCTAAATTGAGGTCCAAGTATGGTAAAATTAATTTTAGTACATAAAGGTCCTATCCTGTATCAGATATAACAGTGCTATGATGTCCTCAGTCTGCTTTGCCTCTGTATGGTAATTGGGAGTCAAGTAGAGTAACAGGCAGTTAAACGCAATCAAAGCCATGGTGCTGTTAATAAGCAGTCATTTGATTGCTGAAGGGCTGACACTGCACTGAATCCAGTTACGTGAATGAAAAAATATGAGGCTACCCAATGTAGACTACCTCATGACATCATCAGCTAAATATGAAATATAAATATCGCCATATCAGAGCTGATCATTGACATTTAATGCACAGTTTTATTTAAAACCCAGTTATCCAGAGTGCACGGCCATAGCCGACAGTGTCGCTGTCCCAGTAGTTGCGGGTTCAAGTTCAGTCGTGTTTGTGCACTGTTCATTATGCAAGAATTCATTCCGGAATGAGAGAGCAACGAGTAACAGAATTGTGGGCTACTTTTCACTGAAGAAAAGTCGGAATGCATTGGCCATGTTTTGTTTCTGGCTGCCGACAGCATGTTGCATTTTCGGAGGACTTCAAACGTACCGAGAGAAAGTCGTACGGAGCCGTTCAACAACAGTGCAAAAAAAAAAAAAAAAAAAATCACTCGCAAGCAAACAGCCTTTCGTATGATCACAAAAATCGCCAGACCACCGCTGAAAGACGATGCACTAGGCTATATTTAAAAACCGAGATTAGGGGCAAGTGGACGCGGATCGGAGTTCACCCAGCGCAATGCTGAGTTCTCACGAGCCGATCAGTGTTTTGCTTGTAAATACGAGAAAGCGCAGGATGGAGTCAAGCGCTGTTCTTTGAAAGCCGTAGCCTGGAGCCTTACCCCCAGAAATATTTCCATTCTTCCTGTAGTTAAAGCGAGAGACAGTCGTTTTGGGGCCAATCGCGTACCGGTAGGCTACAGCAAACCGCACAGCACACGGAGAATTCCAGTGTAGCTCTACAATGGCAAAATATCGGAACAGAATTACCAACCGAACACCGCATATGCAGAAGGACACTAGAGCAATAAAGCGCAGAGAAAAGTACCCAGCAGTTCTTCACCAGCAGCCGCTGAGGATGCACACGTGGTAGTAAAGGGTTAATGGGTAGGCTAAAATCTATTATCATCATTCAATAACCTATATATTTGCACAATTAACAACCAGATCTGTACAATTATAGCCCTTAAACAAAGCTTGCAACCATGAACGTAGTTTTATTACTGCTGTCTAAATAAATATGAGACAAATTGTGCAGGACTGCACGAAGACTGCGCAACAGGATTCGGTAACTGCTTGCGGCAAAGTTTCAATTACCTTTTGACATTTACTTCAAATCTTTCGTCTTAATGAGTGAAACGCAGTTCCATGGGACAAAAGCTGCCTAGACATGAGGAAGTTATAAAACTTCTATAATTCATACGTAAAAGTCAAAATAATTCAAAATCACAGCGTGCAAGCATCAAGCACGCTAAATCTTCGGACCAGGCGCAATAGGCAATAAACTGTTCACTTCGGCCCAGTGATCCATTTCTAAAAATGATGATAAAACATTTATTATCCAGAGCGTCGCTTCCATCATCTCATGCCGCAGTTTGCATCCCTCCAAAAAGTTGCCAACACTGCCGTTTTCCCCACGGCTTTTTCTCCCTTTGTCATCCACGGAAAGTTTCTCCAAACCCCGTACCTACTCTAATGTCAGCAAAGTCTAACCAGCCAATGTTTTAACACTTTCCACCAGTAATAAAGCCGGTACAGACATCCCGTTTAAAACCGAGAAATTTCATTAACTGTTCCGTTCGCCTGAACAATTGCGCAACAAAACATAGGCTACACTCTTCTGCATGAAGCGTAGCTACAGATTAACAAAAATTTGAAGTATTTTGGAGGTGAAGCATTTTAATTCTCCTTCAAAAAAACGCTAGTGCATTAACTTGTTAGTGCTCGTTAACGGTACACAAAGACAGTAAGACAATGTCAACACACTTGCCGAAGAAGACTCGCAGTTGATCGGTCGTCCTGCACACAGCTCCGCCGTGCGTCCTCCTCCCCTTTCCCTCTCTCATTCTCGTCCGTCTCAGCGCGGCCACTGTAAGAGTTCAGTGACGTCAACCGGCACTGTTAAACGCCGCTATTCTCCTAAAATCGCCAGCCTTTAAAGGTACAGAGCATCAACGCATAATGCAAAAGGGACACCGACTCATTCTGACCCATTAGGAGTAGACTCAGTAAAAAATATTTGACATATCGACCTGAAAAAAAAAGAGTTAAAAAAAAAATCTCAGCAATATAATGATAATGCTGGTCCAGGTTGACAACAAAACACACTAGCTGCTCCCACGTGCCCAATGAGAGAATCACTCTTTGTCAAGTGCGAACGATTTTAAAGAAGCTTTGCACGGAATTCTAATTGTTTAAAATGCAATCGACCGAAAAATTTAGAAGTGGAAAATCTACTGAATTTTTAAAACATTGAACAGCATCGACACCACTTTTCTGCGAAGAGAAGGCAAGATACTCCTCAGCGATGTAGACGGATTATAATCATAGATAGAATTTCTGAATACTAATCAATAAATTGAACGCTTCATAGAATGAGCCTCATTTTTACTGAAAGGTAACGCACAAAAAGCGAAAGTCCTCCCATGTATTTTGTACCAACCACCTGGATTTAGTCAGTAGAATAGCTACAGCAAGGTGAAAAAAGTAATATTGACGGTAGATTATTATTAATATTGTTCTTGTTGTTGTTGTTAATAATAATAATAATAGTAATATAATAATAGCCTTCTTAAAATATGATTTATGCAACATGTTCCAATGAAGTGGGGACAGTTGGATGTTCACTACTTTGTTAACATCACGTCTCCTTCTCATAACACTCAGTAGTCGCTTTGGAACTGAAGACACAAATTGTAAAAGTTTTGAAAGTGAAATTTTTTTCCATTCTTGCCTCACTTAGGATTCTGGTCAACACTTCTGTGTCTCCATTGCATTTGGCTCTTCATAATCCATCACAAATTTTGGTGACAGGTCCTGGCTGCAGGCAGGCCAGTCAGTACCTACAGTCTATGACGATCAAGCCACTCTGTTGTAATGAGTGCAAAATGTGGCTTAGCATTTTTCAGCTGGAACAAGCAAGTGTCCCTGAAACAGATAAAGAAAAGCAGCATGTGTTGTTTCAAAATGTGCGTCAATACGTGTACCCTTCTGTGTCAACTGTACTTTCACAGATGTGCGACTTGCCCACACTGAGATCACAAATGCAGTCCCAGACTATCACTGACACCGGCTTTTGACCATTTCCCTGATAACACTCAGAATGGTCCTTCTTCTCTTTGGCTCTTCGAACACAATGTCCACTATTTCCCAAGAAAAAAAATTATAAAAAATCGAACTTGTCAGATGACAGCACACCTTTCCACTTTGCATCAGCCCATTTCAGATGAGCCTGAGCCCAGAGAAGTCAACTGTGCTTCGAATGGTGTTGATTTACTGTATGCCTTCCTCTTCCGCGTAGAAGAGTCTTAACTTGCATTTGATGATGTCACAACAAACTGTGTTCTCTGACACACATCTTCTGAAGTATTTACAAACCCATGTGGTTAGCATGTCAGCTCTTCATGCAGTGTCAAAGATCACACACATTCAATATTAGTATTTGGCCTTGTCTGTTACATATTGAGTCGGAATCTTTTCACAATTTTTGGACGGCTGATGGAAAAATTCCTGAATTCTGATATGGAATCAGTGACACCAGATGCGGGAAAAGGGAATGAGGATTTATTTTCAAACAAAACAAAACAGGCACGAGGGCCAACAAAAAACTTGGCCCAAAGGGTTGCAAAAAAACAAACTAAGGTAAGCTACACAGAGCTATAAAACAATAAATGCAAAAGGCAAAAAACAAAAAGGCACTGGAAACTCCAGGCAAGATACTCAAGAAAAATAAATAACAATACTAAATATATATATATATACAAGACGAGAGGCTAGGACAAATACTAGGGAACTTGACAAGAACTTGGCTAAACGAGACGCGAGAAACAAAACTTGAGACACTGTCTGCCAGCCAACTTCCACCGCATCCAGATAAAGGCTTGGAAATCATGACATGAGGGGTAACACCTGGAGAGAGAGAGAAACAAGAGGCATGGCAAGATCAAGACATGGACAGAGATTGGATGACATGACCTGCTCATTAAGAGAATGAGCGTGCTCAGCTTAAGTACCAATTAAGTATGCAGTTTGGAAGCAAGCATGAATGTTAAGAACAGAAAAGCACAGCAAGATCTTGAAATAGCAAAGCAGGAATCATGACAATAAACTCCCTGTCTAAATTAGCAATATTAGTAATGTGCCTATCTAAGAATTACACCAACCCAGTGAGTGTTAGTAAATGTTAGTAACTTAAAAACAGTTAATTGTCAATTAAGCTTAGAGAGCCCCGAATCAGCACAGCATGGAAGGAAGGGGAAATACCAAAGCCAACCAGAGCTCAGAAATGTGCAAGAACGAAGGCACGGGGCGGAACGCAGACAAGCGGTGGAGTGGCATGGCAGACCTGGCATGAACAAAAACATGGAAAAGTAAAAACATGGAATGTGAAACATGAAATGCAAAAACTGTGACATGAACTATGAACTATGAAACTATGAACTATGGAATCTTGATACATGAAACTGTTAAAACCATAAGCAATACTGTTCTGGCCAAAGGCCAGAACCCTGGAACACAACAAATTCCATGCGATCGCACATTGAGAAACATTGTTCTTGAACAATCTGACTATCCGTTTCAAGAGCTTTACCATCTTGCTCATGAATGACCATGCCTTGTGTCAGCTCCTGTTACAATGAGAGCGATCTGATATAGCGCAAAACTGTCGTAAATCGAGAGATGACATGAAGGAAGGGGATTTTTTGTTGACATCCCCACTTCCGATAAAAAGACCAGCTTCTCCAAGCCAATACATGCATGACGAAATACGATGAGAATTGCGCAGCTTCACTGTCGAATACCATCGTGGCAGTGGCGCAGATAGAACTGGGAACTGGGGGGGGGGTTGGCGGGACACAGACATGTCCTTTATGACAAAAATTAGTCCTCGCTAGTTCTCAATCATTTTACTTTATTGACGCGTTTTCCAATTATCGTAACTGGCAACTGAAGAAACGGTTTCTCTCCATATGCGATCTAACAGTGATGAAATCATTGGCTAAATTCAGTACGGAAATGGCCTACTAGCGTGAGGGTCAACAGGTTTGCAATTTTGAATAACGTTGATTTAAATACAGCAAATACGCGTTCAGATGAATGATCGCCATCTTACTTAATCGGAGAGAACAAGCAGCCCCTGTTAAGTGTGGAGAGCTCTCGGAGTGAACCTTTTAATTATGAAAATGACTGAGAATTGAGAAGGTTCACTCCAAGAGCACTCCAACATAGCCAGTCTTATATCTTATTCTATCCCCTCAGTAGACCTAACTATGTGTGATAGTTGATGGGTCCTGGCACTAGAAATTGGACAGGACCTCCTAATAAGCACGCGCCCTGGCTACCTTGCCAATGACCCTGGCTCTTTGGCACTGTGGTCAGCATGTGTGACTCTTAGCCAGGAGTCTGGGCTTCACTTTCTTGCCCGGGCCCTCCTTTGGCCTGCCACATTTTGGCGTAATCGGCAGGATTCAAGAAATCCCAATCGTTGGCAGAATGCGTAACCTCCAATTTCCAAGTACTCCGTCTGCGCCGCGCACTGCCGAGCAAATAGCTCCTATTCTAGTCAATATTTGCATTTCCACAGCGCGCGCCGCAAAGCGTGTCTGGAGTGTCCGAAAAGCGTCGCTGCGCTCCGCTTTGCCAGAGATACGCGCTTGGTTTATTTTTCTGCGACTTCGTTCCCCTTTCACGTCAATTCACGCAGACCAGATCGCACCAGACAGGAAATTAAAAGCACCAAATGGGGTTCCGCTACGCAATGCTCCAGAAATGCATCCAGTAGGGGAGGGCTCGCGCCATGGGTCGCTCCAGATTTGAGGTGAGGACACGCTCCCAAAAGAGGGGGAGAGATGTGACAATTGATGGGTCCTGTCACTAGAAATGCCTCCAAATAAGTGCGTGCCCTGGCTACCTTGCCAATAAGCCTGGATCTTTGGTGACGTGGTCAGCCTCCCTCGGCCTGCCACAATGCATTCTTTCAAGTGGGCAGTGGGTCTGTAGAAATGAGGCTCTATTCAAACTGGCTGAACAATGGCTGTCCAAAACAAACAATAACTGCCTACATCGAAACACATATATATTTGGCTGTAGTATGCAAATAACCTCCCTTGTGACATCAAAAAGAGCGCACATTCTAAACAAGTCATTCAAGCACATAATTTCTTTGAAAGGGCACTACAGGATGCATCCACAATTTTGAGAAAATCAGCATTGATTTCACTTTTCGCTCATATTAAGGAGAAGGAGGACAGAATTATATGTCCTATTGCAAGGAATAAAAGGGCTCCTTTAGACAGTAGTTTCTAAAATGTGCAAACAGTCATGGTGACAATATATATTTGTGAGTCATTGTCAGTCCTGGACTCTTGGGGCTGTATCGGTTGGAAACTATGGTGTGAAAGCAAATGGGTCCCCAGCCTCCATGGCCATCCAGGACAAGGATTATCATCTCACATGGCTGTCAGAGCCTCCCAGAGGAGTAATAAAGAAAAAGTAAAATATAATAAAAACCAGTTTAGAGGGATAAACACAGTCCTTGGTGAGGATAAAGGGATTTTTAAATCTGTAGACAGGCAATAGAACCCTTTCCGCTCTCCTCAGAGGACTGAGTGAGCCGCTCTTGTACAAAAACCTTCTAAAACCCAACTGAATATGACTCTGCTCTGCAAAATTTGCAGCCAAACCCAAGGATGGAATTTAATCTGTTTCAGCATTGCACTATATATTCGGAAAGTTAATCAGAAAATAAGCAAACATTATCCAAGAACTGAAGTCATGTGTAAATGTTTGCATTCAGGATCTATTGTACACATCTACTCACAAGAACTCCAAATTACATATTCTTTATGACTCTTACTATCATTTTTTTTAACCAAGCTTTTACTCAACTTTTTGCATGGGACTTCAAATATCCTGTTACTTTTTCCGAAAGGAGAATATGGAAAAGCCATGCAATTTGTTACAATTTGTTGCTACATGAAGCCAGCGAAGGCAATATCTACTTCACAAACCAGAGTTACTTTTTCCGAAGGCTTGGTTGCTAATTTGTTAGCAAATTACATAGTTTGAACCAGGCTGTAAGGGGAGGCTCTTGTGACTCGGTGCTCAGCATTATCATATCTCGTTGTAAGTTGCTCTCAATGGCAGCATATCTTAAACGTTATCACCCTGTTGAACAATCATATCCACAGTATATTATCCACAGTAGTTCACAAGAAAAACATGCCAGCATATTTCCTTCATGCCCCTACATTAACTAAAGGGGCATCTCTGTTTAGAGCTCACTGCAAGACTGAAGCAGTTCCGAATTCTTTGTAATCAGGGGAGGACATCGAGAAAGGGTCAGTAGGCTCTTCAGACCGGGCTTTTACACCATCAGATAGAGTCAAACACAGGATGGATCATGGGCTTATCAGGATCAATACATCATGTGGACAAAGATGCAGTGGGTCAGCAAGATATTATGCAGGGTACAGACTCTATGCGATGATAGTGATGAAGACCAACATGACTTCGGGATTTGAAGCAAGCTATTACTGAGAATAAATCAAAAAAGGGTTCAATGATATTATCCGATCAATATAATACAATGCTTTTGTCAAAACACATTTAATTAAGCACCTCTTTCATCAAGCTACCCTTAATTAGATGAAACCTCGGTCAGACAGCGTTTAATTAAGCCTAGCCTCCGTGAGACCACATTCTGTTATACGATTATATCCTCAGAAGATCACATTCAATAAAACTATGCCTCGGTCAGGTCTGTGGTTATGCACCACTTTTGTCAGGCCGCACAGCAGCTAGCTCTAGAAACAATACCACAAGAAAATTGGACAGTTAAAAATGCTCAAGGGGTTGTCCCCCAATTTTTGTATTTTTTCAATAAATGACCAGGGAAATCAAGTCATGCGGCAATCACTGGTGCCCATGTGTCGTTACATTGACTATCGCCGTAAGAAAGCCACAAAAGTTTCTGAATAAGGGCAAACGAGGGCAATTAAAATTGTTCCACAATTTAGATATGAAGGGAAGCATTTTGGTTCGGCAAGAAGGCTTGGCAAGAAGGCACTGGCATCTTCAATTCAACTAGGCCAAAAAATAAAAATTGGATGGTATTTATCGGTGACCTCTGTATACTTGCGTGAGTCTGTAAAAGAACTGATTCACCAGTGAAAGTATGAAAGACTACATCTGATGCACTTTTCTGTTTGTCTTTTTACATCAAATACTGTAAAAACTCAAAAGCTAAATGGATGTTTTTTTCAGCTCTCAACACTTTGAACATCAGTTTTAGGTTTCTTCATCTTAGGTCTGTGTTTTACTCTCAAAGATGTGATACGGGTCGTAGCGGAAATCCTGACATTTAGAACCTGTGCTGAACACACAGGCCAACTGTTGTCTGACTGCAGTGTTTACATGCAGAGATAAATCAACCCCCAATAACATTATCTAGGTTCGTTGGTCAGGTTATAAAAAACCGATATAGTATTGGTCAGATTAAGGTATTTATGTGACATTTGAAGAGTCACGTTTTTGTTTTATTCTGGTTATATAATCAAGCTTTTAATCAAGCACACTGACTACTTGAATTCAAGTAATTGTTAAATAATCAAGAGCAACACAGAGCCCAAAAAAATTGAGAAGTGATAATGAAAAATGTATTGCAAGGCAACAATGTGATTTTGAAAGGGAGGCAAAAATATGATTAATTAATGAAAAAGAAAATCTTTATTTTTTGAAATCCATCTCCTGTTGTAGCATTTAATTCATCTGAGATTCTGGGGGATTAATTGAAATTGAGAAGTTTATTCACAAAGGCGCTTAATTTAGTTTTAAGCCTTAAAATCATGCAGTGAAAGTAAGAGACATCATAAGCATGCTGAACCAGCATTGACCGCAACACACTCAATGTATACACGTTCCTGTGAAAAAGCTTCAGATGCAGAGCCTGTAGCAAACAAATTTATGCAAATCTGTGTCATTTCATTAGCATTCAGATGTAATTATGCCGTCTAAATATAAATTAGCCAGTCATTCACCTGACTCAGCCAGCAACTCCGATCCCAGCTCGCGGTATCTCTTGCTGATTCGGGCCAGTACTGGAGTAAATTTGCTTCAGATTGAGCTGCTGCCCAGGGGTTCTTTGTGGTATCCAAGCAGAAGTTCTCGATGTTGGGGGGGGGGGGGGGGGGTTAGGCTGCTATGAACACTGTTGGCTTATTAGAATTGACGGCCTTTGACTAACCTTAATGTTAAGAGAGCAATGCATTAATTGCAACATTCCCTTGTTCACCATTGGTCGTTCAGAAAATGGAGTATATGTATTATTCACTTGCATAACTCTTGTAAGCTTGCTGTGTTAAACTCCAGCTCAGGTGACTTCAACCTTATCTATAAAAGGCTATCGTGGGTGCTGGCTTTTGGTCTAGCTATGAGGTTACAGATCTGATTCAAGTAATCAATCTCAGGAGTCTTTAATGAAGAATCATCATACTATAATTTGAGGAACGTTTGTCTGTCTGTCTGTTTGTCTGTCTGTCTGTCTGTCTGTTTGTTCCCCTACTCCTCCGAGGTCCTCTGACGGATCTTCACCAAACTTGGTGGGTCTATGTAGGTTGTCCCTGGAATTGTCCTTGAGGGGTTAGTTTTTTGAAAGGTCAAGGTCACTGGGGTCAAAGGTCAATTTTTCGCATCTCCCATCTCCCTGGACAGATTTTCATGAAAGTTGGTACGTGGACGTAGGTCGTCACAAGAAATGATCGCGAGAGGTCCGTTCCGTCAAAGGTCAAGGCCACGAGGGTCAAAGGTCACCGTATTCATGAAAGTTAGTATGTGGACGTAGGTGGTCACAAGAAATTATTCTTACCACGGGTAATTCACTAGTTGGAGAGAAAGCCAGCACCCTCACTGGTCTGTTTTGGATAAGTTCAAATACCTCTGCACTACCTTAATTAGCGAACTAGAATGGTCTTTCCAGTCTCTGCAACGTTCATACAAGCTAACGTCAAGCCCTAACACCAATACTTCCTTTGACAACTGAAGCCTTCTGGTCTCTTTTCATTCATTTACACATTTTACTCTCATTCCAGTTTCTCCAAATTGTTTTTTCTTTCCCTATTTTGCACCCCAAATCAATCCCCTCTTGCTGTCCATCTTTGATTAGGCCATGAATTGTTCCAACTGGGAATATAAGAAGCATGCAAACCCATTTAAACGCAACAATAAAACTTTATGAACAAAAATGAATATTGTTGTCCATCATTACTTTAAAGAAATTGCCTTTGGTTTTTAGGTAGCTTATGCATTTTTACTGCCCTGACTGCGAATACTGAACAGATCTCGACCCTTCCTGCACGGAGATTTGATGCTCTCTCTGTGGGCCAGTGGCTAGTGCTTAACTTAAAATATGGGCAGCACAAAAATTAAATTGAAGTGCTGACTAGTCTTAACCTGTTTTCAGTTATTATTATTTTTTATTCTCAATATTAAGTCTACACTATCAGGTGTAGTCAGCTCTTCAATTAAGGTTGGACAAGAAATCAAATTCATTATTTGCTTGCAAAATTTGGTAAGAACTAAACTTTATATTATTCAAAATTGTGCATATGTGTAGCTAAAGATGGTTTTATTTTACTTTTGTACAAATCAAGCAAAGGTAGCTTGCATTGCAGGATATTGCACAAGCTAATGTGAAAGATAACCTCGTTATTATTATTTTTTATTTTTTGGGAAGCGCAGGGTACCTCGTGAACAAAACAATTTTATGAATTTCATTTACTAGTGAATTACCCGCGGCGAGAATAATTTCTAGTGACAACCTACGTCCACATACCAACTTTCATGAATACGGTGACCTTTGACCCTCGTGACCTTGACCTTTGACGGAATGGACCTCTCGCGGTCTTTTTTTTGTGACGACCTACGTCCACGTACCAACTTTCATGAAAATCTGTCCAGGGAGATGGGAGATGCGAAAAATTGACCTTTGACCCCAGTGACCTTGACCTTTCAAAAAACTAACCCCTCAAGGACAATTCCAGGGACAACCTACATAGACCCACTAAGTTTGGTGAAGATCCGTCCGAGGACCTCGGAGGAGTAGGGGAACAAACAGAAAGACAAACATTCCTCGAATTATAGTATGATTTTTTAATTGCGCTCATTTTGCATTCAGCAAAAAAGCTGTGAGTTCACCAACCAGCTGGACAACTATTTAAGAACAAAAAAATGATTGAAAATGGGTGAAGAATAATAATCTGTTCCAAGCGTTTGCCGCTGAATACTTCTTCCTCTTCAGTGGCGGTTCTAGAACCGGGAATTGGGGGGTCGCAGACACATCCTCTTATGACAATTATTCCTGGCTAGTTCAGAATCATTTTCCCTTACTGACGCGTTTTACAATTATTGTAATTGGCAACTGAAGACACGGTTTCTCTCCATATGCGATGGAACAGTGATGAAATCATGGGATAAATTCAGTACAGTGACGGACCCAGGACTGAGAATTGTGACTAAACATCCATTTAAAACATTTATTAGTCTTGACCTGTTCTCAGTCATTTTCATGATTAACAACAGGTTCACTCCGCTCCACACTTAACAGGTGTTACTTGTTCTCCCTGATTACGTAAGAAGGCAATCATTCATCTGGACGCTTATTTGCTGTATTTAAATTAACGTTATTCAAATTTGCATACCTGTGGACTCTCATGCAAATAGCTGGAGCCGCACGCTGCCTATTTAACTGCCGAATTCCACTTTTTTTTTTTGTCAACCCACGCAATACCGTGGGAAAGGCGATATTTCATTGGAACGCGGAACTGATCAATCAACGCGAAGCACTGGCCTATTCATAAGTAAACTATTTTTCTGTACTAAATTTCGCCCATGTTTTCATCACTGTTCGATCGCATATGGAGAGAAACCGTGTCTTCAGTTGCCAATTACTATAATTGGAAAACGCTCAGAAAAGGAAAATGATTGAGAACTAGCCAGGACTAATTGTCATAAAGGGACTTGTCTGCGCCTGCCAATTCCCGGTTGTAGAACCGCCACTGTTCCTCTTCCTGTGAGCCTCTCTGAGTGGAGATTTTGTGGATATCTCTCTGTGGAGATTGTTTGGAGATACAGTATCTGGGCGGAAATGGAGTGGAGATTGTGTGGATATCTCTGTGCGGAGTTTGTCTAGAGATCTCTGTGAGGAGATGGTGTGGGGATTGTGTGTTCTGCCTATGTTGGTACAAGCTTCCACTAGATGCTTCCCTCGGGATAGCTGTCTGCCCTCTCCATCTTCAACCTGCAACAAGCCACTTAGAGGATGGATGCATGGACATAAATTAGGTATTTGCACCAATTGGCAAAGCTTTAGTCATCATGTGACTATTGATAAATGGGGTTTTGAACACGAGGAAGCAATGTCAATGAATGAAAAACTTAATGGTGAGTCCAAGTGGGCTGAATCACACTCTTTCTCAATGTTGAGGATTTTTACTTAGACTACCGCACAAATTCCATTTGCATAATTACCAAACATCTACCAGTTTTTTTTTTAATCTCTCTCACTTTTTAACGTCAGTGGATGGCAAGAGCATTTCATTTCACATCACTTTCCTTCTGACCACCCGTCCCCAACTCCCATTAGAAGTCTTTGATCCCGCAATGTCCAGTTATGGGTCCACTCTAAGCGTGAGACCCCAGGGAAGCGTGTGAGATTGCGAGAGCAGGATCAGAAGCAGATTTCCTCACGCCTGAAGGCCGACTGTCAACACAATCGCATCCTGGCAGCCTCAGCAGATGAGAGAGTCGTACCTTCACAATGGCTCCCCATATTAAAAAAGTCCGCGGCAAAACAGGACAGATTTTAATGAGATTTTCTGGGATGAAGATGAAAAATGAGCATTCCAGCTGAGACGAATGCGTCAGGGGAAAAACACAATCATTGTCTGGGGCAGAGGAATTCATCTCTGCTGATGATGTACCTGGCGGAGCTGCTTAGCATGATACTCCAGCAGGGCTAACCCACCTCCCCCCCAGCATGCAATTTTGCATTCTTCATGTGAAATAAGGTGACAACTCTCTGAGACACCGGCAAATGGTGATATAATATCTGTTTGATGACAAACGGAATATGTTTTTTGGGCTAACTTGTCTTTATGAGAAGGGCTACAGTCCTTACTTATGCTGCGTCAGTTTTTTTTTTTTAATGCTGTGGATTAGTATTGTTTGAGCAGCCTCAGAAACACATCAGCAGGGAGTGGATAATAAACCACTGATAACAAAAACAGCAATCAGCTTTGCTCCGAAAGGGCGCCCTTCATTTCGATTCTTTGCTGTGCTACTTAGAGTTCAAGTGTGCTGTTGCATTAGGCAGGGCTCGGTAAAGGACTATTGTTGGTAACATGTGTAACAAAAGCTGTAGGCTACTTCAGTGTTCCAACTCATCGGTTGACTCATTGTACCAACTGAGGTAACATCGATTTCAAAGCCTGAATGCAACTCATGAACATATCACTGTCAGTCATAAAATGGATCATTGGGGTTGTTTTTTTTCCCCAATTTTGACATCTACTTAACTCTGTTGACTGTTAATGCATTTATTACGCCTTCAGAAATTATTATTTCGAGAAACATTCAGACCATCACTTCCAGCTCTGTCTAGCGATATTATGGATACTATCCAGTCAGTTAAAAGATGTTTAGCTTCATTCTTCTACAGGGTAAAGGTATTAACAGACATAAACATTTTAATCATCATTATGAAGACCAAGATTGTGTTGTTTCTGGTGCATTGAAAAATTTACATATTTTTTGCTAGCCTTAGTGAGCCAAAAATTGAACGGAACCTCAATATTTATGAGTAAACTCTGCGTCTGTGCATTCTACTATGCGCCTGTTACATTTATCAATATGATTCTGACAGGGAGAAAGATGATATATTTTTATTGTTTTGACTTGGTATAAGTGTATTGGATAACAAAAATGTGTTGCCTTGAGACTATACTCAATAATATGGCTGACTTTATTTAAATTGAATGCCCTTTTCAGTGCAGGTTTTCTGCATATTAAAACACAGCTCTTAAGATGAGGACCTGAGAGGCGTAGAATTGATGTTCTGCATCTCAGACGGGGATTAAATTAAACCACTTGCTGGCTGTGTGTAAAATTGTCACACCCCTGGTTGGCTGGTGTATATTTTGAGAGGTGGTATTCATTTCCCTGTACGGTGAAATGTTGATAAAAATGAATCCACGTGAAAATGTTGAATCACTGTTCATGTATTGTATACACAGCAGCTGTGAGCCAGAATCCTGGTTGCACTACAAGGAAATTGTGAGGGCATTAGCGACAGGATGGCTGGGAGTCAAATGCATTTAGCGGCTAAGCAGGAGAGCGACAAAACCTTGGGGGAGGAGGGTGAATTGATACAGTGAGAAATGCGACAAATAATAGAGGAAGGAAGGTTTGTGATAGCAGTTGAAATGGCACTGATAAGGGAAGTGGACACCGTGGGAAGGAATAATGGAAGATAAGGTCACATTGGGGAGGGGGTGTATGTGATCAATGGAGACCATTAGAATAAGATTTGTCCTTGCAAGCCCCACAAATCAAATTAGGTGGGTGCTGCAGGAAGGCCTGGTCTGCAGGCAATGTGGAAACCAGCTGATCTGGAGCATGTCCTGCCCTCTTGCTGGACAGCACTGACAGAGAGGAGACACCAATGGAGGCACAGAAAAGTCCCCAAATTGCTGGCAGGATTTATGGAAGACTGAAGGAGGATCCAGTGAAGACCAAAGCTCATCATCTTCCAGGAGCGACAGAAGATTCCTCAGTCACGTGACAGAGGTTTGTTGGGACCCACAAGTGATTGGGAAGCAAGAGCTGACCGCAACTGTCAGCTGACTGTCCCACAGGACATCACCAGCACAACCCACATCTGCTAATCTGGTCCAGAGCATCACAGAACATCATTGGGTTGGAGGTTATGATGCTGTGGCAGGAGCGCAGGGACAAGGTCGATGAGAGGAAACTGTGGGTGTACCGACCAAAAAGATGGAGCGCTAAGTGCGGTCCGTGGGGGGTGAAGCTAAAAGGATCCTAAGACAAACCCTGAGGAGGGCGCTGAGGATATTCGGAATCCGAAGTCACCAGAGAAAGAACATCTGCAGCCCCTTCAATACGAGGTAAAGAAGGCGTCATTCTGACTGTGAGGTGAGAGGGAGGAAGGGCAGGCAACTGAGGCAACTGCTGTGCGGGAAATAGAGGAGGCACAAAACATCGCTTTTACAGTAATTATTTCATCGTAATTATAGTATTTCAGAGCCCGTTAGTTTCCAGTCAAATGCGTTGTTTTTTTTTTTTTCCTGGAAGAGAGGCGCGCGACTCGCAAGTGGTGACAGCGGTAGGCAACTGGAAGGGATGGGACGGCGACGGATGACAGACAGGAAGCTCTACAAATCATTTTATTTGGGCGGAAGAAAATGATTGGTCAGACTTTTATCAAAAATATATGAGAATTGAACATTGAAGAGTTTCAACACCTAGTGGATTTCCTTTACATTTTAATGTGCCGTACGTTAAGTGGGAGCATTTTAAGATGACAAAAGAAAAGTGTAAAAATACCAGAAAGGTAAGAATTGCTTTAATTGATTGATTGTCTCATAATTCTCTTAGTCCAATCAGCTATAGCTGCTGCTTGTACTGTGTGTGTAGTGTAGGAGATCATCTCATCAGTCGGAGTGACTCTGATCTCTTATTCTAAATTCTAGTTTTCCACCCTGATGTCTCATCCAGTAAGCTAAATTATTAGAGAGTTAGTTACTAGTGAGCAAATTATTAAATACAGTGGATTCTACAAGCCTTCGTCTATTCCTCCTCATCTTCCTCTTTACAAGCATGCCTCAGTGGCTCTTCTTCAAACCTACAATTCACTCCCCCTCCACCCACTTTGTGAATGTTGCACCCAAAGTACAAGCTGGAAATGTAGACACAGTAAAGGCGTGAAAGACCTTTGAGAGGGAAGAAACCCAGAAACTGGTGATGGCTGTCCGTTCCTGTTACGTTAACATTAGACCGCATTAACTATAAGAATGAGACAGAGAGCAAAGTAGCATTCAACTCGTTTACTAAGAACCAGGAAGCAGTGTTCCACCCTTAAAAGGGTACGTGTTACAACATCCACTTGGCTCAGCTATAATTCTATTTACAGGACAGTTCCATACTTAGGGGAGTCGCTGTCTGAAAAGTATTTATGATCGAGCAAAAATAAATAAATAAATAAACTAAATGTATGATTATGTTAGTCTAAAGCCCTTAAAATTGGGTGAGGGCCTTTGGTTGTAGTTTCAGCATAGTGGAATGCTATATTTTTGACAAAACCCTATAATTAAAGCAGAAATTTAATTTCAAGCAGAAGTCACTTGTTTCATTTTAGTGATGCACTGAGTAAAAATGATGGACATTTTTTCCCCAGACCAAATACCTTTGGACCTAAATGCATATTCATGAAAGAAGTGCATTGGGAGAAACAACAGCCTCTTTTCATGAGCTTTGAGACAGTCAACAGACCACTGCTCTATAACAGGCTGAATTTAAATTTGGGATCTGCTATAAAAAGACAAAATGGCAGACAAAAACATTAAATACGTTGAAGACATACTAGCTCCAAAGAATGAAACTATTTTGCTGGGGGTCGGTAATGTTGCCTCATAGCAAGCAGGTTGTGAATTCAAATGTGGTAATGGCCTTTCTCTGGAGGGTTCATGTAGGCCTTCTCCTTGTGTTGATATGGGTTTCCCTCAGGCATTCTGGTTTCCTCCTTCAGTCAAAAGGCATTCTTGTTTGGCCGACTGGGCACTATAGGTATGGCTGCAAGATTTGAGTCCAAGAGTGAGAAAGGATTGTGCCCTGCGATGGACTGACAACCTGCATCGTGCCCAACAACTCTTTTGTGGATTAAGCAGGTTAGACGATGCATGAGTGAAACTGCTTGAGTTGAGTCCCAAAGCTCAGAGTTGACCTCAAGCCGATGATGCCGGAGGCTACATTTGCATATTTAAATGAAGCCGTTCGCAGCTTCCCTTCCAAAATCCAAATCTATATATATAGTGCCATGAAAAAGTATTTGCCCCTTCCTGATTCCTAATTTTTTTGCATATTTGTTGCACTTAAATATTTCAGATCATCAAACAAATTTTAATATTAGACAAAGCCAACCTGAGTAAATACAAAAGCAGTTTTTAAATGATAAGTTCATTTATCAAGGGAAAAAAGCTATCCATACCTACCTGGCCCTATGTGAAATAGTAATTGCCCCCTACATCCTAATAACAGGTTGTGCCGCCCTCTGCGACAAGAACTGCAATCAAAAGTTTGCAATAACTGGCAGTGAATCTTTCACATTGCCGTGGAAGAATTTTTGCCCACTCATCTTTGCAGAATTGTTTTAATTCCACCACAATGGAGGGTTTATTAGAATGATTGGCCTGTTTAAGGTCATGCCACAGCATCTCAAGCAGATTTTAGTCCGGACTTTGACAAGGTCTCTCTAAAATCTTAATTTTGCTTTTATTTAGCCATTCAGAGGTAGACTTACTGGTGTGTTACGGATCATTGTCCTACTGCATAACCCAAGTATGCTTGAGCTTGAGGTCACAAACTGATGGTTGGATATTCTACTTCAGAATTTTCCAGTAGAGAGCAGAATTCATAGTTCCATCAGTTACGACAAGTCATCGAGGTCCTGAAGCAACAAAGCAGCCCCAAACCATCACACTACCACCGTCATGTTTCACTTTTGGTATGATGCTCTTTTTATGAAATGCTGTGTCAGTTTTACTCCTGATGTAACGGGATGCACACCTTCCAGAAAGTTCAGCTTTTGTCTCCTCAGTCCACAGAATACTTTCCCAAAAGTCTTGGGGATCATCAAGGGGATGTTTTTTGGCGAATGTGAGACGAGCCTTTTTGTTCTTTTTGATCAGCAGTGGTTTTCGCCTTGGAACTCTCCCATGGATGCCATTTTTACCCTGTCTTTTCCCCATTGTTGAATCGTGAACACTGACTTTAACTGAGGCAAGTGAGACCTGCAGTTCTTTAAATGTTGTTCCGGGTTCTTTTGAGACTTCCTGGATGAGTCGTCGATGCGCTCTTGGAGTAATTTTGGGAGGCCAGCCACTCCTGGGAAGGATAACCACTGTTCGAACTTTTCTGAACAATGGCTCTCGGGTAATGGCTCTCACCATGACTCGTTGGAGTCCCAAAGCCTTAGAAATGGCTTTGCAACCCCTTCCAGACTGATAGATGTCAATTTCTTTGTTTCTCATCTGTTCTTGAATTTCTTTAGTTTGCAGCATGACATGTTGCTTTTTGAGATCGTTTAGCTTACTTCACTTTGTCAGACAGGTTCTGTTAAAGTGATTTCTTGATTCAACAGATCTGGCAGTGGTCAGTCCTGGGTGTAGCCAGCGAAATTGGACTCAAAAAATGTGGTTAATCACAATTAATTCATTATACAAGAAAGGGGGGCAATTACTTTTTCACACAGGGCCAGGTAGGTTTGGATAGCCTTTTCCCCTTAAATCATCATTCAAAAACTGCATTTTGTGTTTACTCAGGTTATCTTTGTCTAATATTAAAATTTGTTTGATGATCTAAAACATTTAAGTGTGAAAAATATGCAAAAAACTAAGAAATCAGGAAGGGGGCAAATACTTTTTCACAGCACCGTACGGCTGAACTGTCTGAAGGTAGGAAGGAATAGTTCAGCAGGTACTTTGTTCCAATCCTGATGACCATAGAAGCACTGGGAGCTTGTTCCTAATAAACTGGAAAGAGGAACAGACTTGGACAGGAGTAATAGGAATGCGGTCCTCAGCCCAGGACCCACAAGAGAGGCTTGGGAGCGAGTTCCTATAGACTAAACAAGGAAGTTTGCTTCTGCAAATTACTAGCATTAAAGGTTGCATTTTAGTTTTGATATAAGGAGGGTTTAATTGGCCAGTACTGACTGGGGGGGGTTTAAATACACATCACAGATACAAGGGGTGAGAACTATGATGCGAGATACAGCCAGGGATTAGGGAGCATGTGAGATGCAAACCGGTCAAAGTAGACATTACCTCTAATAGAAAAGCAACCGGCTGAATGAGAGGAGATACAGAAGGCAAACACAAAAGTGCACTCCTTTAATAGAAATTCATACCATAGCATGATCAGGAAAGCCCACTTACCCACCAGACCAACCATTAGCCAGGTCGTGCCCTGTTTTTGAAAAGGAGCTGAACAGTGATGAGTGATTGACTGATTGTCATTTTCCATCTCAGTGTATGCTGACAGTCATTGGGATTGTCCTTGCCTATTTCAGAAGTTTTCTCCTATTTACTTTGCAGCGATACCAAAGTGTCAAGGGTAACCTCAGTCTGGGTATTAAACCAAAATCCAATTAAATTTACGCGAGAGGAGTTTTATTGACCGGCTTAGCTCTGAGGAAATCAGTGAAGAAAGGGTAGAGCCGACAGCTCATGGAAAATGAGTTGGCTATGTTGCATGTTTGGCATTTAAGCTTTACAATTGAGAGCTGAGTTAACACAGGGTCACAGTGCCAGACTGCATCGTTGGTTTTGGGCTGTGTTCATAGTCAGTGACCTTATTTATAATATGTCGCTCAAAAGCCTTTAAGCTTAAGATCTTGTTCATTTTAGATGGACACCTGGAGTTCAACTTAAATCTAAGCAGAAATAGCTTGTTTTTTGCCCTTTGGCATAATGTACAACTCATAAAAGATGGGAGTGAATTCTCAAGCTCGATGAATAGCACCATGAACAGACTGATATCACTGACAATATATAAAAATATTCCTTGTAAGTGAAATTTAACATTTCATTTTTATTGATAAGGAGTCATCTACTTGATCCAGTTCTACAAAGTGCAGTTTTAAGCCCAGATCAAGAGGTTACAAAACAAATCAGCCCTTCTAAAAGTAGTCAAAAGTTAAACAGCTCATTTTTAAATGTGCTTTAAAAGGGGAGAACTGAAATAGAACCGACAGAAGAAAAGGCTTTCCTGATCATTATGAGCAATGGCAAACTATTACAGGCGGTCTGCAGGTAGGCTGCAGAAATGGAGATGGATGTGTTGTACTGTAACCTTATTGGAATAATAAGGGACAGTGGGAGCAATGATTAAAAGCATCAGACAGCATCAGTTCCTCATTAAAATGGGCCATCAGTCAGCACACAGCCTCAATACACCAAAACCCACTTCTGAGCTTCAGGCTCACACAGAGGCAGTTTTTTTTATTATCATTATTATTTTCAACACACCTACCAGTCCATGCTGCTGCAAGCACATTTCATGGACATTCGTATGCGCTGAAGTAAAACTTACATAATTCCTGATTTAACCAAAGAAAGACATTGTGAAAATGACATTTATAAACTCATTAAAAAGTGACAGAGAGCGGCCGTATACCATTTAAAACAGCGCAGGACATACATTCTGGTGTGTTCTTTCAAGCTATGCAGTACTGTGAAATTTTCCTGAAAAATCAACATTGACAAGGCACATACTACAGTAATCCATTAACTTAATTGACCTTCCATCAGTGTAAACCTCCATGAACTCAATTATGGTTGAATAAAATTTTCACAATCCTTTCAAGGTGAACCTGTACTGGCTGAATGGTTCATTGTAAACAAATACAGTAAACATATTTTTTCAACCATGATTTACACTCCTTGTCTCTGAATTGCCAACAATTCATTGACACAATATGATATCATTGAGCATCAGTTATTTCACAAAGCATATTGTAATCAATGTAGGAGACAAACATTTTATTGTCCTCATAATGTCCACAGCTTTCACTCATTTTGGTATATAAATTCCCCTTTGCAGGTATAAAAACATTGTTAAATTATAATTGTTGTAAATGTCTGACTTCCTAGCAGGATTTCAAATGATCATTATAAACATCTCCTTACATTCGACTTTTCTAAATCTCTCGCACGACCACATACTTGCATTGACCTCAAAGCCCATCAGTACGATTTTCATATCCAATCAAGTTTAAGTTCTCATTTGCCACAGCATCCACTATCCATTCAGGAGGATCAGGACATGCATACAGTACATTTTCTTCCCAGTCATGTGATTGGGGTTGCTTATATAGTGTACATGGGTCTGGAGGAACAAACTCCAAACAACACCTTCACGGACAGGTCAGCAATGGCAGGAGCCCAGCTCTGTCCCGTCCCCAAATAACACCCGACATAAATGTGCCCCATACTGAAGAGCTGCTACACTGACACAATACCAGACTCAATACCACAGAGGCTATCCATGCACTTGAGCTGAGGATGATACAGGCATAAAGCCCTTCCATGCCCAAGAACAGAGTCTTGGCAGATACTAGACCATGGAGCTTCTTAATGCACTAAAACGGTGCCTTAGTAGACATACAGTAGTTACACAAAATATAAAAATTGAAGGTTGTATTAGCATATTTTACCATTTACTTCGACATGTCATAGAGTTTGCCATATTGGAACAGTAGAAATGCACTCGTAAACTACAGATGCAGGCTTCCTCAGGAAAAAAAATATGTAGCTCTGTCTATAATAATTATTAACTTTTTTTTTTAAACTAAATTGGTTTGTTTTGCAAGCCCAAAACAGATATTTTCAAAAACTTTCTAATACATCTACTACACACTCACCCTGCAAGTGTTCTTGATGTCTGTTCCTTTTTAACATTTTTAATCAATTGCTTATCTTTCTGTGCAGGTTTGATAATTTACTCTGTGCATGAGTTCTAGCATAAATTTCAAGTCTCCCCAGAGGATGTACACCTCTTTACAGTTTACTCCAGCTAAACACTACTATCAGAACTGTTCAAGTCTATTTTCTAGGTGCTTACAGGATCTTTGGAAAATAAATTTTAATGTCCACTGTATTATTGCTGCATGCCCTTCAGATCTAACAAGCAAGAGTGAAAAATTATTCTAATTAATTAGCCCATATCCAAATGAATGGCCACATGTCACACAAAAAGGAGTGCAAGCAGCTGACCTGATGGTTAACCCTTATGGTTTTTAAAGGAGTCGTATTATACCCATTTCCCAGATTAATATTTTGATATTTTTGCTCTATTTACAAATATTTGCTTTTTTTTAATGGTCAACAAGCTCCTAGTTACAGCAGTACAGACTGTGCGTTCTGCACCTCAGACTCACTAAGTCTGAAACGGGTTGTTTTGGTGCCTGTCTCTTTGAGGCCCACTCCCTCAAAGCCCACTCAGTCGTGATTGGCCAAACACAGTCAAGGAAGCAGTGCTCCATGAAAATGAAGGAAACACAATAAAAATTAAAGGTTGCTCCACTGAGGAATAAAGGTAAAAATTGATTTCAACCACTGATTCTTCACTTTTTTTTCCTTTGAAAATCCATACAAAGGGAATTTGCTTTCACACTGAAGAATTGACATTTTCTTTAAATAAAACTACAAACAAACCAAACTTTTCCTGGCCTCAGCACTACCCAGCTTTGTTCAAAGGCATGCCAAACTAGCCACTAGTTGGGCATTATGCAAATAATGTACGAAAGAAAGGCAGGAATATAAACGGGGCATTTCAGGATAGTTAAAAGCTGACTGGAGAGAATGACTCCCTTTGGTGTGGCTCTTGGGCTTTGTATCTGTGCAGATAATATACATGCATTCTAGTGCATTATTTACATGCACAAGACTACATACACTGAAGAAAAGGGAAAACTCAAAAAAAGCATAATATGTCACCTTTAACCCCTCCGTGCAGATTTAGACGCCGGCGTCCTTAAATTCTGACATTTGATTGCTATATAATTCTGCAATTTAATTTTCAAATGTCTTACTTTAGTTGAATAATTTTCCACAGTCTCTGTGACACAAATACTGAGTTATAATGCCTTAAATAGGCTCATGTGTCAGTTTAGAATAAATGTTGGACCCAAATGCAGGAAAAGAGGTCTTTAATGACAAAATCTTCACCAGAAAAAAAAATGTTTAGTGCGAACAAAAAAGTTCCAGACACAAAAAAAAAAAAAAAAAACGCGGGAAGCCAACTGAAATAATCTCAGTGCAAAAACTAGGAAATCCAGAGAGCAGGTCTTACAAAAAAAACAGAACTAATATTGTGGCTAGAACAAGTTTCCTCAAACAAAGCTGCAACAATCTGACAGAGAGTGAAACCAGGTAAGGGAACTGAATAGGCAGGCCTAATGTGAGAATAAAGAACAGGTGTGAGCAAAACATGGCAGGGAGGAGACAACGACAGGAAATGAAGACTCAGCCATAGAGGTAAATGGTATCAAAATAAAGGTGCAAAAAGACTGGGAGATTATTCAAAATAAAAGTCCTAAGCAGGGTCCAGACATCATGCACAACAGGAAAAATTGGTGTTATTTGTATTCTGCGCAAAGGGGTTAACCTGGGTAAGCTTGCTAGCTTGCAATGGTTAACAATATGTTTGATTACATGAACCTGCTTTCATGTTTGTGTATTAGCTTTCATGTTCTTTTCTTTTTTCTTTTTTTTTTTAAAAATACCACTGTTAAACTGACTGTTTAAAACTTTCTGTCCCCTTCAGTTTCTGATATAGACCAGGGCTTAACAAAATACAGAACAGGGCTGTGGTGAAACCTCATAGTTTGAGATGAGCAACTAATTCTTGCCTATGAAGTTCAATGAGTTTAAATTACCAAAGATAGATCTGTAACACCCATGGGATGAAAAATGTGAATACTGTGTGATACCACACGCAAGATTGGTGGAACTTCATGGTAATAACTAATGTAAATATAGGTAGGAAAGCTTTTTCAATTGCCTGACAGAATGGTTTATGTCATTGAATTAAGTCCAAAGAGATTTAAATGATCCTTTCAGTAATTCATATATGTTTAATGGCCTACAGAACCAGCCGGTCTGTTTCATTAAGGCTAAATATGTATGTTTCGAGTCTTGAAAATTCTGCATCATATTCACAATAAGCTTGGAAGCAAGGGAATAGAATGGAGAGGAAAGGGAATGCAGGAAAACATTATGATTTATGAGTTATGGCATCTTCTGACCAAATCACACCTACAGTATAAATCAAGCCACACAGTCCAGCCTGCAACTGACCACGCTGCTATTGCACCAGCGCTACTGCGAGGATAGACCCTATATTTATCAAAAATAAGATTCATTTGCTTTTCTGATAAACACACATACATAATCAGCCATCATAAATATTATTTTATTTACATCTACAAACATTCTTAGACTTACAGAGCATGCCTCTGAAGTTCTATAGGTATAAATAGAAAACTAGTATAGTCAGTGATACCTAAGTGAGAGGATAGCTGTGTAGGGAGAGCGGTAGGCTGTTATGGGTAAATTTTCAGTTAGGCTGTCATGATGCATGACACGAATGAGCTCAATTTTCGAAACTCCCCAAGAGAAGAAAGTGTTCCGCAGTAATCTTACATAGGGGCTCCCAAGATTTGGCAGTGACATTTCTGTCCTCTGCAGATAACATGAGGCTCAGTGCTTACAGCAGTGAGCTGTGATGCAAAGCCTATAAGAATGCCACCAGCTGTACTTTCAGTTTCTTAGATTTGTCTGCAGTTACATGTGACTATATTTTTAGTATTACAACCTCAATTCTATAAACACTGGGACAGTAAGTAAAATGCAGCTAAAAACAAAATTAAAGAATTTTCACATTTTCTTCTGCTGACATTCAGCTGAAAACTGCACAAAAAAACGAAAGGAGTATTTTGAAGTGCAACATATGGAAACAGAGATCCAGGACTATTGACCAACTGAAGTCTTATATGGAACTTGGAAAAGCGGAACAAATGCCGCTTTTCAAACTCCCAAAGATTTCACACCCCACCGCTAAAAGTACTCACGTCACAAACTGTCCATTTTCAGAAAATTGTGAAAATTGTCTTAGGTAACTACAAAAGATGCTTTCCCTGGAAATGTGACAGACACTTTTAGTGCTTGGCTCTTCAATTAATGTCCTCAGTTGCAAATTGCAGGAAGGTTGTAGTGATGGTGTCTTATGCACTTCCACCCTGTGTGAGTGTACCTGCAGTAAGCCAGAAAAATATGTGTATATACACACACTTTCTTATATATATATATATATATATATATATATATATATATATATATATCAGTGTCAGCTCGTGGACTGGCAACAGGGAAGGCTCAAACAACCCTTGGAATGATTGGTCACGACCTGTTTTCAATCATTCATTTAAATTACCATTAAAGAAACTCCGAGAAATCTCAATATTATCAGGTGTGGCCAGTTTTCATTTATAACGCGTACCTGTCAACTCTCACACATTCGCGTGAGTTAAAAAGGCATATTTACGTTCCTCTGCTGTAGTCAGCAATTATTTAATCAACGCGTATAAGAGATTCTCGCGCAGAATTCAAGTCCTTCTGCAATGGAGGGGTTGGAATCGCATAGAGACATTTCAAATGATCTTATTTCATTTTTACGATTGCAAAACACATGCCGTGCTTCCAACTGCTGAGTAAAGAAAAGCGCGAGAAGTCCGAAGTCGTAATCGGTACGCGTTATAAATGAAATGAAATTTTTTTTTTTTTCAGGAACTTATATTTTATATATCCTCCATTTTTCAATGCGCAGCCACCACGATAGTACTTTACAACATTTCCTCTGAGGAAATATTGCTGTATTCATGGGTGCAATATTCATGATTTTTTGTTTTTTTCAGGCGGAAGCCTTTACATGTATTTTTAAAGGGATATTTCTCAGGAATCCATGCCACAGGTTTGTGATGACAGCAGGTGATGAGATCTGACAGACTGGAGAGTGTGTGGAGATCAGTATTAGCTGGACAGGATCTGGGGCAGAGATATGCTTGATGATGTTAAAAAGAGAGTCTGTAGCAGGAATTTTGTTCTGCTGTCACCATATTCACCTCAGTACGTTCTGTTTTCTCAGCGTTCACCATGGTTCATCCTGTTCCTTTTGGCTTCACCGAGGTTCATTGTGTTCTCTTTGTGTCCATCACAGTTATTTTTGCTCCCTCATTGTTCATCACAGTTCATTCTGCTCTCTCTGCATTCTCCATGGCTGACAGGCAAGGGACCCAGACTCAGGTGCAGACAGAAATTCAGCGTCACAAGCTTTATTTGAGGCACAGGCAAGAGTTAGAGCGGCTAGGCTAGGAATCGAAGGGTTCCTGGATCCCCGGCTCCTCCAGAGAATGTGTCGAAGTGTCCTTGAGCAAGACACTGAACCCCACACTGCTCCTGATGTGCTGGTTGGCTGCTTGCGTGGCAGTCTCAGCCATCAGAGCGAATGAGAAGCAGAATTATAAAGCGCTTTGTGTCATCTGACTCGAACGGCGCAATATGAATTCGGCGCGTTTGCAGTCCATAGTGACGCTACCTGATCACGCATTGATATACAACAATAAAGGAGCCGTTTTTGTCCATATCTGACATTTAAGGTTAGGGTTCGGGATAAAGGTGGGGTTTGTTTCAAACTGATCGTCAAATAAGGATGCCCAAAGCCTCCTTTTTGTTGTATATCAACACTTGGTCCGCTGGTGTCACTATATGATGAGTCAGGATGAGACTGGGCTCAGATATCACAATCAGAGGCCGTTGACAGGCAGAGTGTTGAGAGTCAATCAATACAAATGCCCAGCAAGGGAGTGAACCGAGTCATAAACCAGGAACCAGTACTAGTCATAACCATAAATTTTAACAATACACACAGGGCTGGGCAAGGCAAGGTTAAAGAAAATGTGAACTAAAAGAAATCAGAACTGGGAAGTCTCTCAGGAAACAGAAGGCTCGTGAGTGACTACGCATTCACAGAGACAGACTAGCAAAGTGAATGGGAACTTGTGTTGCAAACAAATCAGGGCAAACAAACTCAAAATAGGTGTGCGGAGAAGAAGCAAGCATGACTTGGTGCGTACTTACAAATGCAGAGATGAAGAAGGTCATCGACAAACAGAATGAGGAGAGCTCTTCCACGGAGTGAATGAAAACAAAAGCATGTGAAAACTAAACGCGGTAACTGGGATAATAACAAAAAAGGAAAAAGGAATACAGAAATAATTATAACAAGAATAAATAAATACAGAAACTCAAAATAAAATGGAAAATAGAATAAACAGATCACGGATTACTGAGAACGTTTCACTCATCAGAGCACTGTGGGGTCAGAATCCCGGGAGAACAGGGAACACGGATGCTAAGATGGCTGTCAGAACTCTTCTGTATTTATCACTTGTTTACTCGCTCCATGACTGGTTTGCATTGCCATCATGGACGGATGTGACCAAGAATGAGGCAGAGGATGGAATGTTTTTTTTTTTTAAACATTTAACGCATTTGTCATTACATATCAGGCTGCAACTGGACACCAGCTGTGTTGCTGGTTCACAGCTCAGGCGAAAACTCCCTGCTAGTTGTTGAAAGGGTTGAAAGCAAGATGTCCTGCTGTGAAAAATTCTGCCTGAACAGTTAGCTGACACCTTTATACAGCTGACCCATCAAAGACAGGTTAGTTATTCAGAGGTGTGCAAAATTCTGACTTGTGCCACTATTACTAGGATGCCAAGCATAAGCAAATAAATAAGATATATAGTTCTAATATGCATTCTTTTGTAAGTGCATTCCGAGATCTACGCTACTACCAACTACAAGTGGCACCAGCAGTTTAAATGAAAATATTTGGTCATGTCTGTGTCCATCTGATAAGCAGTCAAAGACAGGTAGACAAAGAGAGTATGTCACCAATGCGGCGAGTTTGTCACAGAGAGTCAGATACAGAACATTTGTTTCTGACAGGCAGACACAGAAAGTTTGTCACTGACAGGCACACAGTTTTTCACAGTTACAGAGAGTTTGTCACAGAGAGTCAGATACAGAAAGTTTGTTACTAACAAACAGAGGCATTTGTTCACAGGAACAGAGAGTTTGTCACTGACAGGCAGAGATAATTTTTCACAGGTGCAGAGAGTTTAACACAGAGAGGTAGACACAGAGATTTTTTTCTTTCACACATCAAGAGTTTCTCTCAGAGAGGCAGACAGGTTTTCACAGAGAGGCAGACAAAGAGTTTGTCACAGATGCAAAAGTTTGTCAAATCAGACACAGAGAGTTTATCACAGATGCAAAAGTTTGTCACAGAGAGGCAGACACAAAGAGTTCGTCACAGATGCAAAAGTTTGTCACAGAGAGGCAGACACAGAGAGTTTGTCACAGATGCAGAAGTTCGTCACAGAGAGGCAGACACAGAGAGTTTGTCACAGATGCAAAAGTTTGTCACAGAGAGGCAGACACAGAGAGTTTGTCACAGATGCAGAAGTTCGTCACAGAGAGGCTGACACAGAGAGTTTGTCACAGATGCAGAAGTTCGTCACAGAGAGGCAGACACAGAGAGTTTGTCACAGATGCAGAGGTTTGTCACAGAGAGGCAGACACAGAGAGTTTGTCACAGATGCAGAAGTTCGTCACAGAGAGGCAGACGCAGAGAGTTTGTCACAGATGCAAAAGTTTGTCACAGAGAGGCAGACACAGAGAGTTTGTCACAGATAAAGAAGTTCGTCACAGAGAGGCAGACACAGAGAGTTTGTCACAGATGCAAAAGTTTGTCACAGAGAGGCAGACACAGAGAGTTTGTCACAGATGCAGAAGTTCGTCACCGAGAGGCAGACACAGAGAGTTAGTCACAGAGAAACATAGAAAGGTTGTCAAAGACACCGAGAGTTTGTTACTGGGAGGCAGACACAGAGAGTTTGTCACCGAGAGGCAGAAACAGTGAAGCCACAACGCTGAGCCAGCTGAGGTGTCCTATCTGCAGCAGCCACATCAAAAATTCAGTCAGGGAGGAAACTGTTATTTGTGCATTTCAACAGATTCCACAAATAAACCTGCTCTACTGCTGACGTTAAGAATAAGGCGAGTGTGTAAGAATGGGGAGTGTGAGATGGTAAGAGTGTCTAAAAACTTCAGGTATTATTGCTTTGGAAACCATGGACCAGCACTGTTTTATATGTGACATGTTGCCATTTGATGTCAAATTCCTCACCTGCATTGCTGCTTTTTAGATACAGTTTCAATTACTTCGCCGCTAAAATATCAATTTAGTGTTTCCCTTATTTTGTTGTAGGCATATGATATGATATGATATGATTTTGTACACATTCTATGCTAAACAAAACTGCTAAATGAATTGAAAAAACATAAATGGGAGGAATTATTTGTGTATTTGCGTATGCTGGTGCTGTTTGTTGGTTTTTTTACTACCGGATTAAAAAAATTCAACTGTTGCTCCTAAAAGAATATGACTAAAGCCCAACTGTCCCGTTCGGTTTTACGGAGCGGAAAGACTTTAAAATAAAACAAAGAGAGGGAATGTTGGCCATAATTTATACTCGTATTTGCTCAGTGATTCACTTTGGGATCATTGCATTTTGTGTTAAATGTTTAGAAACTGTTTCCACTGGCCTAACTCTGGACCTCAGCTTAAATTCTCTGGAAAAGTTATATCCTGACTTTACTGGGCCAGAGCTAACACCGCTCTGATGTTGACTGTGAGATAGTAAACACGATGGAGTCACTCACATCAGCCATCGATTTAAACAGCAGCCTCTGAATTAATGTCATACTGGTGAACTCCCTGAGAAATGTTCTCTGGAATATAAATATTTTAGTGCTCATTTCTTCCAAAACTGAAAGGAAACAAACAAAAGCAAATATAAACACAAGGGGTGGGGGCCATGGTTGCTTGACTCAAACCCTGGTTTTCCTTGGTTGTTTTTCCATGTCGCGCAGTGCATGCATAATGCAAATGGAGATCTCAGTGCTTCAGATATCACATGCTCACGTGAGACCATGAGAAGTGCCCCGCTTTGTCTCTCAGGGAAAGGAAATTAAGATCAAATTTGATCCGTTTAGACCTACCTATGCCAAGAACACCGTACCATAAGCGACAGGGCTGTTCGGACATTACTGTGCGCTTACGCAGGAAAGACAGGAGTACTTCATTATTCATAACACTGAACACATGCAGTATGAACAGAAGTGAAACAGCAGAAAGACCGGTGGCGGCTCGTGAACTGGCAATAGGGGAAGCTCAAACAATCCCTTAAAATTAATGACTGGTCATGACCTGATTTCAATCATTCATTTAAATTACCATAACAGAAACTCAGAAAACTCTTTACATTATCAGATGTGGCCAGTTCTCATTTATAACGCATACTGATTACGACTCCAGACTTCTCACGCTTTTATTTACTCAGGGGTTGGGGTTGGAAGCAATGCATTTGTTTCATGATCGTTTAAATGAAATAAGATAATTTGAAACGTCTTTATGCAGTTAAACCCCTCCCTGCACAAGTACTTAAATTCCACGCGAAAATCTCTTACATACGCGTCGATAGAATAATTGCTGTCTACAGCGGAGGAACGTAAAAATGCCACTTAAACTCATGCCGAATGCGTGACAGTCGACTGGTATGCGTTATTAATGGAAACTGGCCGCATCAGATAATGAGTTTTTGGAGTTTCTGTTAGTAATTTAATGAATGATTGAAAACAGGTCATGAACAATCATTAACTTTAAGGGATTGTTTGAGCTTCCCCTGTTGCCAATTCACGAGCCGCCACTAAGAAAGACCTTCCAAAAGAGTTGAGTAGTTTTCACATGTTTATGTCATAAACATCCTTAATATGCATACTTATGGTGTACTTGGAAGTGACTGCATTACTCAAGGCATCTTAGCTAGTATGGAAAAGATGACCATATGAAGGACAAATATTTATACTACTTATAGTGAGATACAACTTTTTTCATTCTCTTTCTCTCTTCCTCTCACACACACACAAAAGAAAATATAAAAAATGATTGCCATTTTCAGATCATGAAAAACAATTTTTAAGTAATAAAATGGATTTTTGCTGAAATTAGCCACTAAAAGAAAAACCTATCGCTGTATTCTTAAAGACGGTGTAATTCATTAAATGGTGCCATGCTTTAGTGGGGCCAGGAATTGAGAATGTATATAATTTCAATCGGAAAATAAAATGGAGTCGAAGCATTCAGCACTTGAGAAATCCCATGGTACCTGAAACCTATTTTCTTCGTCAATAAAGCAAGCTGCTATGTGTTTGAGTCTCAGGACTTATCAATCCTTCCTTTCCAGGCCATCTTCCAAACATCATTTAAATTATATTGATTACTCAGAATGGGATCCATCCCTTCTTATATAAATAGACTGAGACTGAAAAGTCGTTATTACCCCAGTTGCCGCTGACATTTTGAACTAGAGAGCAGATACAGTGAATGTATTGAAAGGTTCACAAGTAAAAAAAAAAAAACTATTAATAAACCCTTATGTAATGAATGTTATTCTGTCCTATTTAATAACATAGAGGCAGTGAATGTCATGTTAGCAATATTATAATACAGGTAGTATTTCATCACACAAAAAAATGCATTAAGCACAAGCACAAACATCTCCTCAAATGAAATATAAATCCCCCCTAGGTGCAAGCTAGTATATGGCTGGGCTGCCAAATGCTGTATGAGAATATGGGCCCAAGGAAAAGGTGCTAAATGAGGCAAAGCTCACGCAATTACAGTGGGGTGCACAAATTTGGGCATCCCTTGTTTAAATGTCAGTTACAATTAATCTCCAAGCGATTGAAACCAAACCTGAACACTAAATGCGAATAAGTTAAATACGACACATTTCATCACATTTTAAAGCAAAAAATAATTTTTATTTTTAACTTTCTACAGGTTCAAAATTATAAAACAAAGGAAAGGGCCTTGTTCAAAAGTTTGGGAACCCAGCCAGCTAGTACTTTGTAACTCCTCCTCAGGCAGCTATAACAGCTTGCAAATGCTTCCTGTTGCCAGCTAAGAGTCTTTCACTTCTTTTCTTTGGAATTTTTCCCCATTCTTCCTGACAGATCACCTCTAACTCAGAAATATTCTTCAGCCGTCTTGCATGCATGGCATGTTTGAGGTCTCTCCGCAGATTTTCAATAATATTCAAGTCTGGGGACTATGATGGCCATTCCAAAACCTTCATCTGTCTTTCCTGTGTTGTGGTTTTCTTTCAGACATATTTTCATATTATGAGGTTCCCCCATCCCAAAATGGAGAGACACATTCTTCAGACAATAAGGCTTTATTGTGACATGTTGATGAATATAAAGCCGAGTTCTTTTTGAGCAAGAACTGACCTCTCACTTTTCATACCCAGTTTTGATATAGTATTGGGCTCTGTCCATCCGTCCGCACGTCCGTACGACACATAAAATTGAGGCGGCGGGGGATATAGCCATTTTAGTGTTATACCTTTTGTTATACCTTCATCACAGGATATATCTTCCAAATATGGTCTGTCTGCCTTCTCATTCTGACGCTACAACTGGACAGGCAAACCAAAACACTGCCAACTAACCTTGAAAACTTCAAGCAAAGATAAGGATGCACATCCCTAAAAAGGACTGGAACATTTTACAGTTGAGAGAGGAAAAATACAGTCAGATGAATAGCATACAAGTAGATACATAAATGATTCAATTGATTGTTTTTTTCAGTAACAGCTTTACTGAACAAATATTGATCAAAGCTACACCTGATTATGTTTTTGAATCAACTAAACAGAAGCCTGCTCGACACTCAAGACAGCAACATCAAATGAGCGAGAAGAATAAGCGACTGAATGTGCTATACGCACATGTGATGTCAGGGCCATGATTTGTGATCATGTGACTCGCAGGAAATGGTTATAATGGCGGCCTCCGTGGAGAGCTTTGACAGTTCAGCGAAAAAGTGTCATAATATCAAAATGGCTGGAGAGATGTTACTGATTTTTTTCGTGGTAGGCTTAGAAAACGATACTTCGTTGAAATATAGTGTTTTATTAGGTATGTTCAATGACTGGAGTGTCCCTATAAGGAGTTTTACGTTCTCTGTAGTTGCAGTGGCAGACTGTACCAGACAACACAACACAGTTCCTCAAAATTCAGCTGCCCCCATCTTGGAGGTTTAATTGATGAGTTTCCTTCAAGATAAATACCTTGGAGAGACAAGTATCGTCTCTGCAAGGTCACATCATCTGTTCGAGATTTATCGTTCCAGAGCTGCATTTGTTGTCGCCCACCTCTCAGTGAGACCCAGTGTAGAAACATTTCAGCGCCATTCTGCTGATTTCGGCGAAGTACTCCTTCCATCTTGATGCAACCACTGACATACCACCACTCTTCGAAGTTTTTCTAAATACGAGCTTTTAAATGATACTTTTAATTAATTAAACTTTCATTTTAGTTCCTCTAATTCCCAATTCCTCAGATTATGAAGCAGAAAAATTAGCAAACAGGAGTTTCAATGATCTCAATATTAAAGTCAATAGTCATTTTCACTCTGCCTCAGATGGCTATTTAATCGTTTGGCAGAGGATTTAATGAAGTTGAACAAAATTGTATTTCCCATGGAGAGAACAGAGCCCCATTATTGTACAGACATGGATTACAAACCAACAGTCTCATAAATGATACTTGCCACAGCACATTCCTCCAGATTTGCGGAGGAATCAGTGAAATGTAAAGTGAAATGCAGTACCCAGTGCTGCTGAAACTGCGGTGCGTTAATATTGGTTTAATGCTCCCTATTTTACTGCTGACAGAAAGATAGCTGGCAAGCACTGGTGAAAAAGCTAACTGAGTGAGCATTGCGCCCAAATCAGCCTTGTTTTTTTTAAGTGTATAAAAAAAATTATAATATGATGATGACCCCAAAACATTAGTGATCCTCCTCCAAAAGGTCAAAGGTCACCAAAGGCTCAAAGTTTCCTGACTGTGCCAGATACCATTCCTGTAAACGAGATAATAAAGTCATAGCTATTCAGCAAACTGTCAGGTTGGCATTTAATGCAATCCTTTACTATCATGATTCACTGGAGTCTAATGAGTTTGGTGACTGTCGCTTCAAATGCCAAAGATTGCTGAGGGATGAAAGTTGCATTAACATTGCATTTACAAGTTAATTTAGCAGGTTAGTACACACGGCGCCATTGTGAAATTTCAAAAATCCTGAATGCCTTGACATCCCCGAATGTTCATAGGTCAATATGTGTCCAGCAAGACGATAGAGCCATGTCACACAACGCCCAAAATATACCAATGTCCTGTCCCACTTTGCACATGGATGCAAGGACCCATTCAGTGCTGATTACCACTTTCATTTTTATTAGTTTCGAAATGTTTGCCTGCTCAACTTACTTCACAAGTATTTCACAGTTTATGAACAGCTGTGTCCTAATTCATGCGTAGCAGAAGGAAATCACCTTGCGCATTATATCATTTGAACTTGATTCATTCAGAACCCTCCAACAGTTCTATTTTAGATTTGTAATATTTATTTGCTTAAACATCTAAAAGTATTCTTCAATAAGCAATAATACCAATTTATACACAGTTTAAAGGAGCAAATGTTTCTAGAGCCAATTTATCACATTAAATCTGCTGATATAACACTGTTCCAAATTCTTAAGAAGTACACAACTCAAAAAAGAAATAAAAAACTATTTTCTTTAACATACCTCTGTGTCTAACCCCCAAGCATTAACTCTAGAATACAAGGACGGAAATGCAACAATTCCAACATACAATGTTTCATCAATGGAGAACAGATTCTGAGTGGGACTGCATCCAATCAATTTATGTTTAATCAATCAATTATAGGCCCACTGAGGAACACTGCACTTCACCAATGCAGAGTTTACATTAGATGAGGATTCAAATGCACACAGTATTGATTTCAAGAGATACCGCAATGTAAACTGTTTTATTGTGTAAGAAAATGGAAAATAGTCATTAAATCGTAAAGAAAATATTGTTTATTACCTATTCATTTTTCTTTCATATCAGAACCCCGCGCTGCAGCCATATTTTCCAGCATTTTTAATACTTTTTGCATTAATTTTTAAAAGCACAGCTGTTCTGTCGGTTTTCACTTTCGAATTTTGATATTTCAGCAAAGTCTGATTTAATGTATATTTTAATGCATTTCATTTTAGCCGTGGACAGGCATTAATAAAACATGTCAGCTGGGCTCTGAAGTCTGTAATGGGGTGGAGAGAGGAAAGTGATTTACACGGTCAGGGATGCAGATGCAAAGTGTGGCTCTCAGAAGATGGCCGCCGCTGATGTGCTCTCTCAGGATTCGCCAGAATCCGGTGCAAGAAAAAGTCAGGTACACACACTGGAGACAAGTGAGAACAAGGGTTTGGCTTTCATCTCCTCAGAGTGTAAATCTTCACATGTTCAGTCTTAGGTTACTCTGGGGAACAGAGTCTACTGCACGTCAATGGATTTGTTTAAAGTGTGATATAAAAACTTGATTCATGAATTGCACCTTTACCTTCTGCCCAGTGAAACATTGGCAAATTCACTTTTGTCTCTTTTAATTTTTTTTTTGTTTGTAATTATTTTGTGGGCTGTGATGCCGTAAGCAACCGAAACACAGCGTCAATGGCAATTCATATTATCCCTATAATGTTCGCCATAAAACACAAACGCAGGTAGAATTAGGAACCTCCGCCTCGGAGGGAAGTGAGGAATCTTGCAATGGAGCACGTCCGTCCAGCCGTCCTGTCCCTCCATCTAGAGTAAGGACGTTCAGAAACATATTTACCTAGATGAATGAAATTTTGTGTGTGTTTCTCATTTTGACCTTGATTTGGTTGGAAAATGGGGTTCTGTGGTAGCGGGGGATATTGATGACAATGTCCTCCTGTTCATCACATCTGAATTATACTGATCGTTAATACTTACCACCAAAGAGGAATCATCCTGAGGCAGTGCAGCACTACTGCACAGAATGCAATATTAATAAGCTTAACCGATTGTTCTTGTGCAGTTGAAATTGACCCTAAAGGTTGCTCAGGTTATCCATGAATAGCCAGCAGCAGACTGGTTGCCTGACCAGAGTCTGGGAGTGAAGTAGGTGGAAACAGCACTGTAAGTGCACTTCAGTCTTTCTCTGGGGGAAATGCTTGCGTGTTCCTCTGAGTTAGTGACACACCGTCAGGTCCCACCAGGCTGAAAGTCCCATTTGAAAAGCCTCATGTATTATATATCAATGTCCTTTGCATATACCCAATGTCAAGGGAAATTAGCTTTGCTCGCTCACAGTACATGACGTTCATTTAAACAGCTAGCGCTCCTCTTGACGCAATTTAGGCTGACAGATACCTGCCACCATAGGGAACAATAGAAGCACCCAGAATTTCTTCATCTGCCATTTCAATATTTCTATGTCCTGGAAGAACTTTTCAGAACTGAAACATCTGTCAAAACAGAGAGCTCATCATAATCATTTTTTTCCTTCATAATTATGATCGTCACTTAATACATCAAGTACTCTTAAGTATATGATACCAGAAAACAGTTTTGTTATGATGTTATTTTCTCTAACTATTAAGTAAACTGGCAGTCACATTATGGCTCCTTCCACAAATATTTTCCCCCTGATTCGCCCCATAAATTGGCTTGTTTTCCACTTTGTACCGAATGCTCTGAAATTAAATTTGCAGCCTCATCTCCTGCATACAGTAAAAGGAGACTTTGAAATGCCCCTCCACTCTTTTAATGAAATTATTCAGAAAAAAACCCCAGCTGAAATCGCCGCAGGTGATGTCAAATTATCTGTAAATTCACCAGAGTAAAAAATAATTAAAGCAGGCCTTTTAATCAATCAAAATTTGCAAGAACTTCATGTTTCAAAATTAAATTTTATACTAACTGTTTTAAAATGTCACAGTAAGACACCTTCAAGTTAAACCTACTGCTGAATTGATTTATCAGTGACAAACAAAAATATTGCCGTCTTACAAACTAATTATTATGATCATTTATTGTCACTAGGGCCATCGTCATATTTTATCAACTTCAAAATAATGTCCCCAAGGCCTTGCAAACTTACCTTAAATGGCAAAATAATAATCTGATTTTCAATATGATCCAGGACTAAAGTAGATGGTTGGGTCTCTTGGCTCCACATTGGAAGCTATTATGAACCAATAAGCGAGTTCGATATTACGATGTATGCATGCGCGATTTTAGTCGGAGCACTTCCGGGGCAGAGTCAGTGGCCCTCATTTATCAAACGTGCGTACACCAAAAAATGGGTGCACACCAATTCTCCAGCAAGGATCGGCATTTATTAATCTGAACGTAAGTGAACGGTCCGCAAAAATCTCACGCCAGGTATGACCAGGCATACGCTCATTTGAGACCAGCATAAAACATGAAGGAACGAGTGCAGCAGTCAAAATGATTAATAAACCATATGCAGCGACGCGGATGCCATGCTGTTGTTCTTATGAGTAAAATTAATAAATAGGCTAAATAAATAAATAGGACACCTGTGTTGAGAAATTAATTAAACTTATATTTTGTGACAACCTGCTTGTCAGGCCAGACAGTGGACAATTACTGTGATGGGCTATGTCAGATGCTCATCCAGTCAGATGTATACTGAACAACAAAAGAAATCCAAGTTAATTAAAGGCAGACTGAAAAATATGTTTGCGCGTAATTATTTTAGAAAATCAAATGTATTATTAGGGCATGTACATTTAGGCTCGTTTCATCAAACTTTTCTTTCTTTTGCGGTCACTTTGACTGAGTAACCATAAGAGTACATTAACTAACTAGCTAACTTGGGTTTCTTTTGTTGCTCAGTATATATTATAAAGGCTTACAGACACATTCACTGTGATCACATTTTGATAATGGCTGATCTTCTATTGTTAGAGGAATACGCTTCTGTCCGACGTGTGAGGACCTTTCGGCAAGGAGAAGATCTCCTCCGGGAAAGTGACGAGTGGCTGCTTGTATTGTGGGGTACCCAATAAAATGTCATGGAGTAATACTAATAAAAGTGCAATGAAGAGTGATCTCTGCAGACTGCATTTTAACAATTACCCTTATGCAGCTCCGATCTGGGCAATTGAGACTCACCGCCTCATATTCCCACGATAGAGGGGGAGTCCATCAGTGCAGCCACAAGCCCCTCGAATGGTAACAGCTGGAGTTTTGACTCTGGTTGGCCTCCTCCGGTCCCTGTGTTGCTGCGTCTGAGTGCAGCAACCCAATGGGTGATCTTAAAATTGGACCACTTTTTTTCCACCTACATGTAAAGAATTTAGATTGTCAGCTATGTAGGCGATATGACATGAAATATCATGCATCTATAAATTGAATTTATTAGTGAATTAAATCAAACCTCTGCTGCACTCTGGTTTTCCACCCCAACAGTGTTTACCGCAGCAGCAATAGTTTTCCAAACTACAGCCTTCTGGGCTCCATTGATTCCACTCTTCAGGCTTCCAGTGCCTTTTTGTAATGGAAACAAGCACTTACCTCGCAGCAACACACGGCGATAGATGCAGAGCGGTTCATAATCAGGTGATGCAGTTTGTGGATTTCATTATCTGATCGGTGGCCTCTCTTAAAATATTCACTTTTTTGCAGCAAAGACAAGAGCGACGAGCTCATCCATTTGTCCACTTACTTTCAGATTCCTTTTACCAGTAACGTGCTGTCAGATGTCAGGAAGGCCTTCAGTAACATCACCCTTTCCCGCATAATTGCTCTTAAGCTGTTTGCGATCAAGTTTGCCTGATTAACAATTAAGCAATTTATTAACTGAACAACGACCACCGATGCATGACATGTAATGATAAAGAAATGCTAATGACAAAGCAATTGCCTATTGGCTATGTTAATACAGTATAATTGATGTGACTCAGCAAGGATGACAATCTGCAAAAAAATCTGAAACATTCGTGGACTTTGCAGCAATTATTTTCGCCATCACTCAGCTGTGCATCATACCTAACAGCGCACTTTAGCTGTCTCTACATTCAGACTGTAGAATGGATTCTCATGGCGAATTGATCAATGAGCCCAGCAAACTAATCTACACAAATCTATGCTGTTTCATGTGCTACAGGAGGGCAGAAATTATGAAGACATATTGACATTTTTTGTTTTCATTGATGTGCGGAAGAAAACACCGCATAATTTTGTAGTGCAATGTATAACAAGGCTTTCAAAAATAAATAAGACTTTCATCGGGTCTACCAATCAGTCTGAGCAACTGGGGCTAATAAGGAGAGGTAAACTGTGAGAGGTGTAGGTATTTAAACAGTGAAAGGTGAGGGTTATTGCTGGCCCTGTTTCCAGCCGCCACTGCATTAGTGTGTAAAAATGTCAAGACAACATCCATTCAAAAAAATTTTGTTTAATTTCATGAGCTGCTGTAATGGCAGCAGCCTTGTTGCTGATGACACACCACGTTGCTAGGGAATGCGCAGTATATGCATTTGCAATTTTAAATATGAATGTTAAATTCTTGAGTTATAGTATTGATTTTCACTCGTTCTTGCCAACCTCGCCTTTACGCATGTCTGGATTTGACGCCAGTATTTATAAACAAGAAGAATTGCTATATTGGATTTCTGATGTGTAAAAACAAACTAGCAAAACACATTCACACAATTTTACTGAATGGTGGTAACTTGCTTCCAACCACATGCATGCAACCACCGTAAGCATTACAGAACAAGGTATTTAAAAAAATAAATAAATAAAAATACGACTGACCAACCGACGCTGATTCTCAAAACAAGGTCCGATTACACCCAACAGAGATATTTTTAAGGATGGCCTCAATTAGATATCCTCTCACCTCTCTTATACCACTCCCCATTTGCCCCCAAAACTAGCTGCATTTTTTGGGCAATGGGTTCAACAAGGTACTGAAAAATTCCTGAAAGATTCTGGTCCATGATGACAAAATAGCATCACTCAGTTGCTGTAGATTTGTCGGCTGCTCAGTCATGCTGTGAATCTCGCATTTAACCACACCCAAATGGTGCCCCATTGGAGTGCACTGAAGTCAGTCTCATGTTGGCGGAACAGCTAAAAATGCTCTGTGATATGGCCCATTATTTTGATGAAAGTGGCCATTTAATTAAACTATAAACTATTAGAAGATGAAGATGATTAACTATTGAAAAATTGATTGACTTAATTGCATAGATTAATCAATTGAATGACTCAGTGGCCAGGCCAGCAGGGGTGCTAAGACCCATCCGTTTTTGTCGGCAATTAGTAGTTCTCAATCATTTTCCTTTATTGACGCGATTTCCAATAATCTTAATTGGCAACTGAAGACAAGGTTTCTCTCCATATGCGATGTAACAGCGATGAAATCATGGGCTAAATTCAGTACAGAAAAATAATTTAGCTTCTTAATAGGCAGATGCGTCGCGAAGTTCACTCTTGGTATTGTGTGGCTTGGAAAAAAAAAGTGGCATTCGGCAGTTAAATAGGCTATAAACAGCCTGCGGCTCAAGCTATTTAGCTACACTCCTGCCTCACAGCAAGAAGGTTGTGGGTTCGAATCCGGCCTGGGGCCTTTCTGTGTGGAGTTTGCATGTTCTCCCCGTGTTCGCGTGGGTTTTCTCCGGGTACTACGGTTTCCCCCACCCACAAAACATGCAATACATAGGAAACAACGTCGCTGGTAGCCACGCTTCCGTCAGTCTGCCCCAGGGCAGCTGTTGCTACAAAAATGTAGTTTACTACCATCAGAGCGTGAATGTGTGAGTGAATGAATAATGTATCCTTGTAAAGCGTCTTTGAGTGCCCAGTAAGCAGAAAAGCTCTATATAAAATTATTGCATTATTATTTTTAAAAAAAAAAACACTCTCAGACAATAAGCATTTTATTATAAAAAACATGCAGAGAGATTGGTCTTTGTAAAAACCACCGCAGCCATTTTGAGAGTTCCATGAGCAAAGAATAAAACACAGTTGAAATATTCTATGGCACTGTAACTGCATCATACAGTGAGACAGACTGACAGTAACCTCATCTGAGAATTCAGCCATCCCTCTAAGATGTTTAAACGATGAGTCTCATTCCATGGAGACAGGGAGAAAGATATCATCGGTGGAAGGTCATATTGCCTGTGCATGATTTATACCCCTGGTGTTAACATTACATTTATCACTGCCCTATCCTCTGTGAAACTCTGTGTAATGTGCTTTAAGGGTCCAGCAGCAGAACCTGAACCCTGCCCTTGGGAGCCTTATAAGTGTTATTTTTACCTCAGATTTGAGTCGGCAGTGATACATTACCCCAGTCCCGCTGCTATGCAAGATATATATCTAAATAGGTATCAAACACACACAGCATTCCCGTCTGTGTTTGACGCCTAGTTAGATGTTCTCGTCAGGTCTACACTGTGTGTGTTTGACACCAAGAAGGCTAACAACCTTCTTTTTCCCCACAGCATCTGTTATTGAAGCTTATTCTTGATCCTGACAGTCTTTGGCTGTCTGCTGCTAGCTCAAAATCCATTATACATGTCATTGAACAGCATCCCTCACCTCACGGCACTGACTCCCAGCTTAAAGTAGAGCTGACTTTTTACTCATAATCAATGGTAAATCAAGAACTTTGCTAAGTCTTCGGAGAAGTAGGGAAAAGTGCGGCTTCCAGCTTCATTAAAAAATCAGGTATTAGATTTCAAATCTGGCCTAGATTTGACGGGGTCTCTGATACTGCCTATTTTTTTATATTAAGTAAAAAGTTTTTGATTTAAAAACTTATTGTCTGTTCATTTCTAATGAAACAACCATATTCTGATACTGAAAAGATTTTTTATTTTATTTTAAGGAAATATAATCATTCAGCAATTTGCTGCTACATGAATTGTAAATGAATTTGCGAGCAATATGAATAGATTAATTATTGTCAGTGTTTTCTCTGTATTTATGGAATGTTTAATTTCTAAATTCCTGTTTTTGCAGCTGATTTCCAACAGTGTCTAAACCCCATAAAAGCTAAGGACCCACATATGAGTCCGTCAAATGCAGCTACTGTATTCAAAGCGGTGGAACTTCTGGCCTATTCAACACTGCATTGGAGATCCCAAGGTTTCCAACAAACCCAAATATGTCCAGCTGAATTTCATTGAAATGTCTATAAAATTATATTCAAGATTGGGACATTTTTCTATTTGGTTTAATGCCGTGGCCATAAAAACACGGTATCTTGGGTTTGAAAATTTATCACAATATAAGTGCGATGGAGCTTCCGTGAAGCGTTGCAACTGCCAGATATAGAGTGATATTTTCAAACAATATGAAAGAATATATATTGTTCTGACTTTGAATCTACTTAAGGGAAGACTTAAGAGAAAAATTAGAGTTAGAAGGTAAATACATTTCTTGGTTTTGAATGCATGAAAATATATTATTTCATGGTATTTTGGGCAAAGATGATGTGCTAATATTACTTTTTTTGATTTTTGAATTTAGACTCCAAAGACATTGAGCATCTTCAAACGTGCGTTTATCCGTAATTCATGAAACCGATCCATCCATCCAGCCATTTTCAACCACTTATCCAGGGCTGTATTGTGGGATTAGGAGACTCAGGAAAGTACCCTGGGCATCCCCCACGTAAGCTACTTCCTCCAACTTTTCCTGAGTGATCCCAAGCCATTCCCAGGCCAGCCAGGATATATAATCCCTACAGCATGCCCTGGGTCTGCCTCGGGGCCTCCTCCCAGTTGGACCTGTCCACAAACCCTCAAAAGGGAGGCGTCCAGGAGTGCAATGGTTTTTCTGTGCACGTCAGTATGTGCACTGAAAAATAGTAAAAGGAAAGCGGGATCCAATTGCAAAGAAGCGCTGCAACAAAGGCTTAATAAGGTAAGTACAAAGCAAATAGGAAACATGGCTCCAAAATAAAACAAACAATGGGCTGATTAAACTAAGTCAGCAATATGAAGAGGTTTACACACAATGCGCAAACACGTTATTGCAAAAGCCTTTGCTAAACATGAGCTTTATGACACTTCATACCATAAGGGTGCGGATTCACAACTTGCAGACCATTGGGGGCGTGGCATGACAATGAGGCGGACCAAATGCCTGAACCAGCGGGTGATAGGAGCCATTTGATAAATTTGTATTTATATTTTGAAAGCATAGCATGGTTTAAAGCATGCATGAAGCTTCATGTATTTCTAGTAATGTGTGAAAATTTGCTGCATATTCACCAGATCTTTCTACACATACATGAAACTACCAGGGCATAATTTCAGTATATTCCTTCTCTACAGACATAATTGTGGGGTGGCCAGATCATCAGAAACACTGCTGAAAGTTCCAGCCTTGAGAAGCTCATGATGTAAAGTCTGTGTTAAGACTGGCTCAGACACATACTGTTTGATTCAGTGATGATATTTGAGCTGTGGGTATCCAACCAAGTGCCCATCTGTCCCAGTCGGAGAGCTTTGATGCAAATCTACCATTCTTTTTTTGTCCATTTTTATGGTACTTGGAATATGATGTCATAATTTCTGGCACAGTTTCCCTTACTGCCTTAACTTACCTTTTTATTTTCCCCCCTCACAGCGTTTTTCATTGTTTTTGCTACTGTTGCAAAGGCAATGGGATTGCTTCCATTTCGCTTACAGCCCAGCCCTGTGAAAAACTTATCAAGTCTGCCATAGAAATATGGGAGTTGAAGCATTTTCTGTAAAGAGTTCACTGAAATTGTCTCAATTCTATATTGAATTTGGGAACAGGCAAAAATTATTGTAGTGATGTGCACAGCATTGTAATAACATTGTGAGGATAGTCTTTGCTTCTCATTGGGGTGGAGGAGGGATTAACATGAGTAGTAAACACAGCCGGCTGGCCCATTAGGCAATATAGGCAAATGCTAAGGGCGCCGTGGCGTCTAGGGAGAGCCACAAAATCGGGAAAAAAATTCACCTTCAAGATAATTACGTTCAAAATAGTTATTAATAATAACTCTTAAAATGGAAAAGCTAACATAAATTCAAATGTAAAGCCATGCCCAATTAATATTACTACAAATGATGATACCAAAGAAGCCCCCCCTTCCGGCTGGTACCTGCTTGCTCTCTGTGGGGGGAGGGGCGAATTTATTGATGTGACTCAAGGATTCTTTATGATGTGACCCCAGAGAACTATTTAAACATGTCAAAACGAAGTAAATTGTCCGGAGCACAGGGAAGAAAAAAAAGAAAAGAAGAGGAGGAAAAATGTGAGAGAGAGAGAGGTAAAGTAAAGCAACAGTAATGAAATGAAGCATCGGTTGTACTGCATCAGTTATTTAGCTCAGTTTACTGTTAAGTTGATGACTTGCTTCTGAGTGATTAGCCGCAAGGTATACTAATCAGTAGGGATGCATCCGAATCCATATTCGGCAGGTCAAGAATAATGGCTTTTTGCCGAATGAAGTATTCACCCGAGCATTTTGTGAAAAGTTTGGCTTATTATAATATGTTGACTAAGGGAAACATCTCCTACAAGTGGTTGTGTCTGAAGTTCTCCAGTTCATACTAGATTGGCTACCATCGCTGTCAATCATCCTCACCAGTCATTCAGAATCGATGGCGGTTTCTTAAACCTGTGTTGCTTGTCCTATTAGAGCGAATCTGTTCATTTAGTCATGAACAGGCTACGGTATCGCCTTTAGCCTGTTAGAGTAGTTTGCTGGCTTTGTTCTACTGTCCAGTTGTTGCCGCAATTAAGTTTTAAAACGCTGACTGTATTTCTTTTGATTCGCAGAGTGGATAGACGTTAGAGTGGATTTCTTAAACCTGCATTGGTCTGTGTCTGTGTGCGGGCGCTCAGGAGAAAAATACCTGTGACAGAGTTGGGTAGCTAGCCATCATTGCAGACAGTTTTGCTATGTTCTGAATCCTTTATTTACCACTGAAATATTTACACTGAGTTGCATTGCTTAGTTGTGGCATTCTGTTTAACTAACCAAGTTAGTTTGTGTGTGTGTGTGTGTGTGTGTGTGTGTGTGTGTGCGTGTGTGTGTGTGCGTGTGCGTGTGTGTGTGCATGTGTGCGTGTGCGCTCTGGAGAAAAATTATGCGTGTCTGAGAGTTGAGTGGCGAGCTAGCTCCATTGTTTAGCTTGCATTAAGTCCTGTTCCTCAGTAGCTCAGTTATTTTTATCTCAGAAATTATCCTTTTTGATTTGTCTCTTTTATAATATTTTGGAAAATGGATTCAGACAAACATGCTTGATCCCCCTGTTTGCAGTGCTATTCCCACACCATAAAAAACTTTGCAGTGATATCTGGGAGCACCATAGCCCGATTCGTGCCTCCGAGGGCTTGTTTTAACATTCTGACATTTACTGGCCCAGCGGAGTCACATGCCGTGCCATTGACAAAACCTGCAAAAATGGAAATCGCCAGACACCACTTGTCTTCTACCGCTGCATGTGTCAAACTTTCTTTTGTTTAACCTTGTGTCTGGTATCGGCGTAACAACGACATATCAAAGTTTCGTTCGGCACCAACCATTCATCGTAACCCTCGTTCCGAAGAATAAGTCTAGAAAAGGCAAAACTTCACCCCTGAAATCTAACTTCCTACCTGGAATCATTCACAGGTTTTGTCAATGACACGGCATGTGTCTCTGCTGGGCCCAGTAAATGTCAAAATGTTAAAAGAAGCCCTCAGAGGCACGAATGGGGCTAGGAGCACCAAACAGTCAGTGCAGCAGAACCAACCAAGGTGATCTGCAAACTGTGCAGAGCTTAAGTTACAGGCAAAAATATTAATCACCTGTCAACATCTGCCATGCATAATCACTTGAGTATTGTTTTATTTATAATTTATTACTATTATTATTATTATTTATTAACTTATTTACAGGATTTTTATTTTGTTGTAAGGGTATTTGTATTGTATTTCATATTTTTTGTTTATATTTGTTAAATTGGGTGTTATGTTATCTTATAAATTAAAGACAATGGTAAAAACAATGTTATTTGATTTCTTTTGTCAGCGTATAAATAAATCGCAGATGGAAGGGGGCATCATATAAAATCTCACCCAGGGCGCCACATTGGGTAGGGCCGGCTCTGAGTAAACATGGGGAGAAAAACTGTGAGTGAATCTGTTTAGTCATTTTATCAACATTGGAGACATGATAGCAGCGCACAGTTCTTTAGAATGTGTTAAGAAAGCAAACTGGGGTGGTAGCAAGTTTATGGCCATAAAGATTGTGCTACAGAGGCATCGACGACATATTTTCTGTCCGCTGATTTTCACATAAACAAGTGGAGCAGCCTGGCAGCCAGCTGACTGGATACTGATCTACTCGTCTACGGCTGTTTGGCTGGTGGCATAACATATTTCCTGAGTGCCTTGTCCCTGTCAGCCAACTTTGCTGACACAAAAAAGCCCTTAAGAAATCTAAAGACAAGTTTATTCAAGTAGAATGCTTAAAGCTACTAAAATGTAAAGTACACAATCACATGTGTGGAATTAGATTTACCAGTGCAATATTCCACACTTCTCATGTAGCTATAAGACAATAGAAAGTGCGACTGGAGATGGCTCTTGATAGCTACCAGTGAAAGCTATGATATCCTCTTCCTCCTTTGGTTGTGAAATGTTTGATGAACTTCCTCCCGCAAACGGAGCCCTCATTTTCCTGAGAGAGCGTTCCTGGTGGCAGATGGAATTAGACTGCTAAAACAAGGCATACAGGGGTCCAGTCTAAATGCTGTTGGTGTCATTTTTCCATAATTATTACAATGTTCATTTGGCATCCATTTCATAAAAACAGGCGAAAATAAAAAAAAGTTCCCCGTTCTCATCTTGAGTACACTGCTGAAAAATCCAGTAGAATACCATCAGAAAAAAACCATTACAGTGGTGTAGCCAACGCGGGTGCGAAGAGACGTCCCTTTTTGACTGCAATTAGTAGTTCTCAATCATTTTCCTTTATTGACGAATTTTCCAATATCGTAATTGGCAACCGAAGACACGGTTTCTCTCCGTATGCGATCTAACAGCGATTAAATCATGGGCTAAATTCAGTACAGTTGCGGAACAAGAACAGAGAATTGGGCTGCATAAAACTGCAGTTTAAAACAATTATTACTCCTGACCTGTTCTCAGTCATTTTCATAATTAACAGTAGGCTCACTCCGAGGGTCTCCGCAGTTAACAGGTGCTGCTTGTTCTTCCTGATTAGGTAAGATGGATGAATGATTGTTGTCTTACCTAATTGGGGAGAACAAGCAGCACCTGTTATGAAAGACTCCAGTAGGAGCCTTTAGTAGGGATCAGTTAAAGTCCAGTAGATTTGCGTAGGATTTAATGGAATCCCATTAGAAAAACAAACCAAACCATTAGGAAAACATAAGTAGCCATTAGAAACCAATACAAAACCACCAGGAACCATTAGAAACCAATAGGATATGCCTAATGGTTTCCTAATGGTTTTTCTGACCTTTTTCAGCCGGGTATACTGAAACACAGTGTAAACGCAATGCCAAATTTTTTTAATTTGTCATGTCATTAGCAGTAGGCTGAATGCATCACTTGAATGACATGCAAGTGCAGAGCAAGACATTGGCCGCATAAAAGGCACGGAGGTTCATCCCCATCAGCATCAGTACTGAAAACCTGTGTTCAATATTTCTTGTATATCCTGGGTGTTCTATGAGAATGGGGTGTAAGAATGAGCGAACCTGAACCATGCCAGAAAAATGCCTTGCCCGAGAGTATATAGCCATGCTCCTCAACTCATTTCAGGTGCCGGAGACCGTATCAAGACAACATCATGACACAATGTCACAGAGACAACAGACTCCAGTTTCCTCAAAGTCATCATCTTCAGCCGCCACGAGTCATCCACCGTTGGGTTTTTTCAAGCGAATCGAGGTTCTGTGTGTCATTTGCTGGCGGCTGACAGTGGGTCTACAGGAGACAATATGAAGATCATCAAGACATAAGTGTTCTAGAGAGAAATCAGTCTGGTGGTTAGGTGAGGCTGATGTCATGGTCTGGGCTGCCATTAAAGTGAGATTTTGGAGTGAACTTGTGATTCGTGGCAAAACGCATAGAAAGCACAGTAAAAACCCATGTTCAGAAATAAATGATCTAAAAATAAGGTTGTTACAAGGACCTTTTTCAAATAAGGACATGCACTCCCGGTCTAAGTTTTAGGACCCCCTAATTTTTCCAGTTTTTTAATTGAAAACTATGCAGTTTAATGTCTCATTGTACTCTGGAATGAAAGCATTGACATGATAGAACAAATTAACAATAGTGTTAAAAAAGAAATCATGGAATCAATTTATGAACCAAAATGTTTTTTAAACCTTTGAAATACTCAACTCAAGCTCTAAATACCCACCAGATATAATGGCTGAACACACTCGTAGCATTCTTTCTACAATGGAAATCAAATACTCTTCGGAAAGTCCTTCCCAACTCTGTTGCAGAAGTTCCCTTAAATGTGTGGCATTTGTAGGTTGCTTTGCTTTCACTCTTCTGTCCAGTCATCCTAAACCATCTTGATGGGGTTTAAGTCTGGAGACTGGGCTACTCCATTTTCAAGCTTACGATCTTGTTCTTTTTTCCTAAGGTAGTTCTGGCAGAGCTTGGATTTATGTTTTGGGTCATTATCTTGCTGTAGAATGAATCCCTGACCAACTAGGCGCAGACCAGAGGGTAATGCATGGCGCTGCAGAATGCTGTGGTAGCCATATTGGTTCAGGCTTCACTGACCCTGGATGCAGCAAAATAGCCCCAGACCATCACGCTTCCTCCTCCATGTTTGACAGTTGATGTCACACACTGAGGAACCATCCTTTCACCTACTCGACGGGCAACCTTACCTTTTTTTAAAACTTCTGAGAGTTCACCATTTACCCTTGTACCATTTCAAGCTATTCATTGGACTGGAACTGCATAATTTTCGATAAAAAACTGGAAAAATAGGGGTGTTCTAAAACTATTGACCGGTAGCGTACTTATAAGTGAAAGCTCTAAAGATATAACCAAAATGATCAAAATAAGGTAAACTGACTATTAAAAAACTGAAATATTTATCCATAAATATCAGTAAAACTACAGTTTTAGAGAGAATTTAAAAAAAAAACCATATTTCTGCACGGTCTGCACGGTTTTCACAGCCGTTCGCACCACAGGAACTAACCATTTTGACACATAATACGCATCCAAGTTGGTTAAAGCACTACATGCTTTGTTTTGCCATGACCGGATGTTACAGCCAACTTACCATGAGAAAGGGGGCTTTGCGCAGTCTAGTTTTTTTTCTCTAGGTCGCTGGTTTACCTGCAAATAGGGGTTCTATACAATCTTGTCAACCAGTTCTCTGGTGTGCCCTCTAGTGGAATCCACCAGCAACATGTAAAGTACATAGGCAAATGTGAGAAATATTCCGTTCAGGACACAGCTGGTTGTCTACGCGATCATGTGGTTATGATCAAGTATATTTCTGGCCTAACCTAGCTAAGTGCTGTGAGATACACATGTTGCTGAGCATTTAAATTAATAATAATCATCGAGATCGCAATCACTGTGAAGGTGTGTATGTGACTTTTGTTTAGATACTTGAAAGTTAAAACCATTTTTTAGGAGTGCTTCTGCACTTTGTTCAACCGTGGCACATTTCATGGTATGTATTAGGCCAATTCATAAATGTTCAGAAGTTCTAAAATGTTTTCCACTCTTATATTCTCCTTCAGACTGATGAGGTTCAGGCGAAATAAGCTCAGTTTATTCTGCAGACAAACAATAAATAGTGTCTGCTTTATTCAGTTAAACCTGTATCCCTTGTGTGCCAGTGTGGAAACAATTGAAAGCACACAATTACCTCCTCAGGGCGTGAAATGTACATTCGTTCAAAATGAAAAAGGGGTCAGATGGGGTTTTCCTTCCCTCAGCCCAGCAGCAGGGAAGTGCTGTTTCTATAGATTAATTTCATCTCTGCACATCAGGCTTCTCCCCTCTTTTTTGTCCTTACAAGCATAGCCAACAAAGCATGCCACCCAATAGGATTGGACCAAATTGAAGTATATGACTCTGCTAATGATGTTAGCAAAATGCTGTCAACTGCTTTATTAGAGGTCTTGTCATTTCTATGCCAAAAAAAGTGGAGAAGTGGGCGCGCAGGGGGGCAAGTGTTTTATTTTTTTTTTTGAAGTGTTCCGTTTTAAATTATTCACATCAATCACAGGTATTGCTGCCTATTGTCTATTCCAGTAGCTCCCAAACTCAGACATCGGGCCTCCCAGTGTATGCTGATATATTTTTTTACAACAATTGCAATCAGAAAGTTTAATAAGCTGTTACTTTGTAAAAATTAGGAATATTTTATGTAAAGCAGTTATGTACCATGTGAAGCAACATTGGACAGAAAGATCAATGTGTGTCATGAAGAATAAAAGACCAGCAAGTAATTTCAGTTAAAGGCGCCCTATTTTGTCACCTGGTACACAGCTAATTAGTTATTACAAGCCATTTTAAAACCTTTTCCTCTTGGCATCACATGGGGAAGTAACTAACCAGAGACGAGAAGAACTGATCACCTTCAGCCAAGTAGTTAATCAGATTTCATTATTCTGGGTGGTCAGTCCCCCTTTTGATGTCAGATAGGGGAGACTTTGAACTGGCTCATATTGGATAATTAGCTGTGCACCTGGTGGCATAACAGGGGACCTTTCAGAATATTTTTAACCAATCAAATTAGACAAAATTCTACTATATCTTAGCTATTGTGTGGAATTTTGGGGTAATACTTACAGGAGCAACTTACAAAAAATATGCACACTGCAAAAAAGAGCTGTAAGGTTAATGCATCATGTGGGTTATCGAGAACAAACAAATGTACTGTTTTTAAATTCAAACATTCTGAAATTCATGGATCTAATAAAATTTAAAACTCTACAAGTCATATTTATAGCAAGACACAATCTACTACCAAGAAACATTCAGAAATTATTCAGTAAGAGAGGGGCAAGATATGAGCTAAGAAGGAAATTGAATCTGAAACAAGCTTGTGTCCGCACGACACAAAAAAGCATGTGCTTGTCAGTTTGTGGGGTAATCCTCTGGAATATCCTTGATGATGACTTTAAGCAAAGCAATAATATTACACAGTTTAAAAGCAAATATAAGAAATTAATCATGGACAAGTACAGAGATGGGGCGGAGCTCAAAAAAAGAGAGAAAAAAATCATGATTTAATGATGTGGGGAAGGTTGCTATTGCAATGATAAAGATATCTTGGTGAGTATTACTTTCGGGTCTAAAATAACGATCTTTAAGTATACTGTCACTGTAATGATGGGGTAGGACTTGATAAGCATTCTTGCTTCTTCCTGCTCCTTCTCGAACATATTGCAAATTTTCAGTCTTCTGATGAATACCAAGTGATGCATTGTATTATGTTTTGTGTTATTTAAATTAATTTTTATCTTCTTATGTACTGTAGCTTATTTTTTTGTTTTTGTTGTTGTTCGAGACAAATAAACTTCAAAAAAATACAAAAGATACTGAGAAAACCACTAAGCTCCAAATTAGGTTGCTGAACACAGATGTGTAGGGTTCTTTCAAAAAGTTCTTTTCAATTTGCCAGAACTTAGTAACATAAACATAACATTAAACAGGTTTAACTTTATCTTTTGCTTGCCTAGTAAGTTGTTTTTGCTACCATGTGTCCATCCACAGTATTACCAGTTACAAACGCACTGATTGTTCACTCTGATTGATCATTTTTTCCCCCCTCTTTTGATGCGGCAGTCTCTAATATATTATCATTTGAATATGGAATTTTTATCATGCATTGCATGATAGATATCTCTGAACAGGTTAAATACCTGCTCTTAAAAAATAAATGCACCTAATTAAGAAAATAAACTGCTTATAAATAATAAAATCCTACAATGAAAATTATTAATTGGAACAGAAGCCAGCATACATAGGACCGATTTTGGAAACCACAATGCTGGAAGTATGGACACTTGGGCACCGTTGGAGCGTAAACAGTCTGTGGAAAAAGTTACATTCGGAGTGTGTTCAAGCACCTAACTAAGCATTTAAGTTGTACTGGGATTTCATGGAGCCAGTATGGAAAGCCCAGTTCAGTAATCTATAGTAGTGAGGGTAAAATGATTTCCATAGCCTGCCAGTGCAGTGTCTATATTCAGCAGTATTTAATGACTTGTTCAAAAACAGGAGAAATAGGACAAAGAGTAAACTTTGTTGCGGACAGACAGGGGAAGGAATGTCAGACTCGTGCATTTGCTGAGAAAGCTGCCTCGGGAGACAATTCACTGCAGGATGGCAGACCTCATTCAGAGTCCAATTTGGATATTTCCTGGGTGGATGAATTGACGTTTCTCTGTTTATACACAAAAATAGATACATAGAGGATGAAACCACATCGAAAAACCCAAAAAAGACAAGCAGTGCAAAGGAAAACAATGATTTCAATCAGTGCTGACATCCGTGTTTGAACTGTCACCACATGCTAACCGTAGAGTCGCCTTTCCTCCTCACTACTGTCAGAATGATTGATATTTTCTGTAGGAAAGGGGCGGGTGTACAAAAAAGGAAAAGAGGAACTGTACACCTGCTGGCACGGTGGCAGTCTCGTACTGCTTTTGGTCGTATCTATGACCTTGGAACATGGAGTCATTTGTCTTGGTCGGACAGTGGAAGAAAACTGCAGAAAAAAATTGACCATAAAATTCTGCGTGCTGAGTGAAGTTATTTGTATAGATCAAGGACGCAGTTGTTCATCATGAACCATCATGATTGCTGATCTCTCAAGGTCAGAACAGTATAGGACAACAAAATAATGCTGTTCCTCGAAAATCTATGAATATGGTGAATATGTAACTACAATGCTTTGTCAAACAAAGACAAAGAAAACTTATAATACACTTAGTAAATGATTTAATATAGTATCTAAAGCCTGGCCCACTCCAGACAGCGCATTTCATAGTTTTTTGGCCCTCTAGTATGTGGAGAGCATTTTCAACTAGAAATCAGTGTGACTTCCGAGCAGATCTGGTGGAGTAAAATACCCTCAACACACCTGACACCACAGGAGAATCAGGCAAGATCATTTGTGGAGCCATTTTTAAAAAACTGCATTTTGCTTAAGGTTGAACATGGGAATTGGGCCTAAAATTGGCTGAAATATCCTTTTGAAAGGAGCCTGGCTTTCAAGCCTTTTTATTGATATATGCTGCATGGCCTACAAAAATAAGTAGATAAATATTCTTCTAGCTTTTTGAAATCAAGGGCGATTATAAGGAGTTATCCTCCCCCCTTTTGCTGCTATATAGCCTTTCCGCCTCTGGGGGAGCTTTTCACACAGTATTAGAGCACTGGTGCAAAGATTTGGTTCCATTTTAGTCCCAGAAGCATTAGTGAAGCCAGGTAGTTATGCTGGACATTCAGGGACTTTTCATTCCGTCAAAGGGACAGTTGACTGGGTTGAGTGCAAGGTTGTTTGCAGTCAAATTCCTCCAAACATCTCAAAAAACCATGCGCAGTATGGACCACACTGCTAATCCAAAATAGGACAACTGATGGAAGCACTGAATTAAGCTGTTAATCGTTGCATGCTACGGCATCAATACTTCCATTCAGTTGAACAAAGAGGCCAAACACAAACCATGAAAAACGGCCTCAGACTAAGGGGCAGTCCTATAGTTAGCCCATGTGACATTGTTGTATATCAGGACTGCACAACCCTGTTCCTAAAGATCTTTTGTCCTGTGGGTTTTTTATCGCAACCTGAACAAACACATTTCATTCAACAAGTGGGAGATCTTCAGCTGCCTGTCAGTAAAATTAGGTTTGCCAAACTGAATTTGAAATGAAACACCTCTGGATGGTAGTTCTCAAGGGTCAGGATTGAGCAGCCCTGCCGAAAATGTTCTCGCAAAGGCAGATTTCTGTGAAAGTTTTTTTAAAAGGGTTCGGTACTTAAACCTTTGCAGCTGGTGCATTAACAGAAACGCTCCTTTTCAAATGTAGCACCTTCTCTGGGATGATCTTCATTCACTGTTCACTCTTTACTTGGTGCTTATTCATGAAGATAACAGATGGAAGGATGGATTTGTCTGTTCATGCAGAACCAGAATATCATTATTCAGCACTGAGATTATCAAGGTCTTCACAAATAAAAAGGCTGTCATTTGCATTTTATGTGGTCATGATGGTGCAGTTTTTTGAAAAACACAATGGTCTGACTCGTCTGCTGGAGTCGAATAGCTGAGATCTAAGTCTCGAATAATCTTTGCCTCTGACACAAATGTGAACTTGTATTTACTCTGTGGTGGTTTAGGAGGACATGTTTGGAGAGAGTCGCTCAGTGTTGGCTTTGGAGGTCATGTTTAGAAAGAGTCACTCTGTGGTGGTTTAGAAAGTCTTGCTTCTTAGGAGTCACTCTATTTTGGTATCTGAGGTCATGCTAAGTTGCGGACACTCTGTGGTGATTTGGTATCCACGCTAAGTACTAGTTACTCTGGCGGCTTGGGAGGCTTTCCTTGTCACACAGTGGTGTCATTGGAGGTCATACAAAGTATGGGTCACTCTGTTGTGATTCGGGAGGCCTTGCTAAGTTGGAGTTGCTCTGTGGTGGCTTGGGGGTCACTCTGTGCTGGTTCAGTGGGTCTTGCTGATAGAGGTTACTCTCTGGTGGTCTCGGACGTCTTACTAATAAGGAGCAAATTTGTTGTAGTATCAGGGGTCATACTAAATCTTGGTCATGCTGTGGTGAGTGAGGAGGTCATGGTAAGGGTAAGGGGGGGGGGGGGGGTCATACTAAGTGGAGATGTTTCTTTGGTGGTTCAGGAGGCCATACTATGTGGGGGACACCCTATGGTGGTCTGTTTTACTGTCATAGGGAACTGGGGGGCGAGAGGAGTCTCTCTGTGACTAAAGCTTTATGTCCCAGCCTTGCTTCTCATAGCACTGGTACAAATTATACATTACAACTACACCATGATAAACCTGAGAGTTTAAAAACCCTCAGGAGTAAAAGGATGGAGCAGCATCTGCAGCAGCCTCTGAATGAATAGTGATTTTTAATATAACTCACTCTCTATCATTAGCCATCTCCTGTGGGATTTCAACCACTCAAAAACAAACAGACACATTTCTGGCCTCTGTTTTGTAAGCTGCTTTTTCAAGATACAGATCAGATATGTTAGACACAGATGAACACAAGAGCTTTCACAAAGTCAATCAGGACCCTCCTTCATGGCCCAGTTATGGCACTTTCTACCTTTCTTATGGTGTGTTCAACTTGTGAACTGAAGTGTATGAGGAATAGTGTGTATAATTATTTATGAAGTATAATGATAAAATTTAGGCTGCTTTTTTAGAGAGTAAGGCAAAGTTCCTGCAGTTACTCATCTAATGTATGATCTAAGATAGGGGTGTCAAACTGACCCGTAAACGGGCCAAGAGGCTGCAGGTTTTCACTCCAACAATGCAGAAGCGCACCTGATACAACTAATAAGTTGTGCAGGCCTAGATCAGTTGATTAAATCAGTGCTTTCAGGTGAGCTTCTGCTTGGTAGGATAGAAGACCTGCAGCCGCTTGGCCCGTTTACAGGTCAGTTTGACACCCCTGATCTAAGTAGTCAATAGTTGTTGGGTTTTACGAAATGAACCATTGGCGACTAGCAGTAAAATACAAAAAGGAGGCTTTATTTCTGAAGGGGGAAACCCCCCCAACAGAGCTGGCAACAGTACAATCCAAGAGTCCGCAATCCAAAATCAAATTCCAATGGGTGTAATCCAGAGTCATACACAGGGCACCAATCACAAAATCGTTGTCGGACAAAAAGAGGTTGAAAAAACAAGAGTGCGGTACAGTACAGGGAATCGGCGAAACTCCAAGTCTAGGGCGGTCCAGTCAGAAAGATAAATCACAATGAATCAGGGCCAGAAAAGCGTGGCACAGGAAACAAGGAAGATAACGATCTGACAAAGGAAGTGAGACAAACAGACCTCTTAAATACATTTCCGGGTGACCACATGATCAGGGAAGGGAGGTGCAATCAATGGAACCACAATCCGGGATTGACACATGAGGAATAAACTAATAACGTGAATTAGGCCGTAGCCAAAACGCACACAGAGATAACAAACCTATGGACAGACAAACAGCTCCACTCACGGAGTACTGAAAGTGCATAGTTTAAAGAAAGGAAAGCACAAAGTAAACGTGGAGATCCACGGAAAATAGCAGCAGAGATAATTAGGGAAAGGCAAGGAGGCGGAGACTAAAATAGGGCAACTGCTGAGAGATTGTTAATCAATTAGTATGTGCAGCCATACAATCCCGAGTGCTTGTTAGTTAGTTAGTTAAAACATACAGGGTTAGTGTGGGTTAGTAATTAGCAAAAACAATAAACTGTTAGTATGTGTTAGTAAAAGAGAGAGGAAGGAAGAACACAAGATAACGAAAGAAGGTCGATACTCAGAAACCAATAAATCACCCGAATGAGTGGCACGCAAGAAAAGGGACCGTGAGCAAAGATACACACCTGACAAGACTGGGGAGACAAAGTGCAAAGCATAGAAATACGTTTGTAAAACATGGCAAAGACTATGAAACATGGCAAAGACTATGAAACATGGCAAGGAATTAGGAATAAATCTGAACATGGAAAAATAATAAAACAGGGAAATCTAAAATACCAAAACACAATACAAGATCAAAGAATGGTCAGACATAAGCAGTGGACAAGGAATACGTGGGTCAATCCAAACATGGCACAAGGTTAGGCACAAAACTTACGCATGGCATGGGGCAGAAACATGGGTTAAGGCAAGGAACAGGCAGAAAAGCAGAATCACATCAATAGGGGCTATTTTAAATATTGTATTTCTCTATATCAACTCTATATTAGCCATGGATTTGGACAGTTGCTATAAATTCTGCAAAACAAAACAGAGCTGTGCATTTTATATTCCTTTAGTCGAGGCAAACACAACTTTTAATATCACAGTAATGGTGAGGAATTTGTCGTGTTTTTTAGCACGGTGACTGTGTTGAGCTTTCTGGGTTATTAGCGCAATGACTGTATTCAGGTCGTTGAGTTGTTAGCATAGTAATTGTATTGACCTTGCTGGATTTGATAGCATGGTAACTGTGTTGAGCTTGCGTGGTTTTCACAATAGTCATTGTATTACTCTTGTTGGGATATCAGCACTGTGAAAGCACTCAGTTCGCTGAGTTTTCAACGTAACTGTTTGACTGTAACTCTCTGGGTTATTTGTTCGGTGAGTGCATTGGGCTTGTTGGGTTGGGAGGATAGTGCCTGAGCTTAATGGGCATATTGTCATGGTCACTGTATTGTGATTGCTATGTTATTTGCCTGGTGACTGCATTGATTTTTCCTGAAGTAATAGCATGGAGACTGCATTGAGCTTACTGGGTTGTTCAGGTAGTGAGTGAAGTGAGTTTGCTGGCTTTGTTATCTTGGAAACTGCATATTGCTGGGTTTTCAACCTTGTGACTTCACTGAGCTTGCAGGGGTTTTAGCATAGTGCATAGTGTGAATTTGTGCACCAGTTCTCTGCTAATATACTGAATTATATTCATATCCAAAAGCATCCACCAGAATTATGTATTTTGTATCACACCAAAATGGGAATGCATCAAAGAAAATTAATGGAAATAATCACCCTTCTAAACATATTATTTTAGAAAGTATTGAAAGAAACAATAATCTGCTAATTTTTTTGACTGATTATTATTATGCATGAAATAATAATTGTTTTATTAAATCATGCATTTATTTTCTGGCAGAAGTGGCCCTGTAATCTACGTTTTCTCACACCTATGATGACCCTGCAGATCAAATACTTCCTAGAGAGCTTTTGCAAAACCAGAACAAAATTGACAAAGAACATACTGGGAGAATAAATTGTGCAATGTAAAATGTACCATCACAGATGTTTCCACAGGGGCAGAATAATACAACACAAGCCCAAACTGCGATAACTTTCCCTGGCCATAATGATTAAAGTGCACAGAGGCAAACCATAAACCGCTGTACACTTCCCACACACCGCAGAGAGAAATGATAATTTGCCTAACCTCCGTGAGCAGGATGGCAAATTAGCGCTGAGTATGAAGCTCAATGCTTCTCGTTTGTAAGGCGCCGGGTCCTCTGCGGCTCCCGTGGATTAGCCTGGCTCATCTCTCCCTGAGCAGTTAATTAGAGAGCAGGTGACTGTGGTTTTCTCTGTGCAGGTGCCAGCGCACTCCCCGTGATAGAAACACCTACAAGAGAAAGAATAAAGCTTTCGCACATACAGAAAGGCACCGTAACTTACTGCGAAAGCATTAAAACAGTGAATCATTGCTCCTGCTCTAGCGCCTGACTTCGAACATTCATTTAACACTACCTCCGTGTGCCTATGCTAGAAATAATGAAGGCTGCTGTCTTTAACTGAGGGCTCATTATATCCAGTATTTTTCAAAATTTTGATGGTCACTGTGCAGTTTCAAAGAGTAATATTGCTACATATAAAACTATGTTTATTCGTCAGCCACTAATTATGATTCTTGGCGGCTCCATAATTTGTCTGGGCCATATTTCCAAAAGTGTTGGCCTCAGGAGCTTCAAGTTTGGGATGCAGGTTCTTTGTGCGGGATAGGTGTGCAACGTAAGGGTCATCAGTGGTTTGACCTTCGACCTTGGCACAGTGACCTTGAACTTAAAAATTTGTCCTTTTCATATTACCAAAAGTGTTGGCCACAGGAGCTTCAAATTTGGGATGCATGTTCCTTATCAGGCTTAGGCATGAAAGGTAGGGGCCATGAGCGGATATGACCTTTGACCTTGACACAGTGGCCTTGAGCTTGAAAATTTTGTTCAGGCCATGTTTCCAAAACTACTGACCACAGCAGCTTAAAATTAGGCAGGCAGATTCCTTGTGATGGGTAGATGAGCAACGTAAGGGTCATAAGTGGATTAGACCTTTCACCTTGGTACAGTGTTCTGTGCCTTGCCATAGATATGCCACTATTTATTAACAATTAGTTAAGGGCTTTGGGGTTCTCTCAGCGCTTAGCGTTAGCTTGTTGAAATTATATATACGAGCAGCACAATTGCCCAGAACACACTAACTAGATAAAACATTGTAGGAGCAATAAGACTACAAATCCTGGATCTTCCCCCTGGAATAATCAGTCGCAAAGTGGTTCCATCACACAGTCAGCCAGCATGAGGTCCAGAGTTGATTAAAACTACTTAATATTTCACCATTTTATAAATTAATGCTGTTTTTGCCTCAAGCAAATCAGTGGAGATAAAAAATAATAGTCAACAGAAGCGATTTCTTCAGTTAGGCCTGAAATGATTTGAAGTGAACCTAAAAAAAAAATTCCAGTGATTGAATTGAAATTGAATTAAAATATTTTGGCAAACTTATTTTATAGTTCATTGCTTTCAGCCAGTTATTATTCACCAAAGAACAATACAAAAAAAAAAAGCAATGAATCATTTTATTACTTAAAAACATCCTCAGGGATAAATTTCACTGAGAAGGCAAAGCATACGAACCACTCAGGTTTTTTTTCTTTTTCAAATTCTAAATATACAGCACCCCCTACTGATAATGACTGTACATCTGACCCACAAGAATGAATGAATTTGATTGCGGTGCTCACAGCAAGATATACGGTTTGTGCACTGATCAGCAACAGATTGTTGTAGAATCTGGAAAGTGACAAATGGCTGATAAGCTTGCTCCAGAGCCAGGCAAAATAGCAAAAAAACTTTTGTGGACCTCCCCCCCCAGGATGCTTGCTCAGCCTGCATGGGGAAGGTGTCGGTGGTCTTTCTGTTACTCTGTACGGGGGGTAGTTGACATAATGCCACGGTGGGAGTCATATCACTGTCCCCAATGAAGTTTAAGTCCAGTTATATTAATCCGTTTAAAATAATTTACACCTCTAGTAACTTCATAATATGTTTATATGTTCAATATCCTGTTAAGAAATCGCTTCTGTACTTATAACCCAATTTACTTATATACTAATTCATATTAAGGCTTTTTCATGACAACTGCATCATATTAGTACATATTCATATCACGTTTGGTCTTGTTATTCTCAGGGGAATCCAAGGGGTTGAATGGAGTATGTTTCATTCCCATTCAAATTATGGTTCATTCCCTTTTGGAAACTCCTGAAAATTATTCAGAATCCACTTGGGTAATCAGTCGATTCTCCTCTCTCTGCTAGACTGTTTTATTACATCCTCCAAATGGTGGAAACCCAAAAGCCAGATTCGACCCCCCTTCCAGGGTGTTTATGGCCATGCCGTCTGGATCAAAGAGGTGGTTTGGCTTAAAGCTGCAGTTGGTAAGTCTTACAAAAGTAACTTTTTGTCATTTTTGCTAAAACTGTCACTATGTACAGACAGTATTACATAAAACTAGCACTCTGTAATTCAAAAAAGGCTCCTATAAACTCACATACTGCTCCTACTGCAACTTAAAAGAATCGTTCTCACCGACCAAAAAGAACCTATTAGAGCCAGGATGGTGTCTGACAGCCGTCAAACAGTGCACATGCATGCGCTGCAGACAGCCTCCTCCCCCTTCCTCCTCAGTTCACACCAGTGCTCAGTCAAGTTCAGAGTTTGGGAGCTTAGAGAAACTAATGGCACAATACCAGCCATCATCGAGGAAAAAAATACCGATGCCTCCGTTACCGACAACAGCACACGCGGCTAAGACGAGTAAGAAGAGAAGCCAGAAGAAAAAAAGCACAAAAGAAAAAATTAGACAAAGCCCGGGCTAAAACCAGAGTGAAATTCGGAGTGGCTTTTTAGAGGTGGAAGGAACTCCATGCAGAGTTTTGGGACTTTTCTGCTTGACAGGTAAACCCCTGCTTTATTCCTTGGTTCATTTTTTGCTCCAATGCTCTGGAATAAGCGAGTTGGCGTCACTCACACAGCTTGAACTAACCCCAGTCCTTATGGGCATCAATTCATTTTTTGCTCCGCAAATAAGCGAGTGAATGTCGTTCACAAGCACAATCACTGTTCGAATAGCCAGCGTCTTGTAATTGTTACAGTACTCTGTAGTACATGTGATGTTACTGTGATGTTGCAGTTGGGCTAACGTTAGCTTGTTTCCGATGATTGGGCTAACGTTACTGGCGTCGTTTTATTGGAAAGTAGCAGAAAATATCTTTATGAAGTGACCTGGCAGTCTTATCGATTGTGTTGTTGTCCTTATAAATGTGCGTAACATTTCTGTGCTCTCACAGCTTAATGCATGGTTTAGTGGCCATTTAGCAGGATTCACGACAGTTTCTGTACTAAAAAAAATGGGTAACTTGCTGAAATAGGCATGTGCTGGGTTCTTAATTAATACATTTTGCTGTAGATTACTTTTCATGTCGACATGATTTATTCCTGTTCGTTTGTTGGCAGGCGCGTCGTTAGACCTGAAAATTCCGGGTTGGTCCTGGCTAATTCTAGATAGGTTTCCTTTATTAACATGTTCAAGAATAATCAAGTGGCATTTGAAGACACAGCTTCTCTCCCCCATGCGATCTAAAAGCAACAAAATAATGGGTTACATTCAGTACAGAAAATTAATTTGATTATAATTAGGTCTATGTCACTCGGTGACCACATTTCAGAACTCTTAAATTAAGGTAATTTTGGTGATAAGTACGTACACCTGTTTTTGCAGCACGGTCACTCAACTTGCAGTAAGAAAAATAGACAGCTGTCCGATGGGAAAATGTAAACGAACGAAACCACGTACTAGTCACCAAAATTACCTTCATTCGCTGAAGAGGTCTGAAATGCCGTCGCCGAGTGACGGTGCATAGACCTAATTATAGAAATTATTTTTCTGTACTGAGAGTAGACCATTATTTTGTCGCTTTTAGATCGCATGGGGGAGAGACGTAATGGCCTGAGTAGTCCTTTAATTATGGAAGATCGTATCCGGTCTCTCCTGGCCCATGTTAGTGCGAGTGTAGCTTTCCTCCAGGTATGACTTTATTCTCTCTTTTTAAGTTGTGTGTAACTTGTAATTGGCTTAACGTTGATTTGTTTGATCTAAGCTCGTGCCTACCTGGTGAATAAATTATTGTTATTCTTTTAAGCTTGCCTGGTCTCAGTGACTCCTAATCCTTTTATTCTTTCTAGCCATGTTACGACCGGTACTTAGGGGGCGATTTCTTACCATTCCAGACTAGCTAGCTGATGTTTATAGGTAGTGATGGGTTTTTAAGTTGGATTGTAAATTACGGTTTACCCCTTAAGGGTTTATGTAGTACCGGTCCTGGGGATTCGCCCTTAAGGGCACCCTTGGGCTTATTAGCTGGTGCCTGGCCGATCCCCTGAAGGGGCCCTGTGGTGTACATAAATCTGGGTCCATGATATGTTTATGCTCAGTGCTACTATGTTTATGCCAAGATGCTACTATCGTGGCAATTTCTTCCATCCTCTAGAACTATCACCGAACTAAGATCCGGTGACTGCGTTATTACCCGGGGACGTCGGTTGAGTAACTGGGTTTTACGGACAAGTCTGGTGGCATAGCTGCCCCGAGATTAATGCATGTTGTTCCTAAAATATAAATTCTAATTCTAATTTGGAGCCAGATATTTAACGAGGGTTTAACTGAATTTGGTATTCTAAATGTATTATGGAGTCAGATTAATTGTAAAAAAAAGATCCATTTTATTGTGATTCACACCAGCCAAAAGGTAGCTCGAGTTAACGCCAGCCAAAAGAACATGTAAAGCCTTTGGCCCCTGCAATGTCCGTCTTTGGGATTGTTTTGTGGGTTTTACATTGTAAAATAGTATGAGAAACTGAGAGAAAAACTTATTTACGACTCCGTAGGTCTATGCATGTGTGTGTATGTGCGTGTGTCTGTGTGAATGTGTCTGTGCGCGTGTGTTTGTGTGTCCGTACTTTGTGTGTGTGGCTGTGTGTGTGTGCTGGGGTGCTGTTGACATTCAAAACTGATGTGTTGAGAAATTCCAACAGAGAGACTGCGTTCTTATCGTGATCCACATCAGCAGAGAGTGTGCTGGATCAGAAAGAGCCTCAGCGATGTGATTGCTATCAGAAGACATGTGAAAACAACACTGACCTATTATCATCGCTCCTCTTCTCAGCGATGAAGCTATTCTGCAGTTGTGTTCCTCAGGCTCTGCAGGCTGTGTATTCCAGTGGAAACCTGTCAATCGTGTGTATCAGTGCTGTGACCTCATTTCTCCCTCACAGGTGAGTTATATCCCTGCCTAGATGAATATACAAGTCTGTGTGCTACCACAGGATATGCGTTTATCACTCAAATAAAACTGTGCAGGATACATATGGGAAATCCATAATCAATAAAGTGGCAATTGACGCTATTGCGCTTAAAATCCTTTATATTTCAGTATAAATATTGAATTCATCTTCTGGCTGATTTCACAATGTGGATGTAAGGATATTTATTCATACAGTGCATCTGCTTTATTTTTGACCATACATGCATGTTTGTAGTCCACTACATGCTCATTTCAAAGGCGGAATGAGTCCTCGCCTTGGCGATAACTGTGACACTGCATCTTTATTTCTACAGCTGAACCCCAGGACAATTTAGAAAACGAGACAAAAATAGAGAGTATCTGATGCTTGAAAAATCGTGGAGGAGGTCTCATCAGCATTCATGTCAAATTTCCATCCATTATAAAATCCTGGTCAGGATCACGGGAAGACTGGAGACTATCCCATCATGCACTGGGCAGGGGACAGGATGACAACGGGAACATGCCGCCCCGTGTTTAATGTCTTGCGTTGTAATTACATAAAGCATGCTTGCTTGGCCACATGTGACATCACACGGGGGGAAAGGGGAGGGGGGGGGAGGCATGGCTATCTGTGCTAGAATTGTGCTACTTGGTAGCACCAACACAGGCTTTGACATTTAGCACTCATCCATGCGAAAGAAAACAGCATCATGAATAAATCATGTCCACCTTAATTTTGCGAAATGAGCCACTGGCCTTTGATGTGACGTCCTTCCGACTGCTGAAAATGTTTATGCATAGGAGGAGTGGAGTGGAGAGGATGAGATGAGTTTATAAACAGGCATTTTATTAATGCGCTCAAGGTGAACCAACACCAAACCAATCTGAGCTAAGGCCCCATTTCATGAAGTTTACAGCCGCATACTGTCCACACACAAATGTGCAGCAGTGGAGCTCATTGGCCAAGAAAAAAACACTGAAATATATGGATGTTTCTTCATCTTATTGGATACAATCAATCATAGTATCTGTTTTATTTCCAGGTTTTACACGCTATGCTGGGGTAGTTTTTTTATGCAGCATCAATCCATGCAAAGTGTGTCTGTGTGAAACTGCTGAATTATGCCCACTGGCGGCCTTGCAATGACATCACCAGAGACACTGAGGCCACAGAGAAAGAGAGAGAGAGAGAGACTTTGAAAGGAATTTTTCTCTCCACACCTCTGGATGAAATGGAGGACTGGCCAGCCCTGCAGTTAACACACACCATGTAGCTGTGCAAACATCACAGACCGGCAGAGAAGTGGGGAAATTTCCTCACCAGAACCCCATTTATGATATGGTTAAAAATGTGCATAATTTAGTGGTTGCATAAACACTCTCACCCGCTGCTTTATTTCGGCTGATGTGCTGCTTAAGCTTTCCTTGAGGAAATAAAGGTTTGCTAATGGCTTCTTAACTTGACTTCTTTCTAATTTACGATTAATAAGCATGTAAGGTGCAGATTCCTCATTTGTAGACTAAACAAGCTTTAGAGCCCCAGCTATAGCAATTGCATATCTGTAGAGCAGTACATCTGAATCTGATTATTCTATTTATTCTGTACTTATACGGCCTGGTCCCAGGCCTCAATGAGAACAGGCTGGCCCTGTTTCAATTAAGTGCAATGGAATTATAATTGTGCATTGGCTGAGTGGTACTTAGAGGCAGTAATGCGGGGGGTTTCAAGTAGTTTCTGTGAGTATTACACCAAAGACACTGTTCTCATCCACATTCTGGGCAGCTGTATACCATAAGCGCTACATAGGATCATCATTATTAAATTGAAATTGTGACATCACACCAATGGGATTGTTGCGTTTAGATTCATATTGTGATGTTATGCAGACAGGATCTTTACAATCAAATGTAATATTATGGCATCACACTTACAGGATCTTCACTTCAGATTCATACAGTGACATCAAGCTGATGTGATCTTCAGCCTTAAGAAACATAATACTTACTCCTGACCGAACATTTTTATGCCGATGTAAGAATCACTACTGGCAAGTGCAATAATAAGTACACCGAAGTAGATTATTTTTGTAAATGCATAAAATCCACTCTTCAGAGGGCTAAAGCATCAGACTGATGGATGGTGACATACTTCAAAATGACCTTTTACTCTCAAATTTATGTTCATAATTGGCTGAAAATAGCAACAGTTGAAGCATTCTTTGTAGCTCACAGTCACAGCAGTTAATGGACCGATTGATTAATGGATACAGTCAGCCACTGGAATTTATGGTCTGGCTTTTCTGTTATGCATTTTTTTTTTATCAGATATTAATATGACCTGAGAGACAACAGCAAAAATTGATATTTCAGAGTCAAATCCATGCCCAGGGAATAAAAACAAAATATAGGTAACGTAACTGCACCTAGAGTCACCGCGGTTGTCTTTGCAGAAACCTATAGTCACCGCATTCATTGTTACGCCTTTCCGTATGTTCTACACAATCAGAAAATTACTAACAGAACAAGAAAGTTAGCCCCCTCTTAAGTTTGACTCCATAATTTTCAGGAACAGCAGTTTGAAAATGACACATTAATGTTTAGTCTTATGAAGTCTTCTGCCATTATAAAGTGTCCTGTGAAAGGGTACATTTGAAAGGAATTCCCTTGGGCGATGATAGGATCCTTGTGGGTGACAGGTTTCAGTGAGCAAGAAGGTCATTTTAAAATGTCTTGATCTTTTAAATGAAGCAATCAGGAAGACTGTCGCGCACTTCAACTCCATTTATTTTCCTATCGTTCACATGCATGGTCACTCATAAACCTCTGCAGTCACTGTCTGGGGCTGTCAATTGAGCTGTCAGCTGGTGTAGCAGCTGATCTCTATCCAACCGTGGCACACCACATTCGCGTCGCGAGCCAATCGTTCTGCTGCTGTCTTTTTAAAATATTTAATTTCTCTCTGCCCTAGTTTGCTCGTGCTGCCGTTCGCTGGCCCTCCTCCACCCCAACGCCACCCTGCTCTCGTCAGACCTTCTGTACTGCCGCTTCAGCCTTCAGCCATCACCGCCACCAGTGTCTGGACTCCGCGGGGGATTTTCCTGCTGCTGCTCTGAGCCGTGCTCCTGCTCTACGGGTCTTCCTGAAGAGTCCAAGCGCCAAAGACTTGACTAATTATAAGCATGTGTTTCATCCACTTATGCTCAACGCATAATAAATATTTCCTGGTTTCACTTGAGTCTCTCCTGATTGAAATTACATTATGTTACATTAAGTTTGAACTGGGGACTGTAGGTTCGTGTGACTGTGAGAATTGGTTTGCATGCTAACACTAAGAAGGCTGCCAGCAAACACAACAAAATGGTTAAGTTTTCTGAAAAGAAACAATGAACAAAATTCACTCAAATGATATTTAAATCACAATACTTTCCTGATGTACACGTTTCCTGATATACCTGATATGATTATTCTGCTTTAGAGGCTGTTGTTATGATCGACATTTCATGAAATACACAAGCAAAATTTTGAGACTTCGTGGTAATTATCTGCGCAGCTACGCAACTGAAAACTCCTCTTAGTCATAGAGGAGATTGGGTTTCGTCACTGTAAATAGCTACTTGTGTTACTTTTGAAGTTTTACTCAAATGTAACTATATAATGACCCTTCTGGATTTTGTATTGATGTGTTTTGCACCGACACACAGGAGGACCTTGCATTGATTCACATGAGGATCTTGTATTGATACACATAAGAATCGTATATTAATAAATGTGAAAATCTTTAATGTATCCATGGCATAATGGACTGCAAGTGCCAGGAGATTTTTCACTGGGAGATCTGTAACTCTGACAGAAGGTTAAAACTGGGGACGAGGGCTTGCTGGATTTTTCCAGAAGAATGACCAATCACATGCATATTCGAATCAGCACCCTTTGAAATGCAACACTCGCACACTTTTGTGAGGAGCATTTATTTCAAATCATTTTGAGTCAATGGGCTCTAATTTCTTGGCGCAGCGCAGGGTGGCGTAGCGTGGCGCAGCCCACGCAGTGGTAATTTCGCCCGGTGCAGCCCGCGCAGTGGTAATTTCCTGTGATGCAACACCATGCACAGCCACTTTGGCAATTTGGTAGACGGATGTGCGCCGAGATGGGTGTGGCGGCATAGTAGGGGGATTGTCACATATTCATCAAGACGCAGTGACAATTTCGTAGAAAAAGTCTCCACTGAAGTTGCCCAGAAAGCTCGCCAGCTCCACCCTGGTTTACTTTCTGAGCAGTGGTAATTTGGCTGACCGGCGCACAGTACGCACACGTCACCGAAACCTCACAGGCAGGTTTCCAGAATGTCAGGCACATTTCAATGCAATAAATAATTACAGCAAGCACTACTGAATGTGACTATCTGAATCAGGACATAAATAGTAGTATATATATTGATTGTCCTGATGTCAGATTAAAGGCGGTTGGCACGCGTAATGGAAACTCGACCTGGCTTAATCAACGCAGCTGAATCTGTGATGCAAACTAACGACTTCACATCTTTCTCAGCCAACCACAAACTGCATATAATGCTTGCGTTCTATGCTCAGTAAAGGCGCTTACACACTGGACGCGAAACAAATTTTTTGCATGACTGATTACAGTCAAAGTCAACGCAAAGATGCGAATACACGCGTCTGTTTATTCGTCTGTTTTCTTCTGTTGAAGACAGTCTTTAAACAGTTTTTATTCGGTCCCTCTTTTGAAAATGAGTCAGATGGATCGAACAGATTCACACTTTATTTCCACACCAGAGAAAAACAGTGCTTGTAGTCAGTGACCAAATCAATTCCATGACCATTGACATTGTGAATTAAATATCGCATGCACGACCAAGACTGTCCGACGCCAAATGCAAAAACTCCAAGTAAAAGGATTGATATGAGAACAGATTTATAACAAATTAAAGAATAAAAATATATCATCAACAAACAGAACATCCAAAAAAGATGGCCCGCAAATAAAAAAAAATCACATTGTTCATTGGATGTTCTGTTTGTTGTTAAAATGTTTCTTTTATTCTTTATTTCATTTTCACTCTGTTCTAATCGTCCTCTTTTTTTTTTGGCTGTCAGACAGAGTATTTTGCATTTTATATTCGACAGGCATTGCACATTGTCCCAATGTCAACTCACTTTATTGAGCGGAGCTTAAACAGAAACATTGATTGAAATTCTCGGTACTCTTCTTGAAGAACTGAGCCCTCTTATCAAAACATTCACGTTTATTATCTAAAAGATTCCGTAGATTTGAAGAAATTAAAAGCAATAATCGACTGTCGGACACAGAGTTATATTGAAACTATCCGCCTGTCGGACACGAAGATATATTAAAACCCTGTCTGACTTTCGGACACGTAAGACACTGGCAGCAACGCAATCTGTCTTGCGAAAAATTTGTTTTGCGTCTTGTGTGCAAGCGGCTTAATACTACTATTATTTCCACTTAGGTTTTATCATTTTTAGTGGGGGAGAGGAATACAGCCTGATTGCTATGATCTTGTACTGAGTTAAGACTACATATTGAAAATAAATGTGTGACATATCTTGCATTGTTGTCCATGCATGTTAATCCCAAAATTTTATGCAGCGACTAGGTGTAATAATAGGAACACGCTATCCATCGTTTCTCTTCCCAATGATGCAGGCAGAAGAAATAAATGAGCAATTGTCGTATTTCATTTCAACTTCACAATTTTGAATGATCTGAAGTAGTTTCGTTTTGAAATTCCATTCATGTTCTCTAATGGTAATAATTTGAGAATGCCTCATATTCGTAATGCTTAATATAGACGTAAGCGGTGCAGAAAACATGCTTGAAGCAGCAAAGTAAAATGCAACATTAACGCATCATGCAGGCAGATATAGGGCAGAGGCTTCTTTATTTCAACACTTTAAAGGTGAGGAGAGGAGCTCATTTCATTGGTGAAGAGTTGGCTCGGCTGTGTTAAACCCACTCAAGCCTTTTCTCCTCTCTCTTTGCCTCTTGCGCCGGCAGGAGGGACAGAGGCAGCACAGAGGAGTACTTCCACCAGGCTACCCCGAGCATGAAATTGCAACATACGCCTGGACACAACCCGTTGGCGCAGCGCTCCCCCTATTCGCCGCACCTGCGCCTGGTCTACGAATGGTCTACGAGCCCAATGTGTGGACATCAATATGGGTAGATCTTTGCTTCTTTTCGCTGTATGGAGCTAAACTAATGTGATTAGCTGGCTAACATAAATAAATAAATAAATCGGCCAACCACGGGCCCTCTAAAATCATTTCTGCTGCATGGGTAAATAATACATTATAGCTACCGTGTTACAAAAGGATGCATAACTACCAGCATAAAATAGTTGAAGTAGTGGCAATATGTATCCTATTGTAACATTGCAGCAATAATGTATCTTTTACCCATGCAGCAGTAATAATATTAGAGGGCTCACAGTTTTCAGATTTTTAAAATGTATTAATTTATTTATTGCTAGCTAATCACACTAGTTTACCTCCATACAGCAAAAAGAAGCAAATATCTACCCATATTAATGTCTATGCATTGACTCAAAATTATTTGAAATAAATCATAAATAAATTAATTAATTGCATTAATTGCAAATAAAAATATTGTCAACAACGTTTACTTTTATTTCCAAAAATGTATTTGATTTTTATCAAACATACCTTGTTGTATCGGTTTCTGCATCTCCGCTGGTGAAGAGGACACCTGAGGGGTACCATCCCCATCCATCTCCAATCATAGAGCAGATCAACTCTCAGAAGCATTCGGACTAACTATTACTAACTGGGCAGTGGGGGAACCGATTGCTGGATTGCCAATGAGTGAATAGGCATGTATACAATAATGTGGAAGAGGAGAAATGGAGGAAAGCTGAGAGAACCTCCTGTACCAAATAATTTTGCTCTGCGGAGGAGAAATCAGGGAATAAAACTAGAATTTCGGGTAGGAGGTTAGACTCCTCTTCTCATGAGACAGTTCCGCCCCAACTGAAGCAAAACCCACAACCTGCACACACAACACAATCACCATGGCTACAGCTGATCGCACTGACGGAATACAAGACTATTTAATAACAAGGAGAATCCACAAAACACCTGGAGCACGGGAAGAGCCAATAGAGCAGAGAGAGGACAAGACAGACAAGGACACATTAACTTTTACGTCGAGATAAAAAAGCTTTTCACAGACCGGGGCTCGAACCCCCACGCAGCAAGCCAGAAGGCAGCAGTGACAGGGAAAGCTCCCCAGTGGGAAGAAACCTCGAACAATCCCGAGATCCTGAAAGCGGAGCCCCACCTGCCTAAGGTCAGCCCTGGTGTGAGCAGACGGGGTGCCTGAATGCCCGCAGGATGAGGAAGAGACCCTGTGACAATGGATGAGCAGGCGCCTTGAAACGCTGCGCGAGCGAATACCCTGTGGTGCTGACTGACTGACTCAGAAACTGAAAACAGATGAGGAGCCAAAACCACTGTCCTTGCTGGGGTCTTCAAAAAAGTAAACAAAGAAATAGAGTGATTTGCTGGCTCCTTTGTTGGCTTTATCATCGAGTTATGAACTGAACAGAGGGGGAAGCCAGTTGCAGGAACGACGATCAGCCACTAGGGCAAGTTTATTATGAGGAGGATGAGGAGAAATGGAAGAAGGCATGGAGAACTCGCTGTAGCTAATAATTTGCTCCATGCAAGAGACACCAGGGAAGAAACCTATAATTTACGGTAAGAGGTTAGAGTAATTTTTTCTGGTAAGACGATCCAGCCCCAAACCCAGCAACCTACATACACAGGACAATCATAATGGCTACAACTGATCACACTGAGGGAGTAACGAGACAGTCAATCATTCAACGAGAGAGGCCAAAAGACTTCAAGATCAAGGAGAAAAATTAAACAGACATGCGGTGTTGTAATACCAACAAAAAGTAATATTTTTTGCTTTGAATATATCCCTTGTTATTGTAAACCTGGACATGCGCATATAGCCAAACAGGCACTCTGATAGATGGTTGGGACAACAAAACTAAAGAAGTAGAAGAAGAAACTAAAGGAGGAACAGAAGAAACAGTAGCAATGGGGAGGGATGTCAAAAAAAAATGCTAAGGCCCTTTCACAACAGGCTTCCTCACTACTAGTACTTCACTACCGAGTGTCACTCGGTGTGAAGTCTCCCTCACAGCCTTGCAGGGCACTCCTCATTGAGGAGGAGGGTTTAAATATACGCAAGTTAGTGGGTCTCTACCCACCAGGAAATGCAAGGAGATGCACTATGGCTTCAGATAGACGTGCTGGGAAGGACAACAGTGTAGTGGGTGAATTGGGTTTGAGCCAAGTGCAGAATAAGAGGGTATACATTTGGATGTTGGGCAATAGGTTGACTCTTAGAGTGGAGCTTAGCTGTCATCATGCTCCTTACTCTACATGAAATTAACATCATCTTTAGCAAAAAAATGAAAAAATAAAAACATCAGCACTGCACTGTTCATTTTAATGTTTGGACATCTATTCATTATAGTAATATGAGCCCAACTTCATATTAGGTTTGTGTTTGTGAAAAAAAAGAATCCAAGACTTTTCTTCAATTATCATAAATCTAAGTGAAAATAGAGCTGTTTGGTATGCTTAGTTTCATCCTTGCCCTGAAAATTCAAGTCTTAATTCATTAATTCTAAATTATGCATGCATACTAATAAATATTTTTGACCTGGGATCCTTCATTTCCTGTGATTGAAAAGTTAAATAATGAATTTGAATCATCTTTAATTATCATATTTCATTTCCTCTTATTTTCAGGGGGGGGGGGGATAGTATTTCAGAAAAAAATATGATTATGATGTTCATGAGTACTTTATGTGAAACAGTTATTGGAAATGTTCTTGTAATGTGCGTAGTATCTCAAACAGTCCATTATCCATCAGGCAGCTTCAGAAGTTCATTTCATTTACTTTACATCCTCATCCTCAAGCGTACAGAGTTAGTAACTCTTTAGTAATGCATCCTCATCCTCAAACGTACAGAGTGAGTAACTCTTAAGTAATGCATCCTCATTCTGTTACGAGGATTAAGAACAAAACATTTCACATTTCTGTTTGTTCGGTGCAGAGTCATTTTCAGGTTTCCGTTCCAGTGTCTTGAGGCTACCCCTCTAATTACTAATCGGCTGGAACGTTATAGAAGAACGGTTAATAACCTTCTTTTTAAAGTGACAGCATTACAAAATGATTTGCATATGAAAAAGATAAAATAAATAAGCATCAGAAAGACAGAGACAATTTGCTTTGTGCAAGGCTGAATGTGCTGCTTCCATGTAGCCTGACAGCCCCTCCCATGAAACCCGACTCCCTCCACATTCAGGGTAAACAAGGTGAAAAATGTCTGTGCTCCAGCTGTCATGAAGTAACACAAGTAGGATGGGTGTGGGAGTAAATGCAAAGTGTTCCAACTTTGGGAACAGGCCTACTGGGTTCACCTACAACCTTTAAATGAAATGAAAAATGATAATAATTTATTTTTACATTTTATTTGTTTCCTGGCAAAAGTTTCCTTTCTGACGGGCCGAACCATTTTAAATAAGGCTATACCATTTAAACATAAACATGGCCCAAAAAAAAAAAAAAAATCAAATGTAATTATGCCATACTTTTCAAAGTCAGTTTGCTTATTTTTGAATGTTATGCCAATCTCATACATTGTTCATGATCCAGTATAGCCTCCACTGGTGCTGAAACTAAATCAAAAGGGGATTCAAATAAAAATGTTTTTGCTCAACTAATATTAATAATTGTCAAGATAAAGACACAACGTTATGAGAATAAGGTTCATGCTTCCAGTGGGAACTCCATTTTCCTTCCATAGTCCAAAGACATGCATGTCAGGCTCATTGAAGACTCTAAATTGCCCGTAGTTATGACTGTGTGATGAATGGTGGGTGAATGTTGGGATGTACCCAGTGATAGATTAGCGAGCTGCCCAAGGCGTGCCCAGAGTGTGTTTCTCCCATAATCAGTGAGGATAGGCTCCAACGCCCCTGCCACTTGTGTGTGGAATAAGCAGTGATGGGTGGAAGGATGGATTATTACAGTAATAATAACTATAGTAGTTGTATTCGAAAGCATTGTAGAGGACTGTCATTTTTGAATTTGATAAGACTGACATATAAATTTGTCACATAAACAGGTGAAATTAGCTTCCACCTCAGCAGTCTGATTATTTTCAAAATTTCCATGGATGTAAGATAGAGAATAATAGGGCTTTATAATACATATCTTGGCAGTACTTTCTATGATGATTTTATGCTCAAAAAGGAATTATCTGAGGTTACCTTGTTGTTCAGATATTTTATTCTCTGAAATGTTTCAGAAGGAGAATTAAAGAGAATAGAGAGAATTAAAATGATAAATACTTAATCTGGGTATTAAAATGATAGAGTTAATTAAGCATTCCTGAAAAAGTTTAAAACCTTTTCCTGCCTTGATAAATAGCTATTTCGCACTGTTCTTAAAGTAATCCACCATGTACTATTTTCAAATCTCCGGCCAGTGTGAAAGACAGTAAAAGTATCTATTTAATTTATTCCTTGGGATTTCTAAAGTATTTTTACATCACTGAATGTTGACACTCTATAATCTATTTAATGGTAAATATCGTATAATCTCAAAAATTGAACACAAATGGCAGACAGGCTAAATTTACTAGGATTGTGGTTTGTTGAAAGGTTACCGTTCTTGGTTGGCCTTGTCATCTGAAATTTTACGGCTCATCAGCTGCCGTGATCTGGTGAGTTTCTGAGATGTGGTATGAGGTTATCATTAGCAACTGTGGTCAGAGATGCAAAGTCCAATTTCAGGAAGTAACAGTGCTCCCTGGCGTTTTTATCCAACCAAACATTTACTGATTAGTAAAAACAGCCAGGAAGTTAGACTAATTATTGAGATCAGCAGAGTTCATTCATGGAATAAATACGCTCTGGATTTCTACTTTCTGACCCAAGGACCCCGCCTAATGTACATTTATTTTAATTTGATCAGGTGGAGATGTCCTGCTCATGTCAACGCATAGCGAATAGTACCTGAGATATGGTTGATATGCAACAAACCTACTGATTCACCAACCTTTACCATACTGGCGTCAAAGCCGAACGTGTCCACGATGACTGTGTCATAAAATATACCACACGGTCCCCACAAAACCATTTGCATTGATGCATAATTCTATGTACATCTATCTATGTGCAGGCCTGCCAAGCCTGTGTGACCTAATGGCAAAGATGACCTCTGTGTGAAAGGAGACACGAACAGATGTTCCTCTATGCTTAAAATCCTGTTGTGAATGGTGAGTGCTGTATATTGTAGGTTAAATGGTGTCTTTCATTTTTGAACACTGTAAGGCAACAACTGCTATTATAAATCAGCATACCGATGTGTAAACAGCATTGATCAAGAAAAGTTTTGTTCGTTGTTACTCAACCTGTCCCTTGGGGAGCGATTTCCCATTTCTGCTTTATGGAAGGCACTGCTGCCAGTAATGCTTTTAATGTCTTTCTCTTTTGATTTATTTGAATTTTGTATTAATGCTATTGTGTGTCTTGCTTACTGAGCACCACGTGTCAGTAACTTTTAGTCTTGCAGAAAAAAGCAACAAAGCCTTGGCAATTGTTTTAAAGTATTCCACAATTTTTTTACGAAGCCTTCACAGGTTGGAGAACCTCTGGCCATCTTTACTTCTGAGAGACTCAGCCTCTCTCAGACATCCCTTTTATAGCCAATCATGTTACACACCTGATGCCAGTTCACTTAATTACGTGCTAAATGTTCTTTCAGCTGATTCTCTTATACATTAATTGCTTTTTCAGCCCCTTTTTTTGCCAGTGTCCCAACGTTTTTGAGACCTGTTGCAGCCAGAAAATTTAAAAAGAGCTTATTTTGTGGATAAAAATGTAAAATGTCTGTTTCAACATTTGAAATGTTATCTATGTTCTATTGTAAATAACATATTGGCTCATGAGATCTGAAAGTCATTGCATTTTGATTTTATTCACAATTTACACTTCGTTCCAACTATTTCGGAATTGGGGTTGTATATGTATAGAAAATATAGAAATATTAAAAACAGTGCAATGGTTATAACAGCAGAATATTTACAGTTTGAAAAACAGTGATTGCACAGTGAAAATATTTTTAAACATATTGCACCGTGGAACAGTGGAAATATTGCACAGGGGAAATATTGCAGTTTGAGAAGAGGTATGCCCTTCAGTGTTCATTGATTATTGCAACAGCCTGGGGATATGAGCTGTTTTTTAGTGTGTTAGTTTTTGTTTTTATTGTCCTGTTCCTTCTTTCTGATAGAAGCATCTGGAAAAGGTGGGATGTGTCCTTCAGGATGCTGCAGGCTTTACTGTGGCAGCGGGACTTATACAGCTCCTCTAGGGAAAGGAGACCCACAAGAAGAGGAGTCGCTGTTGTCCCTTCCTGAGTAGCGCCGTCTTCCAGGTGAGATCATCGTCCAAGTACAGACTCAGAAACCTGAATGTGCAGACCCTCTCCACACAGTACCCATGGATCTGTAAGGGTTGAGGGTTCGGTCTGTTTCTCTTAAAGGCCACAATTATTTATTTTGTTTTGGTGGTGTTAAGAAGCGGGTTGGTATTGCTGCACCATGTTGATAGGTTTTCCACCTTGTCTCTGTAGGCTGACTGATCTCCTCCTGTGATGGGCCTGTCGTTCGCGAACTTCCCAATATGTTGCTGGAGTTGGTGGGGGTGCAGTCATGTGTAGAGTGTATCATAGGGGACTCAGCACACATCCCTTTAGGGAGCCAGTGCTGAGGCTGAGTGCTGAAGAGAGGTGGAGAGGTGACTCTGTGTGGGCAGTCGCTGAGGAAGTCCTTAATCCAGAGACAGGTGGAGTGTGGGAGGCCAAGGTGATCTAGTTTTGTAACTAGTCTGTCAGGGATGATAGTATTGAATGTCGAGCTGAAGTCAACGAAAAGAAGTCTGGCATAGCTGTCCTTCTCCTCCAGATGTGTCAGGGTTGTATGGAGGGCTGTGACTATGGCTTCGTCTGTCGATTTGTTGTCTCTGTATGCAAACTGATGGGGGTCGAGTGTGGGTGGAAGATTTTTGGCGATTTGACCTCTGACAAGTTTCTCAAGACACTTCATTATGATTGGAGTGACAGCCACTGGTCGGAAGTTGTTTAGGCTGGGGGTGGTGGTCTTTTTCTGGACAGGGATGATCGTAGAGGACTTAATGCAGGATGGAACTGTAGCCTGTGTTAGGGACAGGTTGAAGATTTTAGTGAAATCCCCTGTGAGCTGGTCTGAGCAGGCTCTCAGCACCAGACCAGAGACTCCGTCAGGTCCTGCTGCTTTCCGGGGGTTGACTGATTTTAACACTCACCTCACATCATGCTCCATCACCATGAAAGTGTGGCTGGTGTTGGCTGGTGGTTTTGGTGATGCCGCTTCTGGTGATTTTTGTTCGAAGTGGGCAAAGAAGCAGTTGAACTCCTCCGCCAGCGCCGTATCGCCATCCACAGCACTGGGTCTTGGGTTTGAAGTCCATGATGTTTTGGACCCCTGCCACACCTGCCTGGGGTTGTTGCTGTGTACGTGGTCCTCGATTTTATTTTTGTAATCCACTTTGGCCTGTCTGATGCCCCTTTTCAGGGTCGCCCTGGCTGCTCGGTACAGTTTCGCATCACCAGACCTGAAGGCAGTGTTCCTGTTCTTGAGCAGGGTCCTGACCTCTTTTGTTAACCAGGGCTCCCGGTTCGCATACACCCAGATGCGTTTTTCGGTGGTGACGGTGTCATTGCAGTGCTGGATGTAGGAGAGTACAGATGTAGTGTACTCATCCAGATCCTGGGATTCAAAAGCACTCCAGACTGTGTCACTGAAACAGTCCTGCAGCTGATATAGGGCACCATCAGGCCATGTTACGACAGTTTTTGAAGTGGGGTGCGGGGGGGTCATTTTTCCAAAGAGGGGTGTAAGCAGGTAACATAAACAGGGACATGTAGTCTGACTGGCCCAGGTGGGGTGATGGTAAGGCCCTGCATTCCTGTTTGATGTTGGATTAGACTTTTTCCAGTAGATTTTTCCCTCCTGTGGCACAATTCACATGCTGGTGGAATTTAGGAAACACTACTTTTAGGTCCACATGATTAAAGTCCCCCACTATTATAAGTGCCGCCTCTGGGTATATATTTACTGGGAGCTAATGGCGCTATACAGGATGCTAAGGGCAGAGTTAGCTGTAGCATTCGGTGCTATGTACAAGGCTGTGATCAGAACAGCTGAAGAAATCTCCTGGGGCAGAAAGAAAGGTCTGGATTTGACTGACAGATATTCCAAGTCAGGACAGCAGTGACTATCCACAGTCTTAGCATTATTAGCCCATCTGTCCCTAATGTAAATGCAAAGACCCTCACCTCATTGTTTCTGAGAGTTCAGGTTCCAATCGTAGCTGTGTAGAATACCTGTTAGCTCCACAGCTGTGTCCGGAATCACTGGGTGAGGCCATGATTCCATGATGATTAGAGCGCAGCAGTTCCCGATGAGTTTGTAGTCTGTGAGCTGTAGCCTCAGCTCATCCATCTTGTTTGAAATGGACCTAGCATTTGTGAGGAAAAGCTTGGGGAGCGGAGAATGTGTGGTGTTTTCCTTAGCCTCTCCTGGGCGCAGGCACTGCAGCCTCACTTCTGCTTTCTGTTCCGACGCCGCCTCTTCCTTTTGGTCTCGGGCTTTACGAGCCACGGCAATCCCAGTGTTCTCGCTATGTCCGGATGGATGTTGTGTGAGTGAAGAAACTCTGTTATAACAGATTCTGCTCGCTGTAGTCCAATTAGCAGGAGGTGCTGTCGGCTGTACATGGCGTTTGCCCGACAGACCACAGTGAAAACAGTCCAAAAGACGAACAAAACCAAACAAAACAAGTGTTGAATGGGAGAACTCTGAGCTGCTGCGTGTGTGCGCGCCTCCAGCACCGCCCCTCTGGGACCAAACCTTATTAGCCTGTGGCTGGAGCTATCATGGACCTCTGGGTTAATGGTCAATGTTTGGTTTCTTCAATAAACTCTTTTCAACTGTTTATGAACACTGGCTTTTGTCGGACAATGCCACAGTGCCAACTGGACTTTTCAGAGACTACACCAGCGAAAAAATTTGCATTACTGCCTATTCACGAATTTTCAAGGACTTTCCCCACTGATTTAAAATACTCATTTCACCCCTAATGTTACAGATGTAATGTGTATTTTTGTTATATTATATGGCATTAGTACAAATTATCTTTGTAATTATGCACTGTACTGGATGTTTCATGGTAAACCTTAATGCTGACATATCATGTTTGGTATTATTCTACTCCTATAAATTTCCGAAATTGCATGGGGTGTATTTCGAAGGGATTAGAATTGTATAAAACCCTCATTTAATAACTGTGAAAAGAATATCCCTGTTAAAGCTTCCCATCTGGCAATGTCCCTGCCTAAATTTCCTCTGGGGAGGGGCCACATTTCAAATTCGGCTACCCATGCAATTCATGACCTGGCCATAAAAGCCATTCTAGAGTTTAGGCATAAAAAATAGGGAAACAAAACATTCAGAGAGGATCGAAGATGATTTCCCACACATGCTTCTATCTGCCATGTGTAGGCTATACAGTCATGTGAAAATCGCAGACGACTTCCCACACGTGCATCTCTTGCCGTGTGTAGCTCATATAGGAATGGAAGACTGCAAACAGCTTCCCACACGAGCCTCCATATGCAGTGTGTGTGATGGTGCGATCAGGATACAGTCGCGAGAACCAAGCAGTGCAGTAGAAGTGAGTTTATTAAATGAGGGGGAAAACCCCCGCAGGGCAGAAGGCAAAGTCCACTATCCAAAAATCACAATCCAGTAGGGCAAAAACAGACGAAAACCAGGGCAGCAATCACAGTACTCGTGGCCGGGCAAAAATAGATAGGTTTGGTCCACAGGCACAGGTATGTCTGAGAAGCAAAGCCAAAATCCAGTGGGCGTAATCCAAACTATAACCAGGGCAACAATCACAGTTCAATCAGGAAGACTTCGGAATTAAAATGTAAAAGATTTATTTGACAATGGAATTAACAATGAAATTAATTTGACAAAGTCTCTGGCGATGACTCCGTCCTCATGGACCCTCTAGCAAGGAGGGGTGCTGATCTGCCTGGGTAGTAGGCAGAAGCGAAGCTATTCCCCTTGAAGGGTCATCAGATTGCCATGAGGAGGATGGATTTGATGCTGAAGAGGCCGGAGTCGGAAGTTGGTGGTGATGGGGAGGTGGTGAACGATGCGAAATCTCTGAAACAGCAAAACGGAACGTGTCACGGGCATTTATATAGAAGATAAAGGGTTACGATTGGGTAAGACCGATTGCTTGCGTCCAACGTCTCGTGATTGAACTTTCTTTTACCCTCCCATAATTCGTAGTCGGGCAGAAGTTGGTCAAAAACACAGATGCAAAAATAATCCAAAATCCAAAATCACAAAGCCAAAAATCGAAAAGTCGGACGGTCCAGTCAGTAAAGAATCACTGAGAGAGCAAGGCGAGAGAAACATAGCACAAGCAAACTGAGAGAAACGATCTGTGCTGTGAAGTGCTGTGAAAAGACTCCTAATAAACACTCCTGGGGAATCACATGCTGAACTGAACACAAGTGCGGGAAATGAGACTAATTACAAAGGAGGGAACAAGAGGGAGAAGCCAATCACATAAAATAGGCAAAAGCCAAAACGCGGAGAGGGATCATGAGACAATTCTATAGACAAACAAATGGCTCCAGTCAAGGAGTTCTAACGTGCATAGATAATGAGAGAAAGGACAGCGCAAGCAATTGTGGAGAATCCACAGAAAACGCAGCAGAGAAGATTAGGGAAAGACAAGGAGCGGAGATTAGAACAGGGCGAGTGCTGAGAGCTTGTTAATCAATTAGTAAGTGCAGCTATACAACCCCTTAGTGCTCGTTAGCAAGTCAGTATTATATACAATGTTAGTTTATGTTAGTCACTCTAGCAAAATAACAAACTGTTAGTATGGGTTAGTAAAATAGAAAAGCAAGATGAAGAAAGTAAACGAGATAGGAAGGACGGCTGAATTCCAGAAACCATTAAATCACCCGAAAGAGTGACACGCAATACCGGGGCTGTGAGCAATGACAAGACAAGAGACCAGACAGGGGGAGGCAAAGTGCAATGCATGGTAAAAAACAAAACATGGACCGGAATCACTATGGGGAGAGACATGGCAGACAGGCAGAATCACAACAGTGTGTAGAGAAGATGATAACCACTTCCCACACGTATACTTTGTGTGTATGTGTGTTGCCGCGCCAGGTATGACTTAATTACGTCTATACATTTCTTGTATCGGTATAATTTGGTTTTTCTGATTTAAGCTTGTGCCTGCCTGGCGAAATAAATTTTTAATTGCATTCTGTCTTGGATTTCTGTCTCTAACTAACTTATATTCTTCCAAACTGGAGTCCTATCATCCAATGGGGTATCACGTAGGGCTATGAGGCCTGCCTGATCACCATGCCTTCCTGCCAGGTACACGGTGGTGTTCTTTTTTTTCTTTTTGCGTTATACTGTATAATCAGCCCTTGAACGCCTCTCTGCATTATACTTCGAAAGTTTTTATTTCTACATTAATTATGGCCATAGTTATTTTCTATTTCAAACCACCAGGCAGAATAGGACCACCAGCCTCTGAGTTCTCCACCGAGTTGGGCTGTTCAGATGTTTTTGGTCCAGAGGACGTAAGGTATAGACCAGTTACGAGTCCAATGCACGACAGAGCTCTAAATTCATAAATTGAAGTCAGGAGATATTAACAAACGCATGATTTAATTGTAACCGCAATTGATTAAAACCAAATTTTAAATTCTGAATATAATATAGTGTCAGATAAGCTGTAACCGCTATGTTATGCACCCTGTTCCTATGAACAGAGAAAGTTGACAAATTAACATCTGTTTTATCCCGATTCACATCAACTGAGGAAGAACGTGCTATGCCTTCCCATCTGGCTATTTCCGTGGTTGGTATAGCTGTGAGGTTTTTACAGTGTGATCTGGTAAACGAGGGTGGACAGCCTGAACAACAACAGCCAGAAAGATTACAGCAGGATGTCTCTGTTTGAAACATATTATGCTAATCTCCTGCTTACTTTGTGAGTTATATGTGGATTCAGCCTTTCAATCTCAAGCCGTATAATATGTTTTTTTCAGTATATGCCCCTGTTACTTGGCACATGTTTGGGAAATGCATTAGAATGTAAATGGAAGTGGAAAACATCTGCTGTAAGGAAATATCAGTGGTAATGTAGCAAGTAAATAGTTATGCTGAGTACAGTTCCAGTTCTTAGCACAAAAAAAGAAACCTGTCACTCAATGACATCATACTGTGACTAAAAATGCTACTTTTAGTGACTACTGCAGGCTCAAAATCATTCAACCCCTTCTTAACAAGCATCTTTAATACTTAGTAGAAAACCCTTTTGCTGCTATGACCTGCTGGAAATTTTATGCATAGGCAGATGTCAGCTTCTGGCAGCATTCCCAAGGAATCTTATAGCCCAGTCCTCAAGGACAATGGCCTCCAGTTCACTAACATTCTGGGGTTTGCATGCTACAACTGTGTTCTTCAAAACCCACAAGATATTTTTCATGGTTTTTCATGGGGTTTGACAGTGATGGGCACTCTAGAATCTTCCCAGAATTCTTCTGAAACCAAGCCTTGGTGGATGTTGAGGTTTGCTTAAGTTCATTATCCTTTTGGAAGGTCCAATGATTCCCAAGCGTCAGCTTCCGTACAGACTGCATGAAATTTTCTCCTTGGATATCCTGGTACTTGACTGAATCCATCTTGCCCTCCACACTCTGCAGGTTTCCAGTGCCACAGGAAGCAAGGCAGCTACAGAGCATCAAAAAGCCCCCACAATTCTTCACTGTAGGCAGTGTGTATTTTTCAGCATATGCTTCTTTATTCCTCCTGCAGACATACCACTGATTCATAAGCCCAAAATATTCCAATTTTGTTTCATCACTCCACAGAACAATATCCCCAAACATCTGTGGCTAATTTATATGGTTTTGAGCATATTGGATCTTGTGCTTTTGGATCAGTTGTGGTGTATGTCTTGGAGACCTTCAACATTTTGAATGCACCCAACTCTGCAAACTGAAACCTCAGTGCCTCCTGCCTCCAAGTGTTACTGCGGGTCTCCTGCAGTCACTCGAGGGTTTTTGGCCACCTGCCTCCCCAGGAATCTGGCGACAGCCATTGAAAGCTTCCTCTTTCTGCCACATCCTGGTACTGTAGCCACTCTTCCTCTAACTCTGAACTTGCGAACTATGCTTCCAATTGTATCTCTACGAAAATTCAGTGTCTGTGCAACCTTTTTGTACCCTTTACTTTGTTTTTGCCAGGCAATGATCTTCTCTATTGGCTTTTTGGACAATTCTTTTCACAGCCAAATTTCTAATATGCAATCAAATGTCACTGTCAACAAACCCCTAGCGAGTGCAAGAATTTGATGTGTTCTATCTCAAGCAAACCTGATGCAACTAATTAAGCTCTTGATTAACTGCATTAGGTGTGCTTGAGACAACACTAGATTTGCAAATATGCTCTTGGGAGGGATCCTATTCGGGGGGTTGAATAAATTTGAGACTGTATCAGTCATTAAAAATGGCATTTTGTGTTAAATTTGGAGAAGCCACTTGTAATATTAGCTTTGTTGAGCTATTTAAAGTGTTCTTGTTTAATTTGTTTATAAGAAACAGCTGAAAGTTTCTAAATTTTGCAATTAAATCCAATTATGATGATACGCTCAAAGGAACCAGTCGCAACTCAGAGGGATAATCTAAAAATCGTAAGCCTTAATTACAAAATGGGTCAGGACCGGAAGACACAAAGATTCCCAAGCCAAAAACAAAATCCAACAAGTGTTTGCCACTAACATGGCAATATCCCCCGCCGCCTCAAATTCATGTGTCCATACGGATGAACGGACGGACGGACGGACGGAGCCCAATGCTATATCCCCCGCTTCGCGCTAATTGCGCGGAGGGGTATAAAAAGCAAAGTTGACGAGACAGGCCAGGGTCAAAACCAGTAAATCAGAAGTGCGACGGTACACAGACAGCAGGCCAAAATCATAGTCGTAATCCAGAGCAGAAGGTCATTCAAAGGGCAACCAAAAACAGAAATCATAGTCAGACAGAAAATGGGTCAAAATCCAAAAAAGGCAAAACAGGAATAGAAGGGCTATGGCAAACTCGAGGTCGAGCAAAAACAGTTGTGAAGAAGCAATTAACAAAAGGCATATGAGGAGCTCTGCACAGATGAAAATTGCTCAACGTTCTGACAAGGAATGAACTGCAGTGAAGACTTTAAATAGACAAGAGGGAAGTCACATGCTATGCAGGGAACAGGTGAATTGGATAAGACTAATTACAGAGGTAAGCACACATGGGGAAGTCCTAAACCACAAACAATGGGCAAAAACCAAAACGCGGACAGGATCCATGCAGACAACCTATGACAGATTAACAGCTCCGGTCAAGGAGTCCTAAGTGCACAGTTAAGATTCCAGGACAGAGAGAAGCTCACCTGAGGTGCGTGAGCTGTAATGAAAGCAGAGCTCAGGGAAAGCAAAAGGGCCGGAGTTACAGAACAGAGCAGAGCGGAGCAGAGTTAGTTATATTAGGAAACAGTAATATCTACACATCTAATCAAAATACGTGAACGTTAGTTGGTTAGATTATGCACAGATAAAGGCATTAGTCTACAGTAAAATTACCAGAACTAACTAAACAGCCTAGCAGTTAATTAATATGGTAATTTCAGAAAAGCGGGAAGGAAGGTAAAACGAAGGAAGTTCATGAAACACCAGAAAATTTCCGAAATCATGCATAGCATGTCTGCACGCAGACAAATCACATCAGATATTACAAGTCTAATGCAATAATGGAATGGATGAATAAATATGAAAAATAATAAATGTAGAACCAGACAGATACAGAATCATAACACAAATTTGCAATGGGGGTTGAATAATTTTGATACACGACACATGGTATTGAAAGCATAATAGGTCCCTTTCAAAGTGTGTGTGTGTGTGTGTGTGCATGCGTGTGTGTGTGTCTGTACGAGCACGTGCATATGCGTGTGCGTGCGCATGTGTGTGTGTGTGTGTGTGTGTGTGCGTGCGCGCGTGTGTATACTTGCTTGCATGCAACAATTCAAAACAAAGTGACAGATAATGTTTTAAAGGGTACAGTTTTTAATTTTGCCCACATGCTGGAAAGATCTAATTTAGAAGATTAATAAAGCTATAACTGTCTTATTATCCCACTATAATGAGAGTACTGCTTCTGTGTTTTCACCAGAATTATCTGTTAATTTATGAATATTGTGCCCAGAAATCCTGATGCAATGCAATGTACAAAAAACAAAGCAAAAAAAAGATTACAGATTTGTCACTTGAGTCCATATTCCCGACAAATGTAGTGTAATCGTACATTATATCAGGCAATATCAACGTATTTTAGAAGATTGACCAAACATGTTTGATAGCAGTCTTGAGTTCATCCAGCTTGTACATACTGAGGGTGGACTCATTTTATCTGTAACATGCAGCTGAGTCAGGCTGAAGAGCACATTGGTATCATACAATGAACATACAGGGGGAAAAAACAAAAACAGAAGAAAACCAATGATATAAAGTGGTCTTTTTTGCACTGTTAAAAATATTCTCATTAGATGATGGGCCATATCTGGGGTGATTACGAGTTGCCCCAGCTGTGACCGTACCTGCATGAGTCCCACTCAAGGACAGACTGCACACCACTCCCAACTTGCCAAAGTAATCACAATAAAAAGAGTTATTCACAAAGCATTTTAGGCCTAAAAGTAGCTCCTAAGTCTGTGAGAGCTTAAAAGTACTCAAGAGAACTCCAAACTCGCTAAAACCTATTCACAAAGAATCAGAAAATGGCTACTGCTGTTGAGAGACAGAATGACTTGAAATTCTGAATGATGTGCAGTAGTTGAAAAGATATTGGATCGACCGTGAAGGGATTTTATTTGTTGTTGACTCAGTGAGGGAGAGAATTATGTCTTCTAGCATGAGAAACAACTGAATAAGCCCCAAAATAAAATTTTTGACAACACTTCGGAAAAATGCAGCCACCGGAAAAATGCAACTTTGCAATGCGGACAATTTAGGGATTTCACAATTATCTCTCAGTCGCTCAATTCGACAAACAATCAATGCGCTCTGTGAACCCCATATCAATCGACAGTTTATCCAACTTCCAATGGACATTCGCCAACAACACAGAATCAAACTTGAATTCATGCCCATCTCAGGTATGCTGGTATCATCGGTGCTATTTACGAGACCCATATTCAAATTCATTCTCCGACCCAAGATGAAGAGGTATTTGTAAATAGGAAAAAGTTCATTCCATCAACACCCAGATAGTATTTGATGCCGAATACAATATTTTGGACATTGTTGGGAAATGGCCAGGATCCACGCACGACTCGCATTTTAATGGAAAGCAGCTTATGCCAATTATTTGACAGGCTATGTGCCTGTGGGATGGCACTAGCTCGGGGACAGTGGCTTTGGTGCTGTACCTCCTCCTGCTATGCATGAATTATTTTATTAGGCTATTGAACGAGGGTTACGTTTAATAGATCATCATAATAATACCAGCCTATGTCGTATTTTGTATGCATATTTAAATTGTAGGCTATAAATTACAAACCAAGCTTAGTATGCTTTCCTGTTTGAACGATAACCTGTTTGTAGGCTGCAATCTCGGACCTCCCCTGCGATTGCAGCCCATATCACCGCTTCTCGCAGTCGTCTGCCGTCCGAGACACCGAGGGGAATGCAGAATTGATCTGTTGGCTGATATTCTCCCACACATCCCATTTGGATTTGCTGTTCACCCCTGAGCCGAATTTCCCTGGGATTACATGCTTTTGCTCCAGCACCAACTGGGCCAGCAGCAGTAACTGGTCATGGCTCCAGTTGGGCTTTCGCATCCTTTTTGAACTTTCATCCATGACAGTTCAGGGCAAACAAACTTGACCAGTCCAAAATTTAAATGATCGTAACATATTCTCATTGGGTAATGAATTACTAATTATTGGATCAGATGTCATCCAGCAGAAAATTATTTTTGAAGTTGTTCACCTTATTCTGCAGCAGAATTCCTGACTACACGGGTTTTGAGGTGGATTTATCCCCCCCAAAAAATCTGCAGAGAAACCTTAGCCGAGAACCGATTTTGGTTCAGAATATTTGGTAATTTGAGGGGTTTACAGATCCAATCGTAACCCTCCCATGCTGCTTGCAGACTCATTGGGGCCGCCCCGATAATTTCAAACGTTTGATATTTTGGAGTGAAAATCTGGATGATTTTGTCATTACTTTTTGAACAAGACCAAAATAGCCAAGAGACACGACACAGGCTGACGGAGATGAGTGAAGGTGTTTTGAAATGTCAATGTCACTCATGAATTAGCTACTTAAACAGTAGCGTTACAAGCTAACGTTAGTCCCGGAACAGCTGGCCGCGTTACCGTAAATATTTATATCCCTTGAGGCTAACATTATCTAATATACTGCAGTTGACAGATAGTAAAACTGACAGTTAAAAACTCACCACCAGTTCTCGCGGAAGAACTGACAACCCGTGCTGACCGCATCTCCCTTACCATTTTCTCATCCAGACTCGTTTAACCTTCTGTCTTTTATTCTCACTGCAAATCACTACTACAGCGAGTCTCTGCACCATGTCCGTCTCCATTTTGCTTACATCTACGGGCTTCCACATTCTGTGCAAGATCAAGTCGTTGCTCCCTCTGGCATGATAATCTTAATAACATCCTGTAGTGTGTGATGCCCCATTGTTTTCAAATATTGTAGTGTGTACATGTTTCAGATTAGTCAGAAGATCATCTGTGAAGTTTCACCTGATGTGCATGATACACACCGATTTCAAAATCGGTTAGAATTTTAAAACTCCTGTAGTCTGAGCCCGGCCTTAGCTGGCTATATGCTCAGTCTAAATTCTAGAGCAGTGGTGACCAATCGTATGCCACGGAAGGCAGAGAGCATGTATGTTTTCATTCCAACCAATCATTACACCTGCTGATTACAGTGATTAGTTACCTTCTCTTTGCTTGAAGGTGTTAATCAGCAAAACCAGCAGGTGTAACGATTAGTTTGAATGAAAACTGGTATATGCTCAGCCCTCCATGTTGATTACGCGTCATCGGTCGAGAATGCTCCCAAATTGGGAGAATGGGTCAAAGTAGAGGAGGAGAGCAAAGTTAAAGGAGCTATTTAGAGTTGGGTCTTTGGTCATGGAGTCACAGACACCTTCCCTACCGCACAGCTTTGTGATTGGTCCTTGTGGTGCGGAAGTGTGCCCATCATCATACAGAGAGAGTGAGAGAGACGATCAGCAGGGGTGTGACTCAGGGGCAGTACTCTCAGGCAGAGGGTATTGTGGTTTCCTCACAGCAAGAAAGTCACTGGTTTGCATTTGGCCTGGGGCCTTTTTGTGTGGTGTGGTCATGTTCTCCTCATATACGCCGGGTCTGTCGCAGGTACCCCAGTTTTCTCTTGTTGTTTAAGCCTTAAATGCCCAACTATAGTAAAAGTTGAAAGAAAAATCTATATATTCTGTTAATATGTCCTGGGGAAGGGCTAATAACAACCCAATAGCAATTTTAAATTTTTGGTGACCTTTGACCTCATTTTAGTTTTGTGACATATGTCACTCTCAGTTTCTCAGCTATAAAGACAACTTTTGTCCATCATTGCTTTGGTAGGTGACATATAGCTGAAGTATTAGGCATAGCTTATTTTTCATTAGCTTACCTGTTTATCTACTTTATTCAGTGATGAATGGGTGATGATCTATCGTGGGGGCGGCCTTATTGGGAAGATTAGCTGGTGCAGCCAGTGTAGTGTCAGTTCCATTTTTATGCATCAGATGGCAGCACTGATGGTCTAGATATGTCACTATGGGCTTTAGATTTCAAAATTTATGTGGGGTTAGTGGTTTTGATGACCCCCAAAATCGTGTGACAAATTTGTGTCAGGGGGCATTTAAGGGTTAAAGCCATGTTTCCCAGGCTAATTGGAGACTCCTATTATATCCCATGATAATGGCGCTTGATTTGCATTTTCAAGAGAAGTCGAAAATGAGTGGCACAGAACTCTTCTTCCTCATCTTTGTGTTTCAGGGCAGTTTCAAAACAGCGCTCTGGTGCATTACCATCAATGACTGAAATGCAGCATGGATTGGGAGCATAACTATACAGATGCACAGCTAAGCTTTGGCAGTCTTGCTGAATTAAAGAAGCTCCCCCTCAAATACAGCTGGCGGGTAGTACAACAGACTTGTAGTGGAGAATTGATGCCATAGGTGAAATATAAAAACTAAAATATGAATTTAGAAAAAGAAGTTCCTGTCGGGGAATCTCATCTCAACTATTAACAATTTATAGGACCTACATGGGTGATGCGTGGCCGTCATTTTGCACCAGAATGCTCACCACACAGCTGCTGCGGTGGAGCGGGAGAGGAGAATTTTCATAGCTTATCAAAGCAGGGGATGATTTGGTCGCAGGTTGAAAGAGCCAATTTGGGAATTTAGCCAGGACACTGGGGAACACCCTACTCTTGACAGAATTTGCCACTGGAGCTTTAATAACCACAGTGAGTCAGGACCTCTGTGTAATATCTCATCCAAGAGCACAGTGCCTCCATCACTGCACTGGGGTTTATTTGACCAGAGGGAAGACCACTATCTACTGGCCCATTAACTTTACTTCCAGCAGTAATTTTAGGTTCCCAGATGGTCTCCCATCTAAGCCCACCAAGCCCACCCCTGCTTTTCCTCAAAGCAGGCTTGAGCCAGTCAAATGGTGGTATGGCTGCTGCCGTCTTTCCTCACTTCGCTTTGGTGGATCTGGCAAAATGACCACAGCAGAGCTCAAATTCAATGTGTTTGAGAGTAGATTTATGGTCAAAATGAACTGCCAAGATGCCACACACATGATGAACCTGACAAGTACAGTACTGAAACCATCTGGGACTCTCACCAGCCACCCTATTATGTTTATCTCTTACCGGTGTGCAAGGGCTGACAAGAGGCTTTCAAAATACATGTTCACAGCTGAGTGAATGGCTAACATACCGCAGTGCAATTCATTTTGGAGGAAAAATAGAAAAAAAACGTATGAACTGTGAACAAAATCTTTTCGGCAATCTGAAAGCAATCTTATACCTTGCCTCAGCTCAGGGGCGAGCATGTGATGGTGTAAATGTGATCAGAAAGCCAGAGCTACAAATCCTGCTACAAAAGGAGGCGTGGGAGCTGCTGTTTTAAATGCAATCAAATGAGGCTGAAGGGGGAAAAAAATCACAGACAAAAGTCTATTTTTCCCTTATCTTCACACACCCAGAGTAAAAGGGGATTAACAAAATATTAGAAGCAATCTTGAAAACTTGCTTTCACTTTGAGTTTTCTCAATCAAAACAACAAAAGCATTGATGCAGGTCATTCCTATCTATTTGAATTTTTATTAGAAGCATGTGTTTGCTTGACAGAAGTCTAACCAGCAGCATTCGGTTGGTTAGTCTCCTGATCAATTAGTATGCTAACTGATTTCCAAATGGACAAAATAGATGATACACAAACTGCAGGCGTTTTAATTAAAAACCATTTTAAAGATTAAACTAAGATTTTTTTGAAGGGGAACAGCGTCACAAATTGCGGCCACATATGCCAAACACCAAGAACCAGATACAATAACAAGGAATTGTGACTGCAATTCAAACCTCATTGACAGGGAGCTTTTCAAAGAGGGTATTTATGGGTGTGTTTCAATTTAATCTTTCCTGTAATACCTAGTTTTATAGTGTAGTGCTCATAAGATCCTATAAAATAAGAGCTTCAGTCTGAGTCATTATCAAAATATGCATATACCCACCAGCATAAGGCGCCATTATCCTTATGAGATGGAAATAAATCATTCATATGATATATGCGCAGGAGCGTGTTTCTGTTAAGACAGAAGTTCAGCTCATGTCAGATCTGCTTTTATGTCTTTTAAACAAAGACGGCTGCAGCGGACTATTGAATTCTCAGCCGATCTGCCCAATCAGATTAGGGTAAAATAAAATACCAAATAAGAAGTTGTAGTTCCAGTTCATTGGGTTGAAGTAATGTTCCAGCGCATCAGCAGGTCTCACAGTCAGCTCTCAAACTCAGATCCTGTCAGTATTTGCTCTGGCTCGGTTGCCTTGCTAGACATCCCAAAATTGCCACACAATTGCCTTTATCAGGGGGATGGGAGGGAGTACATCACAAGCACAATAAATAGATGTATTAAGGTTTAAATAAATGTGGACTTAGCCCAAGGTAAGCAGTTACACATGGCTGATTTGGGTTCAGACTAGAATCAGAAAGTTTGATTTACCTTCATGACTAGCTCTTGAGCAAACTCCAGGTTTGACCTCAGCGGTGGTCCTACACTGGAAAACTGGGTTCACACAGAACATCCCTTTACAAAAATTATTAGTACTGACTTGTTCTCGATCATTTTCTTTTATTCCCCGGGTTTGAGCCCCAATGGCGATCCCAGACTGGAAAATTGGGTTGGGACAGAACGTTTAGTGCTGACTTGTTCTCGGTCATTTTCCTTTAAAAACACAATTTCAAATTATAAGATTAATCCATTGCCTATTAAAGACAGCTTCTTTCTTAATGCAATTTGAGGGAAATTAAATAATAGTCGAAATTCAGTTCAGAAAAATAATTCACTTGTGAAGACTTACGCTTCAAAAAGGTAAACTGCTCTGGAACGTACGTGCTACCTTTCTGGCACATCAGGCGATCTAACCTGTGCTTACTGATTAATTTAATTTAAGCAATTGAAATTAAGACAAAGATAACAAACACCTCAACACAATTTAGAATGAGGCCATTTGAAATGCACAAAATTACTTGTCCAAATCAATAATTGTTGTCTTACCTTATCGAGGAGAACTAGCAACACCTGATAGTGTGAAATGTTCTCGAAGTGTAAATGTATTGTTGCTAAGGGAAAATGATTGGGGAAGAAGTCAGGAATATTTTTTTTAAGGGATGTTCTGTGCCTGACCAATTTTCTGGTCTGGGACTGCCACTGTTTGACCCAACGAGGGGAGTGTCACTGTGACAGCTTGTGATAGGCCTATTTTAATAATCCATGGGTGGACTGGGACGTCTTGCGAACTCAGCAAAAGCGGCAGATGTCAACATTAACAACCCTACGTGACGTAGGCTACGTGCCAAAAAAAGCCCAACTAAATAAGAAACTTTTCATTTTAATGATCCTGACAAGGTCACAGCTCAGAGCTAAATGGCAGGATGCCTGGGGGCCTGTAGTCTCCCCTCTCACCAGTGGAGGCACCATGACAAAGGTGGTGAAAAGTAAGACCCAGAATTTTGTTCCAAATTCCAAGAGCTTCCCCAGATCGCTGCTGGTGAAAGCTATCAGGAATGTAGTGCTCATGAGAGTGACCATTCCTGTGAAACCCACCTCTATACCTGTGACATGTCTGCAACATCGCAACGTACCCAGGTTTCTATGATGTACCGAAACAGAGAAGAAGAAAAACAGAGAAACAGAGCCGGTGAGGGGAAGGCCACATTTTCAAAGCCGCTGAGAATAGTATAATACACTTGAGAGTTTAAAGTGAGTCGCGTGGAATTTGTGGATGTATTAGAAATTGTGGGATGATAATGTATCAAGATTTTTAGTGCATATGTGCATTCAATAATCTCAGTATTTTAGTATTTACAATGAAAATTGGTAGGAAGTACACTTGAGTTCCAGAGGAAAGTTTATTTAGTCCCTTCTGATGCAGCGTATGTGCAGTTACTCAACAAATCAAGAGTAAATTTGTAAAGACCAACATTATTTTATTTTTTTAGTCTTGGTTTCTGACGTTTTTAGTTTGTGCCTCATTTGAATTTTCAAAAACCATCATCAACCTTAACCTAAGAGTAATGCTACTAGGGTTGGGATTCACAAGATTCAGCTGAAGGCACAATAAAGTGTCAGAGCAGACAAAAACATTGCCAAAAAATTGTTAAAGAATATAAAACCGAAACGCAACGCTGAAAAACCAAACAAATGTTTCTGGAAGTGAGGCTCAGGCAGGAAAGTGAGTTCATTCATTTTTCTTATGAATAAAAAAGAACTATGCTGTTCTTTTGACATTGAAATTCTACTGAAAAGCAGATGTTTTCCATGGAGACAATTAACTTTTATTTCTCAGAGCGAAGTTGCAGTTTACTTAAAATGACATAAACAACCAAAAGTATATTTTACTTGATACAATGTTGTCTACATTTAAATGACAAAATATGCCTTTTTTTAAAACAAACAGTAAAACTCAGATAAGCCAACTTAAGAAAGAAAAATAGGTTTCATTATCGTTCTTAAGCTTGTCATACCTGAGCTATTCAAATTTTATTAAGCATTTACTTTGCACAGCTTTCATCTCAAGTTTGGGGCACCTGTTGGAATGGGACTAATGTCAATAGATGAAGCTGTTAAATCAGAGCATATTGCTTCTATTAAATAACACAGCACTCACTCTTTCTCTACAAAAAAAAGAGGTTTATTGTTAGCTGGACCTCTGGTCATGCACTGGGACATCCACAATGCTAACTACTTGTTGTCCTCAATATAGTGGCTCTTGAATTGCCAGCAGCTGCAGCAGAAGTCATTGTGTTTGTCACAGTCTGCGTTTGAATGCCTTCGCAGTCTTCTCCCATCCAGCAGCTTGCATGTGTATTAGAGGTGTTGTCGCATTTAACTGGTTTATATCTTGCGTGATGTCCTCGCAGGCTGGATCCCATTCATATTTCCCATTCTTCCCGAGACTGCTGATGTATTTATACCCCTGACTTTAAGTTTGCAGTTACTGGAATGTAACTAGCTATACGCGCTTTTGCGCTATCAGTCTTTGCTTGTAAAACTCTTTGCCTTTTGAAATTAATTTGTCACCTTTAAAGATAGTAATATTTGGAAGTACTCTTCCTTCTTCATTAATAGGAATAAGCTCCCAAGCCTTTTTTCCCCCTCAGTCTCCAGAATTGGGACTGCGTTCCTGTTAAACTATTCTCCGTATGTTCATGTGCCCAGTTTATTGGGAACAAGCTCACAAACCTCCTTCGGTCATCGGGATTAGGATTGCGCTCCTGCTAAACTTCTACATCCTACCATCTGATGGTTTGGTTCTGGCAAAGTGTGCACTGCAACCGACTGCTGTCCCCGGATGCCGCTGGCTGGACACAGATATGTGCCCAGCACCCAGCCTGTGCTATCAGAACTGAACTGTGTCACTCTAACCTGGGCTCCATCCCTCTGTCAACATTGTATCACTGTCAATAAACCCTGTCATTGAATTGAATTCTGACTCATCATTTGGTTCCTGGTTAGGATCGTAACAGGCACCTTTGTGAAGCAACGAATTCACGGGAAAAGAGCAACTGCAGATCTTAAACTGATGATACAACCAGTGCCATTGTGACATTTCCTAGAAAAATATAATGGCGTCAGCTATGTATTGCATGGAGGTTTTTTTTTTTTTGGTTAATACTGTGGCTTGTGACTAACAGTACATCTGGAATTATTCACGTTCAAACACATTGTCCTCCACTAATGTTGGTTCTTTCAATAAATATTAGTGAAAAGGCTATGAAAGAAATGTGGCTTTTGTTATTTTTCCTAAAGTGTAATGAATAAATGAACAAATGAACAATTTAGCCTCAACTTCAAGTAAATGAAGGAGGAAAAGCTATTTTGATTATTAAAATGACATTGTCCGCGTGGGGATTGGGTGGAATTTTTTTTATTTATGTAACTTTTATGCGTCATGATAAAGCAGCTGCTCTGGAGGCAACTCGGTGGCACAACCTCAAACACTTGAAGACGCTCCGTATGCTCACGACGAGCTGAGAACAGGGTTAGAGACTAATTAAATAAGTTGAATTTTTAAGTGGTAATTTTGAGCAGCTGTAAGTGCTCAGCCATTAGGGTATTTCATACATACACAGTATCTATAATTTTCACAAGGAAATCACAAAAATTATTTGGTACATTAAACAGCACAAAAAATGAGAATTTTCCCCACATGAACTGTAATGGTTTTTGTTGATCAAATGACAAATTTAAAGCCTGCATAATGTTCCAAAAGAACTGGGACAGAGGAATGGAAACATGGGAAAAGAAGTGCAGTCTTCAGAAAAAAACCCTCTCAGAACATTCCACAGGTAAAAGCGCGCATAGCTGATTGATGATTTGATTCTGATTGGATATAAAATGAGCTGTCATAAAGGGCATGGTCCTTTAACAGCAAGATGGTTTGTGGTTTGCCACATTTCCAAAAGCTGCCTGAGCAAATTATCAAACAGTTTCAAAACATTTGTAAAGTTTGTTTCCAAAACGCAATAAGTGCACAGTAAAAATCATAGTGTCAATTTTACTCTCTAAGAGTTGAATTTAACTCTCTGTCAGATAACATTTGGTCCCACTCAAAATCAGTGTAAATTTTACTCTACAGCCAGTGTAAGATTTTTATAGTTAATTTTACTCTATTTTGTGTCAAAATTAACAATGAGGTGTGTAAAAATATTTGACACTATAGGGAATCATCACCCTGCAGAGTAGATTTCGTCCTTGTGTGGAAGTGGGAATTGACTCTCACTTTTGACACTTCCATTGAGACGATTTCACTCTGCATAGTGCTATAAGTACTCTATCCAGAGGAAAATGGGTTTACACTGGAATATTGACACTCCATTTTTTACTGTGTGCCAAAATTACAAAAATAGAGCAATAGCCCTGCTTTGTACACATGGTGCAAAAACCCATTTTTAGAAATTCACACTATAAAGTGTGAATTTGTTTTCATGGTCAAATTTTCTGTTTGGCTATAAAATGCAATCGGCACCAACAGAGAAAAGGCTGATTTACTCAAAATGAGTAAAATGGATATATTGTATTTTGGAGACAAACTCTTCATCTCAAGAAGTATGATTGCATGGAATTCAGAGATCTGACATTCCCATTCTACATTATAGTGAGAATATTCAGAGAATAGAGAGAAAATGGAGCAATCTGTAGCAAGTAAAACACAGGGCCAGTATTGGATGTACTAGACTTCTGAGCCCGTAATCAGAATTGCATTAGGAACTGAGATGGTTCAGTAATAGACACACATCCTATATTAGGCCAGAATGGGCACAGATAGTCCTTTCAAAAATCCAGAAATGTGTGTCCCTCCTCAGTTTAAAAATGACCAGTTTCAAAATGAGTGTAATTAAAAGGTGAGGTGTGCCGTAAACATGTATTTGTTCCAACTACAATAAATCGTGCTGGAGACATCACATTTTGACATTGCAATCATTTCCAGAAATATTGAAGTTGATGAGTGAAACATCACTAGTTTTGTCTTTTTACTTTTTCTACTGGTTAAGAATGATCTGCAAATCACTGTTTGCTGTTTCTTGTTTAAATTTGGTCCCACTTCTTCTGGAATTGAGGTTGTACAATAGATAATTTTTTTACAGGTCTCATGTTATTGTAAACGAGGATAGTAGCTGAAAAATATTTCAGAGTAACACCATTATCTTACTTTATCAATTTTAATCAATAGTAGCATGTAAACAGAGGAATGACTTTTTTCAATTTCAAAAAATTGTTAGATAAATTTTGGACCTGGTGACTGTGTTTCCTGATACCAAAGTAAAAAAATAACAGAAAATCGCATTAAAAGTTCTGCTGGATCACTGTACTGACACCGTTGATTCAAATCACATAGATGAATGTCCAGTATTGGAAGATTATTTCTCATCTGACGGCTAAATAGGCTAAAGATAATGTATAACCTTCACACTCATATCACTCCCAGACCTGTTTGTCTCATAGTCTGAGTCAGGAGGTGCTAAATAGAGGAAAGAGTTCTGTGCGATTGCAATGAAATGCTGGCTGAAGATAAGCGATGATGAGGAAAACTTATTTCACTCCCAGATATTTTTCTCGTACACCCTCCCTCAGAAATCCATCTTCTGTGTTAATCATCTGATTGTCATGGATGAGTGAAGGAAGCCTCCTCAAAGTTACAGAGGCACTGTGTACTGTGTTATTTATGATACTGTGGAGATTGTTCTGCTCCATAATCAATTTCCCCTTCCACAGTTGACAACAGCGGGACTTATTCAAAATTATTAAAAGAGAGAGAGAGAGAGAGTATGACGCAGAAGCATGTTGCTGTAAATACATTACAGACAATAATTTATGACATTCCTGCCTTATCTAACAGGATAAAAATGACCAGAGACCGTATCCACATTTCTGCTTGTGAATGACCGAAGCAGGCTGAAAAGCAGTTGTATCATTTTGTGGTAAAATTCTGGCCTTTGGGCAATCACGCATGAGTCCTTGCTATGATTTTATCAAAGATCTGAGCTCCCAAGATTAAACTGAGTCATATCCCCTGAGGGAATAATGTCACTTCTAATCTTGACAAAGGCTGCCATCAGCGATACATACAGCACTGTGGGCTCCGACCGGGTCATTGGACTGTGAAATCTGCACTCTCTTGCTAAAATGTACAGTATATGAGCATTATTCTCATGTGATCTGGAAAAACCAAGTATGTGTGTCATTTTGGGTAGAAACTGAGTTTGACCTTCATTTGCAGTAATTAAAAGTGGTAAAAATCTATACGAGCTCTAAGTGTCATTTGAACTTTCAAAATCAAGTTTCAGTTTTTTCTGCAAGGGAAAGTCCCGAACCTAAATGTTATGATTCTGTTCTGTCTGATCATGTTTCTCTGTTTTTGATATTTTTCTTTTTGCTATTTGAACATTGCATCGTCTGACCATTCTTAGAGTTATGTATTGGGTACTGTTATCATTGGTTTGTTCATGTATTGTCTTAGTTTGTACTTTTCCATAGTTCACATTTTGCCATAGTCTCATTCCAGTCCATGTTTTCCATTATGCATTGCACTTTAACTCCCCCGTCTGGTCTCTTGTCTTGTCATTGCTCACAGCCCCAGTCCTGTGTGTCACTCTTCTGGTGATTTATTGGATTCTGGATTTCAGTCTTCCTTTCAATCTCGTTTACTTACTCCACCTCCTTTTCTATCCTACTAATCATACTAACAGTTTGTTATTTTCGCTAGAAGTAGCTAACACCAACTAACATTGTATATAATACTAACTTACTAACAAGCACCAAGGGATTGTATAGTTTCACTTACTAATTGATTAATCAGCTCTCAGCACTCACCCTGTTCTAGTCTCCGCCTCTTTTCTTTCCCTGATCTCCTGTGCTTCATTTCTGTGGGAAACTCCACATCTGATCACGCAGTCCTTTCTCTAATTATCTATGCACGTTAGAACTCCTTTACTGGGGCTGTATGTCTTTATATAGGTTGGTCCCGTGATTCCTGTCCGGGTTTTGGCTTCTGCCAAATTTCATGTGATTAGGTTCTCCCTCATGTGCAGCACCTTTGTAATCAGTCTGACTGTTTGCACCTGTGTGTCTTACCATGTGATCTCCCTAGAAGTGTATATTAGGTGCCTCTTCACAGTCATTCTCTGTCAGATCGTTTCTCGTGTTTACCTGTGCTGCAATTTCTCTCGCCTTGTACTCATTGTGTCTCTGATTCTGACTGGATTGCCCGACTACTGATTTTTTTGGCTCGCCCTTATTGGATTACCGTTGCATCTGTGTGTTCAAACCCTTTTTTAGCCCGACTACAATTTTTGTGGATTGCTGCCCTGTTAACGATTCGGATTGCCCTTTGGTCTATGAGTTTGCTTCTCCTACAAACCATTGCCTGTGTACCGAATCTGTTTTGTCTCACTACGATTTCTGTGTTTGCTGCCCTGGTTACGATTCCTTTTCTGCCCCACTGGATTTTGACTTTTGGATTGCGGACTCTGTTCTGTTGCCTTCTGCTCTGCGGGGGTTACCCCCCCTCGCTCAATCAAAGCCATTTCTTCTGCAATCCTGTGTTCTCGCATTTGGTTTCGGATCGATACCTCACACTAAAAGTTTTTGTTCAATTGCGAGATCTTTGCTACTGATAAGCCTACTAGGTTTTTCCAGATCACAAGAGTATTTTGCTATTTTCACTGTAATTATTTTTCTGGCAATAACACTGTTTTTGGCTTTGAAGCTTTTCTTTTCTCCAGATACTGCAGAATGTCTTCCCACACAAATTTTGCTGAAGACTCAAGGTTAGCTTTTTCGTTAAAAATGGTATCATTGTAAGAAATGTGCCTTTATGTTCCTTGTCTTTTGGTTCCACTGGCATGTCTACCCTTCAAACAATAGCTGCTCATGTGACCACCACTGCGGCTGCGACAGCGGCAGCTGGCAACCTGAAAATTGGTGAAGTGCAGATCATCCCTTGAACATAACGATTTTTGATGATTAATTTTTCATTGTTTTTAATTATGTGCAGTTTTGTGAGAAATAAAACATGCACAGTGTGATGATATGAAAAACGTACAGTGTAATGATATCAAATATTAGACATGCAGTGAGGTGAGAGATTTTAGAAACATGCAGTACGATGACAGATATTAGACATGCAGTGAGGTCATGCAGTGTGATCAGAGATATTAGACATGCAGTGAGGTGAGAGATTTTAGAAACATGCAGTGTGATGACAGACATCAAACCTGCCGTGAGGTGAGAGATTTTAGAAACATGCAGTGCGATCAGAGATATGATACCAGCACAGTTTGAGACGTGCACAATGTAATGAGGGATATTGTGGACATTCAATAAGTAAAGATAATTCAGAGACAGTTCGTTTTTCCCCGTACAATCACTTCTTTTTTTCTTTATTTAAGTTTGAAAGGACACCATACACTTACATTACTCATTTAACAATGAGAAGATGTGTGCATTGGATTTAGCAGAAAGCTAATTTCCATCTGTAATCCCAGCAAAAAAACAGAAATGACACATGGCATGCCAAGAGACATGTTAACAAACCCAGCATAAAACAAGCATCGCAATAACGCATCTGAAAAAGGTAATTACAATTTAACATACCGGTGATGGTGAAATATGTGACACAGATGTTTTAAGCTGCAATTCTATGTATCAGTATGTAAGTTATCTCCAGTCAAAGAGCAAGATTGTAAATACACAACACTATACAGTTAACACAGTTAACATATACTTTGGGTGCTGACACACAGGGAAGTATACCTCTCATGCTTATCAAGACAGAAACCTTTGACAGCATCACCTAACTGTAAATCAGTGCTGACAGCGTTGTTTACTCAAAAACCATTTTTTTAGCTCTGTAGTAGAAGATATCATAATCTGTGATATTTTTAATATCAGACAGAAGCTTATTCCATTCTTTCATGACCTTGTATGAAAATGCACTTTTAGCAAAGGCCGAGCTGCGCTGCGGAACATTGCAATCCCCTCTTGAAATAGACCTGAGGGCCCTGGTTCTCAGCTCAGAGCACATTTGCACATATCTTTTCAGAGGAGGGGTGGGGGTGGGGCAGCATTATGGATTATTTTGTAGATCAGGCAGAGATTTGTAAAGGTGACTAGATGATCAAAATTTAACATTTTATATTTACCGAGTTTTTTTACCGTGGTGATACTGTCTTGATTACTTGTCCAAACGTTTTAGAGCCTGCCCATACAAAGATTTGATTGTTACTTTTATTTGTTTATTTCATGTTGTCGCGTGATCCTGCTCTCTCTTACACACCGAGCTGAGCAATCCCTCTGTCTGCATTTGTCATTTATTTTACCAGACGAGTCTCGGGCATCTACAAAAAGGAACCTCATTACTCCATCTGTCTATACAAAAAATCTGAGATGGATTCATGTACTTTTATGCAAACTGGTATTACATCTCAGAGAGACTTGACTGGCATTGAGTATGGATGTGTCACCTCAAATTCTCCTCCAGTACTTTTCCTTTCCATCCTCCTGCCTCGCCAAAAAAAGCTAATCAGGGACTTGCTTTATTAGTCATGTCCGACAAGCTCATTCCAGTCAGGTGGCAGTTTGGAAATTTAAAATGTAGCGAGCGCACATCAAGAAATCCCCCAGTTTTCCAGGAACTCAATACAAAATACTAATTCATTAGCTGGAGTTCTATCAGCACTCATGAATTATTTTCCTATTCGTGACAGTCGGACCCCACTAAACATAACAGTTATTTTTATGTTTCAAATTAATGCATTGGCATTTTCTCCAAGCCCACTTCTGGAGGAGTTGGCACATCATGATAAATGCTAATAAAATCTTAAAGAACAGATCTGAAAAGTCCATTCACCCTCTACTGAATCGAAAACTATGTCATGTTTTCACGAATGACATTTATTTGATGCTCAAGGATGTGAATTTGTATATTAAAAGAGCACAATGTGGTGACGAGTGACTTACAGAGTCCAAAACAGTTGGCATAGTTGCTTGCTTACCTCTTTTTAACATCACCACATTTTTTAATTCCTTTCATTAAGCTTTTGGGCAGTAAAGATGACAGTCAAGTCTTGCCCATGGGATTATCACTTATTCCCTCATTATACAGATCTTCAGTTCTGCAATTGTACGGGGCCTTGGCTACCGTATATTTTGCTTCATAATGCACAAGGGATTCTTAAAAAGAAACAAGTCAGGATGGCAGGCAGGCCAATCTCTCTGATTATGCGTCCACGCACTTGTAATGCATGCAGAATATTCTTTGCAGTTGCCTTGCTGGAAAACTCATTGACGTTTCAGTAACCAGCAGCTAGATGGCAACATATGTTGCTCCAAAACTGGCTGCTATCTCTCTGCATTAATGGTGCACTTGTAAATGTGCGAGTAGGTAACCCATCTCATGTCACCTGATGGACCCTCATACTATGAGGCACGCTGGCTTTTGGACCTGATGCTCATGATAACTTGGGTTGTCCTTTTCTTTTTTTCCCCAACAAACACTTGTAATGTTAATTTATCGCACCACAAAACATGCTTCCGCAGTGCTAATAGTCTGCACAGATGACACTGAGCCCAGAGAAATCAGTCGGATTTTAGGACAATGCTGATATATGGCTTCGGCTTTACATAGTAAAGCTCTTACATGCATTTATGGATGCAGCAGTCAATGATGTTGACTGATGAAAGTTTACCAAAACATTTTTGAGCCTATGTCATGATTTCTATTACAATCCCATGATGGATATGAAAACAGTGGCATTTGAGGGATGAAAGCGTAACCACATTAAGGATTGGTTTTTGGCCTTGCCCTTTATGCGCCAAGACACTATTTCTTCTATCTCTTATTTCTGTGCACTGTAGAGGGCCAAGTGCCTAAATTTCTACCAATTTTTCCTTTAGAAGCATTGTTCTTAGCGATGGAGTGTAAGCTTACACCTGTGTCGGCAAATTGGCAAACTTCGATGCTCTTGAAGGACTAGGCCTTTTTTAGAGGCACATTTGATCCTAAAACATACCAATTTAACATCATGTTTCTTGCATAACCTTATTACAACATCATTTTTGTTCTAAATTTCTCTCTTCAATAAACAATTAAACTCACAAGTTAATGCATCAAATAATTAATTGTCGTGCTTTCAATATCAAACAGTGTTATCAAATCATTCCTTTAAATCTTATTTACATTCTCCATAATGTGCCAACTTTTTAGTGAAATAACAAACAATAAATTTGTAAATCATCTTTCAGCTTTATTAAAGTGAAAATAGGTCAAAAACAAGATATTAAATATTTTTCTTCTTTTATTTTTATGGCACGCCTCGACCACTTGTTGCCTGTGAACAGCTTAGCCCTTAGTGGACACTCCCTGTATGTCCAAACAAAGCTTCTTCAAAACCTGTATACTAATTTTTAGCATTCCAACTTTTCTTTTTTTGTTCCAACCCATCCCAGCTTTTTGACTCGTATTGCTGGAATAAATGTCAGTATGAACACACAGTTTTAAAAAAAAAAAAAACAATAAACCTGTAAAACATGTATTGTACCGCTTTAATACAGGTGAAAGAACAAAACAAATCACTTGTTTCTTTTTTGCTTGAAATTACAAGTGGGACTGTAAAGAATTGTATTCACATTATTTAATTTGGAAAGTTTGGTTTCACCTGTCATTCAAGTAATTTTGACTGGTTTCATTGAATGAAAATGTTTATTTAAAAGCAAATTAAAGACACAAACAACAAAACATATTTGAAGAAATTTCAGTAAGCATTTTTACCCCGCCCCACCTGAAGGGTGAGAAAAGGAGTATTGTTTTCGGTTCGGTTTGTTTCTGAGTTTGTTTGTCTCTTAGCACTTAGTAGCGGCAAAACTAATGGCCAGATTCACCCCTAATTCGGTATAGATATTGCTACTGACCCAGAATAGAATCCTATTGCATTTCACACAAGTAGGTGAAAGTATGTGCGAGGGGCGGGGTTTATTGTGCCTGGCACCACTTGTTAGTAGTAGATTTCAAGTGATAAATAATGTACTTGTCTATTTTGAGATGTCCTATTAAAGGATCTGAGGATCTGCCATAAAATTTAATCACTGCCTGGCAAGTTTTAGGCACCCAGGATATGAATTTTACTAAAGTATCGTTCTCAGAGGATTTCTTCGCGTACTACTATATTTCCCATTGGCACAAGTATATTAGTTTTTGAAAACAGGAGGTGCAAGGGGCAGAAATATGGAGGAAGAAGTGAAGTAGCGAGATTTAAGGTTAACCAAATAACAGCTTGACAATACACAGAGGCTGCTCAATAATGACTTGGTTATATGTATATTTAAATATTCACACTTCACAAATGGAATGAGGGACAGAGCTAAGTGCATGACTAGGAGTGAGAGAACACAGAGCTCTTTTGGGTGATATTCAGTCGTAGACTGGGCAATGGCAGATAGAGCAATGAAGGGCAGCAAAGACGTTGTTGGTGGGCAGGCGGAGGTTGTGCAGCGGGGAACGGCGTTCAGGCGTTTTGGGCAGACTCAGGTCGAAGGTCTGGTCCAAAGTCAAATCTGAGTGGTCAATCAATCCAAGGGAAGTTGAAGAAACAGGGATGAGGGACAATAATACTGACAGGGAGACAAACTATAAGGGAACAACCAACATGACCACAGGGTGGAATTAGGAACAGGAAAAAGGTGGAACCACAAAGAGAAAATTCTGGAAAGTTGAACAATACTGATAGGCATGTCAAAACAAACTGGCCCTGGAGTCGACGAAGACGAGAACTTTAAAGAAAGAAACAGCAAGTTACAGAAAACGAGTGAATGCTCAGGAGGAGGGAAGAGGTTACGGGATAATAATTAAATAATAGAAATCAGTGAAGCAAACCAGATCGAAAGTCATGTAGACACCTAGATTGCAGGAAGAAGATAAGGACAAAGGCAAGGGACGTGAAATTAACAGCTTACGACAACTGACTGTGCAGTGCCAAAAATTTGAGCTCGAGCTGTGGAATATTAAACAAGTTATTTCCTACAGAATTATGAGACCAAATGATGCCATGGGGCGTACAGGTGATCTAGCAGCTTTTCCCATTCTTGTACCGCATCTTCATACCTGAATTCGTGGACAAGTCCCAATTACCACCGGGGTTGTACAGCTTATTTGGGAGAAACACCGTTTTTCTAACTTAGCAATACTGAGACAAGATGTACAACATCATTTTCACCTCTGTACAGTCTCGTGTCGACAAACCACAGTGAGAGGCAGCATGAAGCAGGTCGTTGTCATTGTCACTGGGGACACACTGCTTTGGATACTGGGGTTGTCACATCGTTGCCCCTAATGTTGAGACTTACCAAGTTATGGATAAAGTATAGCATTGGCATTACAACATGTTTTAGTAGGGTCTACTCTTGAGTGGAAGAGTAAATGCAGTGTCCTTACATGAGAACACCCAGCCAATACCATGGATATCCAGTACATCTGTAATGGCCAGTGGAAGACAGAGGTCAGGTGCAACGACAAGAGAGTGAGCGAGTAGCACGGACACAGTACAAACACAGAGAATAATACAGAGCAAACGAAAGTACTCGCGCTTCCAAAGGATGTACAAAAGTATAATAGTCCAAACCACAGGAGGAAAGAGAGATAGAAAAAGGGAGAAGAAACTCAAATAATTAGAAGATAGAAAGTCAAACAAAACCTGACTACAGATATCTTCGGCTATAGCGCTTAGCAGCAAACAGACACTCTAGCAAAGAGGCGTGGCAAACATCCGGCTTAATATAGAGTCCAGGGAAGCGCCGCCCCAGTTCAATCAGCCAGCTGAGCAAAGAATCCGATTGAACAGGAATTCGATATTGCCCCGGGACGAGAGCCACAAAGAACAGTCCAAAAAAAACGCCCAAACATCCAGCATGACAACATCAGTGTGATATTTTACATTCCCTTCAAATGTTTGACATTTGCTTTTGTTTTTTTTTTCCATCCCCACAGTTGTAGGTGCCCCCCCAAAAATAGCTTGATCCTATAGGTCTGTCTTTGAAGAAGGTCACCCTCAAAAACTTTATGATTTATGATGCGGGTGATTCTACGACAGCTCCGTAGGGTTCATATATTAAGTGATACAGCTGGCCTCTCCATAATTAGAATTTTTTTCCAGAAAGTCCCTGTGGAGATTGGATTTACAGTTTGCTCTGGGTGGCTGTGTTTTGTCCTCCGTGTGAAAATCACAAGTGACTCTAAGTTCCAGAGCAGAAGTGTATATTAGCATATTAGTCTATATCGGTGAGCTTGGCCTACTCTATTCTCTGGGACAAATTTTATTGCCCTTAGTTCACAAAACAACCAGGGCATGGCTATAAAGCTGAACTGATGGTCAGCCCATTGTAAAAAAAAAAAAACAATCCATTTGACAGGCAAATGGGATCAAAATGGGTGACTAGCTATCCAAAGACCAGTGAGTAAGACACTGGGAAAGGCTAAGATGTAATTAAAAACTGAGGTGCGTATATACAATAGAGGTGCACTGCTGGTTACGATTGCGGCGCGATGACCTTTGGAGCGTCAGTGGGGCATGTTTGCTCACTGTAATCTTTATAACCGGCTGCATGTCTCAGCTTAGGAGTCACCCTCCTACCAAGCTAATGAGCCCAAGAAAGCTGGGGTGAAGGGTAGGGCACTACATGAGCTGTAATATTAAGGGAAATGCTTAGTGCCCATCAGTATGGTGCTGTTCCAGCCCATTACTATGTTTGTCTCACAATCCTATCTTTCTGGCTTAGGGCACACCGTTATTTGTCAAAATATGGGGCAGGAAACAGTAGATGGTGTGTGTAGCCCTGCTTTTGGTGTGTATGTACTTTTGTAGTTCTGAGGTTGGCGTGTGTGAGCCTTTGTGAGTGTGTGTATCCCTGCTGCTGGTGTGTGCGTAGCCCTGTGGTTAGTGTGTGCGTGTGAGAATGTGTATGTGTGTGTCTGTGTGTGTCTATCTCTGGTGTCAGTGTGTGGGTAGCCCAATGGTCAAAGTGTGTGTAGCCCTTTGGTCAGTGTGTGAAGCCCTGTGGTCAGTGTGTGTAGGACTGTGGTAAAGTGTATATAGCTGTGTGGTCAGTGTGTGTAACCCCAGGGTCAGTGTGTGTAGCCCCATGGTCAGTGTGTGTAGGACAGTGGTCAGTATGTGTAGGCCTGTGATTAGCATTAGCCCTGCTGTTGAGGCGAACAGAAGGAATGCAGCCCTCGCTCATGAGGTGTTCTGCATGAGGAACAGCCATATTCTTTAGCCTCTCCTCTTTGCTCTGGGGTTGACTTTCGCCCCCAATATGTCAATTAATTGCAGATTAGTTCAACCAAGTGCTTTACAAACTATAATTACTCTTCAATATTGCCATCCTGAGATGGTCTCTGATCTGAACTACACAATAAGCTCACCTGCTGTTCGTTACAAGCAGTTTGTTATGTACATTTTTGTGCGGTTGTTTGCGGTAATGACATTGTCATTTCTCTCTGTACCATATACCTGCATCAGGGGCTGCTTCCGAGGCATGAATAAGCTTTTTTTATTGAAATTCTAATTGAGTTCAAAGTGTGTCATGTACCAGTATTTTTTTAGCTGTGCTGCCTGTGACATTGGTGAATTAATGTTCATAATAAAGGAAAATTAGATAAGGACTTGAGTGATTCTTCTGTTTCAAGGGACATTTTTGAATGAAACCATATGGCAGGCTGTGCACGAATGAACACAGTTGAAGAAATTCGATGAATACTTCTATGTATAAATTATCCTCAAGTTCTTTTACATTGAAATGTCTTTGTTTGGTGCCAATGTGATGCCTCACACAAATGTTGCGAACCTTGGGGCACCTGTCAGTGCTTTAATGCAGAAATTAGCCATGGGTGGTTTATCCATTTTGATTTAATTGAAGATGAATACCAAGACTAAAGACATGCTTATTGAGGAATGCAGAGGGGAAAATTAGAGATAAAAGCAGGAAACCATCACATTTTGCCACTCTTCAGTATCAATGGGAACATGACCGGGGGGTATTTCTCACCCTGCTGAAATAATGGGGCTATTCGAGTAAACAGAATCTTCTAATTCAAAAGCGCCAGTCATTTTACACTGATCGTCATCGAGAGCAGCATGAAGCACAGTTTTAAATCCTATTAATAATACGGGTAGTTATGGCCCAGGAATATGATCGCCTGAGCCACGTACAAAGCCGTTACAAAATATTTCTGAAACCACACCTGAGACCGCACATCAATCGAGTTCAACATCAAAAGGGCTAGCAGTCACGACCAAGGATGCGAAGAGGGTGCTCGTCGGTCATCAGAGAAATTGCTCAGCTGTCTGAGATCTTGGGTGTAATCCGTGACTTTGATCTTTTGCAATATAGCAGAGAATGTCACGCCTTGGATTAACTGCACTGTTTTTACATTCTGGCTGCCCTTTTGTTCATTTTCTAACACGAGTTTAACTCAATAAATGAATCGTTAAGGCAGTGGAAATTCTACGACGGTGCGCTCCTCTCCAGTGAGCCTATATAAGGCCAGATATTGCAGCACACAAACACACGTCCCAACATTTGCGCAATGAAAATGGATGTTAAAAAAAAGAAGTGAACGAAAGTGCAGGATGAGTATTGCCCTAAATAATTAGCCTTTTTTTTAAGGACAGCTATCATTAGCCGACGTATAATGTTCATTTTCACCATGGACGAACTTGAAAATATTGGCCATTTTTTTCCAAGTTTACAACGCATGCTTAGCCGTAACAGTGTTCCTTCAGTGCCCAGATCCAAACAACTGAGGCCCATTCACTAAAATGTGCCAATGTTGAGCTTTCCATACTAGTACAACGACAATGTCCAAATTAATATCGCCAGCAATGAAGAAAACATCGAGACACTTTCTTTTGTGTTTTTGTTTACTCGTGGGTGGCATGGTGGCACAGTGGTTAGCACTAATGCCTTACAGCGAGAAGGCTGTGGGTTCGAATCTGGCCTAGGCCTTTCTGTGTGGAGTTTGCATGTTCTCCCCGTGTTTGCGTGGGTTTCTTCTGAGTACTGCAGTTTCCCCCACCCACAAAAACATGCAGGAACACTCCAACCAATAGCCCTGACCAAGGAACTGGCTTTAGAACTGGAGTTGCTCCTACCCATAGGATGGGTCAAATGCAGAGGACAAATTACCCCATGGGGTTAAATAAAGTATATCTTAAATAAATTGACAGAATGATATACTTTAGTTTGTATTAATAATTATTCACTATAAAAAATACTATTAAATGCTAATGTTTCCATTTCTGTCACTTTCGGAACCATTCTATATAAGCAATATGCCTCTCATGGCCGTACGTTACATTGATTTTATAAAGGCTACGCATAATAATGCCTCATCGCTGTGTTCAGTTACCCACAGTCTGGAGTGGGTCAGTGCCTCAGTCACATACAAGTTACATACATGTAACATACTGCTGTGGAGTGTCTCCGTGTTAGACCCAGTCTGAGTGCAGTGATGTCATCCCTAGAAGTGCAGAATCATGTGCTCCAGTGAAATGGAACATGAGTCTCAGCTGGAAATTTGGCCACAGAGCACTTTTCGAGATTCCAGATGAAGCGTAGCATTGCTGATGAGATTCCAGCATGGTTTTCGTTTCTCCTGCCCCCTGGCCAGTCTCACGCTCAGGCTTTGGACGACGCTACCATCTTCCTCACGACCTCCAACGCTGCATTACTCCGCTGTGTCAGGGTTTTGCCTGTTTGAATAAAACTTCTAAAAATGCTTGGTAGAGGACAACGGCAGGAAAGCCCCCCTGTCGCCGAGCGTTTTGCTGTTAACCTCAGCAATCTGGCAAGCTGAGCCATAATTATATTGGGCAATTTGAAAGCGGACCTTTCTACCTCTGCCTGATTTTTTGCTGGAATAACAAGCAAGCCTTTTGCATGAACTGCGACTCTTTCCCAACACTCTTTTCGGGAGGAATATGATTTGCTCACTCAGCCTCATACCGAGGTCCTCTTGTCAGGAGACCAATTGCAGACTCATCAAAGATCCAGCGCCAGCGTCACCCTTTTTACGATGCCTCTGGGCGCTAACTCACTTTTAGTCTAGCTATTATCAGGCTAATGCACTTTCTTGTGCAGTGCGCCCCAATTCTCATGATAACACAAAATTCTATCTCCCTAACGCCAGGACACATCCAAATGCCAAGTGCTGTTACTCATTTACGAGCCAAATATGTTTCTGGATACACTCTGCTTGATTTTTATCCATTTTTGTACAACATTGTATTAAAACAAAAATACAGCACGTATCTACAGTGTATACTGAAAATACATTTACGTTGTATATGAAGGTCTTATGTGATGATTGAGAGGTCCAGAAAAGTGAATTATTTTGTGAATTAAGCTAGATTTTATTTTATTCCTTCACAATCCTGATTGTGGGAAGTTACAGGTCTTAAATATTTTGCAATAATGCTTGATTGAGTGTGGGTACAGCCATTTCTCTTTGTTGACAAGCAGTCGATACAAAGTTTACACTCCATCAGTTACGGCTGCATTACCTTGGCCGTCCCTTGCACGGCAGTACGGGGAGGGTGGTGATGATGGAGTGGGCATCTTCTGAGCGTGCCTACAGGGTGAAGAGGGATGGCCGTGGAGTGTGATTTTGAAGACGCATTATGGACTATTTGCAAACAGTGCATGTCTTCCTTGGCGCTCTCACAAGGCCTGGCACACTTAATGTAGCGTTAGGATCTGCAAGCCATAAAAGGCATCAAATGTAACGCAGCTGTTGGCATCAGATGCTTCTCCGTGGGCTAAGTGCTATTGACAGTGCTGACTTTAAATTCAGCTGCATTAGGCTTATGGAAATTAGAGGCGAATGTTTACATAATATGAGCAGATCCGATGATGTAGGAGCCTCTTTCAAAGTGTTGTGGTTCCGCAAACCCCATCCTTCTATTATCAGACCTGCTTATTTCAGGTAAGGGTCATGTTGGAGATGAAGTTTATTGTATAATGGCCAAGAGGCAAGGACGTCGGAAGAAAGTGCATTGTTTTCCTATAACTACTTACCTATAGTTCCGAACATGTAAGCCTTGATACTTTATATTAATTTGCTACATTTGAATTCCTGACTAAATTTATTTGATACTTTGTGTTTTGTTGTTGCATACATCAAATTCGAAGGCTAACATAGACACAGACACCATGTTTATTTTTTATTATATAATTATTAATATCTTTGGCAAGTATGGTGATAATTAAATGTTGCAGAAGACATGATCCGATCACTACTGTCCGAGTGAATGTCCTGGAGTCAGTAACTGCAGCTCTTGCATAGAACTGAAATTCTTGCACATTACAATGGATATTTCAGCTGTTTCTAAACCTGTTTTTAACATTGGCATCAACAAATAGTCTGTAAATAAATTGAATACTTTGGACGAAAACACAAAATTACTTTTTTTTTTGCACATGGAGGTATAAGTGCAATAAACAACTCCATGCTGGTCATAATACGATAATACCTGTACGCATAGACAACGTGTTTGCGTTTTCTGATGAATTCATATCTTTGGCAACAAAAGCTGATTGTTTTTGCATATCTTAAACTTTTCAGGCCTTTGGTTTTTTTGAAAGCACATGTTGATTATGTAACGCTTTGCAAATTTCCCTGCAAATTTTAACCCGGTGAGAGCAAAGCTTGTTGCCAAATAATAACAATACATTTATTGTAATACATATTGTTCTTTTAACAGCCTGAACCTGCCACGAAGCAGCGGTCGCCTCGCACTGCAGCACCACCCGTGAGATTTTAAAGCACAACATAGCCAATTTTCAAATACTGACTAAACCCTGACAGTCCACCAATTCATCGCAGGGGACACTCACCATTCACTCAAACACTCAACCTCATGGGAAATTTTGCACCTCCAATTTGCATGATTCGCATGTGTTTAGACTGTGGGTTTAGACCAGCTGAAACACAGAGAGGCCATGTTAACTCCTCACAGAAAAGGCCCACCATCCTTTTCTAAATAATTACACTGAACAAAAATATAAATGCCCCATGTCAAAGTTTTGAGTTTTTATTAACAAAAAACTGGAACCGGAATTCGTCTGTGCATAGCACTCATCTCCAGCGTGCCAAGAGCCATGGAGCGTGTGCGTTTGCCCATGCAAGTCGGTTCCGCGGTGAGATCCAGACCACGGTGGGGACGCCAACTGTGCAAGTTGGCTTCTCGCAGGTGGTTAGGGGCTGTCTGTGGTGTGATGCGTCTGTTGTCCAGACTAACGGTCTCATCCGCTGTGCGTGTCGCTGAGCTGATCCCGCAGGTGGAGAAGCCGGATGTAATGATCTTGTGCTGGTGAGGTCACACGTGGCCGACAAGGATGAGGTCGATTTGCAGTACTGCCCGTCTGTCGTAAACAAACTCTCAAATGGCCTATTGTCCGATAGTTAACATTCAGCTGCACAGCGACCGCTCTGGTGGACATCCCTGCATCCAGCATGCCAATGGCACGTTTCGGAATGACCTGAGACATCTAAGGCATGATGACTTTTGACAAAATTTGACATTTTGGGGTGGCCTTTTATTATCCCCAGTATAAGGAGTGTCTGGGTACTGCTCATTCTGTCTGATTACCATCTGGAAATGTCACACCCATGTACTGAGTGAAATCACTGCATCACTGAGCAAATGCTCACTGACAGAGGGATGGATAAAAAAGTACACAAATCAAGAGAAATATCCCTATTGTACAAGTAAAAGTCAGCATATGCTTACTTAGAGTTGTTAAAGGATCGGTTTGTAAGATTTAGAGCCATCTACTGGTCAGATTATAGATTGTAGCCAACTGACCATTCCTTTTCTCAGAAAACCTACGGTGGCTGCAAAACTTGCAAAAAACGTGAAAGGCGTGTCAGTGCTTTATTCATTAACTTTTTTCCCATTCTGAGCTACAGTGGAAAAAATGGTGGCGCAACATGTAGGCCTCCATGGAGGTGGACCCGCTTTCATGTAGGTTTAAAGGGCTTATTCTAAGCAAAATGAAAGTCATAGATTATTGTTTTCCCGTGATTAGTCGCCACTAACAAAGTAGTTATGAATGTTATATTCCATTTCTGCCAAAATATCAATCTAAATTCTACAGACTGCTCCTTTAACTCCATGCGGCATCAATATGTGACATGGGGCATTTATATTTCTGTTCAGTGTAAATCCTTGCCATGAGGCCACATCACTACCCACTGCACCACCAAGTTATCCTTTTATTGATGTATGTTTTTTGGGGTATCTGGTGACCCCCCCAGAGGTTGGAGGCTAATTTAATTTTAAACAGGTTAAATAGGGGTCGGTCCAATGCATGTTCTCAATAACACAGATCCCCAACTCATGATCCTCCAGGGCCTGGAACTGCCCATTTTCTACCCTCCCTTCACCTGGGAGTCAAGCGTGATGACAGACCAGCCTAGCTGTGGCAATAATCGTTCATTTAATTGCTAGGAAAGAGAGAAAACCAGGACTGGACTTGGATTCAGTGACCATATTTGGCGAGTCCTGTTTTATAACGTAGCCGACACCGTCCTTCTCAAGGACAGCATTTTAGTAACAAAAGATCTGGTGACTTAAATCTTTAATAATTGTGGCTTACACTCCTGTTTCCAATATCAGTTAAATTCTGAAACTCACATTGCACAGGACCTCTGGTGAAGCTTCTTTGAGGCTGATCGGTTTTGGCTATCATTCACTTGTCATTAATAAGCCATTATAATGTTGTAATCATTCTTTTTTATATTCGGTATCTTACATTAATCTCCACCTGAGACTAAACCTCCAGCTGCACTTGGCAATGACATGCGAAATTAAATTTTTATTAATGAGGTAATTTGTGGTTTGATTAGTTGACTTGGGTGGCATTTTTCACTCAAGAAACAATGAGAAATAGAACCCAACATGAATTAATTTAGTTGTCTTTAAGATTCTTGGAACTATACAGTATGTGTGCATTCACTGTAAAATAAGAACAATGAAATTCCCAAGAGAGTGAATTTTTTCATTTATACGGCTGTGCGCCAGTAATAACTGCGGCCGGAGGCATTCTATTTTCAGGCTGTCCTTTAGTCCGTCCGTTCGTCCATTCCATTCCTGCGAACAAAATTTTTCAGAAATGCTCTGAGAGAATTTATTCAAATTGATCATAAATGTCCACTTGGATTTAAGGATGAACTGATTAGGTTTTGGTTGTCAAAGGTCAAGGTCACCGGTACCTCAAGTCCGTTGCATTCTTGTTCCCCATAAACTTTTAATGGGGCCATTTATTGAAACTGTTCACACATACAATTTCACTGCTTGCAATTTCAAACTTGCTGTTTAGCTGCATGTTTGGAAAGGTTTGTCATTTTCAAGTTTTCTTGATCTCTTCATTTTAGATTCTATAGACTTTCATAAACTTTCATAAGCTCTCACGCACCCACAATTTGATTGCCTGGCAAGAGACTCTAAACTCTCAGTACAGCTTCAGACTGTCTCGAAGGATAGATGATGATGTTTCTCTGGTCATGCCCCACATTTTTTCTTTCTCTATCTATCCTCCATGAAACTTCATTCGTTTACCTTGACTAGCAACTTTCCAGCTAGAGCCTTCACACTTGCTTCACACTTAAGACTCTTCCATAGGATGGATTTTGATGTCTCTGCCCTCTCACCGTGCACACACCGACGTAGAGGCACGAGGTTTACCAAATGGATGACTTCGATCATTTATAACTTTTGACCTCTTTTTCACATAGAGAAGGGGAATAGGATGTTGGACTTAGGAAAGGATTGCATGTTAACTAATGGAGCCCCACCCCCATTGCTGATTGGCTCAACCTTTACCCTTCATTACTGTTCCTGCCTGATATCATTTTTATTCATGTCTTGTTCAATTCTTTAGCTATCAGTGTTACTGGATGTGGATGATAGCTAGGATACTGCTGTTAGGTAGCAAATTTTTTGACCTGTTCCCATGCAGCATCAGCCAAAAACTGGTAAAGTCAGTGTGAATTGTGGGTGTAGATCATTATTTAGCAAGTTGAATAGTTTAAATGGAGGTACTGATAACAAAATCTGAAAATGAGAAGTTATCTGAGTGACAGGTGGGGCAGTTTTTCCTTGTGTTGGCCAGCAACAACGTTGGAGCTAGCTAGCTAGCAGTCTGTCACTGGCTGGCTGCCACAGCTGGGGGTAGTTAGCTAAGTGACTACACAAGGGGATGGTAATCTTACTCTAACGTACACCATCAGTTGTTTTGTTGCATACCGATCGCTAAATCTGTCAGATGTTCCTAATGATTATGCTGATCTCACCGAAGTGGTTAGTAGACGAGCATCAACATTCCCTCCTCATCGTTCGTACGACTGTAAGATCAATCTCTACCCTGGTACAACTCCTCCTAGGGGTTCGCTATACTCGCTGTCAGGACCTGAGCGTAAGGCCATGCGAGAATATATTCAGAAGCTCTCGCTAATGGTTTTATTCGGCCATCCACATCTCCTGCCGGAAAGGGATTTTTTTTGTGGGAAAGAAGGATGGTGGTCTGAGACCCTGCATTGATTATAGGGGTTTGAATAAGATCACCAATAAAAACTGGAACCCCCTTCCATTAATGAATTCCGGAATTGAACGTCTGCAGGAGGTGTCATTTTTTACGAGGCTAGATCTCCGTAATGCTTATAACTTAGTTTGTATTCGGGAGGGGGACGAATGGAAAACGGCATTTAACACTCATGACGGGTACTACGAATATTTGGTCTTGCCGTTTGGATTGATTAACACCCCCTCGGTGTTTCAGGCACTCATTAATGACGTCCTCCAAGAGATGTTGGAGAAATTCGTCTTCGTTTATCTTGACGACATTTTGACTTTTTCTTCAACACTCTCAGAGCATTAACAGCACATCAGACGTGCGCTTGAGGCCCTCCTTAATGCCAAGCTCTTTGTTAAAGCCGGGAAATGTGTTTTTCACACCCAAACTATCTTGTTTCTGGGCTTTATTATTTTTAAGGGGTCGGTTCGCAGGGACCCAGACAAGGTGGCTGCGGTCAGGAATTGGCCTGCTCCATAGAGTGTTAAGGCAGTTCAATACTTCCTGGGCTTTGCTAATTTTTATTGGAGGTTTATCCGTAATTTTAGCGTGGTTGCTGCCCCCATTATTGCTCTCACCAAAAAGAATACCTCCTCAGCGTTTTTTTGGTCTCCAGCAGCTGATGCCGCCTTTCAGGAATTAAAGAAACATTTTAGCTCTGAGCCCATTCTGGTTTTGCCCGATCCCTCCCTCCCATTTGTGGTGAAGGTAGATGCTTCGGAGGTGGCGTGGGTGCTATTTTGTCCCAGCGCCCTCGTTGGGATAAAAAGCTACACCCATGCGCATACTTCTCTCGGTCTTTTCACCGTGGAACGCAATAACAGCATTGGTGACCGAGAGTTATTAGCAGTCAAGCTGGCGCTTGAGTAGTGGCGCCACTGGTTGAAGGGAGCTGAACACCCTTTTGTGCTATGGACCGACTATAAAAACCTCCAGTATATATAGCAAACCAAGCGACGTAATTCCCGGCTGGCGCGGAGGTCATTATTCTTTAAACATTTTGATTTTACACTGACCTATCGCCTGGGCTCTAAAAACATTAATCCTGATGCCTTGTCATGGATTTACGACCGCTCTGACCGCGATCCTACCCCGAAGCCAGTTATTCCGGCTGCTAAGGTTGTTGCACCCATTCAGTGGGAGATTGAGGCAGTTGTTCAGGAGGCTTTGAAGACTGATCCTGGTCCTGGGGGGGAGCCTCCTAGCTGTTTGTTTGTCCCGCCTACAGTTTGGCCACAGGTCCTCCAGTGGGGACATTCTTCCCACTTGGCTGGGCACCTGGGGGCCCATTGGACCAAGCAGTTCCTGGCCCGATGTTTTTGGTGGCCCGGTATGATGAGAGACATTCGGGAATTTGTTGCTGCTTGTGGCATATGCTCCAGGAACAAGGCTTCCCACCTCCCTCCCTCTGGTCTGCTGCAACCTCTGCCCATTCCCAGGCGCCATTGGACGCATATTCCATTGGACTTTGTAACGGGGCTGCCTGTATCTGACGGCAGCACAGTCATCTTAGTCATGGTTGACCATTTTTCTAAGGCTGCTCATTTTGTCACGCTACCCAAGCTACCTTCAGCGCGAGAGACAGCCCTTCTTGTGGGTAACCATGTGTTCCGGCTGCATGGACTTCCGCAAGATGTAGTCTCAGACCGAGGTTCTCAGTTTACGGCTAAATTCTGGCGGGTATTTTGCAAGCAGTTGGGGGCCACTGTGAGTCTCTCCTCTGGATTTAATCCAGAGACCAACGGGCAGACTGAGCATATTAATCAATCTTTAGAAAATACTCTTCGATGCTTGGCGGCAGATAATCCATACTCATGGAGTCGATTTTTAGCATGGGCCGAGTATTCCCATAACTCATTGAGTAATTCCTCCACGGGTCTTTCCCCGTTTGAGGCTCAGGTGGGTTACCAACCCCCACTGTTTCCCGAGACAGAGAATGATTCCGAGGTTCCCTCGGTCAACCATTTCATTCGTCGCTGTCGGTCGATTTGGACAGAGTCCGTTCTTCTCAGTTGCGCTCGGGGTTCAAACAAAAAGCCACCACTGATAGAAGGTGTCGTTTGGCCTTATCTTATCGAGTTAGTCAGAGAGTTTAGCCGTCAACCCAGGACCTCCCGTTGAAGGTAGAATCCCGAAAACTGGTGGCCCACTATATTGGCCCGTTCAAGATAGTGCGGAAGATCAATCCGGTCAAGATCGAGTTAAAGCTAAAGAGATTTTTTTCCCTTTCTATTCATTCTGTCAAGCTCACTTTGCTTCCTTGCACTCGGTCGAGTTCTAGGTCCGTTGGAAGCGGGAGTCTCTCTCTCTTATTTTATTTGTTTGTCTCTCTCTCTCTGCGAGACTTTCTTTTATTCCGGCCACTGCTTTTGGCGCCTCAACACACCAGCCATTACACATAGATGATGTACAACGTATATTCGAGTACTGCCAAGGTCAGAATGCAAGACATATTTTTCTTCTGATCTGTACCCAGAATTTCAAACTAACAATCAAGGCACTATGTTTTGTCTGTGAGTCCAAGACAGTGTGTCTTTGGACCAGCCATCTATTTTCCACATGAAAGGATGGTAAAGGAAAATGCTTTTTGAAAGAGAACTCTTTGATGTGCTTAAGGCACAGGAGCTTGTCTGCCCATAGGTAATGGTCTGTTTTCATGGAAATGTACATTGTTTCTCCTGTTCCCAGTGCTGGATGTATAGTGTAACTCTGATTTAATGGACTGAGTCATCAGTCACTCCACTACAGAGAATGGAGGTTGTATTTTAAATGGAGCATAGCTTGTGGACAAAGTAATAGCAGAGATACACAGAGGTAGCATAGGGTCTCTGCACAAGTTTGCACAGATTCTCAAGGAAAGGAAGACTTAGCACAGAATTTCAGTATAAAGTTACCAGACTTTTGGCATGAAATTAACAAAAAGTCGCCGCCCTGAGTTAAGAAATAGTCAACGCAGATTTATCATAGGGTCTCCGCTCAGATTTAGCTCAGATTATCAATTAAGACAGCTCAGAATCTCAGCATAGAGTTAGCTGACTCTTAGCAGATATTGTAATAGACCGATCCAGAGTACAGCCCACCCGGGCCTATCCAGCCAATGAAATCCAGGGCTGCAGTCATGTGACCACACCCAGCTCACGCCTGCCATAACCTCGGACAAACACCTAGCCGAACTGCTTTCTCTATTGAGAGGAGTACATTTGAGGTTTGTTTTCACATTTTTGTCATAACAAAATCTCACACAATGGTAAAGCGGTGTTGTTACGGTGAGTGTAAATCTGTAAGAAGAGGTCAGAGGAACACCAGTTGCAGGATCCAGAAGTGTTTATTAAACACAAAACACTAAGGAGAAATTGTCAGACATGCCAGAAACAGAACACCATAAACAAGCACTGAACAAATGGGAGAACTAAAGCATGCTGCCAAAGGCAGGGGGAAACAGAAATACTCACTCAAAGAATGGATAAACTAAGAAAACAAAAACTGAACCTAACTAACTGACGGATAATACTGGCAGACTTTAACACGGGGCAGACAAGACTAGGGCGCAGCAAACAGAAAGACTCGGGAATCATACACGGGAGAAACTCGGAAGGCACGAGGAGCTGAGACTTCACCATGTAGCACAGAGACAACACGGAGGATCCGTCTGACATCCGCTCCCAATGCAGACACATAAATAGCCACAAGAGGAGGCGGGGTCTCGAAATGCAATCTCGGACTGAAACAGAAACACATGGGATAAAAAAAAATTACACGAATAGCGGGTTAACAATAATGACTTGAGACAAGACGCTGAGACCATCAATCAAGCTTAGACAGTTTAGATTGAGGTAATCTAAACGTGACAAGTAAAAAGCACCACAAGAAAAGTGAAGAGAAGCACAGATTTTAAATGCAGTTATTCAGAGACAGCTCAGACTGAATGTACAAAAGCAAGAATCGCACACGCTCGCTAATGAGTTAATAAAGGCTAATACTACGTGACGAAATATTTACAATCACCCTTAAATACGTGCTAGTTAGTACGGGTTAGTAATATCCTATCAGAAAACGCATTCACTCAGAGTTTCATGAGACCCAGAATTAAACACAGCTGGAAGCAATAAATGAAATACCAGAGCCGAAACTGAAAGAGGAAACGTGATTGGACGACGAGACGCAGGCATGCTGAAAGCAGTCACGCGACATCACTGGAACGCAGATTGGGAGTGGATTGTCAGAAGGCCGAACTGAAAGCTGAAAATAAAGCGAAAGTAAAACACAAGCACAAATAAGCACGAGACAACACACAGAAGGGCAGAATCATAAAGTCGGACACGGGATACCCAGACAGGGTTGTAAACACTGCTTTAAGGAGGCTGGATGTGGCAATTAATCTGCTAATAATTTCTCATTATTCTTAAAGCTCAACTTGCTTTGTATACGAACAGTAACGTCTCTTGATGGCTTTGCACTGGTCCGAAAAGGGGTCAGGAGACTGCAAGCTTTCATTCAAACGGAGCAGAAACACACCAGATACGATTAATGCAGGCTTCACCTGAGCTCCATTTCAATCAAAGATGGTCTTAGGCAATAACACTTGGGTGCTCCAGAAAAGGTTTACGATCTTTATCACACCATATGTAAATTGAATGCTACGTACCCAGCGTTGCAAGAGCACTGGCTGCGAACAATGCTTCTTTGTTCTTTGTCGATCGTAATTATCAATGATTGTGGCTTCTGGGACATGAACATTGAGCGATAGCATTTGCATTCAACTTCACAGGCATTTATAACAGAAAATGACACTTTGTGAATATACCCAGATAAAAAAAATAATTATAGCCCTTTGTCTTCTGCTTTTTTTGTGATGCGATCCATTTTTCTAAAGTCGAGATTGATGTTTTCAGGAAGCGCTTCCAATGAGGTTACAAGGGACAGGGCGTCATCTTCAGCAAAGCTTGACCGAGGACCGGGCGTTGCTATGCGTAGTTGGGGGGTGGGCGGGGCTATGGATCGGTCTATTAGCATTGAGTCTAAGCCACAGGTAGGAAATAGTCTTGGCACAGAGTTAGCATAGGGTCTCAGCTCAGATTTAGCTCAGAGTCAGAGGTGAAACATTACTTATTTTGTCTTGAATGCAGTTGAATGCAGATTGAAAAGGATTTGCAAATCACTGCTTACTGCCCCTCCTATTTCTCATTGTTTTTATTTACATTTTGCTCATTGTCCTAAATCATCTGGAATGGAGGTTGTATTCAAAATGGATTACAGCTAGATGATCTAGTTCACACAGACAACTCAAGACATGCCATTTTTTTTAAATTATTTATTTAAAATCAGATGATTTGCAACACAGTGCTGATACCTTTTAAATTGGCTCAACAATATAAATGGTAATTTAAAAAAAAATTATACTCTTTTCACGTACCAATACTGTTCACTGATCTCTTTAAAATAGTTGGGTCAGGTGAGCTTATTGCAAATTTTTTGATGTTTTGAATGGCACGTGTGACATGATGTTCAACATTGAACCTGAAAATATGTAGTAACGTAGTGAAATCATCAATGATATGTAGAATTGAACTGAATATGAAATGTGTCATTCGGTGGTTATTTGAGGAATGAGTAAAGAAAATGAATCAAAATTGTTATTCATTAACCCTTTCATTACCATTGTCGCATTTTCGCGACAGCGCTGATCCCGCTTCACCTACCATTGTCGCTATTTTGCGCCTAGAGAAAGTCCCTCACAAAAACTGTCAGAGCTCTGCAACAAAACACCCCTTTGGACGAGTCTGGTATCGCACAACACGTCAGTGATGTCATCAGGCTTCCCGTAGTTCCCAATCTTCCGGTTATGCTCAGTCCCTCACTGACTTTACCGCCATTGCAGGCAGTGCGTGCTGCAGCACGCGTATCTCCGTTTGTACACAAATGCGCACGTATCTCCGTTTGTACATAAATCCCATAGAGGAGAAATCGCCTTGTCTTGACAAACAGAAATACGGTTTTTATCCTCATTTTCTGTTTTTACTTTTGGTTTTGAACATGTTTTCTGTACAAAAAATTGTCCATTTCTGGAGTTTTTAGTTCGAAAAAGGGGTGAAAATTCACACGCAATATCTTGCGATGATAGCACGAAAATTTACTGTAAGCAAGGGTTGTCTTATTCCCAGTAAGCGGTAGTGAAAGGGTTAAGGACAAAAATACTTTGCTGAAGTTTCTACATTAGCTGCATAAGTTGTGACTGAGTTAGAAAATAGTTTCAGTGATAAATGGCACCAAAACAGTACTGTTGAGCTGGATTTATAAAATGACATCTATTGTTATTATCATTTTTCGTTCAGTGTATCACAGGGTATGAGATTAAACAGATAGGAGGTGATTCTGGAGCATAATCTTTCATGTTCAGATCTCATCTTCAAAGTGATTGGTGTTTTTCTGTCTCAGCTTGGTGCGTAATGATTGGAATAGTAGGCCTACTTCAGTTTTCATGCTCAGAGATTGCTGAATGAGTCATGGAATCACCTACGTCGGCTGCTTATCGTGTTTTAGTGTATTCTGTGTCATATTTATAGATGAAAGCACATTTAATTCTGTATTGTGCATTTTCTCTGATGTTGTGGCAAGGTGAAAATGATTAGCTTTAAGCATGAAGATAGGGAGTTTCAGGAATAGCGCTGACAAAATTTTTTTTTTCCCCTCAGTTTCAAAGCTGATAATTTTCATTAAACTATTCAAATGAATTGTAATTTTGGCCACATTTTAACAGTACAGTTTTGAAAAAGATTTCCAAAATTTGGACATACTGTGATGTGTAGTATAAAGTTATGCTGTAGAATTCTGTATAGGTCAGTGAATATTGTTCATCAATTTCTGTCACTTTACCTCTGTTTAAATATGAGCCACATTAATTGTAAAGCCATAGAGGATTGGAACCAGCACCAAAGGGACTCCTTTCTTTAATAAAATGCTGTTTTAAATGAAGAGTGCCCTTTGTTATGGGGACTCACATTAAGCCAGGTTCCACACTGACTGTGTATGGTACTGATGATGGATATGTTGGGAGGTAGAACAGTTATTCCAAAATTTTATTCTCTAAGTATGCTTTACTTATAAGATAAGCTACTCTGCTGACTTCTGCATTTGCTGATGCAGATGATTGGATCAGTTTCAGTTACCATTACAAAAACTTCGAAACTCTCAACATGATCAAATGTGGCCAATACCGATTACTTCTCACGCTTTTCTTTACTAAGGGGTTGGAAGCAATGCATGTGTTTCATGATTGTTCGAATGAAATAAGATCATTTGAAACATCTTAATGCATTTCCATTGCTTCCAACGTCTCCATGCGCAAGGACTTCAATTTCGTGCGAGAATCTCTTGCATACGTGTTTATTGAATAATTGTGCACTACAGCAGAGGAAAGTAAATATGCCACTTAAACTCACTCCAAATGCGTAAGAGTTGACAGGTATGCATTATAAATGAAAACTGGCCGCATCAGATAATGTTGCAAGTTTTCAGAGTTTCTGTAATGGTGATTTAAATGAATGATTGAAAACCAGTCGTGACAAATCATTAATTTTAAGGGGACCTATAGCTAAGCAAAATGGCAATTTTGGTTCAAAATTTTTGGTTTTGAGGTGAGAACATGAAGTGGTCCTTTAAATAGTCCCTAATATACAGTTGTGTTCTGAAGGAAACATTCATCACGAACACTTCTTCAAGGTTGGAGCAGCTATGAGTGTGGTGACTTTCAATGATGGCCAACAAGGAATTGCCTCCATTCTTATAAAAGTTGGCATAAATGCAGCGCCACATTCAATGAAAGGGTATCAGGAAATGAACAGAAAACGTGAAACAGAGTGAAAAACGCGCACTAGACCTTGAAAAAAGAAACAAATAGACACTCAACAAGCACGTAAAACTGGGGAAGAAACACAGATTGAAGAGAGGGGAGTTACTTATGAGGCTGGTGCCTTTTAAGGAGGTAAAAAAATCCTAAAAACCACAAAAAACAAAATACTAAATTTATTACTCCCGGAAACATTATTGTCAAACTTCGATCGCATTATTACTGCCGAGCTAATTTTTTTTTTTTTTTAAATACAGATTTTAATTAAGAAAACACAGATTTCTCAGCAACTGTTCATCCAATTAACTTCATATTTGGCTTTTTCCTTCATTTTGTGATTTTCTATGTACAGAGCTCTTTTTGCAATATGTACCTCTAAATATGAGTAAATCAAAATACACATATTTAATTAACTGTTTCCCACCAAAATTGATTTAGGGGGTCAAAATCAGTGCTACAACATAAAAACCTGGGGAAAAAGCTCTGTAGTCACATTAGGAATGTTTTTTCCTTCGCATTACAGCTGCAATTATAACCAAACGCTGTTTAGATATCTCAATAACTGTGTTTCTCTAAGTGTCTATATATTCATTAAAACAGCCGTTGCCATGGCAAACACTGATGGGATGCTACAGAAACTCAGTGTTCTAAGTTGCAATTTCTAATAGAATTATTTTGATAATAATTCTTAGTGTAAAAAGTGAATATCTTGGAAAAATGTTTTCTTAAGTTCCCTTAAGGGATTGTTTGGGTCTCCCCTGTTGCCAGTTCACGAGCTGCCACTGACATATAATTAATTAATAAATCAATGAATTCATAAATTGTGCTCAAATAAAAAATGTTTTCATGGGTTGTTGGGCTAGTGCACAATATGGGAGCGATGGCACCGCCTCAGCCCAATACTGGCTGCTCCTTTAGGCAGTTGCACTTATAGTAATTACCCTCCAGCTTCATTTCATGGACTTGTGCTAATTGCTAAATCCCTTGCTTGATAAATGGGCAAATATTAATCATTTCAAAATATGTGCTGCAGCATATAGTTGTTGTCCTGCTTTCTAAAGACCAAAACTAAATGAACAGAGGGGAGATGCGTGCCAACACGTCCCCAGTCAAAGCTCAGACTGCTGGCTATGTTTTTGCTTTTATGCTCAGTTTGATACGCATCTCCTCTCAATAACAACCTCTGCTGGGTATTTCACAAGAGCAGGGGGACATGAGTTTGCAAGCCTTTTCATCTGTGTTTTCATTTGAGACTTACTGCTCCTCCCTTGAAATCTGAGTTTGTTTCTGTCAGAGCGATTTAATGAGGTCTAAAATGTGTTTCCCATTGTGTTTGCCCTGGTATCAAACAGTAAGACGGAACACATCAACTATTCCTCCCACACTTGTTGTTGAGTGGCACACATATTTCTTAAAGTGATATCACAGCCCGAATTCTCTTGTAAACAACTGAATTATTTATTCTAATATCATAGTAATATCATCTCAAGTTGCATGTAAAATCCTCTGTTAATCAGAGAGCGCTTTAATACTTAAAAATAATTCATAGGCACGCTGTCAGTCAGTTGAAAAATGCGACAATTCATTTTCATTGATCTTTCTTCTGGGAAATTTGATCTAAATTCTGAGAGCAGAGTGGGAATTTAATTTGCTGGCCATAATCTGCTCACCATGTGCCGAGTGTGGGCGACGGACTGAATAGCAGCCAGATATTTTCAGAGGCATAATAAGCACCAAACAGCTGGGAAACTACAAGTCCCACCAGGCACTGCTAAATTATTCAAACTGAACACACAAGCATAGGTTTAGCATTAAATAATAAAAAAATGAACTATAATAGATCTAAGTCTTTTCCATTGTAGTATCACTATAAAGTCATCCCTGGATACTGAACTTTCCAAAGTATGTTACTTTCAGTTAATTTTTAGATGATTTGATTTAATGGTTGACAGGAATCAATAAATTCTGCCTATCTGTAATTTTTGCTTTTTCACATAATTAGTACCTTTTCAAAATTGATATTTTTTCCCCGCTTCAATTTCAATTAAAAGTAATTTCAGTTCAACTACTGTTTTCATATTTATGCGGTGTAATAAAAATGGCATGTCAGGCATGACATTCTTGTCACATTGTTATGATACAGACAAGGAATTAAGTGCAAGGGCTGAGTACAATCCAGCAGTATGGGATAGAAATACGGTAACAGTGGGATGGAACCAAGTAGAGGACAGCACAGTTCATTTCACATTGTGGGCAAAGCCCTGTTGGCATTACCCACCTCCAGCCAGTGGCTTTCCTGAATGACTGCTCGAATGCGCACTTCAATAGGGAGAAGCTTAGGGGGACCGTGGTTCCAATCCTAATGACCACAGAAGCATTGGGAGCTTGTTCCTAATAAACTGGACAGAAAATCATACCGGGAATGAATTAACAGGAACGTGGTCCCACTCCTGGAGATGGCGTGAAAGGCTTGGGGCCTTTTTTGTATTGACTAAATTAGGAAGGAAACGTCCATAAATTACTATAATTGAAGGTTACATTACTTTCAAAAGACAAAGAGTTTTATTTGTAAATATTGATTTGTTCTAAGGCTATACCGCAAATTACAATCCAGCAACTTGCGACTGAAAGGAGGGGTTATATACACGTCACAGATAGAAGGGGTGAGGGAACACGGCTGGGGATAAGGGAGAACGTCAAATGCAAACCAATCAATGGAGACATTACTTCTTATAGACACGCAAGTTACTGAATGTTAGGAGACACAGGAGGCATTCACACCAGAGTTGTGACACACAGAGTAAAAGGAAATCACAGGAATCGTCCTCAAGAGCTTTACCGACGCACATATAAAAGCCTAACATATCTTTTAAATTGTGTCAAATGATATGATCATTCAATACAAAATTGAAAGTTCCCTTTAGTTTGTCTTGTCTCTTCCAGCATGCTACTGCTGGTTTATTGTCAAGGAGATATAAAGCACCTGATGTGGTCCTATTTAAAAGCTTACACTTGAACAGAATTATGAAGGTTGGAGTATATGAAATGAACTTCTGTGATTACCAGAGACTAGCTTGGTGATATTGTATATATAAGAGGGATTAGACACTTTTCAAAAGTTACTTTGCATGCTGCTATGTACTCAGCTCTAGAGTAATGACAGCAATAACTGCAAATGACCTATGCTGTATTATTTTTGCAGGGCTCAAACAGATTTAGGGTTTCCACACAGCTGAGCAGTGTGACAATAAAATAGTTGCAGTAAGATGGGTGGTGTTTTTTTCAGTTTCCCAGCTACTTTACTCTTTTGGGGTTAAAAGTACCATCTTAGGCTGTTTTTTTTTTTTTTGGCAAATTGCATCCTCAACGGAACAGCTTGCGATAACGTAGCATCCTAAAAATTCAGGCTTTGAGGGGATGCATCTTACACTTTCGGACACAGCCATTTCAGCTGTACTCTAAAAGTGGTGTCTTGGTGACATCACGGATAATTCACACGTCACAGGCAAAGACTGATAGCTACGAAGAACAGTAATGATGGCTGGGGCACAGATAGCAGGGGAACAGTGGAGGTGGCACAGAAGTGGGGACATGGGCCGGGAACTATTGCCTGTCTCTGGTTGTTATGCAACAACGGGAGCCAAATCAAAATGGCCATGTAAAGGCACGTGTCAACCCAGTAGTTAGACAATGGAAGCCATTTAAATGGTAATCTGATTGCTGATAAACAGCACACCCTCAGAGTAGACAGTGGAGTTATATAGGTTTTGCAGCATGTGATCTCCATACCATAGTGCCACCAGCATCTGTTGTGCCACTGGGAAATGGAGTTCTCCAGGCCTCTCGATGACTCCGCCCTGCTCCGCCATTGCGGATCAGCAGAAGTCATTTCAGGCTGACGGGGATCCCTGTCACTGAGAGGGATTATTTTGGTTGATTTAAGTATCCACATAGTGGATTAATTCTTCGAGAGAGAAGGGGCTCTTGCTGACAGTCATCTTTACTAGTAGTTTTAATCTCATTAATGATTTCAGAAGTACTGACCAAGCAGCTTTATTCATGTTATCACGGAGATGGCACTGTCTTCCTGGCCATGTGTTTATGCCTCTTCCTAAGTAAGGTTACTAGGTTCTCTTTTTCAACATAAGGCATTTCTGTGGCTTGCCTCCTTAAATTTATGGAAGATTAAACTCTCCATTAGCTGTTCATAAGCTGCACCAAAGGGGAGAAACTAAAGAAAAGAGCTAATGCAAATTTCTCAGTATAAATGTGAAGACCTCACAAACAAACCCAGAGCAAAAACTCACTATTTGTATTTGTAAATTCTCATGTATAGATGACAAGCAAGGAGCGAGTTCCACTTCTGTATATATATATATATGAATGCAGGTGCTGTGAATCATCAATTAAAAGAGGACTATCATGGCTGGGAAAGTTGGGTGTTATTATTTCAATATATCAGGAAAAAACTCTCCTACGACTTTGTCTACTTTATTTTGCGATTTCTTTCATTTTTATGAGCGATTTTACAAAACTCATGTTTTACATTTCATGTTAAGATGGCCCTGGTTGTTAAGCATTTAAAAATATACGCTAAGTAGAAAACATTATGTGAAGCGCATCAAACACGAATGTGAGAGAGAAATTATTTTCGCATTGCAAGCAATGGACAAATACACCAAAGACAATGCTAGCACGTTCAGGCAAATCTGTGCCACAAATTTTAAACATTTTTTATTTAATAATTGAACAAGATTTGCACACAATGGCGAAATGTTATAATCATGCAAACACATCCAGGCCAACTGCGTGCTGAACTAAGCAAAGTTAAGGTCTTCAGAATCATCATCCTCTACTCAACGATTGGTTTCCTCCTCTTCCCATTTACTTGGCTCAATTTGCAATCAAATAGTTCAATCAAACATTCGCTCAATGAACAATTTTAAATTGGTCGGTAGTCACATTTATTTGGACATTCAGACATTTTGACATCGCATGCGCATGAATGCATGTGGCAGCCGCAGTGACGTTATGATCTCGCAAGTTCTCATGCCACTTGTGGCGTTAATGGCGGCCTCCTGGAAACAGCAATTCCGGCTAATTAATGGTCATTTAAAAGTACAGGGGGTATGTATGGACAAAAAAATCGACCGTGGATATTAGGTTGAAGTTAATTACTATATGATTAAGTCAAAACGTGTAGGTCAGTATAGTCCTCCATTAACCAGCTCTGGGGCTGGTTGCACCAAACGTATTGTAAGTGCTTGTTGGAAGACACCAAACTTAGGACAGTGCTTAGACACGTCGTAACTGCGGTTCACCAAAAACTTTTATGCATGTTGTAAAATCCGTATCTTAAGATACGTCTTAGGACATGTCCTAAATTACTTCTACAAACATCCATGGCGGTGAAGTCCTGACTGGTGTCACCAACTTTTGGAAGGTCAAATCTGAGTATCAAATAGTCCATTTTGGATGGTGCAATATATGTATGTATGCATGCATGACCAGTTTATATGATATGTGCAATAATACATAAATAAACATTCGTATCATAGTATGAACAGAACTAAGACAGCTACATATAGCTCACACAAAAGCAAAGCGATGTTTTTTCTCTGAAGTATAGCAAAAAAAAAAAAAACAGCATCCCCGTGCAGTCTTGAATGAATGACCCAGGAAGTGCCAAACATCAGAGGGCGTGTGAAATTCTTCTGGAAAAAACTTCACTGACATCAGTATTTTTTAGCAACGTACTGAATGGAATAAGCAAAGGACTTCAAAATCGTCTCTTTTTAACCAATTAGGCTACTCTAAGCCTGTTCCCATTTACTTTTGGGCAATCAGTACTCAAACAGTAGATTTGCTTATTTAATAAGTTGAATGAGTAGATACTCCAATTTATTAAGATAGCATGTTTGATTATCACATTTTGAAAATTAAATGGCCATAGAACGGCACAATTTTGCAAGAAAATGATAGCAAAATTTTTTGTGGGCTTACATTTGGCCATTTCGCGCAATTGCGATAATTTATATCTCAATGTCAGGTTTCTTTTGTTATACAGAATGTTTTCCACCATGTGTATTTTTTATATGCCTAAAATCCATGGAGATCTTAAAATGAATCTCTTTGTTTAATTCATCTGTAATAATCTTCTAAAAATGCTACAATGAGAGATGAAATTCAGAGTTGTGGGGTGTGGCAATGTTAAACCGCGATTTTTTAAAAGCGTGACCACTTGCCGCCGTGGGGCATGTAGACAGTTGCGTGCAATTTTTTGAAATGTACATATTTGAAGTGGTCTCACTGTAGCAATTTTAGGAGATTATTACATATAAATTCAAATAAAGGAGTTTTATTTTAAGATCACAGCACACATAAGTCACCTCCCACCACACGTAGTTTTCAGTTGTAATTCTGTGTCCTAACTCGTGTGGGTGCAACGGCTCTTTTCGCCGTTGATAGCCGTTGCACTAATTTGTCTTATGGCACAGCACTTAGGACAAGGCTTGCCATAAGTCATCGTTGGTGCAACCCATTTTCGTACGTAACTTTAGGACAGTACTTAGGACGGTTGGTGCAACCTGCCCCTGGTAAGGCAGACACCTGCTTAGGAATTCGATAGCCGTGTGGCCAAAACTAATCAGTAACCCCAAAAACGAGTAAAAATAGAAGCGCACCCCTGACAGAACAAAGAAATCAAACAATGCCCCCAAAATCATGGAGGTGCATCTTTAAATTACATGCTTTTTGGACTGCAATGAGTGGGGAAACATTGCAATTTTATTTCAACGCAATTATCAAGAACAAAAAAAAAAAAAAAAATTGAGTAGGAGTTCTCTTTCTACATTTTTCTTTAAAAGTCTGCAACATTCGCTTCGGAATTACTGACAACCCTTTGATTAACATTTCCTGGAACATTCCCTGTAGGGCAGGGCTCTCCAAATTTGGCCCTCGAATCCAAATACAGTCCTGGTTTTCTTTCGTTCCCAGCTGCTTTTCACTCTATGCCCTCCCATGTGACCATGGTCTACATTACCAGTGAGTTTAATTTTGGTCCCAGGTGATCACAATATACAGTACCATTACAGCATAATCCTAGTAACACTTGACAAATGAGTTCAATTATGGCCTCAGGTGATCAAAGTAGACAATTCTGGCATAATTACAGTAACATTTGGAAAAATTATAGCACTGTAATCTGGGAGTTGTTTGCACCAATCAATTTTTTTGTGCCACCCTTTGGAATGACTCTTTGACATGGAAATGGCATCTAAAAGTTGTTAGAGAAACTTGATAACCCCAAAAGTGCTCCAAATCATGCAGCTGTGAAATTATTGTTCCTGTTTATTGTTTTTTCTTTACTATCCTTCACACCGTGAGGTGGGTCAGTATTGGGTCAGTATGCATGTGCCCCTTCTTTCTGGCAAATTTGGCCCTGCTCCAAACTTTCTGATTATTACTCAGACTGCGCTCAGTGGCATTTTCAGCTGTTTAAATTTTTTTTTCATCCCTCACCTGATTTGTTCGGGCCAGCAATCATTTGTCTCTTCTGAGGTGAACTTTGGTTTTTCCCATGGAGGCGGATGACAAAGTGATTTGACGTGTGGCCTATTTTTAGAAGTTTGAGAGATTATTTTAACTCCCAAAAATTTCAACAAGGCAATTTTAATGCCAGAAAGTCTTTAATGATGGTATTTTAACAGGGAAATATTACTCCCTGTTTTTCTAACAGGAGTCTGTTTTTGACTTGGGACTTTTAATTCCCAGGAGTCAATAATCCCTAGATTAAAAAGGCCTTTCAATCACATTGATGGGTGTTTTGCAGCTCCCCAGTTCATGACTCTCCTGGAATCTTTTCATATAATAGTTTTTTTTCTCACCTTTATTTTTTAAGGGGTTTGTCCCTCTCTCTCTTCAACTGGGCTATGATTATACAGTATTAATTATTAGGGTTTCCTTTTAGTCATACAACTGCAGATTACATCTAGTATGAGATGAGATTACATCAGAACAAGCTGGGCTGAGAACAGGACTTTCTGTTCTATATAATGTAACCTTTAACTTTTGACCTCTAACATTTCACTTGTTGAGGTTATTTGTAGGAGGCAAAACTCCCTACATTTCACTAAATGACGAGCAAAGTGTCAAACTTCTGATCTCTTGTGAAAGTCAAACTGAAAGGACGCCAAAAAATGTAGAAAGTGAAACTATATTTAAACTTTTAATCAAAATGACAAGACATCAAAAAGTAGTAAACATGTGAAAACAAGTTTAATGGTAATTCTTTCTGGTTGGCACTTTCTGGAAGTGATATTAACTCACTGTTTGATATTAACTCATTAATACTGCTTTAGGTTTTGTAGCGGCCAAAAGTGGCCAATAGCAAATCAGCCTTAAAGTCAGGAATAGTTTGGATCAACTAGAGCTATTTTGTAATTGCCATTGATACAAACAATCGAAAAAGGATTCTGAAATGATTTACTGTCAATAAAAACAACAATGCTTCACACAGAAAAGAAGCCAGGATGTGTCTGAAACAGAAGTATATTTCTTCAGCGCAGCCCTAGGCACAGAAGCTAAATCTCGTTAACTCAAAGTTCTTGGTTCAGTCATAGTTTGCTTTTTAATAAGCTGAAGGTTCTTTTCAGACCTGTTTAAACTTTACCACCGAAATCAAAACAAAATTTTGAATAATGGATCGATCAAGCTGTCAGTGGAAGTGTAACGAAGGAGAAAAAAGGTTTGCTGAATGCTAACGGCCCAGTTTATGGTGTATGATTTACCGTTCTGGAGAAACTGAAAATGAATCATAAATTAATTATGGCCCCCCCTGTAAACATCCTGAGCGTGTGAAAAGGAGGCAACTGGCTTTAGCACATAGACGATTGGATACAAGCTGTGTCCTTGACAAATAACTGCGCACATCAGTCTTCATTAAGTTTGATGGGATCAGGTTTGAGATATTGAAGTGAAACATTTTCCAGTGAGGAAGTTAAACAAACTGTCATGTTTAAATAGTGAGTCAAAGTGCCAAAAGCTGATTGAATTCGGGCCAGGATATAATCTTCACAGTTTGGCAGTTTATTTGACTTGAGCGCAGTGATGGCTCGAATGACTGCGCGAGGCATCCTTTCTCTCCGCTTCTCACTGTCTCAGCATCACTTCCTTTTGCTCAGATGACTAATTTAACTGGAACTGAAATGCTCTCAGAGGCCCTTATCAGAGGTCAAAGGTCAGCCTGAGACCTCTTTCGTGTAATTGGTGAATTTCCACGGATGAAAAGCGTCAAGGGCGCCTTCATTTTAGGACTGAATGCGGTCTGTTCTCCACAGATTAGATGGGGAAGAAATGACTCCAGTCTCTCCTGCTACCACACTTAAATCCAATAAAGAAGTGAAGTAACAGAGGCAGAGGTGACTCTATGGCTCACTGCTAATGGGTACTTAAAGAGAAATCAAGATACATCAAAGCCTGGGGCAGAAACACTACGAATGCTCCCGATAAGTTAGTGCTTGGGGTCTTTGAGAGAGCTTTCAACCAATAACAAACAAAAGTCTGATTTATATGCGTTTAAAAAGGGTCATTTTGGTGACTACTAAACCGTTATTCCAGACAGCATGCTGTCATACACCATGAAACAAACATACACCTGTCGAGGACACAAAAGTTGGACGCAGCGTGACGCGTTAATTCCCCTTTTCACGCAGCGAAATGTTCAAAGTTAAGTCATGTCTTAAAGGTCTCTTTGGTTCCATTCGGGCAAAATTGCACTCATATAGACTTTGTTTGAATTAATTCGACTTTATAGGAGCTAAAATTAACTCTGAACATTTTTCTGCGTGCCACCGTCTTCATATAGGTAACACAGTCGGGGGAATGGGGAGGCAGAGCACATGAAAATAAAGCAAGCTTTAATCATCTTCCTAATGGGATCTGGGCGAGCACAGCTAACAGCAGTAATAAACAGAAACATATGAAAACACAGCTTTTCTGTTGGCACTTAAGAGTCTTTCCTCCATCTGGTCTCACTCTCTTGTGTACGGAGTCACCAGACTCAGATGACTATGGTGGAAAGAGTCACAGGTTTAAAGAGCGGTATTGATTAGGTGCCCTTGGAAAGAATAGTCAGAGCTTAGATCGCCCTGCTCCCTCATTTCAAACCGGACTCTGCCGCTCATTGCCATTGGTCAGAACAAAGACATGACATGTATGAGCTGGCAGCCTTTTCTAGTGTTACTTTCTTATTAGCTGCACTGTAATGGATGTGTCCTTGCGCACTAGGGTGAAAAGCAGGCCATATTAGGAGAGGTATACAGTGTGTTTCTCCTGCATGCCCAGGCTGTCTCAAAGGTTTGCCACCCACACAAACTCGGCAGAGCGGCCGAGCCAGAACACACTGGCTGGGCTCCCATGCCAAATCATGTGGGCAGTAACCTCAGAGAACACGACCCAAATGTCAGCCTCACAAAGAAGCAGATTAATGTCGCTATGGCACAATTCTTGCTCCCTCACACTTGCTCAAGCACGTGCTCAGATGCAGTCATACTCCACTTATTTCACGTTGATATTGCGAAACAACATCGCAACACATTGCATGACTTCATGCTTAACTGCTTTGTCGACGGATTGTTCACAACTCATTTTACTTCATGTGAATTTCCACAGATACTTTCCTGTTCAAATGTTTGTGCCCTCTACAGGTAAGGAAGTACTTAGAGATGTCATCCGAGGTCCTGGAAATATTTGAGCTGCTTCAGTCTTTCGTTAGAGCAGATTTTGGGTCACTGTATCTAATTTGAAGATGTGTTGAATTTTCCTCAACCAGGTAAAGCCCCAGTCTTCAACACTTGGTTGAGGTATGTCATGCTGAAAAAAATCCTATCTGCTAACTACCATACCTTTCAATTCGATACAGTTACTCAAAATGTGCTCCACCAAATGTGTTGGGCTGGCAGTTAAAGGGTTAATACTTTAACCTGTGCATCAGGATCTATTCTTGCATCTCTGTCAACCTACAATTAAAAATAAGTGCCTAGAGTTTTGAATTTTCTCAGTTTTGTTGAGGAGGACATTTAGTGGAATAGGTTCTATTCTTAGATATGAAACATTTTTAGTTGGAAATTAGTTTGTTTTCATGCCTCAGAAACCCAGAAAAGAAGAGGCAAAAGTTTGTTTCAGTTACAATAAAGAAACATTATATTACAGGTAAATTGTAAAAAAGGACATAAAAAGGCAAGAATTTGAGACTGAGATTACCAGTAAATGCAGCAAACAACTATCAAAAAGACATTTCAAATAAATCTGTTGAAGTTTTATGCTAAAGAAATCTACTGAAGGTAGTAAGAAGCTATCAAACAAAAATTCAGACAAAAACATTCTGACAACGCGCACATACGTCTGCTCAACGACTAAGATTTCAAAAAAAAAAAAATTGGTATTACCCCTGCAGGAGATGGAGGAACTAAAAGTGCTAACAGTCTTGTAATAAAAGCACACCGAATGAGGTGATGCTGGGATATAAATCTGGAGGAATCAATGCTGGTTGAATTTTGGGACAACAGCACTTGCTCTGTGTCCTCCACAATCTTCACTGACATCCACCTTTTACACCATAGAAATGCTGACAGAAAGGGCAAGTATTCATAGCAAGTATATAGCAAGTATTCATGTGCACTAGTATATAATGCACTGCAAAATACAGAATGCTCATGCACCAGTATATAGTGCATCGTCAAACAAAGAATGCTCACGCATCAGTATATAATGCAATGTAAAATACAGAATCCTCACGCACCAGTACATAAAGAACTGTAAAATATAGAATGCTCATGCACCAGTATATATAATGCACTATAAAATTCAGAATGCTCATGCACCAATATATAACACTGTAAAATGCAGAATGCACACACACCAGTATATAATGCAGAGTAAAATACAGAATGCCCTGTAACATGCCAGTTGCAATGTGTCAGCAACAAAGGCCCACTGAAGCCTTCAATGCTTAATCAACTAATTCTGTTGGGATTTACCTTGCCTGATTAACAACAGTTGCAAAGAATAATTGGTATAATGGCAGCCAAATTTATTTTCAATTATAAAACGGGTGCTGCCCATCCTTAAATGTGATTGGCTGAGCCGCGTTCCATGCCGGTATAAAATCATTGTAACCCACTGCATTCTGAGGCAGACGGCAGCACAAAATATCCCTGCGCGCAACCAACTACTCGGCGCTGTACTGACTCGTTAGGTTCCGTTTGTTTCAAGACTTTTAGCTCGCTATTTCAGTGTTAGCGAAGTTTAGCCTTGTAATCCGCTATCCAGTTGGCTATCTATAATAGTTTTTAAAAATCACTGTATAAGGATGAGGAGACAGATAGCCATTTCAAGTACACCCTTTTTTATTTCCGCCCGCCCGGCTTCTCCGCCAATGCGTCCACCCACTCCGTAGGGACGTCATGGCCTGGTAATAAACCCCAGCCCATATACTAAATCCTCCTTTCCCCAGAAAAACAAACAATAGGGAACTAATTGTTTGTTATAACATCAATGTACATGACTTTGCACCTACTGTCTCATAGTAGAACTTCTGGAACTATTGACTCTCAATATAGAGCTCACAGGGTATACAATTACAAAAATGACAAAACTTAATATTCTTGTCTCTCTTCTCTCTCTCTCTTTTTTTTTTTAGACAAGAGAAATATTGACTACTTGACAGGGACAGTCTATAAACCTACGTGAATAAAGTCTTAGCACAGGGTTTCTGTGTTCTTCTGGAGTCAGAGGTCACCAGGACATAACCCTCCGTTGGAGCATAACCTTCAGCGTTAGCCCATATCAAAGTACTGCTACCTGGCAGAGCACTGTATCAGCCTGCCATTCCTGGTATGTGGCAGTTCTTCTTCTCTGGAAACATGAAGCTGATGTCCTGCAAGATCTGCTGCTTAGGAGGTGGCTGCCCAGCGACCTGCGGCGGCTCCACCTCTCTGGTCACCTGAGGCTGACATCCTGCTGGGCCAGTAGACTCGCTGGGAGGTGGCAACTCAGACGCAGTAGCTTCTCCCTCCTCAGTTTTAGCCCCTGAGCCACTCCGACGCACTCCTAAATGTCTCCTGTTCCTTCTGTATCTTTGTCCTGCTGGAGTCACAACAGTGTATGACCTCGGTTCCCGTCTGTTCTGTTCAACAAAAGCAGGCTTCCATCCACATGGAGTTTCCATATTGACGGCCATTCCTGGTTTGAGCACTGAGAGGGGTCTTGCATGTTGGTTGTAGTATTCCCATTGTCATTGCTGTAACTTCAGCAGCCTCTGTTTGACTCCAGTAGGGTGCCTTGGCCGGAGCACAGCACTGGCTGCTGGCAGGGTGCTCCTCAGGTCACGGCCCATCAGTACTTCTACAGGAGAGAGCCCCAGGCCAGTCACAGGAGTCTTCCTCAGCAATAGAAGCACCAGGTAGGGGTCTGTCTTTGTCTGCTCTGCTTTTTTCAGCTGAGTTTGATGGTTTTTATTGTACGCTCTGCCATCCCATTCGACTGTGGATAGCCTGGGCCTAAGAACGTCCATGTTATGCCCCAGGCACTTGCAAACTGTCTCAACTCAGCGCTCGCGAAAGGGCATGTGGTCGCTCACTACTTCCTTGGCAACACCATGTCTCGCGAACAGAGCCTTCAGCTTGGATATCACCGTGCTCGCTGTCCTGTCACACGGCTGTTGGACCTCAGGATATTTCGAGTAGTAGTCTACTGTGAGGAGAAACGACTTGCCCTGTAGTTCAAAAATGTCCACTCCTACTTTGTACCATGGTAGCTCTGGGGGCTCATGAGATTGTAGTGGTTCCTTTTGGTTCTTTGGCAGGTGTTGCTGACAGGTGGAGCAGCCTTTGACCATCCTCTCTATATCGGCCGCCATGCCGGACCAATACACACACGTGCGTGCCTGCTCCTTAGTCTGTTGTACTCCTTGGTGAGCGGTGTGTAACCTTTGCACTATGTCTGACCTAAACCACCTGGGGATGATGAACCTGTCCGCTGTCATCAGGAGTCCACCACTGACTGTGATTGTGTGTCTGATAGGTCAGTAAACCCTAAGCTCAGCGCTCACCTGTCTATGCTGTGGCCAACCTTTCTGGTGAGTGTTCATTAGCTTTTGTGAGGTCTCATCTTCCTCCGTTGCCATCTTCAGTCTCTTGTGCATCTCATCTCCAAGAGCCTCTGTAGCCTCCATAGCATAAACTACCTTTTCATCCGTGGCCAACACCTCTTCATGCCTTTCCACACCTCCAAATGCCCTGGATAAAGTGTCTGCTATCAGCATTTCCTTCCCCGGCGTGTACCTGATGTGGAGGTCATAGCGCTGGAGCTGTAGCAGCATTCTCTGTAGTCTGGCTGATGCATGTCCTAGTGGTTTTATAAATATAACCTCTAGGGGCTTGTGGTCTGATTGGACAATCACTTTTGCCCTGAACACGTACTGATGCAATTTTCGAGCTGCAAACACGACCGCCAGCAGTTCTTTTTCGATCTGCGCATAATTGCGCTCGGCCTGAGTTAGAGCTCTAGACACGTATGCCATTGGCTGCCCTTGCTGCAGCAGACATGGACCCAGCCCATCTTTCGATGTATCTGCTTGGAGGACCATTTGTTGAGCGGGGTCAAAGAACTTCAGCACTGGGGCCTCAGTCAGTGCCATCTTGATTTTGTTCATAGCTTTGTTGTGCTAATGTTCCCACTGCCACTGTATACCTTTCTTTAGTAGCTCTCTTAATGGTGCTGTTACTGCTGCTTCATTTGGTACTGAGAAAGATACTTAGTCATACCTAACAGTCCCCGTAGCCCTTTTCTGTCTTCTGGTGCTGGCATGTGTACGATTGCATTCACTATCTCTCTGTCCGGCTGTACTCCTTCAGCATTAATCACGTGGCCCATGTATTTCACTACTCCTACTTTGTACTGCCCCTTGTCCTTGTTGAACTTCACGTTCACCTCTCTTGCTCTCTGCATCACCTTGTGTAGTATCTCTGCATGCTCTATCTCATCAGCGGCAGTGATTATCATGTCATCCACTATCACATACACACCGTCAATGTCACCAAACGCTTCGCTGTTCTTCAGTTGGAAGACCTCGCTGGCTGATTTTATGCCAAATGGGAGGCGCTTGAATCTGTAACGCCCCAACGGCGTGTTAAAGGTGCAGAGGAGTGACGAGGCTTTGTCTAGCTTGATTTGCCAGTATTCGTCTTTTTTATCAAGTATGGTGAATATTTTCTTGCCTGATAGTTGCTTTGGACATCTGTGGGTGTTCGTATGGAGTAGTGCTGTCTTCTGATGGCTGTGTTCAGCTCCTTGCGGTCAAGACACAGTCTGAGGGCTCCGTTTTTCTTTTCAGTGATTACCAAGCTGTTCACCCATTGTGTGGGTTCTGTTACTGGAGCAATGACATCAGCTTCCTCCAGCTGACTCAGTGTCTCTCTTAGTCTGTCTGTGATTGAGAACGGAATCTCCCTGCAACCATGGATCACAGGGGTCACATCTGGATCAACATGTATGTGATGCTCAGCAGGAAACTCTCCCAGCCCTTTGAAAACATCTGGATACTGCTTTACTAGTTCTTCCTTGGTTGCGGGTAAGCTCACTCTGATTTCCTCCACCCGTCTGACTAGGCTCAACTCTTCACATGCAGCCGACCGAGAATTGGAACTGTTGACTGTTTGATGACATAGAACGGGAGATTTGACTCTGCTCGTTCAGTGCTACATTTCAGGACGGTGCTCCCAGCTGGCTTGATCAGGACCCCTCCATGGGCCCTTAGCACTGTGCCTGTTGGATTCAGATTCACCTTGCCTGGAAGCTTTCTCACCGCATCAACAGAGAAAACACTAGCATCAGCACCTGTGTCTAGTTTAAACTGGATGGGCATGCCCATGATTGTCACAGTACCGTACCATGGCCTCTCACTCCCTTTGCTTACTGCATTTATCTGGGTGCTCTGCAGACTGTTCATGAATAGTGAGTCGAGTTCTACTTCCCGTACTTCATGTACTCCTTGTCCTTTTGCACATTTTCACAAATTGATTGTCCTTCCCACAGGCTCTGCATGTCATGCCGAATGCTGGGCACACTTAAGGGCTGTGTTTGTTCCCACATCTGTTACACATTTTTGAGCGATGGTTACTTACTCCTTACTGTGATTAGCAGTGGCTGTTGTCTTGTTGACCCTTGTTTTATTTTGCCACATTGATTTAGCTCCCTCTGTTCTTGTATGCACATCTTCCTCTACAGCATGCAAGTCATCTTCTTTTTTGGCACACACCGTTATGCTAATTTTCTCCTAGGCAATCTCTGAGGCCCTGTAAATATCTATAGCCTTGGCTAAAATCAGTTCAGGTTCCCTCAACAGTTTCTGTTTTACATGCTTCTCTGTAACACTGAAGACTATTTTATCTCTCAACGTGTCACTATCAAGTTGACCAAACTCACAATCTTTGCTTCTCTGTTTTAGCTCTATGACAAATTTGTTGATCTGCATTGGCTCCGGTACTGGATGCGTCCAGAACTGATGTCTCTCAAATACTACGTTTTTCTTTGGTGTGCAGTATTTTCTTAAGGCTTGCAATATAGCACCTACCTTCAAGTCTTTGCGCGGGACCCTTGCTTCATCAAACGTGTTGAATACCTCGAGTGCTTCTTCACTGAGTGTGTGTAGCAGTATGGCTACCTGCACTTCATCTTCCTTTTTAGATATTTCAGTCGCCGTCATATACAGCTCAAATCTCTGCTCCCACCTGCGCCAGTTCTCGCTAATGTTGCCAGTTAGTACTAACTGGGACGGTGGTTTAAGCTGATCCATTTCCGCATTTTCGTCGGAGTTCGCTGTCTTGCTATTGACTTGTTGGCTAGCTAATTTAGCTACTTGCTAGCATGGTATGCTAGCTAACGATAGTAACGAACTAACTGCGTTAACGCACTTTAATGACCCTATCTGTCTCTAACTAGAGCTTGTAACATTTCCTCTTCTCTCTCTCCTTAATCCGGTGTTGATCATCAACAGCCGCCACTTCTGACACCATATAATAGTTTTACAAAATCATTGTATAAGGATGAGGAGACAGATAGCCATTTCAAGTACACCCTTTTTTATTTCCGCCCATCCGGCTTCTCCACCTATGCGTCCACCCACTCCGTAGGGACATCATGGCCTAGTAATAAACCACAGCCCATATACTACAGCTATTTGCCTAGCTAGCTATCGCATTACAGAGTTCGATATCATTTTAGCTTGCTAGCTACGTTGCTATCTAGCTCGCAATTTCAGTATTAGCGATAAATTGGTGATTTTTTTTGTGTGTGTTTATTTTATGGGCTGTGTCTAGGGTAACCACATCCATTGTAGTCAACGCAAGCTTGTTGACCAGCTGGCCAGCAAACTAATGCACAATTCAACAAAAAATTTCCTGGATACCAGCAAGTGTGGAGGACAAAAGTCAATCTTGTTCCCTACTCTCGCTGCTGGTTGTACTGATATGGCTGATCGGCGTGAGTTGAGAACAAGGAAACTCGAAAACTGAAACAAACTATCGTAAAATTATTGAACGGGGCCTTTGGGAGATCGAAAGAGACATTCCAATAGTATATCTACGTTAATGAACCCAAATAGCCTGATGTGACATGATAATGGTGCTAGATGAAAAAGCAATCTTAGCGTTTGTGTTCCTTGCCAACCATTCTGTCCACTCTATCTTGCTCGGCGGAAGAACAAATAGTTCTCAATTTTGTTACATAATTACGAATAAATCGTTGATTAGTCCCCTACCAGAAACGGAGGGAACTATAGGATTGCACTCTGTCCGTCAGTCCGTCCACATTCGTGTCCGCTCCATAACTTCAATACCGTATGACCTAGGAACAAAGTTGGTGTGTGGATGCATCTTGGGGAGAGGGTGTGTCATGTACCCTATTCAGATCACTTTTACCTAATATATGCATACACCGGTAGGGGACTACTATTGCGCAGCAATAGGACATTCGCCGATAGGCGGTGCACTTGTTTAATTATGAAGGGTAACCGTTTTTTAAAAACAATAAGCCCCTTAAAGCAGTGGGTAACAGTGATTTTTTTAACGGCAGAGGTGCACTTAGAATGCCCCTCCGCTGTTATAAAAATCTCTGTAACCCGCTGCATATAAATAACAATGTGACACATCCAAATGTCTCTCAAAGTTTCTGAACTCATGTAGCTTGTGAAACACAACAGATTTGCATAAATTAGATTGCGGGGCTTATGATGTAAGGTACGAGAGACCATGCAATACTGAATAGAGTTGCAGTTAAAAGGCAATATGTAATGCAGCGATCAGGAACCAGTTGCGAGAACCAGGAAACACAGTAGAGCTTGTTTTATTAATAAAGGGGGGGGGGGGGAGGACGACCCCCGCAGGGCAAAAGGCAAAAAGTACAGAGTCCACAATCCAAAGGTCAAAATCCAGTTGGGCAAAAATAGAATCAAAAACCAATGCAGCAATCACAGTAATCGTAGTCAGACAAAAATGGGTCTGGTTCACAGGAATAGTACTATCAAAGAAGCAAAGCCAGAATCCACAGGACGTAATCCGAATCGTTACCAGGGCAGCAAACAGATTTCGTAGTTGGGCAAAAAAAATAGTCAAAACACACAAATGCAACAATAATTCAAAATCACAAAGGCAAAAATCGAAAGTCGGGCAATCCAGTCAGAAAGATAAACACTGCGTAATCAAGGCGAGAAACGTAGCACGAGAAGACTAGGGAAAACAATCTGACACTGGAAGTGCTTGCACAGACATCTTAAATACACATCCGGGGTGAACACATGACCAGGGAGAAACAGGTGCGATCAATGCTTCAATAATCAGGAGTGACACATGAGGAATAATCTAATTACATGAATCTGGCCAAAGCCAAAACGCAGACAGGGATCACAAGACAAACCTATAAACAAAACAACAGCTCCGGTTAAGGAGTACTAAAGTGCATAGTTTAAAGAAAAGGAAAGCATAAAGGGTAAGTGGAGATCCACAGAAGCTGCAGCAGAGATAATCAGGGATAGGCAAGGAGGCGGAGACTAGAATTGGGCGACTGCTGAGAGATCGTTAGTCAATTAGTATGTGCAGCTATACAATCCCGAGTGCATGTTAGTAAGTCAGTAAAAATATACAATGTTAATATGTGTTAGTAATTATCGAAAACAACAAACTGTTAGAATGGATTAGTATATAGTAAAAGAGAGAGGGAGGAAGCACACGAGATAATGAAAGAAGGTTGAAACCTAGAAACCAATATATCACCCGAATGAGTGGCACGCAAGACTAGGGACCGTGGGCAAAGACCTACATAAGACAAGACGGTGTAGACGAAGTACAATGCATGGAAGGGAAAACATGGCAAGATAACTAATGATCTAAACATGAAAAATAATAAAACAAGGAAATCCAAACTACCAAAATACAATACATAATCCTAAGAATGGTCAGTCAGAGCAATGGTCACTAAACACAGAAATCCATAGACATGGCAAAGCCAGGCACAGAACTTAAACAAGACATGAGCATAATCCAGAATCATAACACAATATTAGGCACGATGCACTGCAGAGTGACATTGTAGCCCAAATATGGCAATAATGTGACTAAATGCAAAAATCTTTCACCCTGCTTAAAAAATGCTAAAATGAAAGATGGAATTCTGACATTTTGGATTTCTTGCATTTATTCAAATTATTGCCATTCTTACAATGCCACATCAATCATATTAATTTAGCTAATAGGCAATCACTTTGTCAGTATCATTTTATCATTATAGGCCTTGTATTAGTCCGGATTATTACCTCTGCCGAGGAGGTTATGTTTTTGGTGGCGTTTGTTTGTTGGTTTGTTTGTGTACAACATCACTCAAAAAGTAATGGACAGATTTCAATAAAATTTTCAGAGTTGGTCGGTATTAAGTCAAGGAACAGGTGATCAAATTTTGGCATATCTAGGCCTAAGTACTGCTGAGATATAAGCCAAAGTTCAAGATTTCATGTCTTTCCAATGGGCCGGAGTTCCAATCGCCGTGCTTCTGGGTTTTGCTGCCCCCTGGCGGAGGTCTGTGCTCTCTGAGTGCTTTTCTAGTTCTGTATATAAATTGATTGTTAATCAGACAAACTTAAACGGAAACTGCTAGAGGAAAACCATGCAATAAAAAGTAAAAAGTTACTGAAGGTTCTTTACACATTTGACAGCCTCCACTGTAATGCATGTGCACTAGCATGTCAAGCACAACAACGTTCAGACTGAAGATGCACCAGCATATAATGCCCCGTAATGGACAGAATGCAAATGCACCAAGTAATACTCAACAACATGCATAGTGCACAAGTATGAGGTGGACAAACAGAATGCATGTGCATCAGTAGGTAATGACCTGTATTTGGAAAGAACTCTCATTCATCAGCGTGCAATTCTTTAACGGATAAAATGCTCATGAAACAACAAGTAACAGATTGAATGCCAGTGCATCAGCATGTAATGCTTGAGAGCAGACAAAATGCATGCCCTCTTAAGGCCCGGTCCCACTGGCCGATGGACGCAAAACCTATGCAAAAAGGACACAGCAGACGAGCAAAATTTCGGGGGTGGCTCCATCCGTTTTCATCCGCTCCAGAAATGGACGAAATTGGCGAAAATTTGCAAAAACAGAACGGAAAAGAACGGACGTCGGTAATATTTAGCGGGGATGTTAAACGCATGTTTATAGTGTTATGGCCCCAATTTGTTATTACATTTATAACACAACAGCAACAGCAAGGGATGACAAACACAGTTTTAACAACTAAAACACATTTAATTTTTAACAAAGACAAAGACTGATAACAACCTACAACTAAAGACCAAGATTGATAAATAAGAAAAAACAGAAATAATTACAGTCCCTTTTTAGTGGGGTGGCTTGGTGATGTCCTGGATGAAGAAAATGCTCAAACACAGGCAAAGAAATCCACAAAAGAAACGTCACAGGTCTTGAACAGAATGGCAGGTCTGGTCATCTTCTTGCAATTTCTCCTACTACTTTACTGTCTCAATTCTTTTCCTTATATACTCTTTTGCAGACCCCACCCACATTTAGACCTCTTTTTTTTAATTTTCTGAGACTTGCCCCAGACATGTCCAGGACATGTCTAAACATGACTCCAGTCTGAGCTTAACAAAAAAAAGGTAAATACTGCCATCTAGTGGCCTATATTCACATTACAATAGGAAGCCTAGCGGATGAAAGTGGATGGAAGTGAAAGCTTTGGTAGTTTATGACAGGCCTGGTGCTAGAACAGGGAATTATGTGGGCGCAGGCACGTCCCTTCGTGACAATTAGGATAGTCCTGGTTAGTTCTCAATTATTTTCCTTTATTGACGCATTTTCCAGTTATCGTGATAGGCAACTGAAGACACGGTTCCTCTCCATGTGCAATCTAACAGCGATAAAGTCATGGGGTAAATTCAGTAGATCTGAGAATTGGGGTGGACAAAACATTTGTTTTAAACATCTGTTTTAAACATTAAAACTTTTTGCGCCGATGAAATCACAGTGGACGGATGCTCGATGGATAGAGTGGATGAAACACGTATGCAATGAGTACACAAGGGATGCATAGTGTTTTCCAACGGATGGCAAGATATTTTAACGTTTTACATCCTCTTTGCATCCGTAAATGCAGTGGGACCGGGCCTTAATGTGCTGTATGCTCAAACTTTTCATTTCTGACCCCAGAAACAGCATTTCCCACAGGATGCTGCTGGTGATTGGGTGCTGTGCTGTTTTCAGGTTTGCCATTGACATATTTTTGGCCAGGAAGGCTTCTGTCCACACTCTAAAAAGTGTATTTTAGTAGTAGTTGAAGTAACATAGTGTTTTATATGATTTTCATTCAGATATCTGCTTTAGTGATAGCAGCCTACTTTTGTGGATTACATCAACCTGAAGAATACAGTTTTTCCCATAAGGTACTACTTTCATTTCACTGAAAGCGCGGCAGTTAGGTTTTTTGTGCGTCTGACGTCATGACGTCCGCGCCCTTTCCAGATTTTTCCACCTGCAGTGAAGCCGCTCCCTCCATTAACATTGACTTTGAAAAAGGGTAAGTACGAGGCCAATAAATATATGTTTTAAATTTAAAAATAATGTAACATAGTAGACATAAAAAAGTCCACCCGAATTAGCAAAAATTTGTCGTTTAAGTGTGTATTAAACGGACTACGTTAACAAGTTTTAAATGGACGTTAGTGTAATATTGTGGATGAATTTTTACAGATTTTTGTGAAGAAGTGTATCGTTACGTTAGCTATAGCTTTATGTTCAATCCTCTAATGTGTAACCTTAACATTAATCTCGCTAATTCTGGTAAAATCAACAGCCCGGTGATTGTTAAGATGGTCAGAAGTAATAAAAATCGCTAACATTTTAGGCTAACAGTCCCTGTTGCTCTGCCAGTTAACGGAAGCATCTTGCTAACGTTAGTCAGTTTGTAGAAAGTGCTAACACTTGGTGGTTCGGTTAGCGTGATTCATGCGAACGTTAAATTGCCAGGTTGGTAATTTGCTTTAATTTATTACGATACTACAAAGTTGTACAGTCATGTTGTGTATTGGTGTAAGTTAGCTGCTTATTAGTAAATTAGCACAAGGCAAACGACCTTGCAACCCCTTCAGGGCGTTTTTTCTCTCTGTTTTTCCCAATACGCGACTTTGGTTAAGGCTACTTTGTTTGGTCCGTGTTTTCACACTTTTTCACACAGACTAACCAGAGACTCACGGCCACGCTTATGTGGGCGATGTAAAGTTGAGTCTTGAACTAATCTCTTAGATAGCGTGAAAGTAACGTTACTGCCGCCAAACGAGTTGCTTCCGATGTAACGTTAACTATGAGGAGACCGGGTGCTTAAAAACGCGCGAGTGGCATTCAGCTGCCACCTACGAGTGAGCACCAAACCCAGCTGTTCACTGATTACTAGGCTTAGAGTCGGCATCTCAGTGCCAGAGCTGTCTTTGCGTTTCCTGGCAATTATGAAGGCGGCGATGAAAAATGCCAGTTGTGTGCAAGCACCACGGCTAGACCGCTCGGTGGCTAACATTAAGGATAGGGCTAACATTACCCAGCTTTTTGTTGTGCCGGTGTGCTAATAAGCAGCTAAAGTTATGTTGGCTTGTGTCAGCTACTGCTGCATGCTGCAATCTTTTGTCTTCCCGGTCCTTAAACGGTTACTAGGTGCAGTAATGAGCCTTGATAGCCCAGTGTAATAATGTTTAACTGTTAACAACTGAAGTTTAATACTGTCCCGTAATTTTAATGGATTTTTTTCTCATTTCTTCCCCGACAGGTGGTGTTTACTTGTCATTGGACGCAATTAGCCTGTACAGACCTCACTGGACTACACAAGGAAAATTAATAGGTGCTGTAGTGAAATGTACAGTGGCACTTCAGGTACACAGGGTACATTTAAAATCTTGATAGTTTAGGAAAGGCTTAACTTTAGCCTTATTGTTTAGGAAAGGCTTAACTTTAGCCTTATTGTTTTCAAGGTGAGGAATATACTTGAAATTCAAATGTACTCTTTGAAAATTTTGATTTAAAATTAATCTGGTGTACACCATCCCTCATGTAGCTAAACCAAAAATCTTCTTAAAATATGTATTCCTTTTTTTGGTATTTGAAATAGAAATTTGACCCCATCATATTATTGTTCTCTAGTCATTTTAGCTTGATTAGTCCACTTGACTGCCTTATTCTGGAAATAATCAGCCTTAAGCAATCCTAATCAAAACATGTAACCAAACTTGGGCAGATATAATCAGCTGGTAAAATAAAGTCCGATATACATTGATTGCTGTGGACATAAGGAACTTTTTTTTAATAGAATTAAAATGGTCAATTCAATTTTTTAACAAGCACACTGTGGTCCTGAAATGTAAACTGACCTAAAAACTGAGCCTTCAACAGAGAACGTGTAAAAACGCAGCTTTGACGATTCGTTTAAGGAGGTTATTTTTAATTTGTTTCCTTAGGCCCTGCTAACCTAGCATTTTTTTTCTTGAATTCTTCATAAAAGCTACTTACAGAAAATGGTTTCGATGGGTTTTTTTTCCCCCCTAGAGGGTATTACAAAAAAAAATCCAGACTAAAGCCAAACTTAATATGACACTGCGTCCCAGTCCAAGTTAGACAAATCAAGTGCACATCATCCAAATTTATAATTTTTTTTTTTTTTTTTTTGTTACAAGTTCCCTCTTTTTTTTTATTGTCCTTGCCCCAGCTTAGTATAGAAAACGCTGTCTGGGAAATCTCTGCTGCACTTCATGTGGAGCTGTAAGGACTGTGGGAAGACATTGGCAAGAAGATCTGAGCTACTAAAGCACTACAAACTCAATCATAGGCATTATGGGCGGGGCCATTCATATCCTTGTACTTATTTAAATTGTGCATGTAGATTCAAGACTTGGAATGCCCTACTAAGCCATTTATCAAGAAATCATCCTGCCCAGCGAACAGTCACCAGAGCCATATCCGCATTCACATGCCAGATTTGTGGTCATAATCAACTATCCACGGAAAAGGAATATTTTCAACACATCTTTCAGCATCTTAAAAATAAAGAGACTGTGACATGTGTGTTCCAAAACTGTGAATATAAAACGAACATCTATGAGAACTATAAAAGTCATAAATACAGAAAACATTCTGGTATAGTGAATATCTTCAAACCTGGGATAAATTCTGTTGAATCTCGTGTTAATGGTCCCAGTGATATTTCAGATGGGGAAAGTATAGAGAGCAATGTTGATTTAAATTCTTCCCTTGATGATGGAAATTCTGAAAACTTGGAGAAGGATATTGAACTTAAGGTTGCTTCAGTCCTACTTAAGTTAGAAAACATCTTTCTTGTGTCTAATGCAGCTGTAGATGAGCTTTTGCAGGAGTTTAACTTCTTGATTGGTTCTCTCTCTCTGCCAGTTACTCAAAAGACTATCAGACAGGTATTGCAGACTAATGGATGTCAGTTTGACCAGTCAGTTGTTGAGAAGCTAGCCAGTGTACTTTGTGAGACAAACCCTGTTCGAAAAGCAATCGCAGATAAAGGTCCACTTTCCAGTGCTTGGAGGCGCAAGGCTTTCTATAAGAGCCACTTTAATGTAGTGGAACCAGTGGAATATTTACTTGACCGAACAAATACAAAGTCATTCCAATATATTTCAATTTTAAAGTCTTTGCAGCAAATTCTTGACATTGAGAATATTTTGGATCAGGCTGTTAATTTGAATTCAGAAGGGAAACGGCCACAGAGAACGTGTGCGCACATACCGGTATACAAATCTGTCTTTGATGGTGCCTTCTTCAAAGAAAATGAACTTTTGTCTAAGCAGGAAAGCATTTCATTGATATTATACATTGATGAATTTGAAATTTGTAATCCACTTGGGACGTCCAGGAAGAGGCATAAAATTTGTGGTTTGTATTGGATTCTGGGTAATTTACCACCAGGCTGTAACTCTGCTTTGTCTTCAATCTATTTGGCTGCTTTAATCAAAAGTAATGATCTGAAGTGCTATGGTTATGAGAAAGTCTTGGAACCTTTAATTAATGATCTTGTAATTTTGGAACAGAGTGGAATATTTGTTAAGAAGTTAGGTAGAACAGTAAAAGGTACAGTTCAGTGTGTGGTCGCTGACAACCTTGGTGCACACAGCATTGCTGGATTTGTTGAAAATTTTTCTGGCTCATATGTACAGTATGTCGGTTTTGCACTGCACAGAGGTCAGAGTTCCAGACCAAATAGGTTAGAAGTGGAGTCTTTACTTTCAGAACCAAAGACATTCATGCAGAACATTTACAAATTCTTGAGGAAAATGAATTACCCAGTTATTGTGGTGTGAAATCAGATTGTATTTTGTCAAAGCACCTTTCATATTTTGATGTAACTACTGGATTTCCTCCAGATATTGTGCATGACCTTTTCGAAGGTGTCGTTCCCTTTGAACTTGCACTTTGCATCAGTGTATTCATAAAAAAAAAGTATTTCACATTATGTAAACTCAATGAAGCAATATCATCTTTCAACTTTAAGTGGGCTGACAAAACTAATCGACCTCATCCTGTGGCTCTCAATTTTGCATCCAAAAAAACCGTGGGAGGAAATGCCCATGAGAACTGGGGTCTCATCAGATTTTTTCCTTTGTTGATTGGGCAGTGTGTTCCCTGTGAGGAGCCAGCTTGGCAGATCTTAACAGATCTGAAGGACATTGTGGATCTGGCTGTATGTCCCATTCATACCGAGGACTCCATTGCATACCTCGATTTTAAGATTTCTGAACACCGAATTAGATTTCAAGAGGTCTTCCCAGACTGTGATCTTAAACCGAAGCACCATATTTTAGAACATTACCCGGTCCTGATCCGACAGTTTGGGCCCTGTCGTTGCCCTCTGGACAATGCGTTTTGAAGCGAAGCATAGCTTTTTTAAAAGAGTTGCAAGGACCATCAGGTGCTTCAAGAATGTGCTCCTTTCCCTTTCAGAGAGACATCAGTACCAGATTGCACATCATTTGCATGCATTTAGCTTTGCTAGACCTCCACTGGAAGTGACAAATGTTTCCACTGTTCACATTGATGTCCTTGACAAGGACATTTCAAATGCTCTGAGACAGAAATCCTCAAATATGGACACAGTGTGCTTGGCAAAAAATGTAACACTCAATGGACTAAATTACAGGTGTGGGATGATCTTGATCCACGGCTCACTAGGAGGACTGCCAGAGTTCACTGAAATCATCCAAATGGTGATAGTGCAGAACAAGTTACTCTTTATTGTGAATAAGCTTACTGGATGGTATATTGAACACTACAGGGCGTTTGATCTCAAAACATCACCTAGCAAGAATATTGAACTTGTTGAGCTGCATGAACTACTTGATACATACCCACTGGCAGACTACAAAATTGGAGGGATGCGTCTTGTCACTCTGAAAAGATTTATTCATGTTTAAATGGGTGAGTCCTCTGAATGTGATATGTTATTACATTTATTGGGAAAACAAGCCAGACTCAAACACTACTATTGTGTTCTCAATGCATTTATTTCTTACAACGGGGCAGAGATGCAAAGTCTCACGCATTCGGCATAGGTCTCACATTTTTTAAGATTATTCACTATAGTCTGCAAATATTCGCTGAACGCTTAATGAGGTTCTTAAGCGGAATTAAAATCCTTGTGCATTGAAGTTTCCGTTTCACTTGCGTAAAGGTGCACCTCATCAGAAGTGACATGGAAAGCGATTATGACTCCGGACTTTCAGTGCTTCTCTTTACTCAGGGATGGGAAACAATGCATGTGTTTCATGATCGTTTAAATTGTTTTAATGAAATACGTTTTTTATGGAATTCCATTGCTTTTAATCCCTCAGTAAAGACAAGCCTGAGAATTCCCGAGTCATAATCTATTTCCCTGTCATTAGTGGGGAAATCCACTGTAATGCACATGAAACTGATTAATTTGATGCACGGTCACCTAAATTCCACTAGTGAATTTCTTCAGTGCGCGTTGATTGAATAATTGCTGATTATGACACAGGAACGTGAATGCCACTAAGAGGAGAAACTCGCGCCAAACATTTGTTTTTGTGTGCCCTTTTACTGCAGCTACAAGGTAATGGGCTTCATGCACAGCCCCACTACTTCCTGAACTAAACTAGCTCCTTTTTTCCTGTCTCACATTATTGGACAAACTGATTGATCCAGGTTTTCCTGACCATTGCTGTTAGGCAGGCACACCTGGATCAATCAGTTTGCCCAATAATGTGAGACTGGAAATAAAGGCACTGGTTTAAGTTCAGGAAGTAGCGGAACTGTGCATAAAGCCTATTGGTGAAAGACTGACTTGCCCCAAGTTTTTTTTTTTTAATCATCACTTTTAGATTTCAACATTAACATTCTTGCGTATTTTATTGGGATGTACATCTCACCTCCTCAGCCCGATTCGATATACACTTTAATACCTGACATGAAACGAGGACGTTAAGGTGGAGGAACGCTGCTTGAGACATGAGGGGAGTGCAGTTTGGCGACCTGATGTTAGAGGAGCAGGGATCATATGACCTGATGGGAGCCATCACAGTTAGGAGAGAGAAATGCAGGGGGAGAGAACATGGAACAGAAAGGCAGTATTAAAGTAGTAACTGACTTGATGTCAAAAGCTAAACATGCATCGTATGGGCAGTCAAATACAACAGTCTAACTTTAATTCTCCCTCATGTTATTCTACTCCAAGGAAGTACTGTAGGCAGCCCGACAAGAAATTATCCTGTGGTTCTCAGAGGGGATTTGCTTAATATGTTGAACCTTACTAACTTTGCATGTGCTCTCTTCTCAGACTGCCATGGCTTGTTCAAAGCCTGCAAGACTGAAGGTGATTTTGGGGGACAATAATACTGAAAAACTGACTCTTCCAAATGGCATACCAGAGTCACTAGATGACCTTCTCAGCAAGATGAAGGCTGCCTTTGGGTTAAAGGGCAACATCAGACTGCAATACATGGACCAAGATTTTGGCAATGACTTCTTCAATCTGAATTCCACCACTGACCTTCAGGATTTGGGGACAGTGAAGGTGATCCATGAACAAACAAATCCACCTCTGATCAGTGCCTCAGAGGCGACATCTCCCTCCATTTCACCTGAGTCTGATGACTCTGTTTCCTTGGTATCAAATGACACGCTACTTCTCTCATCCCCTGAGTCTGTGTCATCTCGAACACAACAGTGGCCAGAGGACTTTCCAATTCCCCGATTTTCATATGACACGGAGCTACAACTAGCAAAGGGCGCTTCTGAGTTCCATGCAAGCTGCAAAATGTTAACCGTCAGCTCCCGAGTGAAGTCTGATATTCTGAATAGACTAGCAGAGGAAATTTACCAATTCAAGGCCTATCCAGAGGATGCACATTTCTGTGCAGTTGCAGAAGCCCTTATCAAAAAGCACCCTTGTTTGAAAGAACCTGGCTCATTCAATGGCTGCTATGGCTGGAAACAGCGATTGAAGTACAAGATGGGAAACTACAGGACACAGCTGAAATTGCAGGGGTGTCCAGAGCTGTCTGTAAACTCCTTGAAATCTAAAGCAACTACAGATGCTAGCCCTGCTAAAAAAGTGAAAAGGCCAAAACGAGCTGAAGCTAACTTCTATCCCTCCTTGCCAACTGGTGAGACTCTGGAGAGTATGGAAAAAGTGAGACTAGAACTTCAGACAGACATTGGGATAAGGAACAATGAAAGGGTCATCACAGACAAAATGGCTCTGACGTTTGCCTACAGACGACAGGAGGTGGTAAACCAAGAGCCCAGCGTCAAGGACTTCAAGGACAGATGGCCTGCACTGTTCCAAGAGAGACAGGTAATCTGAATATAAAAAGTTTGTATTTTTCAGATTTACTTTAGTGATTTTTGTATAAATTGGTCATGACTTGGTATTGCTGTGAGTAGATAATTGTGCTTTGCATTTTCATTTTCCTATCCTAATTTTTTATAATATTCAGTGCTGGGACAATTTGTCCACTGTGGAGGTATGCTTCCAGTGTACAGACTGTTGACAGAATGATACCAGTTAAATTTTCTTTTATTAAGGATACCATAACCACTGTCATTTATTTTATGTTTTAGATAAATACAGAATTCCTGAGGCTCACATCAGTTCCTCTTGAGGAGAGGTTCATGGCCCAATTAGACACACACTCAAGACAGCTGACCAGAATCATCCGCGCAAAAGGAGGAGTAGTACGCCAAAAGACGAGTGACATCTTGGAGACTTTGGATCAGGTAAGTCTGTATCATTCTTGAGTTTCTGATAAGGTCTTAAATATACTCAATAACTATATCATTGTGCTCATATCCCTTTTTATTATTATTATCATCCCCTAGGCATAAAATGCGGGGGGATATAGGCATTTCCTCGTCTGTCTGTTCGTCCGTAATCATTTTGTTGCCGGTGCAGAACTCAGAAACTATTCAAGATATCAGCACCAAACTAGGTGCTAGCCGCGTGGCTGGTGTCAGAGGCAGGAGCTTAGTAGGGGTGTCTGGGGTCATCCCCCTCCCCTGGGAAATTTTGACATTTAGAACCCTCTGAAACATTATTTAATGCATTTTGACGGGTGTAAATTACTTTGTTCTCCTTTTCTCTCTCATACTTCCTGCAACAAGCTGGTATTAGTAGGCTAGTACCATCAAAACACCCCTACGCTGGTTGAAAGACAGTGTTGGGGCCCAAATCACAGTGTAGGGGGCCCCTACTTTCAAATGACCTAGTGAGAACCCTGGGTTATCTAAGTGCTGAAGTGGTGCCTTGTCATATATTCCAATTTCAAAAAATTTATTTATTTTTTCCTTTCCATGGAAGCGAGATGGATATTGACTCTGTCGCAGAGCTGGGTTTGTTTCCGGAGCAGAACTAAAACACTGTTCATTAATGACTCGTTTTATTAATGCCTTTGTCAACATGCGGTTCATCGTCTTTGGTAGATGTTGCCAGTACATGCTTCCAGATAATTCCAGAGGAAAATCACCTGAACATTCTTGTTTGAATTTCTTCGAAGGTGTAGGATTGGCATGACTTTTGCAAATAATCAGGGGCTATGGGGATGTGTCGTCATCTGATGACTCGTTTTATTTTAAAATTATGTTCTCCTAGACTCAGGACATTCATCTTCAGAGGGAGTGTGTCCTGAAAGCCCTCATCCTATTCCTGGGAGAAAATGCAGATGACCTCATCAAGGAGTATCTTGTAAGTTTACACCACACAGGCGCGCAGTCTTTCTCTCTCTCTTACACACTCTCTCACATACAAACATTCTCTCACAGGCACGCACACTCTCATACACACACTCTCACTCACACACACACACTCTCACTCTCTCTCCTCACTCACCATCTCTCTTGCACACACAAACGCTCTCACTCTGTCATACACATATCACTCTCTCTCTCTCTCCCTCTCTCCCTCACTCACACACATGGTCTCTCTCACACACTGACACAACTCTCTGACACGCACACACTGTCTCTCTCTTACACACTAACACACTTAAACACGCACTTTCTTCAAAGACACACACACTGTCGCTCTCTCTCTCTTACACACACTCACACATAACACTCTCTTACACACTCACATATACACACTTCTTCTTTCTCCCTCACTCACACATGAACACATCTCTGGCTCTCTCTCGGCTGAACCATCAAGACCTGTCAGCATTTCCCTGGATGTTTTGACTTTTCAGTTTTGTTTGTTGCAGGAATGTGTTAAGTTTTCAATGATACTTTTTTTTTAAAAAAACAAAAGCTAAATAAATATCGGGCTTCAGATGTGTTGAAATCAGAAAAAACATCTACTGGAAGTTGCAGTGGGGAGAGAGAGTTCACCTGATATGTTATTAACATAATACCATTGTAAGATACATTACTAGCATAAAACCCACAGCCAAGGTTGGGTTCAATTACTTTTTTCAATAACAATTACAATTTTAAAATAAATTGTAATTGTAAGTTAACATTCTGTCCAGAAAAGAATTGTAATTACGTTACGATCAATTGTAATTGAAGAAAGTAATTGAACCCAACCCTGCCCACGGCAGAAGACAAACACGGCTCCAACCTCGACGACCTCTGTCACTTCAGTATTTGACTGTGGTTCCTTGTTATTCAAATGTGAACCCTTCAAGGTTCATAATTTTTGGTAAATCTCCCCCGTGGATTGTGGCCATTAAGGGTCCCTAAAACTAGTTGCTTGGAAAAGGCCTATTTAGTTAGGAGTCAGGCCAGTAATATTCCTGTCACATTCCTACTGCATTGTTACTGCATAATAGTGAAAAATGATGCCAGTGAAGTTTTGTGTGTCATGTATCCTTCCATAGGACTCAGGAGGAGATACTAGGAGCAACCTGGAGCAGCTCACCATGGCAGTGTTTGTCATCCGGAAGGAGGGGGAAGGAATGCAGGAGCCACCCGAGGACATTGGAATTGTCCTTGAGGGAGTGGAAGTGCTGAATAACCTGACTTCAGTTGCCTCGGCCTGTCTCTTATTGCTGGGTCTAATATATGCACTCAACCTTGCGTATCCCAAACACCTGCGTTTCACTTTTGAAGTTTTTCAAAAGATCATCATGCAGCTTGACCAGCACAAGATGTCCCCAAAAGTACAAAATCTGTATGGCAGACTTCAAAGCTCGCAGTAAGGATGATGTTTTCCTCTTCCAGGTCAAAAGTGTCCCATTGCCATATTGTGTAAGCTTGTATGCTGCCCAAGGGACAGTTAAAGTGGTAATCCGTAAGATTTGAATTGGTTGGTTTACATTGACATCTTTGGCAGTAAGCTGTAATTGCAGGTGCACTTCTGGACCCCATTTCCCATAACTCTTGTCGAGACCCAACAGTGTCGCCTGTATGACGCCTCTTACCAGCTCCACACCTCCTCAACTGTCATGCAGACAGGAAAGATGCACTTTGACAGGGCAGTTTAACTCAATAAAAGTAGAAATTATTTGACGTTAGTCATCCATTAACGTTATCTCATTCCAGTAACATGTTAGGCTATTATGATAAATCGTTTAACTGAAAGGGCTACCAACTCTCACGCATTCGTCGTGAGAATTAGTGCTTCATTCCAGTGGCATAGCCAGTGGGTGTGCCAAGACACGTTCCTTTATGACTACAAGTGCTTTCATCAGTGGGTCATGGGCCCAGTCACCATTGTTTTATCCCTTTCTCTGATAGACACTGACTTAACAGACAGTAAGAAAGCGGAAATCTTATGGATTACCACTTTAAGAGACAAAAAATGTTGCTCAAACCAAAATGAGAAATGCTTTTACTCTGTGTGACATGTTTTCTTAGGAGTTGAAAGAAAGAGTTTGTTTCCAAACATGTTTGTTTGTGGGGAAATGTTTAATTTTGATCACTTCTTAAACAGCTGCTCAGCAGTCTCTGTAGAGCAGAAGCTCTGTTAGTAGTTAGAGCTTATAAAAAAAACTTACTGTGGTGCTAATATGTTGGTTTTATGTGTTATCTGGTAACTACGAAGGAATACAATTAACACCGCTAATGAAAATTTCCAAAAAGCATACCATAGCATGTATGTTTGAATATTGATGCATTTCCCCTCTTCATAAAAGTCACTGGTTTTAGTAAGTATTGGCACTCTGGCACTTTTTCATGGTCAGAACCCTGTTTTGAGACTGTAATATTATGCATATTACATAATAGTTGTTATATTACTTGCATATTTGCATATGCTTATTTGCATACTTTTTACACAGCTCTTTTACAACTTTTACAACAAATCCACGATTAAGCAAAATAACATTTGTGGTCCTAGCTGTTAGGCTTTATTCACACAGGATCAGGCGAAACAAGTTAGTTTTCAGACAAGTTGGACCTTACCTGGTAGGCGTTTTGTGGCTTTGTAATAACACTGGTGACTTAACTCAATTTTGGTCATTGAATTTAACCCTCTCATTGCCTCTGCAAGCTGCGCAGACCATTGCATGTTTTTAACATTTATATAATAAATTCTTTTAAAAAAAAATCTGATTTGAGTTTTTTGTTCAACTAACTACATATTTTAATTGTTGGACAGTATTTTATTTATATTTAGCAAGGTAAAAAAAATCACACTAAGGTTACCATAATAATACTTTTAATGAAGCCATAGTTTTAGATTTTGAAAGCACAGAATTACACTTTCAAGTAAAGCAAATAATTGAGTTGGAAAAATTGGAAATTTTAAGTTTACTTGCCTTAATTTTGAGTTGGATTAATGAAAACTATTGCTTTGAAAGCAATTAAATTATTAATTTCATTTGACTTAAAGCAATTGTGTTACTCTAAATTATTAACTTAATTTGAAAAAACTTGATTCAATCGTGTGTTACCAATTGAAATGATTCAATCAAGTTAGGTCAACTATTCTTTTTTTAGAGTGCAGAATACTGCCCTTCAGCTGAGGTCCAGGCTTGCCAAATTTGAGTTTCAGCATTGAGGTGCGAATGGAGTGCATACTGATCTAATTAAAAGAAATCTGATTTATTCTTTGGCATATTTTGGAAAGCAATGGTGGCCACCCTGACAGCTGAAGCTAAGAGGTTGGCAACGCAGGAAATGTAATAGCTTGGTATTCAAGCACTGGTGAACTCTCTGTACTGTATATCTCATGTGCTGGTTATGAAAGGTAAAAGCACTGAGTATTGTAGGTGTGTCTGTGACGCCAACACGAATACAGACTCACTCTGTGTCACACACAGAGGAACACGTTGATACGTTACACAAAAAGCTTATCATTCAGTATTTTCACATATTCTTTTCTCATGAATTCAGCAATACACAGTAGAACTACCAGTACATTCTTGGATGTTGACAGTTCAATGCAATTATTTTCATTAGTAAATAGAGCTCAAGGAAGAAAATGCAAATGTCACCTCAGTAAAATATGCCATTTCTACATTTGCAGTAACAGTAATTCAAAATTAGCAGAACTTGGGAGGAGTAGGTTTGATTTTTTTATTCAATATTACACCTGGTTAAGTTCCTGAATTCTGACAAGGAAAAAAATCATCTCAAAGTTTTCCAGGTTGGTTTAATGAATGCTGATAAGGGCTGATATCAACTCCTCAAAAACCAGGCCCAGCGCTAGAACACGGAATTATGTGGGCCCAGACATGTCCCTTTATGCCAATTAGGATAGTTCTGGCTAGTTCTCAATCATTTTTCTTTGTTGACGCGCTTTCTAATTATCGTAATTGGCAACTGAAGACACGATTTCTCTCCATATGCGATCTAACAGTAATTAAATCATGGGGTAAGTTCAGTATTACTGAGAATTTGGGTGGACAAAACATCTGTTTTAAAAATTTATTAGTCCTGACCTGCGCTCAGTGATTTTCATGATTAACAAAAGGTTCACTCCGAGAGCACTCCACACTTAAAAGGTGTTACTTGTTCTCCCTGATTAGGTCAGACGACGATCATTCATCTGGACGCTTATTTGCTTAATATAAATCAATGTTATTCAAAATTACTCTCGGTATTGAGAAAAAAGTGGCACTTGGCAGTTTAATAGGCTATAAAAAGCATGTGGCTCAAGCTATTTGCACAGGTATGCAATTTTGAATAACGTTGATTTAAATTCAGCAAATACGGGTCCAGATGAATGATTGTCGTCCTACCTAATCGGGTAGAACAAGCAACACCTGTTAACTTAAGTGTGGAGTGCTCTTGGAGTGAACCTTTTGTTAATCATGAAAATGACTGAGAGCAGGTCAGGACTAATAATTGTTTAAAACAGATGTTTTGTCCACGCAAATTCTCAGTTCGAGTGAATTTACCCCATGATTTCATCGCTGTTAGATCGCATATGGAGAGAAACCGTGTCTTCAGTTGCCAATCACGATAACAGGAAAATGCGTCAATAAAGGAAAATAACTGAGAAGTAGCCAGGACTATCCTGATTGTCACGAATGGACGTGCCTGGGCCCACATAATTCCCTGTTCTAGAGCCAGGCCTGTCATAAACCACCAAAGCTTTCACCGTAACTCAGGAGCGAAGGGAAACAAGAGCCAGTGTAAATGATGACGCTATTCCTCTGAAATGCATTGCCTCATTTGACTGCACTATTTTCCAACTCATCAAAGGGAAAAGAAAAAGAAGCCTACATGGGGAGCTGAGAGGTATTAGTAATTACATTTTATTTATTTTTTTTTTTTCCTTCTCGTCACACACACACCCCATTGGGAGGTCAGCTTTATTTTTATTAATAGTCATCATAGTGATAGTTCTGAGAGGGAAGGCTACAAGGAAAGGGTTTTAACAGCAGGGGGACAGTCCCAATCTTACAGGAAGTGAAGAAAAATAATTCCAAAGAAAGACAAAGACAGGAGGGGAACCCATACAGGATGGAGCCCAAAGAAGCAACAAATCAGCAGTTGGACAGAGTGACATGATATATCAATCATGACAGTTAAGAAAATTAACAATAATCACAATAATTATTAAAGCAAAGGGGAAAAGGAAGGAAAAAAATGAAAAGGGAAAAAAGTGATGAGTATACTTTATTATTTAAAACAAAACAAAAAAACCCAATAATAATAGTGATTTAAAGAAAAGGTTATTATGCAGTGTTATTTTGAGTGTGGGGAGTTACATTTTAAACGATCCAGTTATCCAGGTTCAATTCTTATAGAATCTAAAAAAAGTTTTGTGGACAAATGGAATTTATGATTAATTTTTTTAAACGCTTTTGAAGATTTATCAAACATTGACTTTTGAGATGTGAACATAAAATAACACCCTGATAAAATATGACTCGATGACTCAATTTGTGTGAACATTGAACATCATTGTTATAGAATTCATGGGCAATGCTGCTATTGTACAAACACACATTCCCCAGAATGAACAGACCCCCCTTGGAAAAACAATACGTAGAACAGTGCACCAAATTTTCATTAGAGCTGGTGAATTAACCACAGCTACATTATAGCCAACAATGACAAACCAAAACCAACCTTCAAAACTAAATCATGTATGACACCATGAATTTACCCAAAGCTGAATTCCAAAGCATGGATGTACTGCCAGGTCCATAAGTATTCGGACATCAATAGTACTAATGTTACTTATTTTGGCTGTTGGCCATAGAGTTTTGGAGTTGATATTAAATAATGGCTATGATTTCAAATCGCTGACTTTCAGCATCAATATGCAGCTATGCTCATCAAAATTGGATGGGTGGTGGAGGAATTATAGTTCTTTAAAAAATAAAAAAAAGATATCACCCCCTTTTTTAAGGACCGAAAGTTTTGTATTTGCACAATTGGCCACTTTGCTGCTGCATGGCCAAGTGTGTTTCATTCGCTAATAATTTCATCTTAAAGTAACATCTTAAAGGTCTACGGTTTATTTTAAGTGCTGCATTTGCACATGGAATCTGTTGCTGCGAATTCTCATACCAAAGTGCCGTCACAACCAGTGAGCTTAGTCATTATTAGGCCGATCTATCGCCTGAGAGAAAGCAAAAAAATTAGATGTGGCCAACTGACCTATTTAGCGTATTTTTTAAAATGGAAAAAAGCACTCGTTAGCTTGGTTGCACAAAAAGGCCAGGAAGACCATGGATAACTGGTCAATCACAGACGGATTATTTTCCTGATACAGTAAAAAAAAAAAAAAAAAAGCTCACGACAGTTCGCCAAATCAAAAACATACTCCAGGAAGTAGACAGTCAGACTCAACAATTTCTAGAGAACTTTACCGGAGCAAACTCTGAGGATTTATCTTCAGATGAAAACCATTGATCAAGCTCAGAAACTGGAAAATAGACAAAAGAATCTGAAAATATCTGAACTAGTTCTAGAACAGTGTCAGATGGACTTATGTGACAGATCAACTTGTATAAGAAAGATGGAAAAGAGTAGTCACGTGGGCATTTATGACCAATTGAGCTGGCTCCTGACTAAGACACTAGGGAGCCGTATCAGGTGTTGCTACCAATGAAAGATACTTGGAAAGACTTTAACTGAAAATACCAACAGAATTAATGACAAAAAGGACCACTCACAAGAAGGGGACCAATACCCAAGGAAAACCATTGGATAAGACTGGAAGGAATACTCTGAAAGACAAAACTTAAATAGACAAGAGTGACAAGCAATAGGTGAGGAGTGGGAGTGAGGTAAGCGAGGAGGCGGAGCTCAGAAGGAGACCGTGACAGAGATAAGGTACATAAAGGGGGGACAGGACAGGAGAAATAACACACATGAAGCATCAGGGACATTAAAAGCATGGAGAAAACAGACAAATGAAATAAGCAAAGCAATAGATAAGAAACTAAAATAAGTATGAAATAAAGACAAAACTCCAGGGAGCCAATTAAGGGACCACAACCATGTAAGCATGCAGGCAGAAGAGCAGGAAAAGGGGGTCGTCACAAATGGGGTCACAAGCAGCAATCTGGCACTAAGCAGGGTGAGAGTGAGACGAGGGGAATAGATAAGAAATCCGAAAATGAACTATGCAGAACAATAACCCTATGAATGAACATCAATATAGCAGAAATAAACAGAATCACTGAAACAGACGCAAAACCATGACAGATCCCTTGTATTGACTGGCGATGTGAGTTATGACAAAGGCTGGTTGATGAATTCTGAAATTTTGTAGGGCCATATAATAATAATAATACTAATACTTTATTTGTATAGCACTTTTCAAGCCAGGACCACAAAGTGCTTTCCAGAGACAGTTTAAAAGAGACCATCATAAATGTAGAGGAAAGGACATGTAACGGCTCGTCCGTCGTACGTGAGCTGCTGCACGTGTTATGGCACCAACTAAAGCACCTATTACTAAAACCCCATAAGTCACACTTGACCTGACTTGACTGGTGGGGTTTTAGTAATCAGTGCTTCAATTTATGACATATCGGACGGCAGGGGATGACAGACAAAATTGTACAACTTTAACAGATTTAATAAAACAAAGCCTAGCCAAGATTGAAATATAAAAAAAGAGATATTTACAGTCCCTTGGTACTTGAGATGGGTTTGCTATGGTGCGATGTCCCGGGACAGGAAAATACTCCAACACAGGCCAAAAATCCACAAAAAGCTTCACAGGTCTTGAAAAGAGTGACAGGTCTGGTCAAATTTATCCTTCTCCTTGCAATTTCTCCTATTACTTTACTCTCTCTATTTTTATATTTATATACTTTTATCCAGCCCCCTCCCACCTTCCAGACTTTTTTCAATTCTTTGAGACTTTCCCCTCTGAGGCATGCCCAGGACATGCCCAAAATCTAGCTCCAGACTGGGCTTAGCAAAAAAAAAAAATGTCAATACTGCCATCTAATAGCTTTTCTCCCCCACATTACACATGGCAGACAGAGAGTGGAGGACTGGACTCAAGTGCAGAGGTGGATTTAATTGGTATATTATGCTCAACTGAAGACCGCAAGCACAGACATAGAAGACAAAACAAAAGCAACAGAGGTCCCAAACAAGATATTTACAATAAGTAATAGTAGAACTGGAAAGCACTGCAATATTATGTATTACACAAAACAGAAGGCAACAATGTTCCTTATAAAAGAAATGAGAGTGCAGCATTTAATTATAATAGCAATTGGCTTAGAGTTTAGTATGCAAAATAAAGAGAACAAGCCTATACAGACTACTATGTCAAACGAGTATGAGGTTACACAGACTTCACAAAGAAGCTGAGATAAGCTCAGCCTTACATATGCTGTGCGACCACTCAGAGACACCAGGGAACAGGTGCATGTGATAACTGAATAATGAAAGATGATAATTGAATAATTAACATAAGTGTGCTCCGGTATTTGGTAGACCGGTGAGCTGGACGGTTGGATGCATGTCTTTACAACATAAAAACAACAAAATTCAAGCAAAGAATTAAAATACAGTAGAAAAGAAAAGTTATTAACAAAATAAATGAAAAGTAATAAACTTAAAATCAATACATTGAAGCTCAAAATAAAATATGTAAAAAATAAACTAACTATCGCCCCCAAATTCTCAACAGTGCCTTTAATATTTTGCATAAGGGGGCCAAGCGGTGGCAGGATCTGCTACAATTGTCTCAAAACCAATAAACACCTCTGCTATATCAGAAGTTAGTAGCGAGAAATTTTGTTACTTCTGATATTTCACATTGGTCAAGCAGCTTTGAAGTTTGGCCAGTTTATTGCATTCAGAGGGTTTTATGGAGAGAAATAATTGGATGTCGTCAGCATAACCATGAAATGAAACAATATGATGGCATATCATATGACCTAACGAAAGCATGAACAGAGCAAACTGAATTGGTTCAAGAGGGATCCTTGAGGGCTGCCACGTGTTGTCTTTGCAGTGTAAAAGGTGAATGAATTGACTGAGACATAAAATTGTCTGTTTAATAGGAGCAGGAAAACCAGTCCAGTGCTATCCCAGAAATGCCCTCACAATCTTTAAGTCTGTTGATTTGCGTTTTGTGATCAATTGTGTTGAATCCTGCAATAAGGTCAAGCAGCACTAGTACAGAGCATACCTGTCAACATTGATATTTGAAAATAAGGGAAATTTTCCAGCTCCCCACTCCAAGTTGTCCCAATACCCCTACCACTGTCCACTTACCCGTTACAAGACAAGGGTTCACAAAGTAAATATTAAAATTACCACGAGGGAAACATTTGCTTTGAATAGCCGTGCACCAAAGATTGGATGAGCGAAATAACTATATTGGGTTGAATTCAATACAGAAAAAATAATTTACTCATCAACAGGCCTATGCTTTTCGAAAGACAAACTGCCACTTTTTAAAAATCACACTTTTTTAATTTAATCAACCCACAATAAAAAGTCACCTTTTAATTAGCCTACGCTGTACCGAGACCGAAAGGTAGTTTCATTTGAACATGAATCAGTCATTATTCAATAAAAGCGTATTTAAAATATTCTTACACGGAATTTAAATCTTTATGCATGGACATTTTTGAGTTTTTAAACGATGAAAATAAGCAATCGTGAAGCGCAAGTTAACTCGCCTGATGTGCGAAAAAGGTAGCGCAGAAATTTCAGAGCTGTTTGTCTTTTGTAAACCATAGGCCTATTTATAAGTACATTTTTTTTCTGTACTGAATTTAGCCCATTATTTCATCACTGTTAGATCACATGGAGAGAGAAGTCGTGTGTTCAGTTGGCAATGGATTATTACTATAATTGGAAAACGTGTAAATGAAAGAAAATGTTTGAGAACTAGCTAGAACTAATTGATGTTAAAAAGCGATGTTCTGTTGCCGCCGCTGGGTGTGACACATTATAATCCATGTGGCATATTATACAAAAAGCAATGCGTTGACCTACATAGCTCTTCCTTAAATAAGGATAAGGCCCCTCCCATTTACCCGCACAAACTTTAAGCCGTCTTCACAGGTATTTCATCCACCACCATCCACCAATCCCGCGCCACCGCGTTAGGCTACATACTGCCACCTGCTCTACCGGGGGGGGGGAATTTACCAAAAACATTGCACAGGCGGTCTTATGCATATCATCGTCCATGTCACCAGCCTTTTTTATGGTTAGAAATACGGGAGATTTACAGGAAAATATTCAAACGGGAAGACAGCAGGAAAGACGGGTAAAATACAGGACAATCCGGGGAAAAACAGGAGTGTTGACAGGTGTGGTACAAACCAGCATTCACAGTCAGCTGCCATCAATAAATCATTTGTTGTTATTGACAGGGTTGATTCAGCATTATGTAGCCTGCAAAAACAAGATTAAAATCTCTGAAAGGTTTTGCTGTTATTGGCGACTTTCTGAAGTGATTCCAAACAAAGTTCCTTTAGAATTTTGGAAATTAAAGGCAGCTTGGAAATTGGTCAATGTTTTTTAGAACTGATGGATCGAGGCCCGGTCCTTTCAGCAGTGGCTGAATACATCATAAAATAATCTGGGACACATCCAATATGAGAGAACTATAAAAAATTTACAGCAGAGTAGAGCCTCTATCCTATCCTCTATCACTTCTTTAAACAATTGGACTGAAATGATATCAAGATGTGGGGCATAATGTTGCTGAGAGTTTTTATATCACCTGGCTGGAAACTAATAAATGAGGAATAGGAAGTAGGAAGACTCATGGAGGAGGTTAAAAGTGCAGTGTTTGCTCAAATCTGGTGAACTTTGTTGGGGAAAAATTAGAGAAAGTACTCAGTGAGCGGCATATGGGGACTAGTGTTGGTGGGTTGAAAAGTTGATTCATTGTTGTAAATAGAAATATCTTATTGTGCTGTTTGATAGTTAATAACTATCAACTAATAAGAAATATTGATCTCCTACCTGTTTTACTTTTTGATTGTAGATGAGCAGTTGATCTTTCATTTGGTAATGGGTAGGTAATGTACATGGAGTTTACTTGTCTATTTGTGTTAGTGTAGCCTAATGGTGATCTTTGTCATTTCTTAATTCATGAATGAATTTTTGGCTTATGTATCAGTCTTAATTATTCAGTAAATAAATTGTTTGACTGTTAATCAGGCAAGAACAGGATGGTAGCAATTATGCATTAAAAGGTGAGAGGCTTCTCTATAAGTCTGATGAAATACCACAGATAATCCTTCTGAAAATCTGGGTTGAAAAGGTTGAGGCAAGGTTCAATGTTCTAAAATGGACAAGTCAATCTTACAACTTGAACACAACTGAGTATGTTGCTTTTTTGCTGAAGGCAAAATTGAAAGCCAAATGCCCAAACAACGAAGCAACTGCAGAAAGCTGCAGTGAAGGCCTGACTGTGTATCACCAGGACAGAAGCCCAGTATTTTGTGATTTCTATGGGTTCTGGACTTCAGGCAGTCATTGATGGCAAAGGCTTTGCCATCAAATATTAAAAATGACAATTAGTTTAATGATTACGTTAGTGTATTTAATTACCTTTGAGATCCTAAAACTGAGAGGGCTGTGCTTAAAATAGGGGTAATTCTAACATTGTTCATGCAATATTGATAAAAACCTTAAATTAAAGCTGAAAGTGTAATGATTCAGTACAGGAACCAGTAGCAAGTGAGTGTTGGGGGGGGGAAAAAAAAATCAAAGTCCTTTATTCAACCCTAGTTCAAGCCCATTGATCACAGAAACACAGTGCCAAAACTGGAGTCCAGAAATCAGGGTCATAAAACAGGCAGAGTCCAGTAACAGTAAGTGAGACGGGCAAAAGTACAAAAACCAGGGCAGCAAAAATAAGGAATTGTAGTCGGACAGGCAGGGTCAAAACTAGAGAAACACAATAACAAATCCAAAAATGGGCCCAGCCACAAAGTCGGTAGTCGGGCAAAGTGTGTCTCAAATCTCACAGATCAACTGGCGTATAGGTCTCTCGGCACAGAAGAAATGATTAACGTTCTGAAAGAGTAGAAACAGAAATGCAGGGCAGGGTTGCCAGATCACGGCTCGACTTTATGGCCAAACTCAAATCGTTTCACGGCCAAATTCGGCCAAATGCTATTTCCTCACGGGCAAATTTTTCGGCCAAATTATTTTGGCATTACGGCATAGATATAATAAAAATGAACGTTGTACATTTAGAAATGGTCTGTTCTGAGGAGACGACTGTTACATTAAATCAAATTGATAAAAACACAAGTTTCTTTATTTACGTCAACGTTTTGCCGCACTGGCAGCTCAGCATAATAATGCAAAAGATCAGGCAGGCACGCACGTATCACAGCCATCTGGGAGAATGTCATCCCTTCTTCTAATGGTAATTCCCTGGCGTACCGTTGCATGTCGGGATCAGAAAAAATGGCGACAAGTGTTTGAACCGCATTGCTTCGGAGGCATTTTTTGCTCATATCTCCACACGGAAGGCATCTACCCGCGTGTACTCGCGGCTCTAGCTGTCTTAGCTAGGAATGTATGTGAGTTTGATTTGTTACGATCTGAAGAGTTGGGGAAATGTTACAGATGTAGAGCGAAAAAGTATGCCTGAAGTGAATGGTTCAAGCAGTGTCTCTGTGGGTATACATTGAAAGTCAAATTTATAAATATCAATCCACAGAGAGATTCAGGGTTTAGGTGCAATGGAACAGTAAATAAACAATAAAAGAAAATTGTTTATGGCAATAAAAGAAACCAGGATGATGAATGACAATAATGCATAATAATGAAAAATAACAAAAACAGAAAACAGGCAGTTGCAGGATCATGACAGAAAGTCTCCGTTTCAATCACACCTTGATTGATTCTTTTCAGATTCTTTGCAGTGGAATACAAAACTGAAACAATTAAAATTGTGTAACTGCAAATATTTATAGACTTATCAGTATGTACAGTATATATGTATGTACAGTAGTGTGCAGTGATGATTATACACTTACAAAAATAAAGATAAATCAGAAACCTGGTACTTTTCAAGTATTTATTTCATGTAATGTTGGATCATATGGTGAAAATCAGTAAACAGATAACAATATATTGCAAAAACAAAAATAATAATGTACTTTTGAGAAAAACCTCAATATCTAGTGTGGCCACCCTTTGCTTTGATTACAGCATGTAATCTTATAGGCATAGTTTCCACATTTTTTAAATTCCCTCACTCGTTAAACCATTCCATATGGTTTGAAGTTCATTCCAAAGAGATTCTTTCGATGTTACAACAGATTTGCTCAATCAGATTAAGATCTGGACTTCTAGCAGGCCAAGTCAACATCCCACTAGATGTTTTTTTTTTCTCATTGATAATTGAGCATTGATAATTGAAGCACTGATTACTAAAACCCCACAAGTCAAGTCAAGTCAAGTGACTTATGGGGTTTTAGTGCTTCAATTCTTGCCCAACTTAGAAGTGAAGAAAATTTTATTTTCATCATTATCTTGATGAAAATAAATTTCCTGACTAATCAGTCTCTTTCCAGAGGGCAATGCATGCCTCATGGATGCTGTGATACTTTCTTGATAATTTCATTGTTTCACTTCAGGATCTATCAATATCATCACAGAGTACAGAGTTGTCATGCTGTCAACTGCTGATTTTTTAAAACTTTTTATACTCAGATAACAAATATCAGAGGCATCTGTTTTGCACCTGTAATGCCACTAGTTTCCCGCAAACCGGTCTCTTTGAAATGCTTGATGATGTTTCTTTCAGTGCCATAACAGCATCTTCACCGTCATGTAAGGCCACAATACAACAACAAACAATCTCAGAGAGCTCATTCTGTCATGCCTTTGTGTTAAACACTGTGACACTGCTTGTCGTTCATGTCTCCTTATATACAACAAACTATCAGAGTGATTTTGCAGAATAATGTTGCCTCAGACCAGTTAAACTTTTTTTAGCATCAATAATCATGGATTGAGCCTACAAACACACATGCTGGCTATGCAAGAATAAAAAAAAAATTAATAAAATTTGTGACACTTTTAAATTGTGATTTAAAAAAAGGATGTTTTCGGTGTTTTTCTTTATTATCCATATCTTTACCTCAGTACACCAGTGGCAATGACTTTTTTTTTGTTCTCATTGCCTACAGTAGTTTTGAGAAGAGTTGTAGTAGGACCGTTTTAGACTAAAGTGGTGGTATATAATTATCTTAATCATCACTGCAAACTACTTTGTGTATTTATGTATGTTTTTACTTCTGTATTTGGTGTGGATTTCTGCCTATGAATAAATAAATAAAAAAAATAATAATAATAATTATTATTATTATTATTAAACGAACAAAGAAAAAAGAAAGAAAGATGCAGAAGAGTCCTCCCCTTGCAATTGCAGTTTGTGATGCAGACGGTCATTTATCTTGTCAGCCAAATGCTTCTCTGAATGTCAGTATTACGAAACAGGATATTACTGGACTGATGAGTACTGGAATATCGGAGAAAGTCCCCCATGATAAGGTTTATTTTGGAAAAGTCCTTTATTTTAGGGGCGCTGCCCTTACCGAAAGGAATCGTAACACTACAGATGTGCCATTAACCGGAAGTGCGTGGGAATGTGTAGCAGGGAATAAAGCAGTAGCGTTCGCACCAAGTTCACAATATTTCAACACATTGATCGAACAACGTGTTTTGAGGTCGTTCCATTGGCAGCGAGAATGAACTGGTTCACACTAGGCATCGGCATACTTCTGTACTTTTTGCATTTAGGTTCTTGCAACTTCGACAGAGAAGGAGGTAAGATGCATTTTCTATTCATGAAGTGGTAGAACTTGCTTGCTTGAGTTAACTTTAATCAGTCCAACGGTAAGACACGGGCTGCGACTTGTAAAACTCAAATAGTTCATACAGATCATTCTCTGTTACAGTTTAACCCTTAGTATTTTTAAAATGAATACATATTCTGAGTAAAACAGCGCTATATGCGGACTAGAGGTCAAGAAAAAACAAACTTTAAGAGAAGAAATAAATTCTTCATTCTAATTGTGTTCGTAATATAACGTTTGAATTATATTGGCCGACTATCTTATTGTTATTAAAGAATGTCATTGCCTGTGACGAAAAATGTTGTATAGCGGCATATACAGAATTGGGCGTTGTGTTTTCAGAAACTGTTACTGACTACTGCAGCAACAACAACACGATTATTATAATTATTTACTTTATGTTCAGAACATATTTTATGCTAAGCTCCCTTAACAAGCTATGACAGAGTGCTCACCTATCTAGAACATGGCACACTGCTAAAGTAACCTGCATTGCATGGGCAATGGCAACAGTTTATGTTTGCTTACTGACACCTGACACCAATTAGTGCTTCCAGATGTAACATTCAATGTGTTAATGTCCTGGGACAGTTTGGGAAGTGATCTCAAATTTTAAACTGTTGCTGTAAATAAGGCAAGTAAATAAACCCTTTGTGCTTTTGCACATGAATTACAGGTTTTATATTTATTCATTTGGACTGTGCTTCCCTGGTGTAGGAGGGACACATTGGATTTTTTTTTTTTTTTTTTTTTTTTTTTTAGATTTTATTGAGTAAAGTCCCTGTAGAGTTCATTGGTGCTGGGGTGAAGTTATTGGATTTGTCCTGAAATGCAGAAGTTGTTCTACCTATTGATTGAGACATTCAAGTCCCAAGGACTATATGGTGTGGTCTCTTGTGCTTTCAGTTATGTTAGATTGTGGATTTATCGCCTAATTGACTGTCAGGGGCATTCTACCCCTGTGCAAAATAGCCAGTTTACAGTAGGGAGAGGGTATCCACCTCAGTCTCCAACAGCCAGATTACACTACTTAGAGGGTTTCTACCTCACTGTGTAACTGTTCGTTTACAGGAGTGAGAGGGTTTCTACACTCTGTTTACAATAAGCAGGTTACAAAAGTGAGAAGTTTGGCAACTCGGTGTACGATTTTATATTGATAATGGAGGGTATAAGTGAAAATTTTGGCACCAGTGTTGGATTTTTTTTTTTATGTCATACTGTTCCATGGGTTGTTAGACTGTGCATACATTAGTATAATTTTATCCTTCCCAAGCTTTTTGCTTTTTTTAAATTTAAAAAAAAAATCCTTGCCAAGTTTAATAGAGATTAAGACACGGGCCCGGTCAGCTAGCCGAGCCAGAGCAGATTTTAAGACTTTCGAGGTGAAAATATACCTTCATACCACTCCTGCAATAATTTTTCTGGGGATATGTTTGGACAAGGTTTGAGCGTTTTAAAGTGTGTTTGTGATTTTGTGACTGGAGTGTGCATCCAGTGAAAAGAATTTGATTGTGCTGTTGGTTTGCACTAGTTGAGGTTGTGTGAAAACTGGCTTTTTCCAAAGGGCAAAGTGAATGTTTCCATCTGTATAGTGTCCTGAGTTTTGGGCCTTAGCATAACTCCAGCCCAAACATAACTTGTAAATCAAAACCCAGCATCTGCAGGAATACAGAAATGTTGTCTCTTGATACCTCTGGTATTCAATCTCAATGACAGGAGAGAAAGAACTGGAATGATATTATGTTTCAGCGTCACATGCAGTTTTGCGCTCTCATAGCAAAATTAAATTGCAGTTGACTTCAGAGGTTCCTGTTCAGGATCTCTGGGTGAGTATTTTACAGTTAATAATTTGCTTGCTGAAAGGTAATCTCCCTGAGACAATATGGGTTAAAGTCAAATTGGAGTTGACATCATGCACTTGTCTGGCTAACAACTGGGTGTTTTCATCTGTAGATAGTTGGTCATTTCCTGATAAAGTCATGAAGGACTTTGGATCTCTATTGGCCAGAAACCACCATGGCTAGTTTGTGAGGCGTGAGCAGACTCAGTACTTTGGTAGTGGTTTGCATTGATTTGTTTGAAACGGCAAATAGACTGAGCACTGATCTTGAATAAACAGCTGGGGTAGGCGCACTACGTAGAACACTGTTTGTTATTTGTTGAATGGTATTATTCACATAACCACTCAAGTCATTCGCGGTATTGACTGAAATACTGTGAGAGTACGAGAGCATCGCATTGTATAATCTTGGTAAACACTGAGGGATTTTATTTTGTGTGCAACTGGACACCACTCATAATTATTGTATTAGTCTGACAAAGATGTCATTCAGAGAAGAAACCATGTAGCATGTACACGGATGGGCATTTCGAGGCTGTAATCTTCCGTGCTACTCTTGGGTCCCCAGTGGTTCCTTATTTTCCATGATATCTTATGGAGCAAGAAATTCTGACTCGATCTAGCCATGGCAGACATCTTGAATTCTGTCTTTTTTTTTCTTTTTTTTTTTTTTACACTCCATCATTCAAGATATTTTTGGCTTTCCACCTTTAACTATTGAGCGCAAGAATTCCCACTACAAGTGAGGTGCATTATTTACACACAAACAACTGAGGATCAGAGTTTCCTCACAAACTACTGAGAATTTCTGTACGAATTACTTAAAATCTCTTCAAGTACCGAGTGCGAGAATTCCCACACAAACCACCGAGCATAAGAATTCCAGTACAGAATACCGAGTGCCAGATTTTCCGCACTAGCTACTGAGTACAAGAATTCCCGCAACAGTCAAGTATCGAGTACAAGACTTCCCAGGACAACAAGTACTGAGCAAAAGTTTTCCCACTCTAACCTCCGAGCAAATTGAGTGCCAAATTGACTAAATGAGTGCAGCCATTCTCGCACTGAAGTGACCTCAGTGTGCACACTTGATCCCTTTTAAATTAGAGCGGCTTAGAGGGTAAAGAGGGTAAAAGAAAGAGCTGTGAGTGTGCATGCCTTGAGGTCTGAAGGCTGGGATCCCATCACAGATGTCAGGCTTGTATGGATGCCTGAGGCATGTGAAGAATGATCCTGCTGAATTCTTCACTGTGCCCAGCCACTCACCGGCTGTATGCTATTATTCACCCAAGAAATGAAACTTGAAGTGTTGACTTACAGCTTTGATCCAACTCTAAGTGTTTCGTCAAATATTGCGTGGATTGTGTAGGAATTACAATCGCTTTCTTACACAGCCCCAAATTTTGGGAGGTTCAAAAGTAATCGGACGAAGTAATAGAATTGCAAATTACATTTTTGTTGATTCTTGGTTGCAAAGCTTTTGCTGGCAATGACTGAAGTCTGGAACCCAGAGACATCACCATCATTGCGTCCCGGTGACACCTCCGCAGCAGCTGTCTTCAGCTTGCTCTCTGGGCGTTTTGCCTGAAGGTTTGCCAGTAAGTGTAACTTTTACCATGTAAATGAAACTGCATTTGGGACACTCTTATCTGCATCGCTTTATCAGTTAGCCTCTGCTGCCCTGGATTTCCCTTCACGGAACACTGGAAAATTCAAAAACTGTTCGCTTAACTCCGCCAGCTGCCTCCCTCATTAATTAATAGAACACCCAAGATGAACAACCATGAGAACTTTCAGTGGGTAAATCTGGGTTCATTTGAGTTTAATACCGAAAGGCTCTTCCTTGTTAAATTATTGAGACTGCCTCTGGGACTATTATTATTTCTAGTCTAACTTGACTGGCAGTATGCCACTTTGAGTGCCTACTTCACTGCACAATGAAGACTTCCTTAGTTACCCTCATGCACCTCTGGGACATGAGACCAGGATTCTGCAGAACTAATGATGAAGCGACGTTTGTTTTGTTTAGGGCTTTAGACTGTAGTTAATCTAACTCATTGTGTCACCTTAGTCAGTTATGAACTCAGTAGTTATTTTAACAATCTGTTCAAGAATTGTATTGTAATGTAGTACTGCATTGTTTGGAAAAGGCAGTATAACTTGCAAACCTTATCCAGAGATGCTTTGGCCGTTATCAAATGGTCACAATCTCTTAATTCTGGTCCATCCCTCATGATTTTAATTGAACAGAAAGATTAACTGGCAGTATTACTCTGTGCTCCAAATGTGTGAGGTTGTAATAAGACATTTCTTTTTTTTTTTTTCATTCAGAAATTACAAGAAAGAAATCCAAACCCTCCAGCCAAGTGAGAATTTTTAGTAGGTGGCATTTTAATTAGCTTTTAGCACGATGAAAGTCAGCCAAAGCAAAAAAAAAAAAAAACACATCTTACTCTGACAGAGATGCCCTGTAAGTCAATATGCTGGACACTGGGAGGATGTTCTCTTCATTAAAGCTTTAATGGAAACCCAAATGACTTCATTTCTCACACCGAGACAGTGTCAGATTGAATCTCGTCTGCAAGTAGGCGTTGGCATATGCAGTATTTCCGGAGCCTATACTTGGCGACAGTTCATTTTTGTGCCTGTAACCTTGTACAGCTGCGTTATACTAGTTATGGAGTAAGTTATCAACCTCACTGATAAATATTTTTTAATTTGCCTTAACATTTTGATTTGCCTTTTTTATTTTCATAAATACATTTAGACTGTGTAATTTAAAAATGCATGGCTATTCACTTGGTCGCATTGAAATATTAATGGATGGGGACTTGCATGTGTCTGTGCAGTGAGATGTGCTGAATTGGCTAATGTAGCAGAATGTTGAAACAGACAGACTCTTCCTCATGGCACGCTGCACAGGTTCATATCTTCTGATATTCATACTTTGCATATTTTTTATCCATCTGCATAACCTTGTGACATAAGTAAAAAAAGAAGATAAGTAAACACACTGGGTTCCTAGTGATTGTTTCATTTATTGAAGGAAAAAAGTTATCCAGCACCCATTTTATTTATTTATTTATTTATTTAACTGAGGAGGTTTCACTGAGAGCATTTTTCTCATTTCTGGGGGAAATGCCAGGTCGCACAGTTGAAAGTGAGGCGATATAGAAAGAAGCAGGGTAAAGCCCCTGGAGTAATCCTGGGTTAAGACTGTGCTCAAGGGTCTTATGGCTTTTGTCTAGAATCCCAATTCCCTAGCTCAAGCACCTCAAACCAATACTGTGAAGCTGCCAGTCAAGCAGCCTACCATAAGGCTACCCCGGTACTCATACCAATCAGCCGCAGCATTATAACCACTGACAGCTGAAGAGAATTATGTGGATTATCTTGTTACAATGACACCTGTCAAGGAGTGCGGCACTTTAAGCAATTTCATTCCCTGACGGCAGTAACCTCTTTCAGCAGGATAATGCATCCTACTACACAGCTAAAATTGTTTAGTAATGGCCCAAGGAGCGTAAAAAATGTGCCCAGATCTTAATCCAATCAAATGCCTGTGGACACTGGGAAAGCTAGTCCCATCCATGGGGGCCCCACCTCACAATTTACAGGACTTTAAGGATCTGCTGCTAACATGTTGGTGCCAGATAGCACAGCACACCCTCAGAGGTCTTTTGGAGTCCTTGCCTTTGGTTCCCAGCTGTGTTGGAGGCACAAGGACCTACGCAATATCAGACAGGTGGTTTTAATGTTATGCCAGATGTATATCACCACGTGAAAAAGTAATTGCCCTGCTAAACTGAATGACTGGCTGTCCCACGCTTGGCAGCAACTACTATATGAAAAAGCGTTGGATTTGGTGGTCAGGCTTTCACATCACTGTGGAAGAACTTTGACATACAATGAATTTCTCTCATTTAGCCACATTAGAGGGTTCTGATGTGTTTAACTGTGCCTCGCCATCTCAGCTGGGTTCCATTCATGACACTGACTGCTACTTTGTTTGTCTGAACTTTGTTTCTTTTTAGCCTTTCAGAGGTGGACAGGGTCTTGCGCGTTAGATAATAGTTTCTGCTACAAAAGCCACTTGAGCCTCAGATGATGGGATATCTGCCATCAGGAATTTCTAGTAGAGAGCAGAATTAATGGTTCTATCATTTATGCGAAGTTGCTTGGACCCTGAAGTAGAAATTCACCACCACATCATCATACTACCTCCACAATTTTTCACTGTTGGCATAATTTTTTTTTTATTGTGGAATGCTCAGTTAGCCTGTGTTGGCTATATATAGATATAACTAAACCCATGTCTCCCAGAATGCTTCATTTTTGGCGGAGTAGTCCACAGATCATTCCAAAAAACCTGGGGGGCATCAACATTTTTTCTTTTCTTTTTTTTTTTTAACTCTGAAGCAAACCTTAGTGTCCCTCTTGGACAGCAGTGCACCTTACCACTCCTCCATACATAATATTTGTCCAGTTTGCTTTTAATGGTTCAGACATGAGCGCTAAGGAGAACAAAACCTTCAGCTCCTTAGATCAGTGTTTACCAGACTCAGTCCTGGGGACCCACTGTGTCCACTGGTTTTGGTTCCAACCACGACTGAAGTCCCAGAATTTTTCATTTTCTTTACTGTGCCCCTACTGAATATAAGGATTGTTTATTCGCTGGCACTTTGGCTCTAGCCCTCCCTACATCTGCAAGAAAACGCACCCAATGCAGAACACTAGAGCTGTAACACACCATATAATTTCAGAAATATCTGTGCATGCCCCGAAGGGCTTCATATTAAAATTGTACAGTATTGCTAATTACTTCTTATAACATGAAATGGGAGAAAATTCTGACTTCTGAAGTATCAATTGGCTTCCATGCATTGAATTTATTTACACTTGGTCATGAGGACATTATTAAGGAATTAAGAATTCAAAATAGAAGCAAATTATAATGAATAAAACCTCTTTGGTATTAATTCTGTCTCTGGTTTCAGGAAAAATTGGAGCAAACTTAAAGATGCGCACTCAGAAACCTAAGTAGTACCTTGTTGATTCACAACAGTTTTGAATTATGTTGCCTCCTTGGCTTGGCTTGATTGCTTGGATATTGCACAGTGAAACCGATTTGAATGTTAGGCTTTTAAACATTGTGAAATTCGCAGCCATTTGAGACATTGAGCCAGGGCAACTTTATCTTTAAATGGTGTAAAGTTGAACTTGACAAATTTTATTGCAAGAAAACTTCTCATTTTCATTTTTTTTCAGTTTCAAAATAAAAAGATAGCCCTGCAAAGCGGGCGTTACCCATCAGCCCTTTGATTGTTTGGAATAAATATAAATTGACAAAGGCCTTTTTCAAGTTATCCTGTGAAATACAAAATTCAAGATGGTGGCTTTGGTGGCCATACTGGACGTTTGAGTGCCATCGAAGTCGTTAGGCTTCTGTAAGTACACAAGACCAAGCAACGGAGCAGAAATGGCGTAGATTGACGCAGCTATTTTCTACTTATCGTGCGGAATACAAAATTCAAGATGGCGGCTGTGGCGGCCATACTGAACATCCAAGCGCCGTCAAAATCAATTGACTTCCGTAGATCCACAAGACCAAGTAACACAGCTAAAATGGTGTTGATTGACCAAGGCATTTTCAAGTTATCTTGCGGAATACAAAAGTTTACGGGACTGGCGGACTGACATTGCATGTTACAACAATACTCCTAAGGGGCGGAGGGCTAATGCAAAATTTTGGGAAAGCTTTAGGTTTATATTTTGACCTTTCTGAAAAGATGATAACCAAGCCACTGACTGAATGGATTTGCTTGTTAGAGCTCCAATGATTCTGTTGAATGTAATTCCAAGGTTGAATAGGTTATTCTGTAATAATTCCATGAATTCCTAACTATCAGACTGACGTAGCAGTTCTGTCTGGTATTAACAATCATGAGCTCCTCTCAACAATTGTTCAAGGATATCAGAATCAAGGTAGTTCACTTCCAGCAAAATGGAGAAGGCTATGAAAAACTCATTTAATCTTTTGATCTACAACCCCAATTCCGAAATAATTGGGACAAAGTGTAAATTTTGGGTAAAATCGAAATTCAATAACTGTCAAATCACATGAGCCAATTTGTTATTTACAATAGAAAGATACCATTTCAAATGTTGAAACTGAGACATTTTACACTTCCCAAAATGAGCTTATTTCAAATTATCTAGCTGCAACAGGTCTCAAAAAAGTAGGGACACAGAAAAAAATGGCTGTAAAAGCAATTAATATATAAGGGAATCAGCTGAAAGAACATTTAGCAAATGATTAACTGGCATCAGGTGTATAACATAATTGGCTATAACAGGGATGTCTTAGAGAGGCTGAGTCTCTCAGAAGTAAAGATTGCCAGAGGCTCTCTGTGAAGGCTTGCGTAAAAAAATTGTGGAATACTTAAACAATGTTCCTTAACGTTAAATTGCAAAGGCTTTGAAGGTCTCATCATCGACGGTGCATAACATCATCAAAAGATTCAGAGAAACTAGAAAAATCTCTGTGCCTAAGCGACAAGGTCAAAGACTTTTACTGGATGCCCGTGATCTTCGGGCCCTCAGACGCCACTGCATCAGCCACCGGCATGATTCTGTCTTTGACATTACTAAATGGGCCTAGCAATACTTCAAGAAACCACTGTCTGTAAACACAGTCCGCCGTGCCATCCACAGATGCCACCCAAAACTCTGATGCAAAAGGGAAGCCATCGTTGAGAATGATCCAGAAGCGCCACCGTGTTCTGTGGCTCAAGGCTCATTTAAAATGGACTGTAGCAAAGTGGCAAAGTATCCTGTGGTCAGACGAGTCCAAATTTGACATTCTTGTTGGAAATCATGGGCGTCAAGTCCTCCACGCTAAAGAGGAGAAAGACCACCCCTCCTGTTATCAGCGTTCAGTTCAAAAGCCAGCATCTCTGATTGTATGGGGATGCATTAGTGCGTATGGTGCAGGACACTTGCATGTTTTAAAAAGCACCATGAACGCTGAAAAGTATATAAAGGTTTTAGAGCAACATATGCTCCCCTCCAGATGACATCTATTTCAGGGAAGGCCTTGTATTTTTAAGCGGGACAATGCAAAACCACATACTGCAGCTACTACAACGCATGGCATCGTAGTAGAAGAGTCCGTGTGCTGAACTGGCCTGCCTGCAGTCCTAATCTTTCACTGACTGAGAACATTTGGCGCATAATTTAACAAATAGTCCGTCAAAAGAGACTCAAAACTCTCCAGCAGCTGGAAGCCGGTATTAAACAAGAGTGGGATCAAATTCCAATGGCTAAACTCAAGAAACTTGTCTCCTCAATGCCCAGACGCCTCCACTCTGTGTTAAAAAGAAGAGGGGATGCTACACTATGGTAAACAGGCCCCTGTTCCAACTTTTTTGAGACCTTTAGCAGCCATCAAATTTACTATGAGCTCATCTTGTGGATAGATTTGCTATGTTATCTCTGTTCCATTGTGAATAAAATACTGGCTGGTGTGACTTGAAAGTCATTTGTTTTGATTTTATTCACAATTTACACTTTGTCCCAACTATTTCGAAATCGGGGTTGTACCTGTCTCCACTGTCAGAGACGTGATCAAAAAATGAAAGATGGATGTTCCTGTGAAAGTGAAGTCTGGAAGACCACGAAAGAATGAGGATAGGCTGGTCCGTGACCTTGCCAGAAATTCTTCGAAGAACCCATACATTACTGTTATGCTGTTCACAGGACTGCCCTGTCAAGCCAGATGGCAGTGTCTGCAAATTTCTCACAACTGGGAAAACCCGCCAATGACCCTCTACAGCACCAGCTCCATCTACTTTTAGTGGAGATTAGCCTGATCAGTACACATGTAGGGAGTTATTGCTTACCCAAGTTAGCAGTATCTACAAAAGTAGGGCAGGCGGTAAAACTTTAAGGCTAATTTTTTTTACTTACACTATTTTGCAGGTACTGCCGTCTGGCTTGACAGGGCAGGGGACATCAATAAAACATACTTTAAACAATGAAGACCTGCCTAGCAGAGTTGAGATTGTGTGGTTTATGGTTGTATGACTGACGAGGACACAGTCCGCAGTTGTGCAAGTGGGAGACAGAATAGATTCCGCCAAATATTAAAAAAAAAAAATGAGGCTAATGTTTCAGAGTCAGTCGCTACATGGAAGTTGATGAGAGATTTGGTGTTCCCTCATGACAATTACTAAAACCATTTCTCAAAACCATGAAGTGGCAACACACATCATTGCCAAGAAGCTGCAGAAAAGAATAGGGGACATATGTATAGTCGTTCACAGGACAACAAAATAATGTACATCAAGCAACAAAGGCCGACATGAAAACGTTGCCACAAGGCCATAAGGAAGGTTTTTCTACCACAGCACAAAATTAACTGCGTGAAGTATTCAGAATAAAATTTTGGGAAGCCATGACCTCACAGATGAGATATGCTTCGTATCATGAACACTTTCCCTCCCATCTCCAAACTCCTCTTTTTCGATCATCTGTCCATAGCATCTTGGTCGAAAACTGTCCACAGGCTTTTGTACAGGCTTATCTGTTATACGGCAAACTCATGCCTTGTGTTTATGCTTTTGAGGTTGACTAATGGTGTACATCTTTTTGTAAATCATCTATAAAACTGGTGAAGTGTTCTCTCAACTGATGACTTTGACACCGATGCACCTAGTCTGGGGGGCATTTCCCAAAAGTGTAGTCGCTAACTGAGTTAGTCACTAGCATAGTTCGTCCATTCACTGTCAATCAGCCCAACTATGTAAGTTGGCGTCTGTGATTTCGGGATACGTACCCCTGGTGTTCATAATCTGGCCATCTGTTTTGGAGGGACTTTTTTGTCCATTAGGGAAAGAATTGTTCCTTTATCCACGGTGCCTTTTGGCATTCCAGTGCCCACTTGTGCATTCTTTTGATTTGGCCGCAGCTAACGATTTCAGTACCTCTGCAATCTGTCAGGTTTATCTTTTGGCCCAGTGTTGGCTTGCTTTACTGACAGTGACAGCTCTTTCGACTTAATGCAGAGAGTTAACAGCAACAGATTCCAAATGCTTATTCCCCAATTAAAATCAACCCCAGGACCTTTTATCTGCTTTCAATGAGTTTATGAGGAATTAATTTGGCCATGGAGAGCAGTCAATTGTCCATTTGCTATCTGTTCCTTGAAAATGGGATCAGATAAAAAGTGTCACAGTTTCTACATTTTTTTTCCCCCTGTAGTGTGCCAACTTGTGTACTCCTGTACTCCGGGTGTATTTTCTTCTGCTCTAGATGGGCTAACAGACTCAAGTAGTGCAGTCTAGTGTCCTAGATGAGCTGAATAGTCTGTTTTTATGAATTCTTTAATTCTTCTGTTAAAGATGGTCTGCATGGTCAATTCCCATAATGTATTCTTTCCCCGGATTGGCTGTGTATGAATATTACTGCTGCTCCTGGTTCATCTGAGTATCCATACTACCGCTCTGCCTGATTTAGCTGCGTTTGAATACTACTACTCTGCCTGTTATAGCTGAATAGCAATGCTGCCACTTCGCCTGGTTTACTAGTGTATAAACACGACTGCTCTGCCTTTTTTTAATCTTGTGTCAATGCTCTGCTTGGTTTAGCTAACAATTCTGCTTTGCATGGTTTAGCTGAGTATCATACAGTTCTGCCTGGTTTAGCTGTATATTAATCCCACTGATCTGCCTTGTTTAGGTATATATACTGCTCTGCTTTGTTTAGCTGTATGTCAGTACTACTGCTCTGCCAGGTTTTGTGGAGCATCAATACTACCACTTTGCCTGGTTTAGCTGTGTATCAATACTACTGCTCTGCCTGGTTTAGCAGAGCATCAATACTACTGCCCTGCCTGGTTTAGCTGAGCAGCAATACTACCGCTCTCCCTGGTTTAGCTGTATATCAATAATGGCACTCTGCCTGATTTAGCAGAGAATCAATACTATTGCTCTGCCTGGTTTACCTCATGTCAATACTATTGCTCTGCCTGGTTCTCTGAGTATCAATACTACTGTTCTGCCTATTTTAGCTGCGTAATCAATATACTTCTGCTCTGCCTGGTTTAGCTGTGCATCAATACTACTACTCTGCCTTGTTTAGCTATGTGTGAATACTACTTTTCTGCGATGTTTAGTGTAGTATCAGTACTACTGTTCTGCCTGGTTTGGCAATGCATTAATGCTGCACTCTGTTAGTCTCTGGCCTGTATGTGTGTTTTGCTGTAAACTGTTTCTCAGAGGACGGTTTTGTCAGTACAACAGTGTGTAGCACGTGTTCGATGAAGTGATCACGGTTCGCTTCAGTTAAGCAGCTCTTAGTGTTTTGTCGGCTCGTCTCCTGCTTGTCTGATGGGCAAGATTATCACACTCCGACAGGGAAGGGAGGGATGCGGGCCGTATCACCCCTGTCTCCTAGGCTGTCAGCGATGGTGGCTGCTCCCCAAATGCGTACATCCTCACAAACGCCCACGCATGGACTAATGCATGTCCTCTGAAGTTCAGGACTGCGGCTGTCAGACGCACTTCCCTATCATTTGTACTTGTCAGTGTCCCTCCCTGTGTGACTGCCTGGACTTACGAATAGGGTGGCTTTTAAAGAGCAAAGTCCCAATTCAGCTTATTATTCTAGCTGAGGCAGAGCTCTACTAATCTGGCTTTTTTCCACTCCTTTCTGTCAGTAATTTACATAATCTCACACATTCCCAAATTTTACTCTATATTTTGATTATATAGTAATTCATGGGAATACAACCTTTAAATCAAATATTTGTACCTGCTAAATACTCTCACTATGTTTACAATATATTAAACTCTGCATTTAGACAGATTCGTTCTTTACAGAATTAATTTTTTACTCCCAGTCCGAGTATTGCTCGTAAAGTATGTACTATTCTCTGAGCATCGCTGAGTAATGGCGATGGACAGCCAATTTTTAGGTGTGAGCATTTTGTTGAACTGGTGCAATGTGACTGCTTAAAATCTTAATTTCTGTTATGGTTAACTTCTTGCGACAGTTTGATGTTGAGAATTTTGGTAATCATGTGAGAGGAAATGATATTAAAATTTTAAGGAAAAATCAAGGGATTTTTACTATAAATATTGCCATTGCTTGAGAGTTTTATTTACTAATTAGCTTTCCTTATTACTGACGTGCCTATTGTTTATACATTTTTAAGCAGATTAATTTTTAAGTTTGGACACCTTGTTAGTTCATCATTCACCATCTCCCTGACTAATTTCCTACTCAGGAGCAGTTTTGCTGTGAGAAGTCGTCACATTGTTTAAGTCTGTTTCCATAACTGTCACCTCAGGTATAATGAGTTTTGCCTTGGTGTTGGTGTCCGCCTGTTTTTTTTTTTTTTTAACTGTGAACTGGAGTGTTAGTAGCAGTGCTACAGAGTGTTTGGCTATTTTTTTGTGAACTCAAGTATGAGGAGCAGTTTCAGGCTGTTTTTCTAGCTGAGATCTGGAGTATAAGGATGATCAATGATCTCAGGGTCAGGTAGTATCTCTAACTGTGATCTGCGGCATAAAATGCAGAGCTATGCTCTCAGTGTCAGACTTTTTCTTTGACTGCAATCTTAGGTAAAAGTCACAGTGCTGTAGGTTCAGTGTCTGGCTGTTTCTCTTGACTGCGATGAGCTGTTCCTAAGTATAGGGCAGTTCTATAGCCTCCCTGCTGACTACAGTTTTGCGCTTTAGTATTTTTCCACCATTGTTTGCTTCAGAGTGACTCTGTACAGACAAGCTTGGCCATGCTGATAGCGCTATCTTTTTCCTGCTTTGCAACTTTGCAATTTCTCAGCCTTTCCCAGTGGGGACTCATGCGTGTGGAATCGTAAATGAGGCTAAACATAGACAGTTCCTCCAATTTACTTTAAGGCCCTGATAATTATAAGGGACTCCTCCCAGCTTGAGTTACTGCTGAATTTCATTGTCAGTAAGCAAATGCTAAATGCCTTATCTCGCTGAGGGGAGCAGAGAGGCAGTGCGAGAAACAGGATTTACCCGTGAGAGAGGTGTGCCAGGGAGACGATCCAGCTCTGAGTAAAACCTGTTGGCATTTGTCTGGCATATGGGCTGACATAGGGGCATTATAAGCTGACGTGCATTGACATGCCGTTGGGAAAGTGAATTACATTGAACATCTGGTTCGTTAAAATGACGCCTCTCAAGGGATGGGATATATTAAGCTGCAAGTGAGTAGTGCGTTCTTGTGGGAGATGTGTTGAAAACTGGAACAATTGGCAAGCGTAAGGATCTGGGCAACAGTGAATTGAGCAAAACTGTTCTGATTGGACAACGGGGTCAGAGCGTCTCTAAAATGGCAGTTCTTGTGTAGTGTTCCTGGCATTCAGTGGTCAGTACTTACCAAAAGTCGTCTGAGGAAGGACAACCGGTTAACAGGCAAGAGGGCCAGGGCCACCCAAGCTGTGACGGAAAGGTGTCAGAACACAGAGTACCTCACAGCATACTGTGTATAGTCTGTGAACTTCATTTTATTGCTGCGTAATATTGCTGATTCCAGACCTGACCAATTTGAGCAATCGTCAACAGAAAAAAAATGCCCTGATGTTGCAGCGGTGCCCCCTTTCCGATGCTTTATGGGATAGTTCTTGGCTGACTCTCTTCCGGTCTTGCGGTGCCGTAGAAAGTTACTTTAGTGTGCGTCGCTACGGGTACTTGGCCGTATAATAGGCTACTGTGCGTTGAAGCCGTATCAGGAAGCTTTCAGCTGGGGAATGGTAATTTTCTCAATGTTTCGAGAAGGGACTTCCGTGGCGATATTCAGATGATTGATATAATTTTTGGCGATGCCGTCAACAGATGACGTAGATCACTGCTTCTCAAACCTCTCCTGGAGTACCACCTCTTGCGCATGTTTTAGATCTCTCCCCGCAAGCACAGATGATTCTAATGATTCGCTCATTATCAAGCATCTACACCGGTAACGAGCTAATCATTTGACTCACCTGTGCTGAAGCAGGCAGAGCTCTAAAACATGCAGGAAAAGTGGAACTCCAGGAGAGGTTTGAAAAGTGCTGGTGTAGATGATCCGACTGCTATCGTACAATGTTATTATACGCATGCAATAGACCTAAGCGCTAGCAAGCTGCGCGCCGGAGTATAGTAGTCTTGGAAGTGCTAGAAAATTTGGCAAAAAAGTTAGATCTGGCTATTTTTTTGGGGGGGAGGTATTGATGATTGCTCGAATTGAAGCAACCCCAGATCATAACACTGCCTACAGAGGCGTGTACAGTGAGCACCATGCATGGCGGGTGCATCGCTTCATGGACTTCCTTTCTTACCCTGATGAGCCCATCACTCTGGAATAGGGAAAATCTGTACTCCGTAGACCACATGACCTTTTTCCATCGCACCGCAGTCAATCATAATGTTCTCAAGCAAACTAAAGTCATTTTTCCTGATTTACCTCCTTAACAAGTGGCTTCCATGAAGCTGCACAGCTGTTTAGTCCCAGTTTTGTGGGTTCATGTCACACTTTGCATGTGATAACACTCTTACCTTCATAATTAAACATAGCTACGAGTTCCACTGCATTGGGCAGTCCTTAACTATTACGTTTGTGGGTGTAAGAGTGTGTGTGCGTGCATGTGTTTGTGTTTGTATGTTCGCACTGAGATAGCAGTCCAGTGCATAATTCTTGTTGAGCACACAGGACCTATAAACCCACATGCTGGCCTGCTAATGGAAGCCATGCAGAGATTACCATCAGGCACACTGGGTATTGCGCTGTGCTCCCAAGCCTATGTGTACTACCATCTCTCAGCCAATGAGGGTGACTTCCACTTCACTTCAGTCTATTTCTGTCACAGAACATGGTACGCATTTACCTGACATGAGAAAGGATCTCATCAAAAATCCATCCATAGTTTTTATGGGAAACGTATTTTTATAACCACTGTATCTGTATACTATGTAGCTCTCTTTGAACCATCGCTGTGGGAGGAAGGCAAACTAGGTTTCTGTTTTAGAAAATGGAAAATGGGATGTAGCCTTTCAGCACTGAAGATCAGGGTACTGGTGATAGTAATGAGATTCGCTCTGCAGCGTTCGGGAAGAGAAAACTACAGGACTCTGTTTTTAAATACTAGTCGGTGTGATTCGAGCTTCGGAAAGTGACTGCATCCTCATCTCCCTCAGGGCCCTGCTGTGCCACTGTTAAGCAGCCAGTCTCTCAGTCAGTTTTCCAGAAAACATCAGTTTCCTTGGTAAATATGTGTCCTTTTATTTTAGAGGAGCGTAGGCCTGTGTCAGCTATTTTTCCAGGTATTTATCAACCGCATTTATTATAAATTAACCCGATAAGATTAAGATATTACCATTGATTTGCTTGTTTGTCCTCAATGAATTTGGTGGTAACCAGATCAAAGATAAATGGCGTGATTCATAAAACAAGACTATTGCTACATGCCACCGTGAAAAAAAACAGACATGATTAGAGTGACCGACAGCTCAGAGTTGCCGTTGTTTTTTTTTTTTCCCCCCTTCACATATTTAACTCCGCTTATGAGGATAGGTTTTAACCCCTGTTTGTTTATCTGTCTGTGTCCGTCTGTCTGCCTACGAAATTTGGCAGGATGATAGGTGGTAGTCCAAGGAAGAGTTGATTTAATTTTGGATGTGATCCGGAACATACTCTGTGATCAAAAGAACAGATAGATGGCATGGTAGAGGTATGCGCTCTACCAAATGACCTCTTGTTTAGAGGGATGCAACCTGTGGCAAAGATGGAAGATTGACATTAGCACATTAGCAAAAACCCAAATTCTTACCCATGTCACTGAAAAACTTGAGGGAGCTGGTGTCGGTAAACGGCCATGTAAAAATCATTTGGAAAAAGGCGTCTGTAAATGGGTGGAGATCTAGTGACAACTTTGTTATGGTGAAGCTTTGCAATGTCGTCTCTCAGTGCCACACTGGTGGAGAAAAATGTGGCGATGTCTTAACACTGACGGACGGGTGTCCATACATCTACTTTGTTGCATGAGATGCAAATTTTCCACCTCGTTGTATTATCATGCATACAAGGCTGAAATGTGGGAAATTTAGCCTAAGTCCTTCATAAATATTGTTGTAACAACATACATTTGTAATTTATTGCATAATTTGTAGCCAGTATAGGCGTAAGTAGGGTACTTTAATTACATGATGAAAAATATTTTCTGAATATGTCTTAACAGTATCCAACTACTGTATTGATTACACATTTCACACACTGGGTTTAAAATGCTTGAAAGGCTGAAAAAAAGATACTGAAACAAGACCTGTGTCATTTTGTAGGTCTTAGTGAACAGATAAAGAAAATGCAAAAATAATTTTTTTAAAAATCTGGTGGGAATTTTAGGAGAAAATCCATTTTTTATGTGGCAGTCATCTTGAATTGCAAAATCCTAAGAAAGGGGTTAATAATAGCAAGCCATCATGTTTTTTTCGATAGTTTGACTTATTATATTTTCATACCACAAGGTTAGATTGGTGAAAATACAAAATGGTTACCATGGTAACTGAATTTATTGTCAAAAATATGAAAATATTAAATCCCTGAATATAACTTATGTGGCTCCAAATGTTGGTCAGCTTTAGTCCAGTAGTCCAAAACTCTCCTTTTGTGTGGTAGGAACAATTGCAGCTGATTACATCATGTATAATAGGCCTTTTCATTCATTACCTCAGCTGGAGTGGAAGTAATGCCCATGTCATTTTCATCATTATTCCTACTTGGGAGTTAATGCAGCTTAAAGGTTGCATAACCTTACATTCATGAAAGCCAGAGCATGTGGAAGACAGACCTTTCCTTGACTGACGTCCTACCATTATGGATCACAGCGAAGCTCAAGAGTTTGTTTCCTCTGCTTTCGTGAAGGGAGTTTCTCCATTGTGGGTGAAGTTCGCCTCCTCAAACAATTCAGGATAACAGAATATCTCAGTATGACGTACATGACCGCCGTTTACCAACATCACTTTGTCACACTTGTAAAACAAAGGTTTATAAGATGAGGCATGGTAATCTTGACCAAAAATTCAACTGTCTGCACCAACTGGAAGGGTATTTGAAGGCCAGCGTTGGATCAGCCCCAGAGTTCAGTTTTGTGACTGTTTGATTTGCCAAGTGGCGAAAGCCAATGGATTCATGGCCAAGCAGATACAAGGTAGCCCAAAAGAGGGCGTCCAAAACACTCAGAAGAGCAGGGCACCTCTTTTAGGCTGTGTGGACTCTGTTTTAGCAGAATATACAGAGGCTGTGGACACAGTAGATGGGAAGACCGTGTTTCCGATTTCTGCGAGGCCTATGCGAAACTTGGCATCTTGATCACACCCAAATTCCACATCATCAGAGACCATTTGCGTGAGTTCTGTAAGTGCCATGGTTGTAGATTGGCTAGATATTCTGAGCAAGCTTTTGAAGCTGTTCACGCTGACTTCTCAACATTCTGGGAGAGGCATCAGATAAAGGATAGCAGCAACAAACTATTTGGTTTGTGCTTAAAGCAAGCTGTCAAAGAGTACAATAGCGCACATGTCTAAGCATTACATTTAGCTTGATAGAACATTTTTGCCACGTGAGGGTTAAAGAAAGGAGATGGACTACTATTACTATTTTTCACATTCTTTTGATCGAAAACCGTGCAGAGGAGACTTTCAGAAATAAATCACCAAAGCGCTTGTATTTTAACTCTTTAATGTCAATTTGAAAATTTCAAGTTGGGTGCCGATGAAAAAGTGGATTTTCTCCAAAAATTCCCCAACAGATTTTTTTTTTTTTGCATTTTTGATATCTGCTCACTAAGACCTACAAAATGACATGGGTCTTTTTTCAGTATCTTTTTTTCAGACTTTCAAGCACTTTAAACCCAGTGTGTTCATTTTTCAGAAATGAATTGCAAATGCATTTCACGATGATGTAAGGACTTGTACTGTTGTAATATTTTATAAGCCTAAAACCTAGGAGAATCAGTTGGCATTGACCATTCATTTAGCGCTGCCATTATTCGATCAGATGAAGCGGCTGGTTGTTGTTTGTTAATGAATCAGATAACATCAGTTTTCTGAAAAGACTAGGTCCTTGAATATATTCTGTGCTTTTGTAAACAGTCCAATCATAAACCTCATACAGTTTCCTCTAGCAGGAAGATGCAAGAGTCTTCTTGTGTTTATTGAAAGCACTTGGAATCAAACAGCAATGCTGCTGTAAAAATGTTAAGATTTAGAGTTCATATTCCACTAAAATCTTGACTGGGAGCTAAAGGTTAAATATCAATTTAACCTTTTATGGTTAAATGGATTATGGTTAATTGGTTAAAGTTAGAGTTACAGTTACAATGATGGTTAAGATGGGATTAGGGTTAGGGATGGGAATAATTGAGTTAAGGTTATATTTAACTAGAGGTTATACGGAATTAATGTAAGTCAATACAATGTCCTCATAAGTACAAATGTGTGCGTTCGCGTGTGCTTGCCTCCGTATGTGAAAGTTGGTCGCTCATGAGTTTTCCCTGTTAGGCGTGGCTGTAATTAAGTGTAGGGTCAGGACTGAACTGTCTGGATGCTGGGCAATGATTTATCGTCACCAGGCCTTTACACTTATCATTTATCATACACTTCTGCTGTTTCTGCAAGAGAGGTGTAATGACTGCCGTTTCTGTGTGTCTGTTAGAGTAGTACGCGGACCCAAGATGGCTGCCATGCGTATCCAGCATCTGTTTGGCGCATAGCATGTGTCCTCAAAATTGAATGTGACGCGTTTGCAGGGAGCAGTATGCATCTGCAGTAAATGGTAGGGGCAGTGTAGTAGCATTATCCATGAGCTAAACTCCTTGAGTGTTGCCGCTTGTTTACATCAAGCAAAGCTGTTTGATTGAATTCTCAGATGCCCCCCAACTACAGTCCTCTGGAAACGCACGTACTGCAAGGGAAAGTATGTGAATTCTTTAAAGACATATGCCAGATAATGCTTAGTTCCCACTGTCCCGCGCTCCGTGCTCCGTTACGAACGCCACGATTGGCCATTCATAGCTTATCGTTGGAACTTCTCTGAAGGTGCATTCACACCAGGCGCGAAACAAATTTTTCGCACGACAGATTGCATTCAAAGTCAATGCAAAGACGCGAATACACGCACTGTCTTTGCATTGACTTTGAATGTAATCTGTCATGTGAAAAATTAGTTTTGCGTCCAGTGTGAAAGCGGCTTAAAATTTCAGGTTTGGATACGAGGTGATGCGATGATCACGATTGACAGTTAATCGTGTTGATTTTAGGACATTTTTTGAACCGTCCAAAACTTTTCTACGAGCAGCACAATTGCCACGACTGACCTCAAGATCTGATAGGATCACCATGATTAAGACCACGATTTCAGTTGCGCCACGAATCGTGATAGTGGGAACCTAGCATAACTGCGAGAATGCATTGTTCAACTGCAAGTATATTTCCAGCCTTACTGCTTCTGCGTCTGTGTACTACCACTGTTTCTGTGTGTCTGTTAGAGTAGTACTACAGCTACTGTGTCTATGTGTCTATTACATTAGTGTTACTGCTGCTGATTCTGTGCCTGTTAGAGTTGTGTTATTGCTACTCTTTCTGTGTGTCTGTTACAGCAGTGTTACTGCTACTGATTCTGTGTGTCTGTTATTTACTGCCACTGTCTCCGTGTCTGTTAAAGCAGTGTTACAGCTACTGTGTCTGTGTGTCTATTACATTAGTGTTACTGCTACTGATTCTGTGTGTCTCTTATTTACTGACAGTTTCTGTGTGTCTGTTACAGCAGTGTTACTGCTACTGATTCTGTGTGTCTGTTATTTACTGCCACTGTCTCCGTGTCTGTTAAAGCAGTGTTACAGCTACTGTGTCTGTGTGTCTATTACATTAGTGTTACTGCTACTGATTCTGTGTGTCTGTGACAGCACTGTTACTGCTACTGATTCTGTGTGTCTGTTAGAGCTGTGTTGCTGCTACTGTTTGTTTGTGTCTATTGGAGTAGTGTTACCGCTGCTGCCTCTGAGTGTCTGTTGCAGTAGTGTTATGCTACTGTTTCTGGGTCTGTTAGAGTTGTGTTACTGCTGACATTTCTGTGTGTCTGTTGCAGTGGTGTTGGTGCTGATGTGTCAGTATGTTTCAGGTTTCAGAAGCATTCTTCTTGAGACTTATCTTCAGCGATTTAGGAATATGCGTCTCATTTGTGGTTTTACTGCAGACAGACTGTCTCTTGCCTGTTTACAGTCAGCTCTGTGCATCAACACACTGACTGAGTGCAGGGCTGAGGTTAAATTGCACGTACAAAGCAAAACTCCACATTTCTGATCAGAAGGAGAATCGTTGCCTTCTTGAGACCTGAGTATCAACTGGCTTTTAGATATGTGCAAATATTGCAACGCCAAGCTTTTCTAGAGGGAGGATGAAAGAATGAAAATTTTTTTAATTGGAGCACACAGAGCCTGCATAATAACCGGAATATCAGTTTTCATCTGTGATGTAAACTGCTTTATAGGAATATTGTCTGTAAGGGCATAAGAACAAAGTAAGGGCAAAAACATAAGATTTTGTAAATGTAGTCATTGATGGCAGAATCCCATGCACTGGTTTGTACGAGCGCAAATGGGCAGACCATATCATAAAATCACGATTGGTTCTTCTCTCAGGTTGAAATGGATCCTTTGATTGTCTTAAAAGGAACAACGAAAGATGCCATTTTTTTCTTCTTCCATTCATTCGTTCATTTGCTCATATGGCGGAGGATGGATGTACGCTGCCTCATTAACGTTTTAATGGTAGTGACATATATGTGTGTGCCTGCTGAACACGTTCAGCGAGTGTTGTGCAGGGTGCTCATCCGTGAGTGTGCCCTGAGAGGGATATGACTAACTTGCTCAGATTGCTAAGATGTGTGTCTCAGATGCGTCTGTCATGTGGAGCCCAGGTTAGGCCCTGAGGAGGTTGTGAAACTTATGTTCAGTTCAAACTAAACCACATGCCGCAGCTCAGAGACAATTCATTATTTAAAATAATCTGTTGTCACACACAACCGCGGTTTGGATGTGACAAAGGCCGTCTGAGAATCGATAATTAGCCTATATGGGAGGAAATTGGCCATTTTATGAACTCTCCAGATGGCTGACTGATAAATCCAGGGAATGGTGAGCAGCTGGGTGTAATGAACATACCAATGGACCATTTCTGTGAGAAATCAGGGGGTCAGATAGTAACTGTGCATGCTGGGGCTTTAGACTGTCCCATTTTTCTCATAAATCAAGGGGCTGGTTAGCAGTTACGGCTACTGGAATGTTACATTTCTCTGTTTATACTCAAAGTCACGGGGAAGACGATTGGATTCATCCAGGTAATGTCAGGTGTATAAGACAATAGAGCCCGCTGCTCGGGGGTGATTCTCAGAAGTGGACCCCAGAACACAGCTCTTATACCTGAATGCGTATAAATCTCTGTAGAACGGAGGTGTATTCGAAGGAAAGAATTTTGGACATGTAAAACTTCAACGGAGAGTGGTCTTGTGATATGAAGCAAAGTACCATAGGAAGCAAACAACGTCATTGTTCTTCTATTAATCGTAAAATGCAATCTTTATCAAGACTGAATGTTTCTCTTTTGTGTCCGGTTGTAGGCTTTAAAGATATGTACAAAAGTATTTAGAGGAACATGTCAGCCATCTGTCTTACGTACATCAATACAGTGATTATAAACTTGGTCTTTATACAGCCCCAACTCCAAAAAAGTTTGCAGTTTGCGATCTGAGTTGCTGTTTGAGTGCGATTTCTCTGAACCTGTATACAAATTCACCTTACTAATCAGCACCCTGAACGGCATCGATCATCAACATTATGGGTTTGCTGATACCTGCTCCATAATCTGCTAATCACTGACTGGGAAATGGCGAAGAAATTGGCAACCTCAGACTGACGGCTGCCAGTTTCAAGCATACCAACGCATTAGACGTTCAGCACGTCGGAGACATCTCTGTGTGAAAAAAAACAATCAAAGGATGTCTCAGATAAACAAAATCAACAAAGGATTACAGTCAGAAGCTATCAGAATGAAAGATGTCTCGATCGCAAGGGAGTAGATGACCTTTCCCTATTGTGTCAAATTCAAATTTGCACCCTGCAGCCACGTGTTTGGGATTTCCACATGCAGCGCGTGCACTCCACTGGTTGCGTTTCGGTGCTCTGTTTTAGAGCAGTTCATGTTATCTTCATTGCAGTTAGTTATTTTATCCAAAACACAATAATTATTTTGTTATTGACCTTGAATTTCCAATATCCCCTACTTTTTTTTCATTGCAATAATAAGGTGATGTGAAACAGGTGGTGCTGAACAGGTGAGCTAATTATGTTGCAGTATGAAAAGAGCCTCTAAGAGCTGCCGGGTGGCTCACAAGGTTAAAGCACTACTCTGCAGCGCAGAGGTGATCACCACGTCGCGAGTTTGAGCCCCGGCGTACCCACCGGCAGAGGTCGGCAGCCTTTTCAGAGTAGCGCACAATTGGCCATCGCGCTACAGGGTTTCAAATTGGGAAGGGACTGCCGGATTTGGGTCTACAATATATCAGCTTTGTTCGTTGCTCCATCGCCTCCTGTTGGCCAGACGGGCGCTCGTCAGGAAGACTCCGGGTTGGTTCATGTCCGGGTATCCTCCGCCCTCCTTCTGAACTTGCGAAGATTCAACCAATGAGTGTATAAGAATCAGTGGTAGACAGGCACGTGCTACGGAGGAGAGCCGTGAACTGTCTCACTATCCTGAGTTGGCAGCAAGGGGTCGCATACGAGCAAGCTTTGTACATAGTTCCCCAATTGGGCATTCCAGATTCGGGTGGGATTGGAGATGCCAAATTTAAAAAAAAAAAAAAGAAAAGAGCCACCAAAAAAAGCTCCAGTCCCCCCTGGAGCAAAGGCGGGTCAAGGTCTTGAGAACGACCAATTTTTCGGCAGGATGCGTAAGTTTATAGTCCATCACTTTGAGATCAATGCCTCCCAGTGACAAATCGGTAGGATTTTGGTCATTTCACCCTGTAAAGTGGACAAGAAAATGGAGGGAATCTGCTTGAACTGTGGTGCATTAAAAGGGCACAGATGATAAACACCATGGCTGCACAGCCAGTGCTGTCCCAGCTCTTGTGTGAATGCCGTCTGTCTCTCCCATCCCGCAGCCTGCTTGTGCAGTAGAAATATTGTGTCTTTAGTACCAACCAGCAGTCGTCGGCAGCTTTTTCGGAACGGCGCATGATTGGCTAAAGTGCTGTGGGAATGTACATTGGGAAGGGACTGCCGGGAAGGGAAATTAAAAATGATGTTTGCCTTGTTCATTGATCAAGCACCTCCTGCTGGTCAGCTGGGCGCTCGTTAGTGAGATTCTAAGCTTACTCATGTTCGGGTATCCTCCGCCATCATTCTGAACTTGCGAAGGTTTTGACCAATGAGTGTAAAGATGCAGGGGCTGACGGGCGCGTGCTTCGGAGGAGACTGTCTCTCTCTCCTGAGCTGGCAACAGGGGGTTGCACACGAGCAAGCCTTGTACATAGTTCTCAGATTGAGCATTCCAGATTCGGTTTGGATTGGAGTTGCCAAATTAAAAAAAAAAAAAAAAAAAATAGAAATATTGTCTCTTTGGATTGGTTTGCATCTTGCATGCTTCCCTTTATTAGGCTGTGCCTTATCTCCTCAAGTGTGTGACATATTTATATCCCGTCCTTTGAGTTTGCAAGTTGCTGAATTGTCACATGCTATATGCATTTTTGCACATCACTATTTTTAATTAAAGCTCAGCTTTTTGAAAGCCAAACATAACCTTTAATGATGGTAATATATGGAAGTGCTCCTCCTTGTTCAGTTAATGGGAACAAGGTCCCCAAGCCTTTCTCACGGTCTCCAGGACTGGGTCTGTGTTTGTGATGATTCACCCTCAGTTTGTTCCTCTATTCAGTTTATAAGGAACAAGCTCCCAAGCCTTCTATGATCATCAGGATTGGGACCGTGTTCCTACTAAACTTCTTCATCCTGCCATATGACTCTGTCTGGCATCATCTTGGGCCGCCGGGCACTGACCTCACCCACGCTGCCTGACCAGAAGATCTGAACTGAACAGCGTAATTCTGCTCTGGGCTTCCTTCCATTTTCTGTCATATTAGTCAATAAACCCTATTACTGGATTGTAATCTGCCTCCACATTTAGTTCCTGGTCTGGTTAATAACAAGTGGTGCTGTTGGATTGGCCTGGTTGCAGTTTTGATCTGTCTCAAATTGAGAAAGTCTTGAACATTATGAAGCGAATGCTGCGTTCCATTTACCCCGGAAGTCGGAGGTCGGAGCTAGGAATGACGTCACAGGCGAGTTATCAGCGTTCCAGTTACAAAGTCGGAAAAAAGTTGCCAACCGCCATTAACCGGGAAGAAGAGTAGTAAAACAAGATGGTCACGTCTACGTAAGCTATTCTCGCGTTTGCCTTGCCCGAATATAAGCAACTTCTGGACAAATATGCGGTCCTTCTGCAACCGTCAAACTCAGTGGATTTCCTTAAATGAAAGTCGAACAATGTATACAGCTGATTTAGTGGGACAAACACGAGTCAGAAGCAATAAACGGAACATTGCAAGAGCTTCTAATTACTGTTTACACCGGGGGAGCCATCTGCAAATGTTAACTCGGGGGTAGTGAAGATTCTCCGACTTTCTGAGTCGGAAATCCAACCTCAGGGGGCGTTCCAGTTGAAACTTCCGACTCAGAACTCGGAAATTCTGACTTCCAAATACAAATGAAACGCAGCATAAATGTACAGCAAGAATTTCACATGCTTGACCAACTTGAGTCTTCAGTGCCAATCTGCTTAATGAAAGTGACTGGAAAACATGATGTTAAACAGTAGTTAGCAATTGACTGCTAACTTTTATGAAGTCTGCTACTGTTGTCACCCTGTTTATTTCTGATCGTAACATTACTAGTCATAAAGATTTCCTCACCTAAAACAATTTCAGATGAAAGCCAGCTGTTTCTACAGAGTAATTCAGCAGAGCAATGCCGTACCGTGTCTTTATTTGATCCAGTTCAGGGAGTGCCTGCTTTTAGGGGCTTTGATCTGAGTTTTGCAGTAACTGCTAAAAGCATCAGCGTTCCTTCTAAGCTGCGGGATCCATATAATTTGACAAGACTTTCATCGCCATGGAAACCAAGCTGTATCTAACTCTCTCTAATTCTAATATTTTCTGTCTCTCAGTTTTGCTTTCTGTGTTCTGAAAGACTGTTACTCTGATTAAGACAAATTGATGTGGAGCTGCGGCAATGAAAACTGCTTCGTTGAAAGTGACCCATTTCCTCTGGGATGTGATGGTGACTTCAGCCTTACTCACTTGAGGAAGGCACTGCAGAGCAGGATTTGATTCAGATTCGTCATCATATACATCGACTTTGCGGAACTATTCGTCTTCCTTTGTGTTGACTGAAGGTGCGACCCTTCATGGATAATCCCAGCTATTGGCAGTGAGTCAGTATCAGGCCTTTGTGCCTTGCGGGTTAGACCGATCTTCTGCCAATGCTGGTCATATCCACGTGCTATTGATCTTTTGCTGATGCACTCTTAGCTGTAAACTATTGCAATATAGTAATAGCTGTAAACTATTGCCAATACTACTGGGGTGTGTGCAATGCTGCACGATCTGAATATGTAGGTTAAGTCACTGTCTCTTTTTTTAAGGAGCGTTAATCACTAATGTGCTTGTCATTGCTTGCTGGTTTCGTAATTTACTGGATGCGTTCTGCACTCTACTGTAAGTCATGGGTGACTCGCTGCGTGTGTTGGGGATTGTGATTTAGTCAGTGCTTTTGAATTTCATTGTAATACTACCTGTGACATTAGTGGTTTTAGAGAGGCACACACCTTGTCTAAAGTTCAATCTCTGCATGAGCATGCAGCCTATGTAACTCATATCTTTGTTGTTTCATTGACTTAGCTTTGGTTAATCGCCAAGTGCTGTTGTTGCGATCGTTGTCTGCTGAAGTAGAAATTGTCACTTTCCACTGAGCACCGACATCAACAGTTTCCACCCAAACATTTCGCATAGCATGTCTGGACTGATTCACTGTACAAATCCAGCCACATTTAGCAGAAGCTTGGACGACAGCCAGTGTTCAATATGTTTGGCGCGAAAGGGTCTTGTTTTTTACGGCTGTTTTTGCTGTCTTAAGCGTCCAGTTTAAGACCCGCTCATTTCAGCGCACCAGAAAAGGAAATTCCACAGATGTTCTGGGGAAGCGTTATTTGTGTTGGCATTTCTGCTCATCACTATAAAGATATCAGAACACGCTCGACATGTTGTAAAGAATTTTAGGATGCCCTCTGCAGGATTGTAAAAAATTGAGATGAAGCATTTCAGGGTCAGTGAAAACCATGAAGGAAAAAATAATTTTTATTTTAACAACTTAGGCTTGAGGAGCCCACCAGCCCCATGTCAGGTGTTGAAGGCCCACAGTGCCTGCAGTTAGTTTCAAGCATCCCTCTTTAGTTCGTCAGAGTGGGTAGATTTATGCCACCCTCCGTTCACTGCTTGTCAGAAAACTTTGTTTTTTTCTGCTTCATATCCCATAATTCCATTTGAAATGAAGCCATTTCATAGAGATATATTTAGGGCTTAATTTCTCTTGTTGACCAAACCAGTGGCAGCATATTTGGCTGAAGGAACACTGCCTAGAGGCAGCTCAAGAAGTTACCTGACAGTAATATTGAGAAACTGAATTTGAAAGATGTTTTTTTTTTTTTTTTCGGATATTAGAGGCTTGCCTGTTCCATATTTGTGCATGCGACATTCTGTGCGGACAGAATACTGGGGCGTGTAAATCTGTAGTGGTTTAGCTTAGAGGTACTCAAACTCTGATTCTGATGCAGCCAGTGTGGGTGCAGGATTTCATGTCAACCAAGCTGTTAGACACCTACAGTCTTTGCTGAAAACCTTGTTTAGTAGTATCAGGTATGGAACAGTTTAGTTTAAATGAAAGCCTGCACCCACAGCAGCTCTTTCCGGATAACATCAAGTGCCCCTGGACAAGCCGGGATGTGCATAATTTTATTGTAATAATTGATGGGAATGTTGTACTGACACAGCCCCTCTACAGTATTACAGCATACAAATGAGAACATTACAAATGCAGTCTCAACAAGCTGGTATTAAAAATGAAAATTTGATGGTGAGAATGTATCAAATATGTTATTTGTAATGTGTAAAAAACTCTGTGGGTTGTTCTACTGTTGGAGACATCAGGGGTGCGAACAGTCCTCCCTCCCCAGTCTAAACAGAAAAATATTGCCCAAAATAATAAATATAAGCGTCCTGCTATAGCCCTAATCTCTTGGAAGGTTTGTTTCAGCATATTTTGCCTCTGAGGATCTGTGAAAAACAGCCCCACTGATTTTCTCTGTAGTCTCAGATCCCAGGGAAAAGCAGGCAGCTGCATTTTTCTCATTCCTCCCTCCTGTTTCCCAAGACTTCTGAGACGAGCGACTGCACAAACCACGAGAGGAAAACTGAAAAATAATCTGCGAATGCAATTATGGCTCGTCACGGCGTGTACCGTAGCTCAGCGTACTCAGACAAGTGTGTTTTCCCTCGCTCGGAGACGGATAGAATCGTTGGCGTGGCCTCTAGGTTGGCAGTCGTTAGTTTAATTATTTCCCTGTCGGGTCTCCGGGTCACTGACCCGTCAGGGCGCTGGAATGCTAACCGTAATATCGGGGCTCGGGGTCTTTGGGAAAAGCAAATGCCGAGACGGGAGCGGTTAGCCGCTATCGCTGGATTAGCTCTCGGGGCCTTATTACAAGTCAGAGTTCCAGCTGAGGAATGACCAAATAACCAAGAGATGAGAAAGTTACGCCTGTGGTATCATCTCAGAAATTGGGAGAGTGAATGTTTTACTGATGCCATCTGACCCGGTGCGGCTGCAGTGCGCTGTGGGAGACGAACAAAGATGAATCATGGGATTTTGAAGGTTGACTTCCTGCTTGCCTCTCGAATCATTAAAACAAGCTCAGGGCCCGTACTGCCTGCCGCTCTCGCGGAACCGGAACCAGCTTTCTATCGGAGGGCCTTGATGAGCCAAAGATTTCAGTGCAGTCTGCTTCATCAGATCTAATGTGTTGTTCTTGAGAGGTTAAACTCCGTCTCCCAAACGTGATGCAACCATATCGCTCTGCTGACCTGAAAAGTACACCTATGACATATTAAGTACATCCCTTGTTCTTGCGCGCTTACAGTGAAGACTTATTTATCCACAGTGCCGATCAGTAGACAAATTTTTGTATCTCTCAAATCAGAATTCGACTGTTGACATGAATTTCAATCTTTTTTCCCTTTCAGCGGTTTCTTCTTTATGAAGAGGCAATGTCCCATCATGTCTATGAAGTACTGAGTTGCGATAATATATTTTCTGTAAGAGTCAGTGTTTTAAACTGTCTACCCATGTCTATCAGACCCTTTGAGGTTTAGAGACTTTTTTTCTATCAAATTTCTTAAAGCTGCTCAGGCAAATAAATAAATACATGAAAGCCAGTTTATTCCTTTAGCGCTGCAGGTTAAAGCTGATAACTGACTAAATATATTCTTACAAAAGAAGAGAAGTGGTTTAAAGAAATTTGTGTGCTGAAAAGTGGTGACAGTGAGCTTTTCTCCTCAGGAAACGGAGTTCCACACGAGCTGCGGATCTTTCATCATTCCTGCGCTCTGAAGATGGACGAGGGGCCTTGCAAGGCCCTCAAAGAGCGCTTCTACTTCGATGTGGAGACTCGCCGCTGTCAGAGGTTTGAGTACGGCGGCTGCCGGGGCAATGCCAACAACTTTGAGACCAAGGAGGAATGTGAGAAGATGTGCATCGTGAAACGTAAGTCCCGTGCAAAAATGTCTGCACGTCATAAAGGCTGCGCTTGCCATTTTTCCGTTGCCCTGACCTTCCAGCTCTGTCAAAATATTGATAAATAAATAAATACAATATGCAGGAAGCTACCATGTAAGAAGGACCTACCCTGTGGTTTGGGAGTTACTCTTTAACATCTAATAATGACAGAAATTTGAAGAATGGTCCAGCTATCTCAAGCGATAACGCTGATGTTTATATGGGCTATGGCTTTAGCCACTCCCTGGTTAAAGATTACACAAACCTTACGGAGCGCTTTTGGTTTGGGCGCAGGATTAAAGAAATGTTGCATTGCAGCAAAAGTTGGTTTTTAAATGGAAAATAATGAGCTTTCAAAACAGCCCATTTCTAACCTCAGTTTTTATGGCCACTAACTGGGAGATTAGCCAGGAACAGGATTGATTCTTGGAAACGTCACTCTGATATTGCCTCTGGCACAATGACTAATCAGGGAAAAAAACATGGAGAGGGTGCGTTGTAGAAACAGGCAGCGTGAACGTGGCTGGGGATGTGATGTAGATCCAGGCAGAGTGAACATGGCGGGGGGAGTGCTGTAGAAATGGGCAGTCAACATGACTGACGGAGTGTTGTGTGTATATATAGGCAATGGGAACATGGCTAAGGGAGTGTTACAGAAACAGGCAGAGTGAACATGACCGAGAGAGTGTTGTATAAATATGCCAAGGGAACATGGCTTAGGGAGTGTTGTATAAACAGGCAGAGTGAACATGCCTGGGGAAGTAATGTGGACACAGGCCCAGTGAACATGATGCTTTTAAAGTGCTTTTCATCCGGCTGACAACTGGCGTGGTAACCCATTCATTCATGGAGTTTGGGGCACTTTGACCCAAAATGGGTTGGTTAGGACCCAAAAATATTGTCTGACAATGAGAACGGAGGCCTGTCGGAACTGAAGAGGAATGATGACAACATGTATGTCATGAGAGGGCAAGTACTTAACCAGTTGAGACAAACAAGCATCATGAAAAAATGTGTTAGCTGGAACTGGTGTTGCTTTCAAAATACATCACTTTGCTACACGGCAACTGTTTCTGCGGTTAATAAACAAAACTGCAGCTTGATCGCACACCACACGGGTTCTCTGTCCGTCAAAAAGCCCTACAAGGAAGGGCATAATCTAAGGGATGGGGGGACATGGTCTCCCCAGTATTGAAATTACTCAATTTTGTCCCCCCCAATAATGTGCTGAGAATTAATTAAAAAATAAAAATTCTCTCGCAGACACATGGGTTTCATTTGCTGTTCCCCCCAGTCATGAACTAACTGTTATTTCAATGTGTACTTGACAACCACAGCTAAATACTTGGCATTTTCACTGCAACACAGGTCTTTATCAATTCTCTGTCAATAAATATCTGCCGATAACCCCTTCTCTAGTTTCTGTTTAAAGTGTGATACTGTTCATTTATAACCTTTATGCTGAACTTGGATGAATGGATCGTGTTCTGTTCAGGCGTATCGGTGGTAAGATTGTCAGGAGGCAATGCTTTGGTTCTCAGTGTCTCTTTGAGTGGCATGTTTGAGCAAAGCTTCATTACTGAAGCATGTTGATGGTGAAAAATAACAGAAGTCATGCTGTGCCAGTATCACAATATTATTATTAATTGACTTGCATATGATCAGAGTGATGAGTGCATTTGCGTCTGGTGTGCAGCTCATTTAACTTTTTTTATTTTTAAATTTTTTATATTTTTATGGATAGTCAGCCAGAGAGACACAGTTTATCATCCTAGGAAAAGGCCTGTCAGGTTTTATTTTAATTTTTTCTGGAATCTGTATTAACTATTAGGAAAAAGCACTTGCAGAATTAGTTGATGCAAAAAGCAGGTTTCTGAACATGATCATCCTTTGTCTCAGTGCTCATTAGTTATCAAACTGAGTGCCAAATGTAACCGCAGTGCTATCTAAAGCAGTTTGAAGGTACAGGGCTAACTGAAGTCGTTTGCAGTGCAGGGCCAACTGAAACTGTTTGGAGGTGCAAAGCTAACTGAGTCACTTTTTCAGCACGGGGCCAACAGAAACACTTTGGCGGCGCAGGGCTAGCTTGAAGCTGTTTGATAACACCAAGCTAACTGCAGCACTTTGTTGGTGCAGGGCTGATTGAAGCTGTTTGGCAGCACAGGGCTTCGTGTGAGCAGGGCTACAAATCTATCAGGTGGTGCAAGGATAGCTGATGCTGTTTTGTGGCACATGACTTACTGCAGTACTTCAGGAAAGCAGGACAAACTGAAGTACTTTAGCAGCGCAGGACTTAGTGTGGCTCTATAACGGCGCAGGACTAACTGAGACACTGACTGAAGCACTTTAGCGGTTCAGACTAACTGAAACACTTTGAATGAAGCACTTTAACAGTGCAGGACTAACTGAAACACCGACTGAAGCACTTTAGCGGTTCAGACTAACTGAAACACTTTGAATGAAGCACTTTAACAGTGCAGGACTAACTGAAACACCGACTGAAGCACTTTAGCGGTTCAGACTAACTGAAACACTTTGATTGAAGCACTATAACAGCGCAGGACTAACTGAACCACCGACTGCAGCACTTAAACAGTACGGACTAACTGAAATACTTTGACTGAAGCACTTTGACATTGCAGGACTAACTGTAGCACTTCGGCGGAGTAGGGTTTAGCTGAAGCACTTTGGCAGCGAAGCTGCTATCGCTGTGAGAAGGCTGGCTGTTCCGATTGCAGTGCAGCACTTTGGGAGTCCAAACTGTTTGGGCTCCAAACCCTTATTTTTAACCTTCCTTCATTTCTTACCATCGTCCCTGTGCTTTGCTGCACCTATCAGAGAGATGAGTTAAAGAGACAAGATAAGTGAAGGTGAAGGCAGGGGAGCTGGAGATTGATGACTTGGCGAAACGGAATGTCCTCGCTCTTTCAAACGTCAGTCTGAAGCATTGTCAGCTGCGGATGTAACAGATGGGAGAGGTGGTTCCACCGGTCAATCAATGAGGAATAAGCGATTGAAATGAGCCCAGTACATGTATCTACTCTACACCGTGACTTTGCCTTCCCAACCCCACCCTCTGGAGGTTACTGGGACCCACTGCTGCGGGACAGTGAGCATCGCCATGGGACGGCTCTTTCAGCACTCCCCCTGCACTCCCTCGCACTCCCTGGTGCTCTGTTAACGATATTAACTTTACAGAATTACAAAAGCCGCCTCTCTCAGAAGTACCTCAGCCAGAGCAAACATGTCTGCTCCTGCAGAAGGGTCCGCTCTGAAAACAATGGCCGACGGAGGACGGGGCTGGAATGTCTGTGTGTTTGGGGAGGGTGCCTTTATGAGAACACCCACGCCAAGAGACCAGAACTTGAACTCAAACGACCCAAATCGTTTCAAACCCGACAAATTGTCTGTATGCTTTTCTGTACATATAAGATACCACAGAAACACAGATCATTTGAGTTTCTTTATCATTTATTCTGACGGCAGGAAAAATATGAAGTATTTTACTCTTAGGCGAGCTGTTGAAATAATGTTACTGGAATCTCCGCAGAAATATGTTTCACTGCTATTGAATAAAGGGCAGGAGCTGTAACACAAGACTGTATCCATCTAAAGCTGTAACACAAGACTGTATTCTCTTAAACACTGTTGTTGTTTTTTTTCCTCCGTGTGGTTTGCAGGGTTGGCTGTTGGGTTTGATTTGATCTCTGAACCCTGAAAGAATTCTTATGCCATACTGAAATAATAATGTCTGTCTCCATCTAGGGGTAGGCGATGCCACTGCATGCCTTTTCAGATCGGGGGCACACGCGAGAGTTGTCTTCTCAATCTTCTCCTCTGTCTTCGATTGAATCGAATCATATAGCCTTGCCATCAGTCCTCGGATTAGCTTTATTTAGTTTCAATCCCTTATTGACCAGCCTGTAAATGCGGGTGTCCTTCAGACGGTAGGTAGCCTACATAAATGGGATGTGCATATAAAGTTCAAGTGGTAGCCTACATCAAGAATGAGCAGACGTCACCATAACTTGACGCCAAAACTCAATCTTTCCTGTAGTATTGAATCTGAGAATTGAAAAATTGCAGTTTTTATTTAGTGACTGATCCTGGCAAATTCATCTTGCGATGCGTGCTCTTCAGGGAGTGGGCAATGTTCTCAAGCAGATTAAATATTTTAGAAAGGTATCGCTTTTTCCTCTGCAGTCGTAGCCTATTTGTTATTGCCCTTTGAGAGACATTTAGCCTAACTCAATCATTCCTATACGCCGCTCGGGGAAAAATGCGTTTTGGAATGATTTCTTGTGCGGTCCATTTGAGAACTGTGGCTTGAACACTCCACGGAGAAATGGTCTTACGCTGTCCAATCGATCCCGTTTCATTCGCAAAGAATTCCGGATGCAATTGGCAAACCCACTTCAGGGCAGGAGAGAGAACACCCAAGAGATAAATCAACGCGAACAATTTGATCATCATTAATATAATATAAGCTCCCTCTGTCGAATCAAAGGTGAGAGTAACTTTGCAGACGTTTCTTGGCAGATATCCGGCGGACAATTACCTGCGTTTTATCGTCTGATTTCCTTTCGTTGACATTCTAATGTGTAATTTCACAGTATTTGCGGAGTGTCCCACATGCAGGTAACATTACAGCTGATAATTTCAAGGTAATTTCTGTGCGCACGCCCTGCATTCCTTTGCCGTGCAAATAAGGTGATGTGCAGATTGGCTGCGCTCATCGGTGAAATACGTTTGATGAAGGAGCTTAACATTTTCTTTTCTGTCCTGGGATGGGGGTGCATTAGGGAAATATATAAAAAAGATGATAGGTGATCACTAATGGAAGCATTTTAATTAAAAGCATCCATAAATAGGCCTGCATGATGCAGAAAGGGCAGTCGTGGGAGAAGCCGCCCGGTAATAAGCGTTATTATCGGCCTCCCTTTGGATCATTGCCCGCAGTCGCGAGGGGACCGGTATATCCTTCAGACGGGCCCGCGCGTCATCAATCACGCCGCGTTGCTCTGCAGTTCACTGGCAGGCGTTCAACACTGCCCTGCGCACACCAAGAGTAGCTAGCGAGCGCTAGCTGTGTGTAAAAATGTGCAATAGATATTCAGAAAGGCTATGATGAAGACTGTTTATTATCCCCCGCCAACACGAAGTGGGAGGGGGATATAGGTCCGACCTCCGTCCGTCCGTCCGTCCGTCCGAGATAAAGGGGACAGCTTTACTCAGAAACTACTACAGATACAGCAACCAAATTTGGTGTGTAGCTTCAGACCATAAAGGCCTTGATTGAGTTCAAAAATGAGAAGCGCACGATTGGCGGGGGATGTTGTAGACCATGTCGACTTGTTTGCATTGGCTTTACTAGTGCCTTACCTTACTGAAGTTTATGGAGGTGATGGCCTTAGAGGAAGCTAATGTTCTGTTGGCAGGTAAATTAGTGGCTTGTTTCCTGAACACCATGTTTCTTTTCATACAGCTGATAAGAACCCCTGCCACCTGGACGATGAGCCGGGCCCATGCCGCGGGCTGGTGCCACGGTACTTCTTCAACCGCTCCAGCGGCGAGTGTGATCGATTCTTCTATGGCGGCTGCTTCGGGAATGCCAACAATTTTCGGTCCCGGGAGCAGTGCCAGGCCCGCTGTCATAAAAGAGGTAGGCCTAGTCCCAAATCAGCCCCCCTCCCCTCACCTTATTCATTCCCCCTCTGTTTGTACGTTCACGCCTAGGATGCACCACTCCGTATTACAGACAAATTACTTTGCCACATTTTCTTCGACGCATGTTCTTTGCCGGTTTGCTCGTGTGCACACATGATCAAATTTCCTTTGCTGATGGTTGTGAAAGCTTTCACTGACAGAGGGAAAGAATCACAAATTTCTCTCAGGTACGCTGTACTGAATTGCAGACGTGTTAATACTTGCACATACTATCATTGTGTACTGTATTTTAAAGAAGATTTGAAATTATGCCATCAAAACTCACTGAAATGTACAATCTCTTGAAAATAAATTGTTCGCTGTAAAGGGACTATCTCAATGACTGTTTATACCTGCAAAGTGAGGAGAGACAAAAATGCTGATGTGGGGGCTTGTTTTTATCCCAGTAATCAGGGTTGGATACGTTCCACAGGCATTCCCATGTCTTGTGTCCATCTAATGACGTACGAACGGCGCTATTTGACCAGTGTGAAGCTATGATGAACTTAAAATCGTTGTATACAACAACTTTTCACACAATCAAAACAGGAGTTGATGTCATGGCTCAGATGCACGCGCAACAATTTGTCACATTTTATTTGAGGACATGTTGTACACTCGGGTAAATAGATTTGCTGAAAAGCTGCACACCTACCTTTCGCGATATTTTCTTCAGAAAAAATTGGACAAGAAACTGGCGAGCCTAATTGGGCTGAATGGCCTGTTCTAGCCACTCGTGATGTTATGTTACGTTAAATTTCCACGTACACACAGGCAGAGAAAATGTGTCAAAGAAAATTTACTCGTGTACGGGGCTTAGGCTTAACTGTCATTCCAAACCAATTAGCGAGGTCTTGAAGTGGGTTATAAAGCCTTCCATTGCGACTCTACACTAATGCAGGCTTAGAAACCTTTCAAGTGCGGCACTTCTTTTGTGTCCAGGATGGAGGAAATGCCAAATATCTTCAAATATGAAGTTTATGCGGCTGTTTCCCAAAAAAGGAAACGATAAATTGCCTCACCTAAAATGGACTTTTGATTGACAATTTTATGCACACATCATGGAACTAGAGGTGACATGGTATTTTAGAACGAACATGCAGTTGTGCTCCTGAGAATATGAGGAGTGAGTATCGTCAATTATTGTTCCTTTTCACAGTGTGTCATGTCATTGCACGAGCACTTTCAAATTTGTCTGTAGTGTGTATGATATATCTTATATATCAAAATTTATTTAATGACTTTATCCTCTTTGAAATATTTCCAATAAGAGGTGCATCCTTCAGGAACTGGACCGTCATATACATTGTGACGTGTTTATCGGTAGGCATGGTGTTGCGACCTGGTCTAGGTGAATTAGAGAGGGAAGAATTTGAGAGGGGGAGCTGCAATTGAAATAATAAGCCACACGCTGAAAAGTAGCTGCAGTTCCTCACACTGCCAAGCCAAAACTAAACTAATCCCACTGCTAGTCTTTAAAGGATTGCAAGTTATGGGGCGGCTTTAAACACTTCACTCCCGAATGCTTAGTCTACAAGTGAAGACCGGGAGAATGAATAGTGAACCCCCAACGGAAACAGTTTTCCACCCAGTATCACCTTCAAAAACAAGAAAGGAAAAATAACAAACCACAATAACAAAGAAGTGTCCCGGTGGAAAGATCAGGAGATCCAGCCAGGAACATTCTAGCTGACCAGAGTGACCAGACGGCATACAGAGGGGCAAGGAGGTCAGATACACAAGCCGAGGTCAAACGCTGGGAATTCACCGAGCAACCAGACCGAAGGGCACAGGCAAGAATCGGGGTCAAATAGGACAAGTTATTGGTCAACCTCAAAAAAGTAATCAAACCGAGAGAGGGGCAGGACGAAATCCTAAGTCAAAGGGAAACCGGTCCAACACCAAAGGCAAAAAATACTCCCAGTCTAGAGATGCTAAGCGTGAGGTCGAAGAGCTGGTCTTCCACAGGGAATTGCAAGGGGCGACCTTAAAGGGATAGTTCACTTTTTTTTTTTAAGTGGGGTTGTATGAGCTACAAATTGCCACTACTTACATTAGATGCAGTAGCAAGCTCTCTGATCTCCTCCAGGTAGCCGCACCAGCGTATAGTGCTGGATGGAAATTTCGGCGATACACTGTTGTGAATGGAAACACAGAAACGGCGTATTTTCGCGGCCTAAAAGAGGTCCTACCTGAAAATAATACACCATACAATTGTACGTTATATTTAAAAAAATTACTCGGAAAAAACACAGTTGCTCTTGAACTTAACCAAGTGACGTATTCCTCTGCGAGGCGCATCGTAGTTCACTGGCACTGTAGCGATCAACTGTTTGAGTCAGAGTCTCGGCGGTTTGCGGCAGAGACAGCATTTCGATGGCATAGAATTACGCATCAAATAAAAAAAAACCCCATATAATAACCAGCACAGCAGACACACAGTATGTGGCTGCGTAGACCCTATGCGATATCAATTTGTGCTGCAATGTTATATTAGACTTTTTTTCACTGGTGTTTCACTCTTTCACCTGATGCATGGGTGCAGCAGTGCTCTTCAGCGTGCACCGTTGAGATTTACCTGAATGTAGCCTCATGAAATCCTCTTTGGAAAAATGAATACTGCAAACACGGAGCTCTTGTAGGGCTACGGGTGGCGTATCAATATCCGCGTTGAGGCAACTAGCCACAGCTACAACTCCAATATCCCGCTGAGGAATACGGTGGAAGTTGAAAGTGCACCAGGATACAGCTTTGCTTGCACGTCCAAGAAAGCAACACACACGGCCATTTTCAAAATATTTGCTCAAGTTAAACGGCCGTCCGACCTCGCAACCGCAGTTAAGCCGCTTGCACACTGGACGCGAAACGGACTTTTCGCACAAAGATTACATTCAAAGTCAATGCGAAGAAGCAAATTCACATCTTCGCATTGACTTTGAATGTGATCTGTTGTGCGAAAAATTAATTTCGCATCCAGTGTGCAAGCAGCTTTACTGTGACCTAAACAGCTGATCGCTACAACGCGCAGTGAACTATGATGCGCGTCGCGGAGGAATACGTCAGTTGGTAAGTTCAAGAGCAACTGTGTTTTTTTCCGAGCAGCTAAAGTGCTGTAATTTTTTTAAATGTAGCGTACAATTGAAATTGTATTATTTTCAGGTAGGACCTCTTTTAGTCCGCGAAAATATGCTGTTTCTGTGTTTCCATTCACAATAGTGTATCGCCGAAATTTCCACCCAGTACTATTTGTAATTTGTAGCTCATACAACCCCACTTCAAAAAAGGGAACGATCCCTTTAAAAAACACCGCACCTGGAAATATAAACCTTCAATTAGGAACAAGGCGGAATTTTTCCAAGATGGCCATGCCCAGAGCAAAAATCTGTGACCCCATTGAACATGACAGGGGTCGCAACAATGGTGATGACTACCTCCACTTCCCGTTGGATAAAGAGCAAGGGCATCCCAAAATGGATAAATATATTACACACTCCCGCTGAATGAAGTTCTCTCCATGGCTTGGAGGGAGACCTCACACAGAGTGACACTCGGCAGTGAAGTGGTAGTGAAGGGGGAGTGGGTAGGCAAAGGGCCATGTTCTCCCCTCGCGGCATTCTGCAAGAGGTCCCGACAGCCTTCTCATTCCTGTGTCACACGAGAACAGTGTAATTCAGGCAAGATATTGAACAACATTCATAACCAATCCTGTTCCTGAAGATCTACCCTCCTGTAGATTATCACGCCAACCTTGACGAAGCATATCTCATTCAACTGCTGCAATCTCAGCGACTAATTACTATGGTGGTATTTGTGCCATTTTGGTAAACGAGAACACCTGTATCATGTATCACAGCTGGTTTAATAATGTTTTGCGTTGCGTTGTTCATTGCAGATGTTCTCATTGGCTACTATATTTTGAGGGAACAATTTGTTTTCTGATTGTATTCAGGCCCTTGCGAGTGAGAGGTCTTTCAATTTACTTTCAAAGAGCCGTTCTACAAAATGACTTCCAGGCTTACGGAAATATATTGTTTAGATCATTGTTTCCACCCAATGTTTTCCTTTCTTTTGCTTCTATTCATCGTAATGCATAATTAATGTTGCAGAGCAGCGTGCACCATGTGCGAACGGCGTATACTGTGGAGACTATTAGGAAAGCTCTCCATGCAGGCATGTGTTCACATATTAATCAAGATAATATGAAAAAGCCCGGGCCTATCGCTGAATGGCTTTTTAGACTTTTTTTGTTCCTTTTTGCTGAATGACCCTCATTATGCAGATGAGGTTTTTCTGCCCGATTACTTTTGCTACGCTGGCTTGCCTCAGCTTTATTGGGACGAGGGAAAGAGCTCAGTGTGTCTTCTACGCTGTTTTCCATGGTCTCCTTTTAAAGACATGGGGGGAAAAAATCTCATCATGTCGCGTATATTTTTCAATTACACCTGTCATTATGAGCTCACTGCTGCACGTCTTGCTAGCAACCTTCTTCGGGAAACTCTTATCTTCACCTGAGGAGGCAGATTAATCGAAGTTTCCAGTCGGAAGGGAAGCGAGCTCCCTCTGCGTATTCCGGAGTGTTCTCTGAGCCAGAAAAATCAGCCCTTTAGCACGTTACGCACATCCTTACTACAGCTCATTTGCCGTTTTTTCAAAGGCGAAGAAGAATTACGCCTGTCTTATGTCTTTGTATCGTGGTGTTCGGCTGTGCTGATGCTGAAGGACTGTGTGCTGTGAATTTTCAGTAAGTTACACTCAGTGTTGTGCTCAGTGAAATGAAAAGCACCATTCTTTTCTAAATTGAAGATGAAAATCTCTTTTTAAGTGTTTAATGCGACTGAGTGTGGAATTGATACGCCCTGCGGTGTTTGTACTCCGTTGATTGTTAGTCTGGCGCATTTTGAGCTTACAGTGCATTTCACCAGGTTCCTGACTGAAGATTATGCTGAATGTTAAATAGCTCGGCCTGACTGAAGCCCTTAAACTCTCATTTCTGTTTATTTTGCGTAAATGTATTTTAGAATAAGTGCTGTCTTATCACGGGCGGTTGGCTACTGTACAGAATAAATCCTTTTGTACTAAAAGTACCTGAGGGAAACTCCTTTGATTTGTGGTCATGAACAAGCTAAGGTTGTATTGAAATTTTGATAACTGTCCATCTCTCTGCTTTGGTTTTGATCTCTGTCCCTCTCTGCAGAGCCTGACCTGGTAGAGCCTGTGATTGAAAGCGGTAACCCTGCGATTGACAGCGATATCAGAGAACCAGCGGCACCTCACTCAGGTAGTGTACTGTGTGCGTTCTTAATACTGAGAGGGTGTCCATCCTCAGTACTGAGAGAATGGCAGACATCCTTCGTGCTGAGAGGGTAGTGTCCATCTTCAATAGTGGTGTGTATGCCTGGTACTGAGAGGGTAGTATACATCCAGCGCACTGTATATAATGTGTATCCTCAGTACTGGAGCCGTTATAAACCGGTATTACCTTCATGCTCACAGCCTTCTTTGTACTATGGGTGCCCACTATTCTGTCACTTCTAGGGATGCTAACTGCCCTCTCAGTTCTGAGGAACCACTCTAGTCTCTCACCTCTGAGGATGTACATTGACCGTTCACCTCTGAGAATAAAACCTAATAGCTCAGCTCTGAAGACACAAACTAACCTTTCCCCTCTGAGGATAAACACTGTGTGGGTGGAGGTAGTGTACATCCTCAGAACTGAGAGAATAGTGTACACTGTCAGTATATAGAGGCTAGTGTACATCCACAGTACTGAGAGGGCTGCGGGCGTGTAGTTCACATGGGCTCCAGTTGGAAAATTTGAGTGTGAGTAACAGAAAAAAAGAAAAAAAAAACGTTTAATTTTTACAAAATATTAATCACAGTACAATACTGAACTGCTTCCTTAAGTTTGTTTCTCCTTCCTCTGCATGTCATCTAAATTTAACTTAATATCTGCTCGGGGGTTGTTACTCTCAAGCAGAATATAAAAAAAGGACTAACAAGTGCATTGATTAATTGCAGTCCATTAGAAGCAGAAATGATCGATAAAATGATTTGTTACACTAAGCACTGACTGTTGTGTCTTACACCATCTAAGTAGGACAACAGAGAACATCTATTTCTCGCCAGTTTTTCGCAATAGCACACATAAGCTCATGTACAACACTGAAACCTGCAGCTCTGAGCGGTTCCTCTCTGGTTTTCCTTTATATATAGAACTTCAGTCGACTGCAGTGCATTATTGATATTTTATCGCATGCCATTATGACTGTTTTTAAAAGCTCAGTCTCTCTGTGCTGTTTCTGTAGTTCCAGAAATCATCCGGGTCCCAGAACCTGCCCCCAGTACCCAGCCTCACATCTCCAGCGGTAAGAACAGAATAGGACCTCTACCCTTGATTTTACTGAGAGCTCATAGCACTTCAACAAGCTGTGAATATGCTGAGTTTGCACTCCTGAGTGGTGCATTATAATAATCGCTGGTTTCCCGTATATTTACATTACCGTAACTCACGCCTGCCCGATCTCTCATCAGTTGGCTTATCGAACTTTCCCGGAAACGTGTCTACTCGATTACTGCCGACCGGCTCGAGTCCCGGAGCCACGTCTTATCATGCTGCTCGCTTTCCATCTAAACACGCAGAACTGTTATCATGAATGCTTTTTGCTTTGCATGTAAACACAGACAGTGGTTTGAGTTCATGTGACGTTATGATTGGTCTTGGGTGATATAAGAAGTAACGTGCATACATTCCATTACTTTCAGTTTGTAAATTTAGTTTAGTTCATTTTCACCGTGATCACATGGTGACAGCCAAATGAACTGATGCTGGTCCTGCTGTGGCAGGACAAAAACCTTGTGAAGATGCTGTCAGCCCGCGGGCCACATGTGCGAAACAGTGAAGGGGAATCGTTAGGGTGAGCGAATGGTGAAACCACGTATTGTTGATAACAACTACGATATGAGCGGTATTGATCGCATTGATCGACTGGCTAGTTTGCATCCGCCGACTGTGCGAATCTTGCGTAGTTTGCGCCAAGAACAGTATAAGGAAAGAGTCACGCTGCATGTGCGTGAGTTATGAGATTCTATTATGCGTCAAACCATGCTCCCAAACTTACGATTCTGTCAAGAATTTTTTATGTATGTTTTTTTTTTTTCCATGTTGCTGTCATTCTGTCACTTCGCAATCTGTTTCTTTGTAAGTAAAAGATCTATATAGTGTAATTGATTGCATCCTTATCGCATTAACTCAAGTCGTGTTTGGATGGTTTAGATGCTAAACAGTACAGTTCTAATCACCCATTACGCCAGCGACTGTCACTGAAAATAATCTGGGCCGGCGCGCACAGCCGCATTCACTGCTGCCCTGTTAAACATGACTCGCACGAGCTATCGTTCATAGACGGATCCGGGACTCAAGCCCGGCAATTGTTCACGAGTGAATTCGGCTCCGAGCACTAAGTGGTGAAATATATTGTTGTGATAATGCAGTAATATTTCATCCAATATTTCATCCAATATGTGCCATTTGTCTGCTATCATCAATATGTATGAGGCTGGAGACCATGGGTTGTCCAACATGGTGGCAGAGTACTTTAGGCATTTCTGGTCTTAGTTCCATCCAAAATTGTAAACACGTAATTGGATTAATTTTGAGGCCTTGTGAACTAGGGTAATGGTGTTGTGGAGGCGCGTGATTGAGGCCTCCTAATTTCTTCTGTTTTTGTGTTTAGGATCTGCGTTCAGAATACAAGACTAGGAAAACATGAAACATAAAATACAGGGTTTTTTTGAACTGACCAATGACCAGCCGAGTTAAAATGTTGTAAATCCTGTTGTCTGACTGTTGTGTCTTGTCCATAACCAGCTTGACCCGTGACCTCTAGCTGTCATAAATGTTGATAAAAACTAGCAAAACTTACTACGCAACATCTTCGGCACATAGAATACTTTGTAAGTGCATTTCAGCTCGACAACCTAGACGGCAGGAATGGCAGTGTGGTTATATCGAAAAACTAAAGTTGTCATTTTATACTTTTCCGATGTTGATAATGAGCTAGAACCTATTATGTAAGTAGCATACAACTATTCTCAACATACAAATGATGGGTTTTAACAATTTCTGAAAATTGGTAGTTTTGTTTCCTTTGACTTATTTTACCCATATTAATACCTACTGAAGCGATCCATAACTTCTAGTGCTCGTAAATATTGATCTAAGGTGGCGTTGCGTCAGTATGGGAAAATTGCCCATGAAAGCCTTTGATTCCTTACTGACTTTGTGGAGAGATGTATGTGGGCCTAGAAAATGCATTTGTTTTTTGTATCATATGTGCACGGACAGATGTGGGCCAAATTTAGATGAGCTCCCCCCTAAAACCAACATATGGGGATAAATCAATGAATAACTCCCAATTATAACAGTGGTAGTTCTAACATTTATAACTTTTATTGTTACTGCCATCCCAAGGAACAATTTGACGCCAAACATGGCTTAATAGCGTTGAAAATATGAGACCCAGGCGGAATTGAAGCTATAAAAAGCATAATTTGGCTACATTTTCCATCATAAATTGAAAGTTTAGCATTAAAATTAATATAGTTCTCAAAGTCATGCACCCTAAATATTTGTTAAAAAGAAGATGCAATATGCCAAGTTCGTTTGCACAAAGTTTCAAGAAATTCTTTCAATGGTAACAATGTAGTAGGACCTCACCTCAGCTCCTGTGTAGTGAATAATCTGGCAAAAAATGGCCGCCACGCATCACCCAGATGAGGTGATTATCACTGTAAAGGGCGGTAAGTCACAGCCAGTCGGTGAGCACTGGAGCTGAGCTTGATTCCTGAGCAGAGGCACTAGGTCCAAGACTGCAGGGCATTGGTTCAGACATTAGTTTATAAGGGTCTGAGTTTGTGGATGATTTTATTCTAGCATGCTTTGGGCGCTTTTTAATCCGGATTACTTTTGCACCGTTTTTTGCTGTTTTCTCTTTTTTTCCACATTCTCAAGACAAACTTAAGTGTGGCAATGCTGAACATGAGTGCCATGGCGCCATCTTGTGCATGATGAATAAATTGCATGCTTTCAGCCTAGTGCAATGGTCTCTAACCCTGCCCCTGGAGAGGTATCAGCATGTAGGACTCAGGGATGTCAAACTGACCCTTAAAAGGGCCAAAAGGCTGCAGGTTTTCAATACTACCAAGCTGAAGCACACTTGAAACCACTGATTTAAACAACTGATGTAGGCCTGCACAACTGATTATTTGCATCAGGTGTGCTTCTGCATTGTTGGAGTGAAAACCTGCAGCCTCTTTTACGGGACAGTTTGACACCTGATGTAGGTTGTTACTCCAACCCTATTTAAGCAGCTCATAAGATCTGTAATGTTATCTGGGTAATAAGGTGCGCTTTGCTTTGGTTTGCATGAAAACCTGCCGGATGGTAGATCTCCAGGAATAGAGTTGGAGAGGACTGTTATGGTGTGTATCCTTTTCTCCTCGCAACAATTTGCAGATGCTCATCTTTGTGCCTCATAATTCATTGGATAGTGACATGGTTTTTATTTTGATTCTGTACTCTAGAGCTTTGAGTTTGTAAGGAAACAGTGACACAGAGGTTTGAGTGCTGAGACGGGAGACTGTCGGCTTTAATTTCCGAATGTTTTGATCCAAATCGGTTTTTAAGTAACAACACCCTCTGTACATAGCACCCCCCCCCCCCCCTCCTTCTGGACACTACAAGAAATATTTGATGTTTAAAGTTAATTTTGAAATGAAAGTTATCGTTAGTGAACACTGTCCTGTATCCTTTGGATACAGGGACTGCCTGAAGTCTGACGCGTACATTATCTCTGGTGAAGTCAGCAAATTTAAAGGTCTGGACCCAGGGAAATATCATAATTCACCTTAATTTGTTTTGCTGGAAAATTGCATGTCGCAAAATGTGCAGACTGCAGCCATCTCATTATTTTTGTCTAGAGTGTTTTTTTCTATCCATGTATAGAGCTGGATATTGGAGAGCTACGCAGGTTAATTACCATCAGCAGCCACACTCAGGTCGCAAGGCCAGTTCCTTAACCAGTGAATTGCAGGGCAGATTTACAGGAAAATTATGCTGGGAGACATTTGCCAGTATAACTGTCTCACCCACAGTAAATTCAGTCAATTGAGTAAGACAGTTATACTGGCATAATTAAATTCAATTTAATTTTACTGTGCACTTGTTTGGCTCCAGTGCAGCTGCACACTCTTACATACTCATTTCCACTTCTACTCTTTCAACCTAAATTTAGCCCTCTAACTCCTCCCACTCCATTTTAGCTGTTGACACTGCTCAAACTTTGAAATATTCAGCTTGTCCTGGAATAGAGTGCTTCTGGATTTTTGATTTTAGACAGTTATAATATAATACAGATAAACCGTTTTGTGCAAATTAAATACAGTAATTTTTGACCATATTAAATTCAGCCATTTTCTGCAATTCCCACCAGGTTCCACTAATTTTTCCATCATTTCTCTTCTCTCTTCAGATTTTCATATATTCAGCATATTTTTACAATTTTGCACTTTTAAACTTTGTGTGTACTGTCTAAAATATTTCACTATTTATTTATTTCTGTCAATAAGCAGAATTCCCAAATCCAGCCCTTTATGAAGTCTTCTTACACCTACATACTTTCCGCTTGAAACTTCATGCAAGTGGCAGTTTACTGGTGTAGAACAGCTTTTTGATATCTTTTAAACTTCTTGAGAAATCGCAGTTCATGTTTTATGCAGTTTTCAGAAGATATAATGCATTTCGTTCACTAAATAGCACATATACACAAATGAGCTCAGCTTTTCAAATAAATTAGCTGTTATTTTTTTCTGTTCAGACCTCTTTCTAGCCATTTTTGCCAGTGCCATTTTTGAAGTGATATGAAGTGATTTTTTGCGCAGTGACCTTTAGTTTGGAGGAAGCTTTCAGGGAGTTCTTTTGGTCCTTTTAAATCTGTTCATTTTAAGTGATTTTCAGCCATTTTCCAACTGTCGCTGCTGTTTCATACTTTTTGCTAATCCGATCCACTGGTAAAATACACTGCATACTTGGAAGATAAAGAGTGCACTTCAGCTCTGAGGTACCTTCTGTAATTTAACTACTTTAGACATTTAAACTGAACCAATGTTCTAATGACGATTCTGTATACTTCTTCAAGTACTTTACAAACTTCAAATTCTCCCTTTTAAACTTTCCAACCAGAAGGAAGCGCAGTGATTTTCTTCAGAACAGCCTTCTTAGTCTCCGGCGCCTGAAGGGAGCCCACAGGCTGTGTCCTTCTGTGCGGCATCTATCCATTCGGATCGATTCCTTTGAAACCTTACGCAGCAGCCTTACCATTTTACACTGACTCTATGACCATCACCAAATTTTTTTATCTCTTACCTTTTCTCTGACCTTTTACCTTTGACCAATCAGTGATGACCTCTTTCAGAGTTTTTATGCCTCCCCCGGAGGGAGAGGGGAGGCTGTTGTTTTAGGCTCTGTTCTCGTTGGAGTTCACGTTTGCGTTCCCGCTTCGTTTCTTCGTTCGCATGATCGTAATGAAACTTTGCATACTGACTTACTCAGGTCCTGAAGTGGTGCCTTTTGGTCTGCGCCTGTCTGCCTGTCCGTCTGTCTGTCCGTCTGGTGGGTTAGGCAGGGAAGGGGGCCGGGGGGGAGACGTCTGTTTTTACGAGTAGAAACACACTCTAGTTTGTTTCTGGAGCTGACATCAGACTCTGTTGGCTGTGGCCTTTCAAAATTGCTTGGTTTGTCCTTCTGCTGTAGTTGTGTCTTTTAGATGTTTTGTTGACCTGTGACCTTTTCCTTACGACCTTTGCCTTTTTGTGCAATTTTCAACTTTCTTGAAAATGTAACATCAAGAACTCTACAGTTTAGGCCAAGAAAACCAAAGCAAGTACTAAAATTAAGCTATGACCACTGCAGGACATTATATGTGACATGACTCATGTCCTTTACCTGCCAGTTCTGGGTAGGGCAGGAAACTATTGGTTTTAGGTCGTGTCCGTCTTTGACTGGCTTGTACACTTTGTGTTGCACCTTTCACAGAAGCAGTCATTGACTCCTTATGCAGTAGTTGAGGGACAAACCATGCTACCTCACAAAAATATTTGGACTCATGCTGTTCCTCATTGTATCAAAGTATTGGCGGTTTTGAGTCGTGCAAGTTACCTCAAATGGCACAGTGCATCATGGGAACAGTGAGAAGTAAAATGGAATCTGTATATTTAGGATTCTGACATAAATCTGTGGGTTAAATGAAACATTTGTATCAGAAAAATGAAACCAATTTCATTTTTCACCTAAGGATGCAAAAGATGTGAATTGGACTGATAAAGCTAGAAGCATTCCACAAGTGTTACATATCCTTAGGAACTTCTACAATAACATTTGGTGTTAATCAATGAGACATATGAATCTTTTTAGAAAAAAATCTATTGAACCTGCTTCACAGTCAGTTAAGCAAATGGTGGCCAGTTTCATCAATCTGAGAGTCAGATTTTATTTTTCTCTCTCTGACTGCTTCAGAATTGTTGATATCCAAATACTTTTCAGCAGCACTAATGAACCAAGTTCAAGCCTAAACCCCCACAATGGTGAATGAAATAAAACTAAACTTGCCAGCAGCGTTAAAATTCCTCAAACTATGTTGACCTCTGTATAGTTTGTGCTCTACATGTTCATTACTTCAAGTGACCAATGCTCGAAATGAAATGTACCGTGTCCAGTCTGTTGAGCAACAGTATCAGTGACCTAACTGCATGCACTGCTGTAAGTCGCTTTGGATAAAGTGTCTGCTAAATAAATGTAATATAAAGAATGTAAGGAACAGTGGGGAGAAAAATCTCTCCAATGGGAATAAATCATAGAGAAATCTCAGGAGGAACCTGACGGGGAGCCCATCTTATGCTGGCCAACACGGTCTGAAGGTAAACAGTGTCCTTACTGTCTGCAGATGCTTTCCGGCCGGCATTCTGTCACAGTCCAATCGACAAAGGGACGTGCGACGACTCAATCCGGAGGTACATCTACAACCCACGCAAGAAACGATGCCAGATATTCCACTACAGCGGCTGCGGAGGGAACCAGAATAACTTCACCTCCAAACGCCAGTGCATGAGGACATGCATGAAAGGTAGCGCTGCTCCGCCGTCTGTGTTTTCGCTATTTCAGTGAATTCATCCACATCGCCCAAATCCTTCCGTTTTCTCTCTGTCTGTGAATGTGCCTAAATATTATTTTTATCAATAGTGTTTTTTATCCATATATATACAGTCGCATATACTTGAGCCATGCAGATTAATTATCTTCGACGGCCGCCCTCATCTCACAAGGCTAGTATTTCAACCAGTGAATTACCGGGCAGATTTACTGGAAAATTATACAGGAAGGCATATGCCAATATAATTCAGTTCAATTCACAAGTCAATTCTGTTAGTACGTTCACAAATAGAGAATAGGTAGATGGAAGCCATTTTCTCTCTCTTTGCACTCGGCCTCCTTTCTAGTACACCAGTACTGGTGTATCTCAATACTTTTGATATTTTTTATTTTCAAAGGATGTGTGTGCTTTATTTTTCTGTTTCAAATTGAAAGAAATGTGACATGTATTGCCATACCTCTTTGATTCTGATTTTTATTTCTTGTTCAAATTTTCAGAGCATGCAGGAAGAGGAAGAATACGGGTCAAGAAGAGGAATTTCAACATCGTATTTCGATCCGTCTGAACCAAAAGCAGCATTTGGAACTTTGATATTCAAACACTACCTTTACAGTTCATTTCAAGCCTCTATTTATGTCTACTTTCTCAAGTTTACTGTATTCACCTTAAGAATAATGTTTAAAGAATGTCCTCGCCTCACTCTTTAGGTGTAGAATAATTATGTTAAACATTTGCACTGCGATACTCGTATATGAATGCATTTTAATGGCTGCTTTATTTACATATAGAAAGTTCATGGGCTTTGTGATTTAACCCCTTTGCGCAGAAGACAAATAATGCAATTTTTTCCTGTTATGCATGAGCCTATTTAGGCTTTATAACTCAGTATTTGTCACAGAGACTCTGGAAAATCATTCCAGTGAAGCAAGACATTTGGAAATTCAGTTACAGAATTATTTAGGAATTTAATTTTGGAAGTTACGTACGCCGGGGTCTATATTTGTGCAAAGAGGTTAAAAAGAATATGCAGTTTTTCTGACAATGAAAAGTTTGGTAGGCAAAGTAGAATTATTTTCTTTCTTGAAGGAAGGAGAAAATCACTCTGCTTTATCTCGCGCAATGAACAAGTGTCTCCGGACTGCGAAAGGAAAATCACTCAAAGCTCATCGCTAATTAGCTTCCAATCTGAAGTATACATCCAAACTATTAGTGTAATTAAAAACACAAGAATAAATGACTTAATTTGAAATTTTAGATTGTGATTCATTTAAAAACTATGAATGTGGAATGTGGATGTTCTTACTCTGCTTTTATTTTAGCAAAATTTTATCCATAATGAGATTTTGATACCTTGTACAGTCTGAGCTTGATAAGTCCTCATCTCATGTGGTTCAATGAAATTTTGATTCTTGCTGACATTGCAGCATCGAGTGGGCTGCCTCAGTCATCACGAATGCTCCAGAAGCAGTCGTGCTAAACTGCCAGACTGATGTGTTTCTGTATTTTGACGGGAAGACAACCCCCATGTATAAGTTGGCTCCTTTTCTTTTAAGAAGTTCAATGAACAAATATAACCCATTACATTTAGTAAATTCATGTTGATATTGCAAACCTTGTGGTGGCTGTTTTTGCCCTGGAAAAGTGGTCTCAAAAACTTTCTGTGTAAGTCAAGCTGTCTGACTTTTCTACATCTGATTTGCTGCTCAGTACTTGAGGAAGAGCCTGTTACTATTTGAAATGCTACAAGCGACACATAGTAGTATGTGAAAACTAGTGACTGTTTCACACTGTACTGGTCACTCATGGTACAAAAGGAAATATTCAGTGGCTAGCTAATACCCTTCATGCCAAGATCTACACTAAGGCAGAACTACAGAAAAGAGATATTGACTACACTGCCTGGCCAAAAAAAGTCACTTTTTAGATTTAAATAAGCAAATACTTCAGAGTCTATGATTGAATTATTATTGCAGAGATTGATATGTGTCCACTGGCAAGAATTCTTTTAACCCTGACAGATGAAGTGTGTAGCTTCTCGTTTTTTAAACAACCTTGTTGGAAGATGCATCATCGTGTGGAAAAGATGTTTCGGTGTTGCAAGAGGGTTGAATTACTGGTCTGCAATAAACAAAGAAAACAACTTAGGGGATCGCTGAAATCACTGGATCTGGGTTAAGAGCTATCCAGTGTTTTATTAACACCTGGAAGGCTAGTAGAAAAATGTCAACTGTGGGAAAAATAGGTTGGAGAAAAAAAATCATGAATCATTGTGATCGGAGCTCAGAAAAAATGCTTGCTGAGGTCTCATAGGAAACATCTACAAAAATTCTTCTATTCTATTCTATTCTATTCTATTCTTCAGCGATGGGTGCCTCGGGACAGCCGGTGACTATTCACCCCTCTGGCCAAACGCGGTAATACATGATGGCCAAAAGCTACATATCGCTACAGGAAAGGTCTAACTGTTCCTCATCCTTCAGTCTGAGTTGGTCACTGGCTCTCCTTTAGTTATATCTGTCACCCTACAAGCTACGCACAGTCCTGCTGCAGGCAAGCCCATGACAATTTTAAACTTGACAAGCCACGTACAGTACTACAGTTCAGAGTGACTATTTTAGACCCTACAGACCATACGTAGTGCCACAGAAAAGAGTTGAAGACTATTTAATACCCTTCATGGTAAAATGTGCCATAAAAGACAGCCTGTTTATACACAGTGACCCACACTCAGTACTACAGGAGAATAATATTAAATTAATAATATTATTAATATTAAATATTACCATAGGAGGGCCAGAAACCATTTTTTAGTCAACAGGCCTGACAGTACTATATAGCTAAAAGACTTATCTACGCCCAACAGGCCAAACGAAGTATTAAGGGAAAGGTTGTTCCGATTGTATACCCTACAGGCCATGCATGGCACTACATGAGAGGAAATTACTATTATTCACCTTTCAGGCCACACACAGTGCTACAGGAGAGCCACTGGGTATTTTACCCCCTACAGGCCACACACAGCACTGCAGGAGTACTTTTACACCAGTTAGGTGTAATACGACAACATGAGAGACAATAAAAATTTTTATTTCACTTTTCTCAAAGACTCATTCAGTTTTAGGGAGAGCCAGAGTCTATTTTACTCTTTACAGGCCACAGTAAGCACTACAAAAAAGCCAGTGACTATTTTACTCCCAACTGGCCACAGTGCACCACACGAGAGCTTTTTTTCAGAATCTGAAGGGTCAGATCTCTCATTGGTGTTAATTGACAGCCCTTTGGCAGCTTCCTTGCTGGAATAAACCAATGCTGCGGTAAAGCAAGGAACCTTGGCCGTGAAAAAACTCCAGAATACTCCACATTAGAATGAGACCAGATAAGCTGCACTATTGTGGACTCTGGGTAGTTTTCTCTTGATGATATGAGATCAGAGTTCCAGGGACAAGCAAAGTTTTTCGAGAAACTTTGAAAATTATGGCCGGGACAAAACAGGGAGAGCAAAGACAAACTGACAAACAGAATGTAAAGGTCCATATGGTACTGGAGTTACTGATACTGGTAGTGGCTTGTGTTAAGTAAATCCATGTGGTCTTCCAGCCTGGTATAAGTGTAGGGCCTCTGTGCTGCAATAAGTGGATAGAGGAGTGGTGACTGTTTCCTGACTAGTTGCTCCAGAATCGTAACATTGTACCTGACGCAGGACAACATTTTATTTAGTGTGCACTAGTTTTATCCACTGCCAAACCCCCTTTCTTATCTTTTTCTGGAGATCTTTTCCCTCCAGAACACTGAGTCCATCGACCACCTGCTGATATCCTGCTGTCCTGATCTGGTCCTGATCCAGTTCTACCGCATCCTTGCCTTGCCACTTCCAAGCAGTTGCGTCTATAGCTCCAGGATGTTTTAATGAGTTTTAATGGACTTCAATTAATGAATAAGTGACCATTAATTCGTTAATTAATTACCATTAAATAATTAATACTTAATTAATTAATAATTGAACATTATTAATTAGTTAGCCAGCATCGGATGGGCTTCCCCATAGCCGGGTTCCCCCAGAGATTCTTCCCCCTGGGGAGTTTTTCTCACCACTGTTTGAGGATTTTTCTCCCTGCTGGGAGTTTTTAGCCTCATTTGCCATGTTGGGGATTAGGCTGGGCTCTGCCCCTTTTTCACTCTGTAAAGCGTCTTTGTGACGATCTGTCTGTGAAAGCGCTATACAAATAAAACTGAATTGAAAAGGAGAGTATGATGACGGAGAGTGAGGCACATGTAAGTGGAGTGGCCGGGGCTAGTTGGTGGGTGTGGTTGCTGAGTGATAGATCTGTCCAATCAGTAGCGGGCTGGGAGTTATGGCCGGACAGACACAAAAGGAACTAACCTGAATCAGTTGCACATACTTCAGGGCAAACTGAAACCGTCACTGAGAGAACCAGGTGGCTGTCCTGACAAATGGTGTCTGATGGTTTTGAGGTTTGGACCTAGGCTCTGTGCTGCACATTCCAGTTCTTCTATTCCAGTGTTGACAAACCATGAACAGTCTTCACTTTGTGTATGTGAACTGTCATGCTGAAACAGGAGAGGGCCTTTCCCACACTGCTGGGAGCACAAAATCATCTGGAATAACATGGTGTGCTACATCATCAATATTTTCCCAATGTGAATAAGAGGTCTTTCACAAACAATGGGAAACTGCTCCATCCAATGCATGATTAAAACCTCAAAGGATAGTGCTTCAATTGGTTGGCTCCTAGCAATAGTGTGTGCTGGTTTTTTTTTCCAGTCATGATAGCTATTCCAGAATAAAACCATACTCATTTTTCTTAATTACAATGCTTTTCTTGCATGATTATTTACCCAGTTAAATGCCCACATCATGTCAGAATTAGATGTTCATGACATGGAGAATTCTGGTCATGTAGTCACGTTGAGGCATGTTGCAAAAGGCAAAATAAAGTAAAGAAAAAATAAAGCATAAAAAGACAATCTGCTGTGAAAGAACATTAGCAGACACATAGCCTCTGAATAAAAGCCTATGATGGATTACAAAGAATGGCTTATCGCAAATTGCACGGTCATACAGTTTGCGTACATTTAAGAGTATTCAGCCAGAAAGTGACCTCACAAAAAAGCAAAATCCACAGGGATCAACTGGTCTATAATGCTGTGTGAACATAAAAGGTCGTGGAACCATGATGCTTTCACCTTTTTTGGGTTGCTTTTGACCTTTGAGTGGTAAGATGCCACAGTGGTTAGCAACAGTACTTGTAAGTAGCACCTTGTTCCAGAGAGCCCCCCCCCCCCATCAGTCCTTGACTCGAACTCCAATTCTCCCAATAATCCATAATTCTTTGTGACTGACCCCTTACGGAGCAAAAATATGTTGTTTAATATATGTAGACCCAATATGATAATATTCTTGATACTTAATTTTTTAAATCAATTTACCAGCAAAATAGCAATGTTTTGCCGTATAATTAAATTCTACAGTAATATGAAAGGTTAAAATGGGTTTACTTTTGGAATTAGTGTTATTGTCATATGTATTTACAACCCCAATTCCGAAATAGTTGAGATGACGTGTAAATTGTGAATAAAATCAAAACGCAATGACTTTCAGATCACATGAGCCAATATGATATTTACAATAGACCATAGATAACATTTCAAATATTAAAACTGAGACATTTTACATTTTTATCCAAAAAATGAGGTAATTTCAAATTTTCTGGCGGCAAAAGGTCTCAAAAAAGTTGGGATACAGGCAAAAAAGGGCAGAAAAAATATAAGAGAATCAGCTGAAAGAACATAAAGCAAGTAATTAAGTTGACTGGCATCAGGTGTGTAACATGATTGACTATAAAAAGGATGTCTTAGAGAGGCTGAGTCTCTCAGAAGTAAAGATGGCCAGAGGCTCTCCAACCTGTGAACGCGTTGTGTAAAGAGTTCACAGTCCGCCATGCCACCCGCAGATGCCACTTAAAATTATCACGGAAAAAGGATGCCATTGTCGAGCATGATCCAGTAGCGCCACCATGTTCTGTGGGCCAAGGCTCATTGAAAATGGACAGTAGCAAAGTGGAAAAGTGTCCTGTGGTCAGACGAGTCCAAATTTGACATTCTTGTTGGAAATCATTGGTTTTGTGCCCTCCGGGCTAAAGAGGAGAAAGATCATCCCTCCTGTCATCAGCGTTCAGTTCAAAATCCAGCATCTCTGATGGTATGGGGATGCATGTGGTGTGAGACACTTGCATGTTTTAAAAAGCAGCATGAATGTTGAAAGGTATATCAAAGTTATACAGCAATATATGCTCCCCTCTAGACAATATATATTCCAGGGAAGGCCTTGTGTATTTCAGCAGGACAATGGAAAACTACATACTGCAGCTATTACAACAGCATGGCTTCGTAGTAGAAGAATCTGTGTGCTGAACTGGCCTGTCTGCAGTCCTGATCTTTCACTGATTGAGAATATATGGTGCATAATTAAATGAAAGGTCCGTCAAAGGAGACACAAAACTCTCCAGCAGCTGGAAGTCTGTATTAAACAAGAGTGGGAACAAATTCCAATGGCTAAACTCAAGAAATTTGTCTCCTCAATGCCCAGACGCCTCCACTCTGTGTCAAAAAGAAGAGGGGATGCTACACCATGGTAAACAGGCCCCTGTCCCAGAGACCTGTAGCAGCCATCAAATTTAAAACGAGCTCATTTTGTGGATAAAATTGTAAAATTTCTCAGTTTCAACATTTGCTGTTATCTCTGTTCTAGTGTGAATAAAATACTGGCTGGTGTGACTTGAAAGTCATTGCGTTTTGATTTTATTCACAATTTACTTTGTCCCAACTATTTCAGAAATGCATATATTGCACTGCATATATTTTTAATAAGAACTTCCAACAACCATATTTAAGCAAAGTAACATCCAGCAAAGAAGTGAGCTTTTTAATACACATACTTTCATGAGCCAAATTAGATGTGAATCATTCACTTTTTCAGGTTATTATGAGCTCTTTTAGACACCAAAACCATAAACACATCAGAAGCATTAAAGTGCTTCGTAAACCTCTGTCAGTCTCTGGAGTCAGTTTTCCCAACACTCATACTGATAATGAGCTGATTGTGCAGAATGATAATCACTGAAATGGTCTGAACAACTAGTTACCTGCCAATCCGACTCACTTCATGTTTATCATTTTGGTTTGTTCTTAAAGTCAGTTTAAAAGGAACTGGACCAGGAATAATTGGAACAAGTGATGTTTTCCCCCTCTTTCCAGAGAAAAATTAACCAAAGCAAAGGTGTGAAAACATACAAATGACATTTTGAAATGCAATGTTTCCAGTTGGTTAACTGGAAGTTTTTCACGGCAGACAATTTTGATTCTGCTGAGCAGTGCAAAGTAGTCTGCATTTTCAAATCGCTGCTTGTAAATTTTGCAGCTTGAAAAACAAATGTTGTAAAGATATGCTTTTCGCAATAAATGTGCAGTTTGCATTATGGCGAATACAGAGCTGAGTGAATACAGCATTTCTCTTCATTTATGACCGGATAAATTCCTGTCCAAATGTTTATTATATCTGAAGTTTAAGAAATGTATGATGTGCATTAATTTTATTTTGTAATATATGCTAGAAGCAAAAAAAAAAAAAAAAGCTAATATATTGACATTTATTGTCAAATATATGTTGCCCCCTTTCATATACTCAAATGTATTTTATAATATATTACATTATATTTTTCAATATATATCAATATGTCTTTCTTCCGTAAGGGACTGTCCAGTGCTCGAATTATAAAATTCCATGAGGGAATCTCAAATACTGTCATAAGATCAATGCACCTTTGAGTACCGGCGAACTATAAGTTCGCCATTTGCTGGCATCTCCAAATTGTGTACTTGGTTGTAAGTAAGTTGGTGAGGGTATCCGAGACGAAGCAAACGAGGTACTGAGATTCAATCATGAATGATTACGTGTGGCACCAGGGTATTACGCACAGTTTGACTCGAGCGATTTGTCATGTTACGTCAAAATGTCTTATTTGTATTTAACAACAGTTTAGTGAGGCTTTTATCCAATAGCAGCATGATAAAAAAAAGTATATATATAAATGAATGACGGTAAAGGATTATGGTGTTCGGTTTACTATCATTTTCAACCCTCCGAAAAAGAAAAAGAAATGGCATTTTCTACCTTTGCAAAAAAAAAAAAATAATAATAATAATAAAATTAATTTTAAAAAATTGCCGGAAGATGGCAGTGTTGCCGAAAATATTGTTCTCTCAATTACTGCTCTCGAATTCAAATATTATACGGATGCTGTATATATGACTGCTAATGACCGCGGCACATTAAAAAACTGTAGATCATAATTTCATTTTGTATACAGAATAGGAGAAAATGAAAAACCAATTTAACTTGAAATTTAGGAGCCTATGTTAATCTAATTGTAGGCAGTTAATATGAAATTATTTCGACCTGGTTGGATTATGAACTCAATGTTATTTGCCGAGTTGATGGGATTTTAATCGTGGTCTTGGTGTTGAACACCTCTGATTATACATCTCCCCCTCTGAATTCATATTTCCATTCATGGTTCATATTTAGTTTCGCATCAAATTTCAGAAGTCATAGTAGGTGGCGAGGTGAACGCTTGGTTTGGTCTTGTGCTTCAATACGAGGGACAACCGGTGTTAGGATGCATTTACAGGAGAGACGGTTGCGCTCTCCCGAGGCGGGGTAATTGGTGATGTAACAGGAAGCCACAGCAGTGGATCACTTGGTCTGACAGCAGTTCCAACTTCACCAACATTTCATTGTACCCTGGATTCGGTGTGCGTCACTGTTCCATACGCGCTACGGACACTCCGCCGTGGAAAGGAGGAATAGGTTCTTATAAATGTCGGGGAACCCAGACGCTATCGTTCACAGAGATCTATTCCAGCCTGCTTAATCTGTCGGACTCACACTTTTCTCGTTCAGGTAAGACAAATCTGTTGCGAATTTGCGTAGCGTAATGACCACACTGAGCCACTGGCCACTCGTATAGCCCAGTGCATGACGAACCAAGTCGAGCTTAATGGGGATAAAACAGAGAGAGCCAGATATCTGTCTCCAATTGGTTCCCTTTTTAGTCGAGCACCTTTTAAAGGTCGCCAATAGCGGTATTTGCGGAGACATAAGTCGTTTGACTGAGGTGTTGGTCGTGTTGGCGAAGCCATTAGATTTTGCGAGCAATCATCCATCCAAATTCTGTCAAATAACTCGCTAAGTTGCAGGCAATGATCTTGGATACTTACTGCAGTGTAGGCGACCGCTTCGAATAGGAAGTATCGTGTGATGGTGCAGTATCCCATTTCAGCCGAAAATGCCATGGTCTCTAGTTGTAAATATGTTACTACCTTCTTGGCTTTTTTACAGGGTCGATGCTCATTATTCACAATTGCTTCCAATGCACCTTAGAGGCCGATATTTACAAGACGGTATATGCTTCTGTAGACATTGGGTTTCATGTTTTGCACGGCCAATTTAAGTGTCTCTGACGCGCCATTCAACCATGTATTTTACTGCTCTCTACATTATTTACGGTAGGGAAATAACCTGATGTTTGTAATTCCGAAGTGGATGTGTTTAATAGGGTTTTAGTTATTGCTGTTGGCTGAAACAATATTAATGTGCATGGTCTATGTTTCTTAAAGACATGGATAACCCGTATTATGTTATTGCCAGTCATTTTCCAGTTATTTAGCTTATTGCTAATATCAGTCTACGCGTTTCACGAATTTGGTAAATCAAACTGATGTGTCATTCTTGCGAATTATCGTTAAATAAGCGAACTACGTTGAACACATTTATTTATTTGTTTGTTTGGTTGGTTGGTTGTTTATGTGTAAATTTACACCGGTCAGTGGTTTAATTCAAATGGATGAAGTGGTGATAACACTTAATAACTTGTGCGTTGCTTTCGCTTTTGGCGATGGAAATCTCAACTATAGACTTCCAAGTAGCACATGCGGGTGTAAGCTCCAATACATGAATAAAAGTCCACCTACACTACCGGTCAAAATTTTTGAGACACTCCAATTTTTTCCGGTTTTTTATTGAAAATCATGCAGTTCCAGTCCAACGAATAGCTTGAAACAGAACAAAGGTAAGTGGTGAACTGTCAGAGGTTTTAAACAAAAGGTAAGGTTACCTAGGTTTTTGTACGCCGTCGAGTAGGTGAAAGGATGGTTCCTCAGTGTGTGACATCTAATATCAAACATGGAGGAGAAAGCATGATAGTCTGGGGCTGTTTTTCTGGATCCAGGGTTGGTAACTTATAGAGTGAAAGGCACCCTGAATCAAAACGGCTATCACAGCATTTTGTAGAGCCATGCAGTGCCCTAAGGCGTGCGTCGGGTTGGTCTTAGGTTCATCCTACAGCAAGATAATGACCCCATAGGCCAAGATCTCCTTGAACTAGCATAGGAATTAAGAACAACATGGTAAGCTTGATAACATGGAGTGACTAGCATAGTCTTCAGACTCAGACTCCAACTAAGTTGGTTTGGAATTAACTGGACAGAGGAGTGAAAGCAAAGCAACCTACAAATGCCACACATTCATGGGAACTTCTGCAAGAGAGTTGGGAAGGACTTTTTGAAGAATATTTGATTTCCATTGTAGAAATAATGCCACAAGTGTGTTCAGCCGCTATATCTGCCAAAGTTGGCTACTTAGAGTCAAAAGTTTAAAACACATTTTGGTTTGGGTTTTTAACCTTGATTGATAATTTTTTCTTCCATGTCTATGCTTTCATTCCAGAGTACAATGAGACAGTAAACTGCATAATTTTATTTTAAAAACTGGAAAAATTGGGGTGTCCTAAAACTTTTGACCGGGAGTGTACGCAAGTTGAATTCATGTGTCCTCAGAGTTAAGTTCGACAAGTGGGTGAAAATGTGCAAATTGCCTTTGCTGGGGTGAAACGTTACATGAGCATTAGTATACCCCTCCCTAGCGCTTCATAATTCACTTGCAACTTTAAAAGCGGTACATTGATAAAAGTGGTCCTGAAGAAATAATTGGCTGCTATACCCGACCTCCTCTGTGGATTTATTCCCAAGAGTGCACGTAGGCACTCTTTCTCTCTCACACACGCGCGCGCGCACACGCACCACTAAAATGCGCAATTTGTGCAACAAAAGTCCGCTATCCCAACCGCATCATCGGATGAGTAGCGTAATAAAGATACTTCGGCGAAAAAATACTCGCTCAAGACTCGTGTGGTTGGTGTTTGTTATCTGCGTGGTAACCTTAGATACAGTTTGTGTATTATGAAATGTGTGGGACAGTGGGAGGAAGGGAAAAGATCACTTCATATTTGGCAGTTTGCATAATGATGCAATGTGTTGCGATGAGATTTCGGGGACGCGGAGAGGTCATCCACTGGCCAAGGGGAACATTCTGAAAGGTGGACATTCGGCCTACAAGAAAGGCAGTTGCTACGAGTACTGCAGTTTTTCAGTGCATTTCAATGCGGAGAGGTACGGCAGTCCCCATTTCAAGCCCTGTCCTAACCTAACCCCAACCCCTAACCCTTCCCCTTCCCCCATATCATAATCCAGAATCTTTATCCTAATCCCTTGTAATCGACTGTCATACCAATAAATGCTGCAGTGTCTCTTCCTACAAGAAATCTTTCGTACTTTTTACTTGTCCGGACGCAAAAATGCGTAAATTGTTATTTGTTTTTACTACTCATGAAAGCGAGTTAATTATACGTGGGTTACCCACGTTGGATAGCGTTGCTATTCGTTAATTTTGTTCAACAGTCATGCAGGCACCTTGGCCTCCACGGTGGCTGGCAGCATTATTTTCTCATGAAGCCTAATGGTTTACGGGTAGGGGTCCTGGCTTTGAAAATCCGTGGAGTGGGTCCATCTCCACTGAGAGCATTTCTTTCCAGCTGTCCTCTCCGTAGATCGAGGCATTTACGTTCCAAAAAAATTATCCATCGCGATTTCGCGCAGTGTTGTCGAGGGAGGGGACGTTGCCGCTGATGTTCTTGTTTTTAAGGCTCCTGATACTAGGCGGAATGCACGTACCCAGTCATGTGTGGGCTAACCCGGTGCCGGGATCAGTGTAGCTGTAGAAACAAAGATGCTTCGGTGCAGCTGCTGCATTGCTGTACGACCCGCGGCGGTCACCAGGGAAATGTGCTTCGCTGTTGGAGGATCTTTGTTTCTGGATGTTCCCTAATCTTTTCCCTCCGCCCGGCTATAATTCACTTAGAAACGCATTAAATTGCATGTTTTATCGCCGATAACCACCCAAGTCTATCGAACATGACTCGTTGATAACCACCCGAGTCCATCTAACATGACTCTGACTTTTGGATTCATACGCACTGAGCTGGATTAAACGCAGCGTATTTTAATGACCAAGGAAAGACACACTGCAATCCATTGCTTACTAGAATCCCGATTCATTCGGCGCCTTTTCTCAACGAGATCTACTTGCCTTAAGTTGCTGTGGGAACATCTTAAGTCGAAAACCAGGATAATTTGTTCTCTTGAAATTATTTATTAACACTCGGTGTAACCGGCTTGGTCACAGTAAATACGAACCTTTTCATCTAGGAAGATGTGTTTCGGTGGCAGAAAATGACAGACTGCAGCGAATATAGTGTTGTTACCGCTTCAAGCTGAATTTGTCTGCCCTGGTCCTCTAATGACAAGAGTTGCATCTACCTTTAAGTTAGTGGTTCAGATGAAGTCTTGGGGGATTGCTTAGGTTGAATTTTACATGTATGGTTGTTTCTGTGAATGCAATTACAGCTTGTGTGTTTATAAGCTCTTACTGAATAATGCTTAAAGGATAATAACAAACAGCAAACAGTAAATGTGAGAAACAGGGGGACTGGACCAGTGGATGAGACAAAGTCCTTCAGAGTAATCATTTACCTACAGCATAAAACCACTTTTCCAAAAGGTTGGAACTGTATGGAAAATGCAAAGAAAAGCAACAAAAAAACATTATCAGATTGTGAATCATCTTTGAGTTTTTATGAAATTGAATCACTGATGCTCTTTTATATATATATATATATATATATATATATATATATATATATATATATATATATATATATATACATTATTAAATCAATTTATTTTAGGTAACGTTACAGCTTAGTTAGGCAAGATGACCAGAACAACGAGCAGCACTGTGAATTTAGGGGTCATTACTCACCTCCCCCAAGGAGGTATATGTTTTTGCCGGCATTTATCTGTTTGTCTGTCTGTCTGTTAGCAGGATATCTCAAATATGGCCGCATAGATTTTAACCAAACTTTGCAGGATCTTAGAGTTGCACATGAGGAACAAGTGATTTTGGCATATCTAGACCAAAGTACTGCTGAGATATGGGCCAAAGTTCAAATCCAGCTATGCTGGCAGAGATTTGAAGTCTTTCCAATGGGCCGGATTTCCAATCGGCGTGCTTTTGGCTTTTGCTGCCACCTGGAGGTGGAATACAACAGCACCCTACATATGCCACCGAAAATAACGAATGCATAGTTGCCTTGGCGGGGCGGGGCTGCTCCGCTCTCTGAGTGCTCTTGTTTATCAATAGAAACTTCCGTAAAGTGATTAGTCTCGTGTTCCAGCAAGAGTCAAGCGATAATATAAGAAGTAGGCCAATAATATCTATAATAATTATATTATTGCTTCACTCTTGCTGGAACACAAGACATACATACATACAAACAGAGGGCGGATTGAGCTGACCAATAAGGGACTCTGTGTGCTCACCCCAATAATAATGATTGAAAAAAATATAATAACAATTATTATTATTATAGGCTAATAATAATTTGGCAAGTAACATTAGATGGTGGCATTGATCCATTTATGGAAAGCCAAACTACTTGGCGCTACTGCGCTGTTATCAATGGATTGCATTTATCAGTCAAATTAACACACTGTCTCCTTGTGATTTTAACTGTAAGAGTCCTGCACACATGTAACCGTGGTTTACAGTTAACATTCACAGAACCTCTGTTATGAACTGATCGTAAATTAACAGTTAAAATAAGTGGCAAAAATGTGCGAGTTTCCTTGTTATTTTAACTGTAACCGGAGTCCTGCATGCATGTAACTGTGGTTTACAGTCAACATTCACAGAACCTCTGTTATGAATTGATCGTAAAATTACAGTCAAAAATAACTGGCAAAAAGGGGGTGCGAGTTTATGACTGTGCTTACTCCAGCCCTAAACCTGGCTATTTTCAAACTCAGAAAAAGTCATATCAAGCCATGAACGAATAGTGACTGTGCACATCACTTTCATTTCATTGTACTTAACTAGCTCTATTTTGATACCAATATTTTGCCTATTTTAGAAACTAACATAAATATATTTAGCTAATACAAACAGTTACTATGCTGGAATAGGATCTCATGCAATTTTTTTCTATTTGTACTCTAACGTGTTCTCTTGGACACACCCTGGAAAAAAGACCGTATTTTACGGCACAGTTTTTTTTTAAATGGTAAACTCTGAAAGGTTTTAGTCGTTAGGCTTTGAAGGGCGAGGTTTTGACTTCCCTTCATTATGGGCCACCACTGCGCAGAATTATTCTTTTACAGTCGTATCAATCTTTGTCTCCAAACAACGATAATGTTGAGGCCTGGAATAAGGCCAGCAGAGGGCAGAATCGAACCACAAATGATCCATATCTAAGTTATGCACCCTACCACTGTGCTACAATTTGGCTATGTCATGCAGAGCCATTTGAGTTAATGGCTGAATCATTTAGTCCAATGGAGATTTAACAAAGGCGTTTTTTTTACATATTGTGACTTCTAACTCAAAGATGGTAAGTCCAATCTACGATTTGGTGGTAGCACACAAAAGGAGAGAGTCTGCTGAGTGAAATATGTCAAGATTGTGTTAGTGCTAAAAAATATGGTAACACAAGCACGTTAGAAAACTGTGCGTTTAGCCTTCGCAACCTGAATTGTCTTGTAGTTAATTGAGTTTCGGTGAGCGGTCCCGTCGCTTTTCAGCCCTTACAGCAAAAACCATTTGTCCAATTGCTTCCATAGTTACATTTTTGTGACCAGGACAATTTTTTGCTACAACTTGGATATATAAATGTTAATGCGGGGCGAAAACTATGGGAGTTAGAGCAAGTTTAAGAGAAGACTTCTTGATGGTTTTGCAGATGTTCGCCACTCTAAGTGTGATGTTGCCACACTCGAAGTTCCCAGAATTAATTGTAAAAAAAATTTTTTTAATTACAATTAAAACATAATAGGAGTTACAAAAAAGTTGGGCAGTGAATAAATTATCCTTGCTTACCTTAACATTTTTTAGTTTGAATGACATCTCTAGCTAAAAGTATGACAGATTAAAAAATAGCTGAAAATAGCTAAATTTAGAAAAATCTGTTTCATTGTTTCCTATGGGACAAAAATATTGAAATAAAAATTAATAACTCAAAAAGTATGAAAGATGTCAAGAAGATAAATACAAGCAACAAGATTCAGAACAAGCTGAATTTTTTAAAGTTTGAATGAAGTTTCTAGGTTAAAGTATGTAGGAGTAGTGAGTCAGCATAAAAACTGGGGAAGAAAGAAAGAAAGAGTGGAAAGAAGGTCTAATTAGTTAGTGGCTTTCTTGAAATGGAACACTGAGGTCAGAGGAAAACCACAAAGGGAAGATGTGAACCAGGAACGTAAATACACAAGGCCACAATTAGCAACAGGGAACAGGTGAGAATGGGAGCGCAGAGAGAGAGATGATGCACGAGAAAATGATTAAATAATGAGAACTAATAAGGGAAAACAAAAGAGAAACTGAAAAGGATGGCTGGCTTGTGGAAAAAAAAAAACAATTCGAAAAAGACTCGGGATGTGACACCTTTCATTTATAAATGAATGCAAACTTGCTGCCTTTCATTTATAAATGTGTGTATAAGATGCCATACATTAATAAATGTACGTGCCCCTTGTGTCTTTCGTTTATAAACGCAAGTACACCTGGTGCATTTATTTATAAATCCATGCACACCTTGTGCCTTCTATTTATAAATGCTCTGGTGCTTTCCATTTATAAATCCATGTACATCTTGAGTGCAGGAGGTGACTGCCCGTGTTTTCAGTTCACTGAAAGATAAGAATCTTTCCCCTTCCTTCTTCGTTCTCTTTCCTGATGTAAGCTGGAGTAACAGGCAGATGGCTCCCAGGAATCAGCCATTTAGCCATTTTAAGTCTTAGAAATTCATCTCATCTGGTACTCTTTATTGCAGTCAGCTCTCATTAATCTGCATCATTCTGGTAATGGAATATCTCTGTTAAATTTGTGTTACGCACTCTAACTCCTCATGGTCCTCAGGGGTAAAAACGGCGCTACGCAGCTCCCTCGCGCTTCGATATGTTGGCCTGTCCACTGTAGGTTTTTTGCTATAAAACTGGTCGACCAAACATAAAAAATTATGGCAACCAACTGCAAAGCTTTTTTGAGTTTGATGAGCTTAAAATCCGAGAAGTTACACAAACTCATTTTTGAAAGAACTTGGAACTTTAAGTTGAGCAAACTCAAAAATGCTTTGCAGCTGGTTTCCATATTTTTTCAAGTTCAGTCAGATTTTATTTTTTACGGTGTATGAGGCCCAGCTAAGGAGTTACATTTGGAACCATTTTGTTCAAGAAGATACTATTTTTCTAAGGAATTGTCAGTGTAATGCTACATTTTACGTTCTCTGTGGAATAGGATCATATTTTATCTAATTTTATGAAAAGCGAGGCCCCGTCAGAAAAAACGGAAAGTCTCCATGACGGACAGTGAGAAGTGGAAGAATCTCTTACAATTTCCAAGTGGATGCATATTCCACAAACACTGCTCGGCTGACGGGAGCTTCCTGGACGCGGTGCAGGGATGTGGCTCTGCGGAGCCAGGAGCAGAGAGGATGCTGGGAGATGAGGAAGCATCGCTAACCACACCCTGGGCCGCACAGGAAGGCCAGGGAGTTATCACGTTTCGGCCCTGTGTTTTTTTCTGCTTTTGATACGCAGCGGTTTCTCTTTTCTCAGCAGTTTTTAAAAGTGCACGTCTTTATCGCATTTCAGCAAAGAATCGAAAATCCTGCAGCGGCTCAACTGACCTCAGGTGCCATTTCCTGCTTCATTAGTCAGATACACATTGTGTTCAATTCAGAGGGCCCAAATTAATTGATAGTTTAGACCATGCAAAACTTTTGCATCAGAAACAAGAGTCTAAGAGCATATGTGATTGGTTGAAGAATTTAATTTGCTCCAATCACAAGTCTTGTCACTGAAATTGCAAGGGAAAAGCTCAAGGCCTTAAGTCTGGTCCATTGTGTGTCAGCTCTGTATACAAGTGAGCTTGTGGGTTTTAAAGTGGACACTGAAAAGAGGAATATCTGGAGAGAACGTCTGTGTTTCCCAGCATCTGAGTCGTGTGGCGGAAGTTTACAGAGAGGACCGGAGTCTGTTCCATTCCTTGGTGGGCAAGCAGGATTGGTCTAAAAACAGCCGTGAATTTGACCCCGGCCATGGGCTTATTTTTATGGGGGAGTCTCTTGTTCTAAAGCTGCGTGTATCCCAGAGATTCATTCGGGATTAGAACCGGATCTGTAAACACACTCGGATGTGTCTGTGAATATGGGGGAAGGGTTGTATAGGGGAATGCACCAGACCCTCCTGCGGTATTTTTACTGTGTTAACGACTATCAGAATAGACCATTTGGCGTGCGTCTGTGTGTGAGTTTTCTGTTTAAAGTTGGATGTGGTGATGGTGGTAAATTTGGAAGAAGGCTGAACTTTAGATGAGACCGTGAATAGAAAGAGTCTTCGAAAATGTTTCAACATCCTCTGGGTGTGCATATGTCTTCCTCCTTTTATACTGAATACAGTAATAGGAATCAGAGTTCCACATTGGATTTATATGTCATTTTTGTGGCGATAATACAGAATTGGCCCAAATGCAAGGGTTTCTGGGAAATGTTGTGGGACATATGTGTCGTATTAGTACTTAAAGGGTTTAAGCATATATCTTGAGTGGGAGTATGTATATATATGCGTGTGTGTGTGTGTGTGAGTATATATATATATATATATATATATATATATATATATATTTATATATATATATATATGCATGTGTTTTTATGTATGCATGTGTGCATTTTTGTACCTATGTGCACTTATGCATCTGTGATTGCGTGTGTGCATGCATGCCTGTGCAGTCATTTGTATGTGTGCATGCGTGTGTGTGTGTGTGTTTGTGCATCTGTTTCTTTGTGTGCATGCAGATCTGTGCGTTTGTGTGCGTGCATGGGCATATGTTTTTGTTTGCGTGCATTATGTGTGTTTGTGTGAGTGAGTGCTTGCTTGTGTATGTGCGTGCATGTGTGCGTGTGTGTGTGGTGACTCTAACCGTATCAAACTGAGCAGGGCTCAGCATTGTGCTGGGTGTTTGTGCATGATTATGCATGTGTGTGGTTGTGTGCCTGCGTGTATGTGCGTGTATGTGTGTGTGTGTGTGTGTGCCTCTGTGTTCACGCGTGCACATATGTGGGAGGAGGGTCACTTTCTACACTTCTGTATATTTCTGTGCTGAATGCATCACACACAAGCGCTAACGATTCTCCCACACTTGTTGGCTGTGGTCTTTAAAATATCTGGGGGGGAGGGGATTGGGGTCAGTCCTCCGGAGAAGGAACAGCTGAGATCCATTGCATTGGTTGTGTATTCTTAACACAGCGCTATTCAGGGCAGCAAGATGATAGCATTATAGCACCCAGACAATATGAATTAGCCATGAGCTGCAGTTTGAGAGATGCAGTACATTTGATGCTCGTTCTACAGACACTACAGACACAGATTACATTCAGAAGCATGCGTGTAATTTATCTGACTAAATGCCCTTGTGGCTTGGCCTACATGAGTAAGGCGAGCAGGTAACTCAATACTCGCATTTGCGAACACAGGAGTAACATCCGTAGCGGAGATGAGCGCAACCCCGTACCTGCACATTTTAAATAAGCGGGACACAACATTAGCACTTTACGCTATATGGGTATCGAGAAGGTTAACCCCCCCCCCGCGCAAAACTTATTACATTTATACCCTGAAAACACTGCCTCCTTTTGGTCTCAATAAAGAGTTTGACTACAAATTGGGAGTTTTAAACTGTACCTATGCTTGACCTTTGGGCTTAAAATATACCTTGACATACTAGGCTATATCATTTTGATGCAACTTGAATTAATTGCAAAATTAAATGTGCTGATTGTTGTGGAGAGTAGCCTACTACATGCATTGTTGATATGCCTTCACTTCTTTTTGTATGTATGTAGTGTTGTTTTGGGATCATAGGTAATATGGGGTTAATGTGATTATTTCTGTATATTGGGACTCATTGCACTGTATTGCATTGGATTGCATTGTATATAAACCCCCACCCCCACCCCTATCACGCGTGGAACTCACCTGACGAAGGCCACGTCGGCCGAAACGTTGCACAAGGAAAAAAGTCTTCTGGGAGCAACTTAAAGTGTGCGGACTTTTATTATTTTATAATGTGTTTTTTTGGGTCCTGCAACTGTGATATCTGATTTTGGATGTGCGTGTATTTATTCTATTGTTTCGTTCTACAGACACTGTAGTACACGTTAGTGCCCTGTGAGTTTCATTTTTGGGCGTTACCTCCTACACAGGAGGAGAAATGGCACTTCTTGAAAAGTGAACAATCCAATCCTCCATTTGTTGCTGTGTATGTGGTCATTTAAGCAGACATTTTGGCGGTATAAGGTTTGCTGATTGCGGCTCAGCTATGTTGCTTATGTGCACCTACACTATGCCTGTATCTAGAACAATGCACTGTGCTGTGTGTACCTGTTTACACTCTACTTTTAACTTTGTTATATTTAGATGTGGATTCACCTCTGAGTAGCACATACCAGTTATATCCATTAGCCGGCTGACAAAGCAGTTTTAGAGTGTGGGGGCACTCACTGTGTTTAGAATTGGCTGTAACATCACCCCAAATGGATCTCAATACTGAAAGATCAAAGCTGACAGCTTGTTTGTTTTCCCTTTATTCGTGTTTAACTTCAATTTACAGGAGCACAGAGAGATAATCCAGATGCACTCAAACCACACTGTACATCAGCCAACGCATTTGATGTCACTTCATGTAATGTGCCTGCCACGGTGTGACATAATTGATCAGTTGCATAATCCAGTTCGAAAATGAGGAATGACTATTTGTACTGCTGTTCATGTGACACAAGAGTGTAAATCCAAAATTTGCCTGTCATTTATGCAAGCTCACAAACTCTGGTGACCAGAGAGATATGGCGGTGGATAGCAACCCCTTTGCGCATATACAGACACGAACGTCCGTAAATTCCGAAATTTAATTCCTAAATAATTTTGTAATTGAAAGTCCAAATGTCTTTCTTCACTGGAATAATTTTCCGAAGTCTCTGTAACACACATACTGAGTTTTAAAGCCTAAATAGGCTCATGCATAACAGAAAAAATTGGCATTATTTGTATTCTGTGCGAATGGGTTAATGACCATACTCTAGCATGAGTCCGTGCATGGGTCTTCAATTGAAGTCTTGAATTTGACACTTGTATGGGGGGTGAATGCATCGTGTGCACATTTATGGAATTGTCATATGCTAGAGCATTTCCATTCGAAGGATGTCTCTTATTGAAGAAAGAACTCTCCTTAACCAGCTATTCGCTAAAATAGAGCCTTAGGTAGTGTAATTTTGAAAGCAAAAAAAGACAGTTATTGACAGTTTGTGAGGCAGGCTTGTGACTGAGCTTGCATTCAGCTCCTGTGCCCCGTGACGTGATTATTTAACCGCCGTGACAGTAAATATTCAGCAGCATGAATGGCCTGTGCATATTTAATTTAGGCTGCTTGCGTCAATCTTTGGAGGTGACATCATCCTCTGAAGGGCAATGTACGTATAAAGGTAAATTTCACAAAGATAAAACTCTCTCAGCAATACAGCCCAAACAACTCAATGTTCGTCCTGTTAGTAGTACCGAACCTGCACCCCGCTTGCCATTTACGCCCACAATCACAATCAATTCAAGTGTATATTCATGTTGCTGAGAGACAAGCACAAAACAGAATGTTCTAGAACACACATTCTCTCAGCTGCAAGCTTAGATACAATGTGTGTGTATAGTTCTGATTTTTCGAGATTCACTCTTGGGCTTTTTTGTACTCCTAGTTGCTTATAAGATGTTTGTACTCCAGCTGTTTACTAGAAGTTTGTAAGAAGTGTCTTCGTTCCTTGAAAGAATAGTTTAAAAAAGAAGTTAAGGAATCCTTCTATTCATCTTTAGTTGAAGGGCTCTTAGTCTGACTGTACAATTCTTTTTCCGGGAGCCTAGGATTGAAGAGCCGTGGGCTTAAAGTACTTCAGTTGCATTCTCACACACCGTGAGGTAAGGATGTCTTACGTACATTCAGCACTAGGATCCTCAGTTTGTGCACATCTGTGAAAAAGGGTTCTGAAGAAAAGTTGAAAATGTTTCCCCATGGAGAAGAGCTAAAGACTATTTTTCTCTGTGTGTGGATGTGGCAGGGTTGAATCAAGCACAGGACCCTCACTGATTGGTTTAGCCAGCCAGAACTGGGCTCAGGATGATACTGTGGCCTCTCTGTGGGACTGTGTAATCTCCTGGTTGTACTTCTACTGGGGTTGACTGGAGGTTGATTTGAGGTTGGGAGGTTCCCTCTGCTCCATATGTTCTGACCTCAATCCAGATGTAGCCACACCCCTATACTCATTACTCTCTATGGTTCAGGTCCCGATCTTGCCACTCCACGGCCCCTTACAAACCTTTCCCTCACACTTGCCCTCACACTTCACATCCAAGTGTCGCTCCAGGTAAAGTCTCCTGCTCAGCTGTGGTGGGCTCTTTTCATTAAAGGAAGGGTATGAACAGGCATATGAACAGTGGGGCACCCTTATCTTTAGCCATCAGGAAACAGAGGGAGTCATCACCATGGATACCAATAGACATGCCAGATAGACAGAAGGTAGAGTGAGATGGAATCTCAGCATGGATGAAGACTCAATGTCGTGGGGATTTACTGTCCGCTCTCACTTGGCACTGATTGGATTGGGACGGACTTCACTGCTTCACTCCCTTCGTGTGAACTTGCAAATGGAGGGGGACTAGGTTGGGCAAGTGCAGTGAACAAACCCTGTTCATGGAGATCAACCATCCTATAGGTTTTCACTGCGACCTAAATCTGGTGCACCTGATTATTAGCAAGCAGTTAAACACAATCTCTTGCTTTCGTTTGAGGTGTGATTTGCCACTGTTGAAGTTAAAACCTGCAGGGCATTGGATCTCCAGGAGCAAGGTTAGCGACCCCTGGTGTAGTAGTTAGTTCCCTACCGGAAACGAAGGGGACTATAGAATTGCACTGCGTCCGTCCGTCCGTCCGTCCGCATTCGTGTCCGCTCCATAACTTCAATACCGTATGACCTAGGAACATCAAAGTTGGTGTGTGGATGCATCTTGGGGAGAGGGTGTGTCATGTACCCTATTCAGGTCAGTTTGACCTACTTTTTAGGAAATATAATATGCATACACCGTTAGGGGACTAGTATTGCGCAGCAATATGACATTCGCCGTCCTTCTCTCTTGTCGCTCATAAAGAGCTGCAGTGGTGAGCTTAACTGTGTCATGGAGAGACCAGCCCAAGTTACCATTGTTACGCCCAAATGTGCTGTGGTTTTCTCCGTTTTCTTTCATTATTATATCAGAAAACGTGCACATGCAATTTTGTCAGCGTTTATTTTTATTCTTCATTTCAGATGTTTGCAACTTAGTAACTTGATCAAAAAGATGATATTCTTCATCAAACTCTGACTTTTTCCACATGAAAAATGGTTTAGTACAATGATCCATTAACCAAAGATATTTTAGCTTGGATAAGTGTTGACATTAAATGCCTGTTGAGATTATGTCTGGTGATGAAACCTTGCATGATTTCAGCTGCCCAAGAATTTAAACACTGTGCCACACTATTTAGGTGGAATATATTTTACGGTGTGGGAATTTGCTCCATTTTGGCGCACAGAGGACTTAACAGAAACATTGCCTGGCTTTTCACATCCCCAGACTAGTCAGTTTGTGTTCAGGAGCTACAATTTCCACATTTTGTTGCACATCAGTAATTTTCTGGAAATTATTGACGCAACTACTATTTATTCACCTTGTCCAAGTTTTAAATTTAGCATGAACATCTGGATACTCCTTCATGTATTCGTTAATGGAAGACTGACTGGGCGTTGTTGCTGTGCTGTGTCTGTATGATGTCTTGTAGCTCGCTAAAAGCACGATACAGCAAAGCTGTTTCCTGTGCATCATGCGTACTGTTCAACAGGCTGCATTGGGTCCATTAAGCAGAATTAACAAACAGTTGGAACCACCATAAGTAGCATGTTATGATGATGAAATGATGCAAACACAGCAGTTATGACCATACTGCTTCCTTTATGCTTTTTTTGGCTTTAAAAGGGACCAAAAGAAGAGGACTCTGTGGGAGTCAGTTATCTTAGGTAGTACTTGCAGTGTCTGTGTTTGCTAGGGCACCGAGAAGCCCATTTTGTCTTCTCCTCGTCGTCAGCAGCTGTTTGTTGTCTTGGAAGCACATGTCTTCCGACACCTCAGCCAAGAATAGAAATTTGTTTCTATTTTTTTTCTCTCTCTCCGTTGCTATTTAGTAAAAAGAATCATATTTCTACTGAGCGATGATTGTGGATATCATATACCACTCCTAGCGTGTGAGAGATATGTCTTTGATGCCACTTTTTTCAGGAAAGAAATTAGACATGTAGAATTATTATCATATTGGAGAACAGAGAGGTCCCAAAAAATAGATACTGCATGGAGTCCAAACTCCAAGCGTAACTCAAAACAGCAGCTGAATTGTTTGAGCTCAGTGTCTGTCCATATATGTGTATATGTAAAAATTTGGAAAACTTTTCTTGTTGAAATTTTTTACCCGCGTGGCCTCTGGGTCAATTGGCTCATGCTGTGGTTAGATGCCTTTGTGGTGGTCTGTTGGTAGTCCGTTAACTTTTTGCCTTGTCAGCACTCTAGCGCCTTCAGTTTTTCATGGGTCCTTTTCATATTTTATATGCTGGTATATGGGATGAAAATCTAGGTCAGGTTCGATTTTGGCCATGTTTGGCCAAAAATGGCTTTGCCATTATTTTTGTATTTATATTGATTCAATATGTTTGCATTCATGCCATTTTAAATTTTAAATGACTAAACTCAGTATACTTTCATCCTGCAAGCAAGCAGGCTCAGTTTTTGCCAATATCTGATGAGGGTATCAAATGTTCCAAATTATATTCAGACACAATCGTTTCAGGGCAGTCCTCCATCTCCAGATATATCACTGCTGGTATCTTCCCATAAATAAGATAGCTGTAGAGAAGAGCAGATTAACACTTTGAGCAATAAAACCTTTTGTACTTAGGTGTAGGAAGGCGTATTGAGGAATATAAGGGTTTCTATATGTCTAGAATGGCTGTGAACCTTCTGTAATAGTCCTATGTGAAAGCGCATAGTGAACGTACGGTATAATGTAACACTGTTGCTCAAAATAGGAAAGTATGTTCCTGAATGCGGGGGAGGAACTGGAGCAGCTCAGGGAGTAAACATCCCATGATTGCTGTGGGATGTTTACAGAGCACAACTGAAAGACAATAGACTTGATAATCCAAGCCGGCACGTTAGCATCGACAGCTGCGCACAGCTGGAGCACGTCTCTGCTTAACGCCAGTTTGAAAACGCGGTGGAGGCTTTACTGCCTGCAGATAAATAGTGTTATGGCCCCAATTTGTTATTACATTTATAACACAAACAGCAACAGCAAGGGATGACAAAAACAGTTTTAACAACTAAACACATTTAATTTTTAACAAAGACAAAGACTAATAACAACCTACAACTAAAGACCAAGATTGATAAATAAGAAAAAACAGAAATAATTACAGTCCCTTTTTAGTGGGGTGGCTTGGTGATGTCCTGGATGAAGAAAATGCTCAAACACAGTCAAAGAAATCCACAAAAGAAACTACATAGGTCTTGAACAGAAATGACAGGTCTGGTCACACGTATCCTTCTTCTTGCAATTTCTCCTACTACTACTACTGTCTCAATTCTTTTCCTTATATACTCTTTTGCAGACCCCACCCACATTGAGACCTCTTTTTTTTTTTAATTTTCTGAGACTTGCCCCAGACATGTCCAGGACATGTCTATACATGACTCCAGTCTGAGCTAAACAAAAAAAGATAAATACTGCCATCTAGTGGCCTATATTCACATTACACCTCCATTCCAAAAGGGAAAAATTTTGACTCACAAAGGCAAAATTTTTCTTTTCAATACAAAATGGTTAAGTGAACACTTGTCTATATATACATATCATACAATATTCAAACACATGATATATATATACACATTCAAACACGGGATAAGCAATCAGCAATTACATTGTCTGTACCCTTCACATGCTTAATTTCCAAGTCAAACTCCTGTAAAATCAAACTCCAATTCAACAATCTCCGATTCTTGTTTTTCATCTTACTCAAAAACATTAACGGATTGTGGTCAGTGTACACAATCATTGGCTTTTGTCCTGTACAAACATAAACCTCAAAGTGTTGTAAAGAAAGGACCAGAGCCAACAGTTCCTTCTCTATTGTGGAATAGTTCCTTTGGTGGCGATTGAACTTCCTGGAGAAGTATGCCACGGGATGCTCAATGTCATCAGAGTCACTTCTCTGTAGGAGCACAGATCCACAAGCTTGGTCGCTAGCATCGACCGCGATGGAGAACGGTTTGTTGAAGTCAGGAGATTTGAGCACGGGGAAGTGACACAGCAGAGACTTCAGGCGATCGAAGGCTCTCTGGCATGCATCATCCCAGGTGAACTTTACGCCTTTCTTCAGTTGGTTAGTTAGACTGAGAGCAATCTCAGCAAAGTTCTTGCAGAACTTGCGGTAGTACCCGATCATTCCAAGGAAGCGGCGCAAAGCTTTTTTGTTGTGAGGAACTGGAAAGTCCATGATGGCTTGGACTTTAGCATTTATGGGTGCCACCTTACCCTGGCCTATGACGTAGCCAAGATAGGTGACAGTAGCACAACCAAAGTCACTCTTGCTCAGGTTAACAGTCAGGTTAGCCTGGGTCAGGCGCTGGAACAACGTCTCTACATCTTTTAGATGTTCTTCCCAGGAGTCACTCCATGTGATCAGGTCATCGATGTACGCACCCGTGTGTGGCAATCCGGCGATTGTAGACTGTATCATCCTTTGGAACGTGGCTGGGGCATTTTTCATGCCAAAGGGTAGGACTTCATACTGGTACAATCCAGATGGTGTGGCAAAAGCAGAGATGCTCTTGGCCCTCTCAGTTAAAGGCACACACCAATAACCCTTCAATAAATCAATCTTGGTCAGAAACTTTGCTTGCCCTACACTATCAATACAATCATCAATCCTAGGTATTGGAAACACATCAGTTCTAGTTACAGCATTGACTTTGCGATAATCTGTACAGAATCTAGTACTTCCATCAGGTTTTGGAACTAGCACACAGGGTGAACTCCAATCGGAGTTGGAGGGTCTGATAATATCATGTTTTAACATGTACTCAACCTCTTTCTCAGCAATCTTTCTCTTTTCAGGATTCATCCGGTAGGGATGCTGTTTTATTGGTTTGGCATCACCAACATCTACATCATGAGAGGCTATAGTAACTCTCTTTGGAACATCAGGAAACAAATCCTCATATTTCTTGATCAACCTTTCAAACTGATCTCTCTGTGAAGGTTCTAAGTGCTGGAGTTTTACATCAAGATTTTGCAACACTTCAGTGTTTGACAATTTACATGAAAGAACTTCAGCTTTAATTCTTGGTTCATCATCTTGAAACTCCCCCTCATCTTCACACGTTTCGACCATTGGAGAATCTGAAGTGACAGCTGCAACCCTAGCATTTCTGTCATGATAAGGCTTTAGCATGTTAATATGACACAATTGTTTTGGTTTTCTCCTATCTGGAGTCTTCACAATGTAATTGAGATCATTGAGTTTTGTCAGAATTTCATAAGGACCATGAAATCTAGCCTGCAATGGATTGGACTGCAAGGGAAACAACACAAGGACCTTTTCTCCCAGTTTAAACTCACGGCTTCTAGCCTTATGATCATACCAAGTTTTCATTTTTCCCTGACTTGATTTCAAGTTCTCTTTGGCAAGGTCACAAGCTGCACGCAATCTTTCCTTGAACTTGCTAACATAGTCTAACAGACTGATTTGCGGCTCTTCCTCTTGCCATTGTTCACTCAATAATAGCAAAGGTCCTCTCACTTCATGACCAAACACTAGCTCAAATGGACTGAATCCAGTAGACTCCTGCACTGCTTCTCTAGCTGCAAACAACAGCAAATGAACCCCTTCATCCCAGTCTTTCTCATGGTCATAACAATAAGTCCTCATCATTGTCTTGAGAGTGGAATGAAACCGCTCTAAGGCACCCTGACTTTCTGGATGATAGGCACTAGAAAGAATCTGTTTTGCACCTAGTTCATACACAACCTGCTGAAACAATCCTGAAGTGAAATTGCTACCTTGGTCTGACTGAATTTCCCTGGGAAGGCCAAACAACGTGAAGAACTTTATCAAAGCCTTCGAGATTGCAGTTGCCTTGATGTTACGTAGAGGTATGGCTTCGGGGAATCTGGTAGATGCACACATGATTGTCAACAAGTACTGATTTCCAGATCTAGTCTTGGGTAATGGACCAACGCAATCAACAATGACCCTAGAGAATGGCTCCCCAAATGCTGGGATAGGCTGCAATGGAGCTACAGGTGGGTCTAACTGGTGTTTTCCAACTACCTGACAAGTGTGACAGGTTTTGCAAAAGTTGGAAACGTCTTTCCGAAGCCCAGGCCAAAAGAAGTGTTTCATGATCTTATCAACAGTCTTGTTAACACCAAGATGACCTCCTAAAGGTAAACTATGAGCCATTGTTAAGATCTCATTCCTATAGACCTTTGGAACAACAATTTGCCTGACCACTGCCCAATCTGCATTGGCAGGGATATCAGGAGGGCGCCACTTCCGCATCAACACACCATCCTTGAGATAATACCCAACTGGAACTGCATCTATTTCTTTTTCAGGAAGGGCTCTCCTCTTTAGTACACCAATTTCAGGATCATTAGTTTGCTCCTCAATCAACCGCTTTCTGGACAGAGACAAGTCTCCAGACACATCAGAATCACCAGACCCATCCGGCTGGCTGAATAGAGAACTGATAAAAGTATCTGATAAGTCCTCAAACGGAGAAACCATAGTAGGCCAATCAGAGTCATGAGGCGAACCACCTGAGTCCTGACTATTCAATGTACTGGACGGCACCACAACATCATCTTCTTTAGCCTTCTTGGCCATAGCACGAGTCACTGCGCAAGAAGGATACAGAGATGGGTCCTCATCCCCATTTTCAGTGCTCGGCTGTGAAGTAAGATGTACAGGGGGAACTACTTTGCCCCCAGCCAGGTCATTGCCTAGCAACAGAGAAACACCCTTTATAGGTAGACTTGACATAAGTCCCACCTTTACCTGTCCTGTAACTAAATCTGACTTCAAGAATATAGAGCGCAGGGGTACAGATACAGTCCTCCCTTCAATACCTTGTACAAGTATGAAATCCCCTGAAGCGGTCTCATCACGTAACTCCAAGGAGTCCATCAACAAAAGTGACTGAGAAGCTCCGGTATCCCTTAGGATATATATGGGGACAGGAGTAGTATGCTCATTCAGAGCCACAAATCCCTCTGACACAAATGGAAGAAATTCCTCCCTCACAAAGTCAGCTGTATTAGGCTTTTTAGCCCCACAAGAAGCAGGCAATTTAGCAGATTGGTTATCTACTACAGGGGTTTCTAACCTTGTTTTCACAAAGGCATTTGGTTTGGTATCCTTTTCTTTTTCTTTCTTAGCTTTAAGGAACCAACAGTTAGTTGTAACATGACCAGATTTCTTGCAATAACTGCAAACTAGACCACTTTTGTCACTGTCAGCTTTCACACTTTGATCAGACCTGTTACTGGATTTCTGAGCACCATCACCAGATTTGTCTTTGTCTTTGGGTGAGGAATCTTGGGTATCACCGTAACCCTTTTTCTGAAATTGGGACCATTTATTGTTACTGCTAGACTGAAAGTTGGACTTATGAGTGAGAACATATTCATCTGCAAATTTGGCAGCTGATTGCAAGTTCAGTGCTTGCTTCTCATTAAGGTAGGTCTTAACATCATCTTTAACACAGTTCTTGAATTCTTCAACTAACACCATCTCTTTTAGTGAGTTGAAATCATCCTTGACCTCCATAGAAGTACACCAGCGCTCAAAGCAAACCTGCTTTTCATTAGCAAATTCAACATAAGTCTGATTTTCAGATTTCTTCAGACCTCTGAATTTCTGTCGGTAAGCCTCTGGAACCAACTCATAAGCTCTCAAAATAACCTTTTTGACAACCTCATAATCAGAGGAATCATCTGCAGACAAAGCCGAATAGGCTTGTTGAGCTTTACCCTTGAGGACAGTTTGCAACATCAGAGGCCAGTGTTCCTTTGGCCACTGGCAACTCTTTGCTACCTTTTCAAAACACTGGAAATAGTTGTCAACATCTTTTTCCGAAAATGGAGGCACCAGTTTTACCTCCTGGCTAGCCCGAAATTTATTTTCAGTTTGAATTTTTATTTTTAGTTGCTCCATTTGGAGTCTTTCTTCTCTATCGAGTTTCTCTAATTCAAAATCTCTCTGTCTTGCAAATTTTTCTAACTCAAATTCTCTTTGTTTTTCTTCTCTTGCAAATTTTTCTAACTCAAACTGCCTTTGTTTTTCTTTTTCTTCCCTCTCAAATACTCTTTGTTTTTCTTTGTCCTCCCTTTCTTTTTCTCTTTCTTCCCTTTCTTTCTCTTTTTCCTCCCTTTCTTTTTCTCTTTCCTCCCTTTCAATCTCTAGCATTTTTAATTTAAGTTCCATTTCTATATTTGGATTTTCCACTGGAAACTGTTCCAGATCTCCTGGTGCAAACACATTTTCATCAATGTAATATTCAACTATCTCTCTAGCCAGTCTTGCTTTTCGCATGGCTGGTTTTACCTCTGTCAGCTCCAACTGTCTGCAAATTTCTAGCAGTTCTGTCTTTTTAAAAGACTTCAAAACCCCTACGGTTGGTGATGCCAAGAAATCATCCATTGCTGTTGTCAATATATATCTAGGAAAATTCACAAAAACAATTTCACAATTTGGAATGTTAGATTTTCAATAAATTACTCACACAATGGTCTATCCCGGACCTTGAGCCCCCAATTTGTTATGGCCCCAATTTGTTATTACATTTATAACACAAACAGCAACAGCAAGGGATGACAAAAACAGTTTTAACAACTAAACACATTTAATTTTTAACAAAGACAAAGACTAATAACAACCTACAACTAAAGACCAAGATTGATAAATAAGAAAAAACAGAAATAATTACAGTCCCTTTTTAGTGGGGTGGCTTGGTGATGTCCTGGATGAAGAAAATGCTCAAACACAGTCAAAGAAATCCACAAAAGAAACTACATAGGTCTTGAACAGAAATGACAGGTCTGGTCACACGTATCCTTCTTCTTGCAATTTCTCCTACTACTACTACTGTCTCAATTCTTTTCCTTATATACTCTTTTGCAGACCCCACCCACATTGAGACCTCTTTTTTTTTTTAATTTTCTGAGACTTGCCCCAGACATGTCCAGGACATGTCTATACATGACTCCAGTCTGAGCTAAACAAAAAAAGATAAATACTGCCATCTAGTGGCCTATATTCACATTACAATAGACAAACCCCAGCCTCCACCTCCAAATTACAAAGCTGCAGCTGGGTTTCCCCCTTAATTGAATGCATATGTGCATCTGGTCAGTTTGACCCTGACCAATTACAGCAACCTCTCTCTCCAACCCCAACGTTACGGCCAGACCTAAATCTTTTCTTCCTCAACATCTGTCAGTAAATTGTGTGCAACCAGTGCCCGGTCTGTCCACTCACAGACTGTGGATTTAAATCCCAGGAGGCTGCTCTTATGCAGTCAATAGCTACCCACAAGTGTTAGCGCCTCAGATGCTCTGCAGTGCAGCAGGGTGTTATCGGCCGTACGGCTGCATTATTAGCTGGGTGCCGCGCAGGGTGCATTTAAACGTAACCTTCCACTGGACACACATTAGTTGAACTGCATGCTCATCGCCAAAGAGGAAGTGGAGGAAGTAGGCCGCAGTGGCACCTTTGATAAAAACTGACCTGAGTTATGAGTCTGTCGTGTTGGTCAGGAAGACCCCGGCTCCTCTGGGCGGCAGGAAAAGCTCTCGGTTTGTTTTTGCTGAGAATGCTTGAATGTGCATGGGAATATACTGAATTAAAAAAAAAACATTTCTCATGTTTGCTGTGCTAAATTCAAGTTGTTAAAATAAAATGTTATGTCTGTCATTCAGTTTTTATTGTTTTTCTATCTCGCCTCACTCACTCAAACAATATTTCTAACACTTTGAATTATTTTACTGTTTTAATCTAAAGTTCCTCCCACAATGGTACATTTCATCTCCAATGCTGCACTCCACCAGCAAATTCTCATCTCTGTCCGTTCACTAAGTACCAGTGTGGTGCACATGTTGGCACTCTAGTTTTATAGGTTTGTAGGGGGGGGGGACATGAGGCTCAGAAATTGGGTAAAATGGGTCCCGCAGTAGAAGACATGCAGTCACTTTGGCAACAGGGTCCTGTGTTTCACAGGAACAATTACCATAGCCAGTCACCTCAGGCTATAAATTCTTTGTGCAGTCTAGAAGTTCCCTGTCCAGGAGATGTCTGTGCATAGCAGCCATGCATGCAATTACACAAGCAAGGCCATGACACAAAAGTTTGGAATCACTAATGATTTTCACACAGAATAAATGGAAGAAACTTTGGTTTGCAACAAGACAACAACCCAAAAATAAATCCGAATTCTGCAAGGACTGTCTGAGAGGAAATGAGTTACCAGCTTGGTCGCTTGATTTAACCCTCATATAAACCCAGGCATGATCACCTGGATCGTAAAGTTTGTGAAGTCTGCCCGGATACACATCTTCAAAAACACACTGATGGAAAATATTGCAGTCCGCATGGAAATGCAAATGATACTGTCAAACTGATATGCCAAGCAGTAATTTAATTTCAGCGTAGACACTTTGATGAGAAATTACTGGAATAAACCTTTTATTGATAACAGTCTGTGTGGCCACATGGTTTAACCTTTCGATTTGGCAGATAATTAAGAATTCAGAAACAAGCCAAGCAGCAAGAGAAGTCTTGATTGTGTTAAGTTCAAAGTCTGACCAAAGGAGCAGACTAAACCTCTGCCATTTTGGATGAGTTTTTGAAGGGAGGAGAATCAATGTCATTGTAGTAGGACCCGTGTTATGGAATCTATAGTTGCAGAGTTCAGTCCACCTGTACAGTGGGCTCCACTGTATCTAACCTTGAGAAGGTTGATTTTGAAGAGCCCCCAGGTTAGCCTTCACACACCCGACTTCAGCACTTGAAACCCTGTTTGAAATTGATGTTTTCTACATCACAAACTAACCTGCTCTGCCTAGTTCACTCCTCCCAGCTCTGTCTGCATGCCCTACCCCCCTCCCAGCAGCCTTGCTCGACCTCCTCACGTCTCTCTCGTAGCACTTACGTTTTTCCTAACTTCATTTACATTTAGCTCTGTTTGCTGCTCAAGAGCCCATTATAGAAGGGACACTCACTCAAAACATCCTGTTCTTCAGAGCGAAGAGAATGACAGGCAGCAAATGGAAATTAGGGTTTTTATTCAGTCCCTTTCTTTAAAAGATTATATACCTCCCTTTTAATTAAGTTGGTGGGGAATAGGTAATTGACATGTTAAATTCACACCACGTGATTCAAAATGTCATATTTATAATAACGTTATTACTATGGAATATGAACATTAAAATGTTTTCCTATGGTTACAAAATAGAAAAAAAAATGAAAATCACTGTAGCTCTGACCATTTCCCTTTCAAGTTTTCATGAGAATCAATCTCAATTTCCCTAGTCGTAAACAAGTGAGGAGAGCACTTCTGGATTACATTTAGAGTAGTCATAAATATACAGAGATTCTGGATAGGTTTTCAAAATGTAAGTCACTTGCCCAATCTGTCTGCAACCATGATAACATGACATCCTACCCACTGAAGTGGGTCTCCGGACAGAAAGAGTTTAGGAACAGATCGAGAGAAAAAAAAAAAAGCAACAACAACTGAAATGACTGAGGTTTTGTCATGATAATTGAATGACAGATCCGGTTGCCACAAAAACCCAAGGGCTCATGCAGAACTGAGTTTGAGAACCGATTTTGCAACTTTAGGGGACATGACTTTGTCAGAGCTGGGCTCGGTAATGCAAGAGTCAAACCTTTTTTGTGTTTCCGAGTTTCTCTCACCAGATGTCATCTGCGTCAGCCGCTCTGGTTTTGATTTTCACTAAGCCGTGATGCATCAGTGTCTCAGATTTCAGCGTCCCCTTCCTCCAGCGAATACAAATTTTGAGTCGGACCTGGATCCCGCCGTGCCCTCTGGCTTACTGTTACTGCTCATTATTGTGCCCTTGAGCCCACTGGGTCATCTGTAAACGTGCAGTTTGTTTGCTGGAATTTGTACTCACTCTTTTGGTTGCAGTTTTGAGATAATGTCATTGGGCATCTTGTGTGTTTTCATGGGCACGATTCTGTTGAGAATTTACATGATTCTGTTCGTATATTTGGATCTCTCTTTTGAGATTTAGAAATGTTGGAATGTTGAGACCTTTTAGGATTGAAAAGGAGTTAACATTGTATTGGAGCCAATTAGTAAGTCCAGCTGAAAGTGATTAAAATGGGCATATTTGTTCTAATGGAACATGCCCTATATGAATTCAACTTTAAGATATATTTTTATTGTCACCTAAAGCTTGTCACTTTAAAGCAAAGTCATTTTTGAATGTCTCTTCATACAGTGGAATTTGCTGCAGTAGTGTGATACACCACTGGAGTACGGTTAGCCGATATAGTACAGTATGCTGCTGTAGTATGATTTACGGCTGCAGTACAGTATGGGTCTACAAAAGAGTACCTTGCTGTACTTCTCTACAGTATTATGGCACACTGCTGTGCATTACTGTAGAACAGTATTCCTCTGTAGTTCTGCTGTTACATGCTGTTACCGTATCTGCTGTGATACGGTACACTGCTGCAATACAGTACCCTACTGTAGTATTGTATTCCTCTGTAGTATGGTACGCTAAGTTAGCATTTTATATGACTGCAGCACGGTACTTTGCTGTCGTATGGTATGCTATTGTTGTATAGTACGCAAATAGTACCGTTCGCTGCTGTAAGGTGGCACACTGCGGTAATAGAGTATGCTACTGTATAAAAGTACTCTGCTGTAGTATGGTACGCTGCTGTAATATGGTACGCTACTGTTGTATGGTACACTGTTGAAGTATTGTATTTTACTTTATTGTAGTATGCTGTTGTCATGTGGTATGCTACTGAAGTATGGTATGCTGTTTTAATACGGTACCCTGCTGTATGCTACTGAACTATGATACACTGTTGTAATACAGTATGGCGCTGTAGTATTGTATGATACTGTAGTATGTTACGCTATCGTAATATGGTAGGCTGCTGTAGTATTGTATGTTACTGCTGCAATACAGTACATTGCTGTGGAGTAGTACCCTGCTGTAATATGGTATGCTGCTGTAATATGGTACATGGCTGTGGAACAGTACCTTGCTGTAGTAGTACGCTGCTTTAGTGTGGTACGCTGCTGTAGCATTGGGCGCTACGGTAGCGTTATATGCTGCTGTAGTACAGTATGCTGCTGTAATTTGTTACACTGCTATAGAACAGTATGCTGCTATAGAACAGTACACTGCTGTAATATGTTACGCTGCTGTATAATGGTAAGCATTTCTAGAATGGTACCTTGCTGAATAGATGTACGCTGCAGTAGTATGGTTCACTACTGTAGTATGAAACGCTGCTGGGAGGGCAGTGGTTGAGGTTAATGAAGCCAGAGAAGTTGAAGGCTGGAAATATACTTGCTTTCAAATATGTGCAATTGAACGAAAGAAGGCTTGCATGCGTGTACTGCATTCGTTTCGCGCGTAGTTTGTGCACATCCTCAAAAATGAACGTGATGTGTACGCAAGGTGCAATATTCATCTAAACGGTAGGGGCAGTGTAGCGGCATTTTCAATATACTAAACTCATGTGTCACCATTTTTGTTTGCATCACATAAAACTGTCTGATTGAATTCTCTGGTGTGTACCCAACTGGAATCGTCCGGTAACACACGTAGTGTACTGGAAAGTATGGGAACAAATACGCTCAAAACGTTTGCTGGTTGATTACGGAAACGCATGCTTGAACAGCAAGTATCTCTCCAGCCTAAGAAACTGCTGCACCTGTAGTAGATACACCGGTGTGCTGGTGCACAGGGTTTATTGTGATTTTTCTCTCCGTTTGCCCCTTATGCACGCCACTTGCAAACCCTCTTACCTCTAGTCAGAGTGTTGCATCATGAGCCCATCTCGGTATGCAATATGCCACTTACCAGAACACACCCATAGACAATTCAACTGGCAATTTAGAGTCAACACTCAGCCTGGTATGTGTGTGTGGTTTTGTGAGAGGAAACCAGTGGAAACCCACACAATCATGAGAAGAATATAGGACTTGCACACAAAAGATCCAGGCTGGATGCGAACCCCTGACCAGAGCCACTATGCTGGCCCATATGCTTTGGACATACCAATACCAATCTGTTAAATGGGTCACAAAATAAGAATGGGTGTTTTCCTAAGTACAGTTAAGGAATGTTGTGGCTAGGGTTGGGCAGTATGAACAAAATCTTATATCACGGTATAAGTAATTTTATATCACGGTAACAGCATATATCGCGGTATGGAATTTTTTTCTGTAAATTCCATTAATGGCTTATAATAACCATACTAAACTTCCATCACATTTGATTATTTTCTTACTTTATTTATGAACTCCTTTTCTAACTTTCAAACAACACCATAACAAACTCACTGATGTTGAAATGAGCTAGCTAAATAAAATCATTTGCCACTGGACGCATGCATCCATAGCGCGTATCAACGTCAATCTATCACTTTCTGTACTGATGGATTAGATTGGATGCTCGCTTCCACCCAGATCTGAATTCCTGCATGTTGAGGATTATTCATGCAGCATGTATGAAATCGGTGCCTGGTAAGTCTGAGTGCAAAATGATCTATTTTCATTAGAGTACGGTAAAGATGAGAAAAGTTGCGGTTCTCACAGATTTATAGTCTGTTTTCTTTGGGGTTCCGATAATTGGCCAGCGGTCAGTAAATAGTATTTTGTCGATTGCAGCAAATGCTCAAAACTACTGATTCGGAAACTAACTCGTGAAGCCTCCACAATGTACTCCAGCGACGTCCATTATGCTTATCAGTGCAATGCCTCAAATAGGATTCTGTGTCACCAACATTCCACGGCAGCGTTGCCAGCTTTCACGCATTCGGCGTGAGTTTAAGAGGCATATTCAAATTCCCATGCAGTAGTCAGAAATTATTCAATCGTCACGTTTGTAAGAGATTCTCAGGCAGAATCATAGTCCTTGCGCTCAGAGGTTTGTCAGTTTCACATGCATTACGGTGGATTTCACCACTAGTAACATAGGAATCAATTACGACTCTGGACTCTCCACGCATTTCTTTACTCGGGGTTTGAAAGCAGTGGAATCGTATAAAAATGTTTCAAATGGTCTTTTTCCATTTTAACAATCTGAACGATCATGAAACACATGCATTGCGTTGATTGAATAATTGCTGACTACAGCTCATGAACGTGAACGTGCCACTGAGTTGGCAGCCCTGCTGCTCTACAGTCACGAAGGAGACTGTGTTTTTTTTTGGGGGGGGGCTAATAACGTCGGGCCTCGTCCCCATTCTCTAGATGCACTTCCATTACACTTGGAAATGCGCAACATCTAAATAGCGAAATAAAAAATGGTAATGGAAACGAAGTCTCATATCATAACATTTTCTCTCCAATCTGCAGTATTAATCACCGAAGCAAAGGGCTAATAAATATACTATTGGCTGCAGACCAGCTTACTTGTAATTTCGCGTATTTTGGAGCACTTACATCCTTATCGTCAGACGAGCATTTAAAAATTTGCCGCGTGCACAACTCAGCTGGCATTGACATGGTTGAATGTGTTGCCATTCTCATCGATGCATGAGTACAGCCAATCTGTGATTGGCTGAAATACGTAATGGGAGTGACCAACTTGCAGAAAACAATTTTGCCCACTGGTGAAGCTTCTTTTCTTCTGAAAGTGATCAGTCTGTCAGGCAAGCACTCTGCTGCAGTGCCGGCTTCCCCGTGCGTCGCGGTGGCGTAACTACAGTGACTCAGAGAGAGATCTGCCACCTGCAGCTGAAACTTTTTTCACCCTGGTATAAACGTTATTGCCAAATCTCTAACTGGTAGATTATTTTCTACCGTTGCACAGAATATGCCGTCATACCGTTCAGCCCTAACTGTGGCAAACATTTGTTGAAATATTTATGTTTTGACAAGCTTGACATTTGAATCAACCTATCCTCGTCCGTCAGGCATCGGCCTTGCCTGCAACTTCCTGTAGCTTACATGGCTTCGAAATACTGAAGGAGGAACAATGTTTCATTTTGCTAATTTGGGGTTTGAAATGTATGGAAAGTTGTGGGGGAAAAAAGGGATTGGAACCACGCTGGCTCCGAAACCCAAGGAATCATCCCAGCTCACTGTCTCAAAGTAAAACTCACTTCGATCAGACATCTTCCATTTTACATTATATGATCAAGCACAGGTGCCCTCACTTTTTTGGCCTTTGGAGATTTTTTTTCATCAGAATCCAGAAATCCTTTTAGAAGTTTTATGATCCAGACAAGGAACAAAATCGCAGATTCAGGGTACAATCCACAAGGTAATATTCATTTACAGGAATGCAGTAATAGAAGAGAGAGAAGCCATAGCCTAGAACTGTTGAGGGAAGTCCCACTCAGTTGGTAACGACTGGGGAGTGTCGGGGCATGTCTGCACCTCAACTAGAGGCTGTCCCAGGGCAGAAACCAGGTGGTGAATCCCCCTTGCAGGAGCAGGACTGCTTGACAGCATAATCAAAGGGTTCGAGCAGGAAGGCAGTTGCAATTCTGGAGACCAATGAAGGCTTGGGATGTTTTCCTTATAGACTGACTCAGAGCAACAGACTGGAACAATGGGTTAGCAGGAACGTGGTCTCGACCCTGGGCACTAATACACAGACATGAGAGCTTGTTCCTATTAATGACACTTTGAAGAGTATTTGCATCTTTCTTTATCATTATTTTACCAAAAACACACGGAAGAAGAGCTTAGCTCAATACCATCTGACATAAACTGACAGGGAGGCTTAGTAAGGTTTAAAGCATGACAATTCAGCAACCTAACAAAGACCTCAAGGAACTTTTATAAACAGGACATTCAGAAAAGGGGTGAAGGGTACAAATGGTAACACCTGAGAGCAAGGGAGGAGACAAGACAATAAACTAATTAAAGGAGACAAGCCGCAAAAACACGCAGACTACTGGAACATGGGAGGAACTAATTAAGGACACATGAGGGTTGTGACAAACATTTCCCATCGATGAAAGGACGAATTAAACTGAACATCCTTCTTTTGTTATTTTTAGTGCTCACAATTAGCAAAAGAAAGTGCACTTTTTCATCCTCCTTTTTGGTACATATAATTTCCATCATCCATTTCCCATTATCAGTCTGCATTATGCAGTGTGATTATTGAAGAGACCTGGTTTGTGTGGGCTAAAGTGCCATGTTTTTTTCGGGGACCTACTCCTAATTGACAATGTTGCTGTGCTGCCTTTGCTAGTTCGCTTAATGCTCAGAAATAAATGTCATATTATGTTCTCTTACAATTCCTGAAGGGTGTTGTTTCAAAGCTTATGCGACTCTCCTCATTTCTGCACTTTGCATTTAAATGGATCTTGGGTGTATTGAATGATTTGTTGTGTTGTTTCAGGTAAGCGTTTTTTTCCTCTGTGGACACTCTGAGATGCCCAAGATGAAAACAGAAGGCTGCTGGATCGCATCTCTTCTGTTCCTGTGGTCTATAATGGAGGTAAGATTCACATCATCAGTGACGTGCCGTCGGAGGTCAGTTTGGGTAGGCAGAATCCTCACCTTTAAACAAACGATAATTCTATTACTTTGCCTGATTAGCAATTTGAGGATTGATGAACTAATTTACAAGACTAAACGGTAGAATGTTGTGCTGATTCCATCCACGACATTATTGCCCAATGCGTCAAACTTAAAATGCTCACGAGACGGCAAGTTTGTTCATATTTGCTTAGAGGAAGCTAATTAACTATTAAATATTAAAACCTTTCTTATGAGGCGCTCAATATGTGGTCAATGTGTTCAGGATAATATTTCCCCCCTTAAACACATACTTTTTAATGCCATGTTTAAAAAATAGGGACTTTATTTTCAGTCTTCTTTCATAATCAGATAAACTAAAGATCAACACAGTATACGGAATTACTGAGAGAGTTGAGATTTCTTCCTATACAATTATTAAGATTTACTTCCTTACAGTCTTGAATCAAACCATGAAGGTAAATTAATCTTTTTGTCACTATCACTTCTTGATCATTACAGGCTTAATTGACCAGGACAATCAGGCATAGTACGTGGAAACAGGTTGACAAAATCTAGCGATGAAAAAGGAGAAGTCACTCCCTACCCTGACCGCACGTCCCTGCGCATCATGCATGTTTCATGTTTGCAATTAATACTATCCTATCGTATTCTCAGTGCATTATGTAACATTTTAACCCTTGAAAGAAACGTAATTGTCCGTGTCAAGGCTTATTTGTTTATGCGCTTTTTTTTCTAAGCTGAGGTCGAATACGAGCCGGTATTCTGTCAAAATAATGTGTTTGGCAGTTGTGTGGAAGGTTATTTTTAGGAATGCAGATATTTCACTTGATTTCAGTGGCAGAACAAAGAACCGCATCTGTTTTCTGCGTTGAGTGGAGAGTGGACATCCTGTTCCACACTGCTCGAATAAGCGGCACGTTAGCGGCTCTTTTAGCCGCTGCTGCCATGCCTCTTGGACATTTTTCAGTTATAACAACTCTGTCGCAAGAGGACATTAAATCCAGAATCCGCCCATTGTGAGTGTGATCGTAGATGAAGTATGATTATGCAAAAACACCAGAAGACTTCAAAAGAATGAGGTGAAAAGGGAGCATGCTGGGATTTTCCAGGCTGACAAATCGCGCACAGGTGGTACCGGGGCCAAAACTGTGTAGGAGTTCAACCCCTGCCACATTTCCCAGAACAAATACATTGTCAGAATCCCACCTCAATTATTTTCATAGACTCGTCCATTGAGTTTGAGTCCTTGATTTTTTCCTTGAGAAAAAGATTTTGAGGAAGATTTGTGTGATTTGTGATCTTTTTTATCAGTCATCGCAGATTAAATGCGTACCAGTAAGGCGAATGGGTATTTTGCGAAGAGTTTCCTTTTTAGACATGTCCCAGTTAGATGAGTGCGTATTATAGATTATTAGTTATCATTTTTTGGGGAATTTTTAATTGGAAGCTACATACCTGACAACCGGTACAGCATTGGATTAGGTCTACTGGAGAGTTTCTAATCTCTGCTATGGGACCTGTGGGTTCTGTCTAACTGGGATACTTCTCTCTGGAATGAAACCATCTTTAATTCACTTGCCACTAGTTTCGCTGTCCAAGTTTTAAGTACAGCATGCACTGACAACAAGTTAAGTCATGTGGCCTGTTGAAGCTTAGCTTGCTTACAAACTAAAAATTGAGAGGAATCAGATTGCTGCAGCGGGATTTGTATCTGTTATGCTGGGTTTAGTGATCATTTCTGCTTTGCACTATAAACTGCTGTTTGTGGGAATTGTTGTTACTGCAGTCTTTCCAGCTAGTAAACAAAGGAGAGGTTCTTTCCCAATACAACATTTATTGTAAGCAGCTTAGGGTTGGAACATAATCTGTTGACAGTATGAGGTTTTTCAGTTGAGTGCACACAGCACAGAAATGCAATTTTTACATGAATATTGCTGTGGAAAAGTTCCCAATTTTTAGGGAACTGGGCTAAATGGTGGAGAAGCAGAGAGAATGATGCCATAACCGAGGAGCATTATGAGCCGATCACACCAAACGCGCTTTATTGGCGTGGGGCGTCCTTTTCATTAATATTGTCAATGATTAGACATGTTCTGGATGCTACTTTTGCCCACCGGGCGCCTCGTGTTTACGGGCCACAGGTGCCTTTCTGTTTTCTGTTGCAATTAGTATCAAACACAGTCCTATTTTGAAGTGCACCGATGAAAAGGCGCCTCATGTCATTTTCAGTCTTTTCCCTGCTGTCCAATCATGTGGTGATGGTGTCCCCCCTGCTCAGAGTTTAGATGTGGTGATGGTATTCCCCTGCTCAGAGTTTAGATGTGGTGATGGTATTCCCCTGCTCAGAGTTTAGATGTGGTGATGGTGTCCCCCCTGCTCAGAGTTTAGATGTGGTGATGGTATTCCCCCGCTCAGAGTTTAGATGTGGTGATGGTGTCCCCCTGCTCAGAGTTTAGATGTGGTGATGGTGTCCCCCTGCTCAGAGTTTAGATGTGGTGATGGTATCCCCCTGCTCAGAGTTTAGATGTGGTGATGGTGTCCCCCTGCTCAGAGTTTAGTGAAACCAGATTGATAGCCTTTTGTTTTTTACTTGTCTTTCACACTCAAAAAGGCCCTACGATAATTCATTTTTTTTAAAAAGAAATTCACGCAAAAAAAAAAAAAACCTGAAATCCATTCACTTTTGACTATTTTGTTGAAATGGTTAATTTCAGAATGTTTGCAAAGATGAGTGACCAAAGCGTTACTTAGCAACACAGAAAAGATGCTTCCAGTGCCTTTTTACAATGTTGGCTTAAAAAAAAAACAAAAAGTAGGTCCGAGCCGCCTGGCATTTCCAAGCCGAAAAAGCGCGTTTGGTGTGATCAACCCTTTATGGTTAATGGAAGTCTGCGTCATTGGTTGTGCATGAAATGAATCAGTGTTGAGATGTATGTGGAGCAGGTCGATGAAGGCAGTGCTATGCTCCTGAGGGAATGGGCGGCCTTTTGTCATGTCGTCTGTGTTTTTATTTAATAACGGAATTTTCCCTAGAATGTGTGAATCACATTGCATGTTCCGGTAGTTGAGCAGTGTTCTATTCCTGGTCTTAATCCACAGTAGCTCTGTAAACAATGTACGGACATATTTCTACCACAAACTGGAGTGGTGCATTTCCTGATGAAAATCAGTATGTGTCAACTTCTCTTCAGTTGGTGCTTTTCCTCAGCTGTTGCCGGATGATGCTATTTTTCAGGTGTCTAGAATTTGGTGTGTAGGATTTGGCCGCAACTCTTATAAGCCAGTATGTTGTACGCCCTGCCCACTTGGAACAGATTCTGATGAACCTGAGGCTTTATCTGTAAAATGCTCGCATGGATTTTGCCTGAATATTGCAAAAAAAAAAAAAAAAGAGTAAACTTATGAATCAGGATTTTATTTTTATTCAAAAGCTAAAATTGTATGGCAGTTTCTTTGTAATTAATCAGGATTGTCTTGGAATTTTGCATATGTGTATAATCTTATTCATTTTGCTCGCTAGTTTGTGTCATAAATCCACAATCTGTAAAGAAAGCGACATACGCATTGTTTCTGTGCCTGTGCACCAATTATAAATGAGGCTTCTGATATTTTGCCAAACAGCTGTTATATCATTTGCCTGAAATCTTTAGGCTACATACTTTCATTTCTTTGGCTTATTCGTTTTCCAAAATAAGTGTGGGAGTTCCTGGCTTTTGAGGGCTTGAAATTTGAATGTGAATCTGGTTTACTGAAATGATTGCCAAATAGCTCATCGAATTAGTTTGCCATTTCAAAAACTGCAGTATACTTGCTGGACCAAACAATAAGCTGTCTTCTAATAATCTATCCAGGCAAGACCTTCCAATGTATAACATTTGTATCCACTTTGGAAGTGACTTTGTGAAATTACATTGGTCATTCCTAGTGCTTGTAATTTTACCGTGTATTGGGGCTATGGAAGGAAAGTACAAAATGGCTTTGGACGTAATAGGTTCTTGATTCATTTATTTTTGAAATGCATCAGCGTGTTTGGCTGAGTAACTCTGCTGCAGATGGTTCCCTTGTGTTTTCTCAGACCTCCCGTAACCTTCTTTCCTGTCATTTTTACAGATTCAGTGAAACATTTTTTTCTTTTTTTCCTCTGGGAACTTTTTCTATGAATAATGACCACTGCTGAGAGAGAGAGAGAGAGAGTGAGAGAAGGGGGACCCAGTGAGAGAGAAAGCTTGCGTGAAAACAGAGGTGCCTGAAGTTCAGACTGTCAGCTTTAATTTGGGGATACTTACCTCCATAGCGGGTGATCTGAGCTGGGCTTAAAGCCCTTTTCACTCAGAGGTCCCCTGTTTTACTGAAGCGGAAGTAGCAGTACGATTAGCTGCTCAGTTGTTTCTCGGGCAGCTGTGAGCCCCTTTGCATTATCAGTGTGTGCGCATAAGAGCTAGCAAAACATCTGGAGTTTATCTTGGGTATCAAATTTGTTTTTGAACTGTGTCACGTTTGGCTTTGAACTTGTACCAACTCAGTGTACATGCCAGTTAAGCAGACAATCATCACGTTGAAAAAAAAAACCAGAAGAAATTGATAAGTGGCACTGTGACATAGCCCAAATATAAAGAGGACCTTACTCCAACATAACCACAGCAGGGTCAGCAGGCGGCCCAGACCCCAGATTTACTGTTTAAGCGATCGAAGAGATTCCCAGAGCTGGCATGTGGGATTGCGTTTGACTGGCATTTGTAACCAAGTATGAAATTTGTTCAGTTTCCTCCTCAGATCACCCAATATGGATGTAATTACTCCAGAATTAAAGTTGACCATCTGAATTGAAGCTCACTGGTGCAGAACGCATTCAGAATGTGCCTGCTCAGGAATGGCTGATCTCTGCCTGGCCTTCAATATTGCTGCATCAGTTTTCTTGCAATTTTTTGACAGCCGCTCTGCCAAACTACTTCAAACTTAATCCTATACTTTCTTGAGTCCTCTGCAATGCTCTCTCCAACTTTTGAGTTGAACGGACGAACGGTTGTTGAGAAAATGACAGACAGACAAACAGATGGACAGAGAATTTTCCATTTAGAGTCAGATATTCATTTACAACACAAGTTCATTGTGCGGGAGTGTAAAGCGAAACCGAGAAAAACTGTTTTTGTTCAACCACGCTTGCATTCTGCGGTGTGTGTGTGTGTGTGCGCGCGTGTGTGTGCGTGTGCGTGTATGTGCCTGTGTGAGTGGGCATTCGTGTGAATAACCAGAAAGCCTGTTCTGTTCCATGATAACATGTCTTTTTGAGCGGATGACAGTGTCCATACGGTTCGACTGATAAATGGTTGATCTCTGGGGCCTGTCCCATACGGTCTCCATTTCCTGTTTTCCAAATGAGGATGTGCTAGCTGTGCTGTTTAAATTGCCTCCTGGGGCTTCAAATTTAGCTACAAACTCAAGTTAATTTGGTTCTGCCATGATTCTCGTAGCTCTGTCTCTGACTAACCCACAAATTAGTTCACATCAAACAGGAGGCATCAGTGTCCTTCTGTTGAATAAAAATAAATAATAAATGTTTGATATCAGGCAACTTCTCTTGTAATTACGTCAAAGACCAACATGTGGGGCTGACAATTAGTCACAAAGTGAATGAGTATGTAGGTATGCTTTTGGTAAGTCAGGCATCTTGGATTATGACAAAACACACATTTTAGTATGTACAGTTGCAAACAAAATTATTCAACCCTCATTGCAAATTGGGCTTACTAGCAAAATGTACAAACTTTCAGCCATTTGTGATAAACGGATTAAGCAATAACATTTTAAATAGCTCAGCACAACTAATATTTCAAGTAGTTTCTCCAAATTTAACTCCAAATGCTACTTTTAATGACTACTGCACTGTCAAAATTATTCAACCCCCTGAATAGAATCCATCATAAGAGCATATTTGTAAGTCAGGTATTGTCCACAGCACACCTAATGCAGCTAATCAAGAGCTTAATTAGTTGTATCAGGTTTGCTTGAGATAGAACACATCAAATACTTGCACTCGCTAGGGGTTTGTTGACAGTGACATTTGATTGCACATCAGAAATATGGTTGTCAAAAGGATTGTCCATAAAGCTAATAGAGGAGATCATTGCCTGACACAAACAAGAAGAAGGATACAGAAAGTTAGCACAGGCACTGAATTTTCGTCAAGATAAAGTTGGAATCCTTGTTTGCAAGTTCAGAGATAAAGGAAGAGTGGCTACAGTACCAGGATGTGGCAGAAAGAGGAAGCTATCAATGGCTGCCACCTCGTTCCTGATGAGACAGGTGGTCAAAAACCCTCGGGTGACTACAGGAGACCCGCAGCAAGGCTTGGAGGCACTGAGGTTTCAGGTCGCACAGTAGGGCACATACTAAATGTTGAAGGGCTCCAAGACACACACCACATCTGATCCAAAAGCACAAGCTCTAATATGCTTAAAACTATATAAATAAGCGACAGAAGTTTTAGAATACTGTTATGTGGAGTGATGAAAAAACGCTGGAACTTTTCGGGTTTATGAATCAGAGGTATGTCTGCAGGAGGAATAAAGAAGCATATGCTGAAAAGTACACCCTGCCTACAGTGAAGAATTGTGGGGGCTTTTTGATGCCCTGCAGCTGCTTTGCTTCCTCTGGCACTGGAAACCTGCAAAGTGTGAAGGGCAGGATGGATTCAGTCATGTACCAGGATATCCAAGGAGAAAATGTCGTGCTGTCTGTAGGGAAGCTGATGCTTGGGCATCATTGGACCTTCCAACAGGACAATGATCCTAAGCACACCTCAACATCCACCAAGGCTTGGTGTCAGAAGAAGTCTGGGAAGATTCTAGAGTGCCCATCACATTCGCCTCACTTGAAACCCATAAAAAAATCTCTGCTGGGGTTTGAAGAAGGCAGTTGCAGCATGTAAACCCTAGAATGTTAGTGAACTGGAGGCTGTTGTCCATGAGGACTGGGCTAAGATTCCTTGGGAATGCTGCCAGAAGCTGTTGTCTGCCTATGCATCACATTTCCAGCAGGTCATAGTGGCTCAATGAGTGCTCTATTAAATATTAAAGATGCTTGTCATGAAGGGGTTGAATGATTTTGAGCCGGCAGTAGTCATCAGAAGTGGCATTTTGTGTTAAATTTGGGGAAGCCACTTGTAATATTTGTTGTGTTGAGCTATTTAAATTGTTCTTGCTTGATTTGTTCATTGCAAACAGCAGAAAGTTTGTAAACCTAATTTGCAGTGGGGGGTGAATCATTTTTATTGCAACTGTATTTCTAGCTGTGATGTATTTGATGTTTGTCAAATTTGGGAAATCATGTGCATGTTTTCAGTCTTGTGGTATGGAGAGTGTTTAGATGTGTGACCTCTTTTTTTTTGTAGCGATCTGGGGTCGTGTGGGCTGAGCAGGACGAGACTTTTGAGGAGGTGCCGCAGAACGTCTACCACGACATTGGGGTCACCCGGAATAAGATCGTCACGGCCCAGTTCGAGTGCTACCAGAAAATCATGAAGGACCCCAACCACAAGAAAGGTGACAGTTCAACTGACTCAGCTGTGACAGTCAGGGGTGGTCTTATGTGTGTTTGTATGTGTGTGTGTTTGCATAGTGAGGTGCGAGTATGGTGTGTGCGGTGTTTGTGTTTGTGTAATTGTGCTTGCGTGTGAATGATTGGTGTGGCGTGTGCGTGCTGTGCATGAATAATGAGGCGTGTAAGTGTGTGTCTGTGCATGCACGTGGGTCTGTATGTGTCTGAGTTCGGCTTGTGTAGATGCACAGAGAGGTAACATTGGGAAGAATCTGCTGGGACCATCAAGAGACTGCTTGTCTGAATAAAGCTAATTCCTACAGTACTTGTGATCACTGCATTTGAATAAAATTTGTAAGAGCAGAAGACATCTGCTCCCATGTTAACATTTTACCCAAGGCCTGGGTTGAACCCACACGTTCCTGAATTCAGACTGTAATCCATCAGTATTTGTCTAAAGTATAAGGGACTATTACGCTTTTTCTTTTCAAAAATGCAGTTTTCAATTCAGTTATGATGATGCACTGAAGTTTTGGTTGTTCTTGAGAAAAAGAACATTTTGGGTAGTTCAAAACACATTTAATTAAATCTCATCTCTTGCATTTTATTACCATGTTTCATTAATATTGCTGTGTTTTTAACACTTTCTCCACTGTTGTATTTTTTTTTTTTAGTTGTTGCCAGTGCCAGCATTTTTAGTATTATTCATTGATCTTACGATACCCAGTTTTGTCTGAAGATCTGTAACCGCGCCCCATCATAGAACAGTGAAGTGAACTTCTATCATAATTGCCAGAAAATATCATCAATGGCAGGGAATTCTATTATTTTCTATCAATGGCGCTAAAATATTTACATTATGGCATTACTGTTATTACACTGCAACAGTTTGTTCAAAAATGATTTACAGCGCCCTCCATAATTATTGGCACCCCTGGCTAAGATGTGTTAAAAGCCTAAAAATAAATTCAATTTTTATTTTAGAAGCATACTCTCACACTGAAAATTTAAGGAAAATGTAACCTTCAACTCAAGTGAATTTTAAGGGGAAAAAAAAAAAATATTTTTCATAAGATCACCTGTTCCTCAATTAGTGGCTACCCAAACAATTCCTAAGAATGAAATGTAATTGAAGTATTTCTGTCATTTCTACAATAGTTTACCAAGTTGATCAGAGTACCTAGAAACATTTAGTAAGTAAATCATCACTTCCTGTTTCCCTGGGGTATAAATATGATGTGACACAGACGCCTTTTCTCTTATTAACTCTTCAACATGGGAAAGACAAAGGAACACACCATTCAAGTAAGGGAGATGTATGTCGACCTTCACAAGTCAGGCAATGGCTACAAGAAAATAGCCACTCGCCTGCACCTGCCCATATCTACTGTCAGAGGAATCATTAAGAAGTTTGAAACAACTGGAACAGTGGTAAACAAGCCTGGACGAGGACGCAAGGTCATTTTGCCACCACGCACTGTGAGGAGGATGGTAAGAGAAATAAAAAGTTCTCCAAAGCTCACTGTTAAAGAATTGCAACAAATGGTAGCATCTTGGGGTCACAAAGTCTCCAAAACAACCATCAGGCACTATCAACATGCCCAAGCTGTTTGGGAGGCATGCACGGAAAAAATCACTCACAATCATAAACGGAAACGTCTGGAGTTTGCTAAGCGGTACTGGGACTTCACCTGGGACCATGTGCTTTGGTCAGATGAGACCAACATAGAGCTTTTTGGCAACAAACAATCAAAGTGGGTCTGGCGGAACACAAAAGATGGGTGTGCAGAAAAGTACGACTGTGAAGTATGGGGGAGGATCGGTGATGCTGTGGGCCTGTTTCTCTTCCAGAGGCCCTGGGAACCTTGTAAGGGTGCATGGCATCATGAACGATTTGAAATACCAGAGCATTTTAAATCAAAATCTGGTGGCCTCCGCCCGAAAGCTGAAGATGGGTCGTCACTGGGTCTTTCAGCAAGATATTGACCCTAAACATGTGGCCAAATCTACGCAGAAATGGTTCACCAGATACAGAATCAAGCTCCTCCCATGGCCATCTCAGTCCCCAGACCTCAACCCCATTGAAAATCTGTGGAGTGAGCTGAAGAGTAGAGTGCAGAGGAGAGGACCCAGGTTGCTGGATAATTTAAAGAGATTGTACCAAGCAGAATGTTTGAAGATCCCTCTTTCTGTATTTTCCCATCTTGTGAAACATTATAGGAGAAGATTAGGTGCTTTTTGTTGGCACTGGGGTTGTACAAAGTATTAACAGCAGGGTGCTAATAATTGTGGCACCCATGAGTTGATGTAAAAGAATTATTTCTTAATGTAGGATTTTTTTTCCCATTGAATAAATGCATTTGAATTAAAGGTTGGACTTTCCTCTTTTTTCATTGTGGTCCGATATTATTTAGAAAAAAACTGAATTTATAAGAAGCTAAAGAACACATCTTAACCAGGGGTGCCAATAATTATGGAGGGCGCTGTATGTACGCATTCAGTGTATAAAAAAATGTCATCTGGTCAGGAGCCTTTCTGTGTGGAGTTTGCATGTTCTCCCTGTGTTTGTATGGGTTTCCTCTGGGCACACCAGTTTCCTCCCACAGACCAAAGAAATGCACGCTAAGGCTAATTGGAGACTCAGTTGTCCGTAGGTTTGCGTGATAGTGAATAACTGTGAGCCCTGGTAAGGATTAGCGAGCTGTCCAGGGTGCGTCCCTGTCGTTTGCCCATAGTTGCCTGGGATAGACTCCAGTTCCCCCGCAACTCTCATGAGGAAAACATGTCTTAGATGTGGATGGATTTATTTTAATATGGATCATTGCTTATCTTTACATATACTCTTCCAAAAAAGAAACTATACATTGTTTTTAGCATGAATTTATTATACAGGACATGTTTTGACAAATGTGGAAAACATTTTGAAATATACTCTTCCAAAAAAGAAACTATACAAATATTGAATTAATGATTACACATTCTTTTCAATATATTTTCCATATTTGTCAAAACATTTCATGCATAATAAATTGATGCTTAAAACAATGTATAGTTTCTTTTTTGGAAGAGTATATTATCCATGGGCAGTGAGGCTGTTAATGGGCTACACAAAGCTCAGTCTTTATATTCATTATCAGGGCCCAGTCTGCATTGGTGTTACTGAAAAAACGCAGAGACAAGATCAGAGGTGTCGGTTAGCATTGCTTACAGGCGCAGCAATGTGCTTTCAATATATATGCTAATACCTCATTTAATTGAATTGGTCCTATGCTATAATGTTATCTGGACAAATGTACCAATCATTGAAATGATGTTAGCTAATAAAGAAGTGATATATGAGGTACTTGCCAAACGCATTTAGAATTGAGTTTCTGTAAAGCACCCCTTCAGTACAGGGTGATTTATGTTTCGGCTACATCGACATACACTGCACAATGGTGGCTACTGCGCTTCGCGTTATACCTGGAACTTTCTGAGTGGTTAAATATTTTATATCGCTTGATGTTCAGTGAAGAGAAACCTCTATTGTTGGCATTAAAATAATTTCTATGGTCTGATGAACCTTACTTCATTGACTTGTTGATTTCCATATTTATGAACATGAAGAGTGAGAAGTAATCGCTCAGTTCTTCTTAGATGTTTGTTTTGTTATCAGATAGCTAATGACGATAACTATGGTGCAAAAATGTCCTCTACCATGTCCTGGGCAGACAATTCGCCACTAATTACATTCAGTGAGAAGGTCTCTGTCAATTTGATATTACTTTCCTTCACCTCTACAACACGTAAGTTAATTCCTTGAGTGAAAAAGGGTGGTGTTCCATTGTCATGTCGTAAATCTCCGGATTGGGGAGCTAATTTAAGGCTTTTGGCCGGACTGCTGGGACTGTCGATGAAGGAATTACTGTGGAATGATGGGAGGGGGGGTCAGCTCAGAATGCTCCTCTCCCTGGTGTTTCCAAGCATCCTGTTTTCACAGAGCGCAGCATGAGAATGCAAGGACACTGCACGACCGACCACATCCTCAAAATCCGCAGACAAACCGGCTCTGTAAATTGGGAAGGGGAGGGCGATTGGGTCCAAACAGGAGGCGACAACTGACCACAATTCTCTCAGCCCACATTCAGAAGAACACCAGCTGCAGTCTAGGTGGTAACCCCAGATTAGCAAAAGTCTGGTTCATGTGCACTTGATTCTGCGTGGATTCAAGCCATACTTGGCTAGCAAATGGTTGCACACACTTCCATTCATTGTTTTCCAAAATGTGAGTTTCCATACTGACAATGGGTAATGCAGATCTTGTCAGAGTTTTCCAAATGTGAGTTTACCATCTAAACAAGAGCATCACCCTGTACTAAATGTATAGTGCCTGTAGTTTGTACTATATCGCCATTGGTGGCAGTTCTTCAGTAATCAAAATGGTTGCCGCAAATAAGAATGGACATCTGTCAGAGGAGGAGTTATTGTAATTTTGTGTGCTGTCCGATTCAAAGTGTGCATGGAAGAGGACTGTGTTGCACAGTTAGTGTGCATCTTCTATAGGAAGTGCAGTGCTCAGATAACTGCCTGCATGTCTTCAGAGCTCTGAACGACTTCTAGGTGCGACGACTTGCACAGGCCCTGTGAGCGGAAAACTCAATGTACAGAGTAAGAACAGGCCATGCAGTGGAAGCTTCACTCCACTTTATACCGTCAAACCGATGAACTTTAAAGAATCACTTTGTTCAAACTGTGGTCAGTCTTTTAAAACCATTTCCAACGCTGACAATCAGAAATAGCAATTCTGCACACCTTACTTACTTACTTACTGAGCTTCAAAGACAGCTTTATCCACTTGTAAAACGGGCAGACTGGAACCATAATGTGATATCCATGGCCAGGAACAATACTCCGGCCTGCTGTGGCATTTACCCGGTACTCAGTTGGTGTAAAGGAGCCTAATGTGGTCTGAGAAAGTTACTCCACACCATTATACTACCACCACCGGCCTTAGGAGTTGCCCCAGGGTTGGATGGATTCATGAATTCCTGTCATTAATGTCAAACTCTGACCGTACCATTAGGAATTTTTGGCGGAAATTGGGATTCGTCAGAAATGGCAACATTTTTCAAAGCCTCCTGTGTCCAGTCTTGACGATCCTTTACCTGCTGTAGCTCCAGTTTAATGTGAGCATTGGCAGCGGAACGTAATGTGGTCTTCTGCGTCTGTAGCCTTTCACACACTTCTGATTCAACGTGTTGTGCCTTGACGATACTCTTCTGCTTATCACTGTCGTAGCGTATGGCTATTCAAGCTACTGTTACCTTCCAGTCTGCCTTGAACTAATCATGCCACTATCATTTGACCCCTCTCATTTACAAAGGCCATTTTCACCCTCAGAACTGCCACTCAGCGAAGTGTTTAGTTAACTGCACCGTTCTTTATAAACTCTTGAGACTGCTGTGCATGAAAGATCAGTAGTTTCTGAGACACTCAAACCACCTCGCCTTAATCGAAGAATCATTCTCCGGTCACAGTGAATTAGTTCACATTTCTTATAGTCTGATGTTCGGTCTGAACTACAGCTGATGCTTTTGATTATTTCTCCATTGTTTTATCCATTGAGCTGCGGCCACATAGTTGGCTGAGAAGATAATTGCTTTGGATAGCAGGTGTAAACATGTACCTAATAATGTGGCCTCTGAGTGTGCATAGTCAGTTTGGTTTATTTATTCTTGTTAATTATGGGAGTAACTTGCTGCAGTTTTGTGTATTAAAAATAAGATACAGGCTGTTGTTTCCTAATGACAACTAGTTGTAATTCAAAACAGTCTTGGTGTGTGCGGGCAGACAGTTGTGCTGTGCTTTTTAATCGGATACATCTGTACAGAGTTTTTTGAACAGGATGCATTTGCATAATTTTAATTGGGATGAATTGGACTATGTTGTGGAATGGGATGTATTTGTTTTGTATTTTTAAAAGGGGTGCATTGGCACAGTGTTTGGAACAGGGCTCATTTGTACTGGATCTTATTTGAGATGCATTTGTACTGTGATTTGGAACAGGATGCATTTCTACCATGTTTAAAATAGGATGCATTTGTGCCATGTTGGAACTGGATACATTCATACTGTGTTTTGGAAGAGGATACATTTGTACTGCGTGATTAAATGGGGTGCATTTGTGCCTTGTTTTAGAAAAAGATGCATTCGTACCCTGTTACTAAATAGGATGCAGTAATGCTTCCTCTGTAAATGTGATGTACTTAAATGGTGTGTTGTTAAATGGGATGTATATTTTGTGTGATTTTAGGGCCCATGTGCAATCGAACGTGGGATGGATGGCTGTGCTGGGACGACACAGAGGCAGGGATCACCTCTGAGCAGCACTGTCCCGACTACTTCCAGGACTTCGACCCTTATGGTGAGTCTGTGCCTTTTTCTGTGTTCACTTCCCTGAACTAACATCACATTGCACTCAATTCAACTTTACACTGAGCATTATTATACTTCACCTTTAACATCATTCAATTTTACACTTCACACCATTCAGCTTTGCCTTATATAATTTACTGTAGTTTAGCTTTACACTTCAATCAACCTAACTCTTTCTGTTATAATCCAGACAGGGAACCTGACACTGATTCAGGGTACAATCCAAAGAGAACTATTTATTGACAGAATTAAGGTCATCATTGTGGGATGGGCCTAAGCCTAGAACTGAGACGGGGGCAATCCAGCTTTGTTGGTAACAAGTGCACTGCCTATCGGCAAATGTCGTATTGCAGCGCAATACTAGTCCCCTACCGGTGTATGCATATTATATTTCCTAAAAAGTAGGTCAGAGTGATCTGAATAGGGTACATGACACACCATCTCCCCAAGATGCATCCACACACCAACTTTGATGTTCCTAGGTCATACGGTACTGAAGTTATGGAGCGGACACGAATGCTGACAAACAGACTGACGGACGGACGGATGGACAGAGTGCAATCCTATAGTCCCCTCTGTTTCCGGTAGGGGACTAATAACAGGTTCGGGTTAGGGGCGTTTCGGTGCCCAAGCCAGGCCATCTTGGGCCAGAAGTCACGTGATGAATTCCCCTCACCGAAAAAAAAAAACAGGACTGAACAGTACAACAAGAATGCAGTCCCAATCTTGGAGACAAATGAAGGCTTGGGCTTATAAATTGGCTTATAAAGGCTTATAAATTGGCTCTGAGGAACAGACTCGATCAGATGGTTAGCAGGAGTGCGATCACAACCCTAAAGACTGATATTAAGGCCTGGGAGTTTGTTACTATTAATCAGACTTGAGAGAGTAATTGCTGTTTTCTCTATGATTAAAGTCACAATACACGATACACAAAGACACGAAAGAGGAGCTACATTCAAAACTAGAAGATAAAATGACTGGCAGGCTTAGTAGGACAAAGCATCACAATCCAAAAACTTCACTAATATGGAAACTAAGTTATATACACAAACCAAACACAAAAAGAGCAGAGCATCATACCTGGGCATGAGGAAGAAAAGGATAAAATGCCTGCTCCCATCAACTGAGGACGAAGACGTCGCGGCACGTGATTCCTCGGACTCACTGGACGACGAGCCTTGCTTCTTTACTCTATGCAGTAACACGACAAATTACACACTGCCTGTGTCGGCGGAGGATCACAAAGTCAGCGTGCAATTTAATTTGTACAGCCACTGTACGTGTGTCTGGCCGACCAGTGGTCGCTAAAGAGCGATGAACTGTCAAATTTTAACCGGCTAAACCCCTATTAGCCCCAGTGAGGCTATGCCAATTGTTGCCTCGCCCATGCAGACCTCTGGCCATGGCCGGTAATGGCGTGACTGGGATTCCGACACCTGACCACAGGGCCCGCAGACTACACTCCGTCTGCAGTGGGTAACTCCCCCGACCCACTGCAAGCCTTCGTACTCTTTCATAATAATGGCCACTAGGTGGCAACCGCAAGTCGACGACGACTGAGGACTAATCAGCGCCGAGCGTACAAATGCGTCGCCAGCAGCATACGGAATGGCGGAAACACGTGTAAACAGTAAACAATCTGCGATGATCATGGCAGAAAATGCTCCCAAAAAAAGGGTATACGGTTGTGTCGAAGGGCTTTCATGCTTGTGTGTGGTATGTCAGTGCGATATAACATTAGGAACCATGTCGGTCGCCCGGAGCCAATGACAAACGATGTGTTAGATTCTCAGCTTAAAGCAGGATGAGTGCGCTGATTGGATGGTTGTGATCATGTGACCTAGTGGCCATTATTATGGAAGAGTACGAAGGCTTGCAGTGAGTAGGGGGAGTTACCCACTGCAGATGAAGTGTACCGCAGACGAGCCCCCCAGAGGTCAATAAATGCGCACGCCATGCATCAAAAATCTTAACAGGACTCCTAATTCAATATTAAAGTACGCACAGCATTCAAAAAGCAAAAGAACTCAGGACTCTTGTGTTCAGAATCTTAACTTAGAGTTGACTGATATTTGTAGTGTTTAATTTGATCTGTTTAGAAATGTTATTTCCTGACATTCATAGTAATAAAGAAAAATAAGCACAATTTTGTATTTTATTATTCAAGACTGACGATGAGATGACTGTCTTTGCTGTCCCTCCACAGAGAAGGTAACAAAGATCTGCAATGAAAATGGACAGTGGTTCTCACACCCAAAGAGCAACAGAACATGGACGAACTATACCAGGTGTAACGAGCACACCAACGAAGGCAGAGTGGTAGGTTATTTATTAGTTTATTCGCCGATTTGAGCTTTTATACCGTATATTATATGATAGATTTTAATTGCCTACATCTGCCAGACATACACTCTGAAATAAAAGATATCTTTGGTTTGTCTTCGTTGAGGAGCCCTACTTATGTCTTCACTAAACCCCTTTATTGGGTTTGAAAGCTCCCTGATTGAATTATTTTGTCTCACAGAAGACACTTGAACAAGACAACAGTCGCCCATTGAATTACATTTTTTTTTTTTTTCAGAGAGTATATGGTCATTATTTATCATGTATCTAATGCAGCATGGAACATTGGAACAAACAGATCCTTTTTCAAACATTTCTACCTGGAGAAACTAGTTTAAAATTTCACTGCTAAATTGACTGAAATTGGATTGGACTTTGGCGTTGGCTCCATCTGGGGCTGATTGGCAGTCACAAAAAGAATCCTATAACGTTAATCAGGCTGTTTCTTTCCCCGTTTGACATCCTCTGGTTGTCAAATGGCGACATAAGAGAGCAGTACACTTCAAAAGAGGTACGACAAAACGGCATAAGAACACCCTAGTGAACTTGCCTCAGTGATGATGTGACCAGCCATGTGACGTCAGAACGGACAGGGGAGGGGGGGGGTCTGCGGGGGGTAGGTAGAAAAGACACAAGACAAAGTCTGGCTGTGGTGTCATTCACAAAGAATGCAGTAAGAGCGGGAAACTCTGTGTCTTGCTTCTGACAAGACATCTTCTTGCCCCGTTAGGCCTATTTTTTATGATGTAAACCACCCGCTTTAATGCTAGTGGTGATGGTGGGGAAGACGACGGTTGACAAGCCCATGGGCATCTGGCTGGCGACATGATTACAGGAACAGCTGATGGGGGTACATAGAAGGGCAGACCAGTCGATGATTAAATGCGTAGGAATTCGAGGCCCAGCTTAACATAAGGGAGTGGTGAATGAGGTAGTCTTAGTGATTGAACTTACACTATGCGCCATTTACCTCTGAGGCCTGATATGATATCACAGGGTATGGACTCTGACGAGACTGTTCTCTTGTGTTTTCTGTTCTCTTGCAGACAGCAATGAACTTGTACTACTTAACCCTAATTGGCCATGGACTGTCATTAATTGCATTGCTTATTTCACTGGGGATATTTTTCCACTTCAAGTAAGTAAATAATAATTAATCTTTTCATTGAAGTGAAATGAAATGAAGTCTATGGAAACTCAATACCTGCGTTAATAAATCTTCATAAATCACTGATCATGAAAATGTAATACTACTACTTCTATTACTGATGATGATGATGCTAATAATAATAATTATTATTATAGTAATAATAATTATTATTATACTATATATTTGTTTATATTTCTAAACTGACATTAATTTTATTTGTTGAGCATACCAAATTTGTCCAATAAGCACAGTGCATGACAGGATTAAAATAAATGTGCTCTGTACTTAGCAGATAAGCCTGTAAATTTAATTACATGCTATTAGTTAACTGCATTGTAACATTATTTTTTTGTCTCTTTCCATCAGCAGCTTAAGTTGCCAAAGGATAACACTACACAAAAACCTGTTCTTTTCCTTCGTCTTAAACTCAATAGTGACCATAATTTCACTGACAGCAGTTGCAAACAACCAGGAGCTGGTGCAGCGGAACCCTGTGAGTATGGCTGCATGTAGCGTAGCGATGAGTAGTATGGTAATATTATGGGGATGCAGTTTCGATATAGACACCTGTGTGATCTGGTTCTTTGATGGCAAACTGTATTTGGCATTGTGTAGTGCAGCCATGGGATTGCCAACCATACCAGCTCCCCTATCCCAGAACACAATAAATCCAATCCAGGAGTTTTTTCCCACAGTCAATGTACATAAATGCATATTTAATATCCATGCATCTTTTGAGTGTGTGGTTGTGTATGTGTGTGTAATGTGGGGAGAGTGATAGGTGTGCTAACATAGCATTCTGGGCTATCCAGGCTATGTAGCCAGTCTGCAACCTGAGTAGAATGCTGTGTTAGCACTGAGGCTAGCCTTCCCTTTTGAGTGCACTCATTTAATATCTTTGATAAAGATACCCAGAGTGCAACTGAGCGCAGTGTTGCAAAGCTTTGAGTCGTGATGGGGGTTTCATCAAATCTGATCCATATTATGTGCTACGTGCTTATCTTCAAGAAGGCATTCATTTTGTTGTCATGATGTCATTATAGGTGAGCTGCAAAGTGTCCCAGTTCATTCATCTGTACCTTTTCGGCTGTAACTACTTCTGGATGCTGTGTGAAGGGATCTACCTGCACACACTTATTGTGGTGGCTGTGTTTGCCGAAAAGCAGCACTTAATGTGGTACTATCTGCTTGGATGGGGTACGTCCATCACAGATGTTCTAGCATTTTTCATTTCATTGTATTATTTACTGTTCGTTATAATGGTCACCCCTTAATGTCATGAAATGGGTTGTTAATTTTAGTTTTGTGCACTCAGGGTTTCCGTTAATACCAGCCTGCATACATGCAATTGCACGTAGATACTACTATGATGATAAGTAAGTAACTTTTTGGTTTGTTCATATTCATTGTGTCACGATGAGATGAGGGGTGTAAAGTCCGGGTTCAGAAGGTAAAAATCCTCCCCAGAACTTTATTCCAACCACCTGAATTTACTTTGGATGGAATATAGAGCCAGTATGAGTGATCAGCTCATTCTGTGGGAGGTAGAAAAACTTTGCATGATTTTTACTTTCTGACCCCTGGATTTTACACCTCTGGATGAGACATGACTGAGGCTTTGTGTTTTATTGGTGCACTGTAAACCCTGATAGTGTGGTGAACCGAAATGTTTTGTGGAAACCGAGTACCTCAAAAAAATTGTGTAGGCCAGCTTAATTGCAATGTGTGGATGGAACTTAAAGAAAATAAGGTACAGTTATTTATTTTTTTTTTATTACATGTTTTATATGCTGTGAACACAAGATCATTAAGTTGGTATACTCAATTTTTTTTAGGTAATCGGTTTCTATAAAACATTTGAGTTCACCACTCTATCAAGGTTTACAGTATGGAGACTGATGTTTTTTAAGTTTTGTCCCAGACAGAAAGGGCTGGGAAACTCAGTTGAGCTATATGAAAAGGAACTTGAAAATAAGTGGTTTGACCATGTTATCCTGCTTGCTGAAGCACTGTAAACAATAAAATATTGACTAAACTTGAAGTGCCAAAACAACCAGTTGCAAGGCATTTTTGAGTTTGCTCAACTTCAAGTCCCTGTGGTTGCATGAACTTTTATGAAAGAACTTAGAACTTGAAGCTGAGCCAGCTCAAAAATGCTTTGCAGATGGATGCCTGCATTTTTTTTAAGTAGAGTCAACTTTTTTTTTCAGTGAGGCATGCATTATTAAATAACATAATAGTCACGTGACAGCAAACAATGTGTTCAGGGAGTGCTGGATAAAAATGTCTCTTTCTCTCATCTGTAGTTGCTGGATCAGTTCAAACACTTCCCTCCTCTATATCATCCATGGACCCATCTGTGCAGCATTAGTGGTAAGCTGTACTGAGGATGTTAAAGTTCTTGTGAGTGCTGTGCGCTACTGAGACAGTCATGATGATCCCTCAGACCAGTCATTTTCCAGCTATCACCATGGGTCTTGTTATTCACACTTATTGGGTGCTCCTCCATCCTTTTGGCACATGACATTATGTTAAAGTCACTTATCTGACCATCTAATCTTCCGCACTGTAGAAAAGTGGGGCACATCTGTGTTTGCCCCGAGAGTACAAGAGTGTAACATCTCCAAGGCTCATTTGTAATCAAAGCATTTGAAATTAATTAAACATACTAGCTTCTTGTGGTGAAAACAGAACTGAATCCGTTTAGTCTTTCTGTTGTTGGGACTGTGGTTTTGCAGCTTGTTTGATTAGTTGAATTTAGTTTTTCCATTGATGGGTCTGTGGAAAAGCAGCTTGTTTGATAAGTCAATTTTAGATGGTGGTGCGATTTGGTTTTTATCAATGGTCAGTTTTTTTTTTTTTCGCTGTCGCAATTTGTTTGATTGGTGAATTTCAGGTGGCGGTGGCGCGCTTTGGTTCTCTCGTTGTTCTGGCTGCAGGTGAACCTGTTCTTCCTGCTGAATATCGTGCGGGTGCTGATTACGAAGCTGAAGGTGACGCACCAGGCGGAGTCCAGCCTGTACATGAAGGCTGTCCGGGCCACTCTCATTCTGGTCCCGCTGCTCGGGATCCAGTATGTGCTGCTGCCTTACAAGCCCAGCGGACATGTCTCTTCCGAGGTCTATGACTACGTCATGCACATTTTAATGCATTACCAGGTATGGGACATAATAATAATTAACTATTAAAGAGAAATGTTATCAGCATAATCCTCACTACGACCATCTGCAAGGTTTCTAAAAAACAATATTAATGCAAATATGTTGTTATTTGTTCACAGTGGTTTGTAGCCAATTAGGGTATGTTGGCTTAGTACAATTATCTTTCTGTGTGAGAAGGAATGGAAGATACTAGTTCGACTATTGGCTGCATATTTACAACAACCATCAAGTGAGTCAGTGCCGGCAGTACTGAAGCCGAGAACTATCGTCCGTACGATTATTCTTTCTAAAGTCACGATGCAACAGAAGGTAGCATAGCATTTTAATTATTACCTCTGCCCAGGTTATGTGATCATTATTGTTTCTCTGTTGATTGGTTTGTTGGTTTGTTTGTAAGCAGGATTACGCAAAAAGTTATGGATTGATTTTCCTCAAATTTGGTAGAATGATTAAGTATTATTCAAGGAAGAGGTGATTCGATTTTGGGAGATCAAAGTCGATTGGTCAAGGTCAAGGGCATGCAAAAGGTCAAAAACACATTAGAAATATATTTGTGCGAAGACTACGGGACTGCATAAACAGAGGGGTTGCTAGCTAATTCTGGCAAAAATAATATTGAGTACATTGGCGGAGGTACCTGCGCTCTCTAGGCGCGGCTCTAGTTCTTGTATTAATGAAAAATTACTAGGATATTTAAAGTTGAGGAGCATGTCAAGAGTTTGAGGTGGGAGTAGCCTTGCTTGATTTTATTGGATGGCAATGGCTTCTAAGGTGGGGGGGGGGGAGGGGGGGGGGGGGTAGCATAGTCTGAAAACGTTCCGTTTCGTGATGTCACAGCCTGAAAAAAGTTCTAGCTGACGTCAGATTTTGTGGATTCTTACCTGTGGGAAATTCACAGTTTCATGGGACTTAGTGACCAGAGCAGAATTTTCAAAGTATAACAATATGTATGGTTTAAACACACTTGATATGACCACGCGCACCCACTGAAAGATGATTTGTTTGCATGGTGACTTTAATGCCACTATATTGAGATAATGAGTTAAGTGTTTTGATTTGTCAAGATAGAGAGACAGTCAACCTTTTATTGTAAGAAGAGGACATTTCCTCTTATTTTTGAATGTTTACCAGAGATCAGGAGTGCTGGTGATGATCTGCTTTAGTGACATACAGTACAGTGCTAAAGTGTTAGGCACCTGACATTTTTCAAAATTTAATTCTGGCTTTTGAAGTTCACTTTTTACTTTACTTGCTGAAGGATAAAAAGGGAATTTGAAATTCAAATGCCAACTTTAAAAATAGGTTTATAAATAAATATTTTCATTTCATTAAAAACAGTTGATTCAGATAATATAGTCTTGACAGAGCCCTGATGTCAACATCATCATGGCTGTCTGCAATTACTTGGAGGAAAAGACACAAATGAGACTGCCAGTCTGCAGAAGAACGGGGACGAGTTTTCCATTCTGATTTAGTTTTCAACAGTTTACAGCTCTATATAGTAAATTTCTCAGTTATTAGAAACATTTAATTTCATTCTTTTTGCAAGCATATTTGACTGACGGAATTGCTTTAAATGCCCCTAAGACTTTTGCACAGTACTGTAACTACAGCAAAACAAATTCTCATTTCTGTCTTGACTTATAGTTCAGTTATGAATTCTACCCTGCAGTCATTACTTATCTTAAAGGCTAAAATCGGGTTTGAGGAAATGAACTCATTTTTGAGTTTTCCGTAATTGACTTGAGAGCTGAAGAAAATAAAAATAGTTTTCTCCCGATAAATCATCTCATCCTCCTGAGAAATCGGCCTCCTGATTTAACAGACTATATTAATGCATTATCATGAGAAAACTAGCTTTGTTATTTGGGGATAACAAAATAATTAACTTTTGATCCTGAAATCATAATTAAAAAAAATTAATCACAAGCGCGGCCATTCTCAGCTTCAATAAGGCAGCATAGACTAATTGAAATCTTTTTAATAGACAGTTAAATACATGGCCTGAAGGACATCACACAAGCCAGGTGCTGAAGTCATTGACTTGACTCATTTGGAAAACAGCTGCATGTTTAGACTAAGTTTGGAGACTGCAGCTAAATATATCCATCTCCGGGGGACATATTTATCTTAACGGAGTATTTTCTTTCAATTCTTTCTCAGGGCCTGCTGGTGTCCACCATTTTCTGCTTTTTCAATGGAGAGGTAAGATATTCTTTTTTCTAATAGCATTAAATGGTTCCAATTCCCTGTCTTCGCTCTAGGATTAGTTTGGGCCTTGTTGCTAGAAAGGAAATGAAACATATATTTCCCCTAACAATATGCTGCTGTCAAATAAAGGAGTTACACAATTTGAAAGGCTGATGTCATTGTGTGGGATATTAACTGCCTGAATAAAGGACTCATCCATGGGCATTACATTTATTTCCAACGGAAATAGTGTCAGTTCTACCCAAACACAAGTTGTAAATTATATTTTTACTTGCGAGTTTATGCCAAGAAGAAATGCATATGTATTTAGATATCTGCTGCTGGACATGTCACTTCATTGGCCATGAAGCAAGTGCATCTGTTTTCCAAATGCAGCGGTTAGTTGCCAACATCTAACCTCCAACCACTAAAATCCAACCCAGGTAAACTGAACTCCTATTCACTGCTATTTTTTTCCTCCCGCTTAAAATGAGCTCCTTCTACTTTAGTGAGAATGAATAAAAGGACACAGACTTAAGCCATGAAAAGGATGAAATCATAGCTCTAAAAACCGTCTGGGAGCAGTTACATCCCATTCTCAAAACAAATGCTCCTCTTATAATCAATTGGCACTTTGAAAGATGGGAAAACAAACTGAAGCTATAATGAAGGTATCACAAAGTACTTGTTTATTATTTGCTAATTAGCCTCACTGATGAATTCAGAGATTGCCATTACATTGCTCTCAGGGCAACACATTATTATCGGTGACTTCGAACACTGGCAGATGTCAGGAGCTGGCCATCTTGTATGTTCACGGGAAGTTATCATGCAGTTTGGGACCATAAAATTATAGACACTGACACAATTTTCATTGTTTTCGCTATGTATACCACCGCTATGGATTTTAAAAGTAACAGTTAGGAAGTGTTATAAAAGCTGATGTTCAGCTTCAGTTGAGTGGTTTTGTAAAAAATGAATGAATCATGCAAGAATTACACCCATTTTATGCACAGCCCCGCAATTTTAGGGGCTCAGAAGTGATTCTGTCATCAATTAGTTATTTTGAATACTTTGTGAAAAACCCTTTGTAGTCAATGACTGTCAGAAGTTTGGAATCCATAGACATCACTGTACTGTAGGTTTCTTCCCTGGTGATGCTCTGCTAGGCCTTTTCTGTCGCCGTCCTCAGGTCCAGTTTCCTTTTTTGGGCATCTTGTCCTTAGTTTTACCTTCGGCAAGTGAAAGTGAGCTCAGTTGGATTCAGATCATGTGATCTTGTCTGTAGCAGAACATTCCACTTCTTTTCTTTGAAACATCTTGGGCTGATTTTGCTTTATACTTCCGTGTCATGGTCCATCTGCTTTGTGAAACATTGTTCAATGAGTTCTGAAGCCGTTCACTGAATCTTAGCATATGATACAGCCCTTAACAATTTAGAAATCATCCTCTAGCTTTTCTCAACAGTCACATCTCCTGCTTATACAAAAGAAACAGATCAATTGGCAGCCATACATGCCCACTCATTACCACTCTTCACTGATGAGGTAGTATGCTTCAGATTATAAGCAGTTCCTCATTTCATATTCTTCTCATCTTTCTACTACAAATTGAGCTTTGTGTCATTTTTAAATGTCGTCGCTATTTCAGATATTCTTGAGCAAATTTTCCTGTTCTTGAGCCTAATCAATGGTTTACAGAGTGAAATAACAAAGAGATAAACCCTCTTTATTTATTCTGTTGATGGCTTATCTTGGTTTCTGACACGTATATGCCTACCTCTTGACAATTATTCTTGGTCTGGCTAACTGTTTGGAAGGGGTTTTTAATACCTGGGGAAATCATCCGCTGTCATCTACCACTCTTGATATCCGAGGTCTTCCAGGCCTTCCTGAGCTCACCAGTCCTTTTTTTTTTTTTTTTAAGACTGCACCCTTCGGTTCTTTAAAAAGCAGGATCCTCTTAAAAATGTGCTGTAGTTCCTATTCTGTCATTTTGATGTGTATTACTTCAAATTTAAGCTGAAAGTCTGTTCTTTAAGATATACTCATGATTGAATTTCAACTCCAATATTCTAAAATTGACAGCTAATATAACAATGATGTTGTCAATGTCCAAATATTTATCCATCTTTCTGTATATCCATTTGACATAGTCCACAAATCATCTTCAGGAGGGAAAACAGACATTCTTCTTTAATCTGTGTGCGTGGCATACCAGATAAGATTTACCTGATTATTAGTCCCCTACCGGAAACGGAGGGGAATATAGGATTGCATTCGTGTCCGCACCATAACTTCAATACCGTATGACCTAGGAACATCAAAGTTGGTGTGTGGATGCATCTTGGGGAGAGGGTGTGTCATGTACCCTATTCAAGTCACTTTGACCTACTTTTTAGGAAATATAATATGCACACATCGGTAGGGGACTAGTATTGCGCTGCAATACGACATTCGCCGATAGGCGCTGCACTTGTTATGTCCCCCGGGAGGACATATAGCGTTTGTGACAATTCCTGTGCGCCGTGATCGTTATCATGCGCCGCACCAGACGACGTCACGCACTTTTTATGAACATTTATGAGGATATCATTACGAAACTTTTTATACACACATATCTGGTCCCGAGGTAGGTTGCTATTGAATTTCGGCCAAATCGGAAAGGCTCTCTAGCGCCACCAAGAAACATTATATTGGCACTTACACGGCCACCACGACCGGTAGGAAAGTCATAGAGAGATGGAACCAAGACTATATTGTTCATCTAATCAAGGCCTAAAAATGAAAAATCAATACTCATGACCTAAATCGAACAGGAAGTCAGAAATTTGCATATCAAAATTTCCTTTTTCCCCTAAATTGGTCTCCAAAAACTTCGACATTCCTTCATATCTTCTAAAGTACTCAACTCAGAGGTTTCATATTGCACATGTGGGACAACCATGATGGCTAATTTGATAAAATTAAACAATTATCCCCACAGGTCACAAAATGGCTCTTTAGCGCCACCAAGAAACATTATATTGGCACTTACAAGGCCACCACGACCGGTAGGAAAGTCATAGAGAGATGGAACCAACACTATATTGTTCACCTCATCAAGGCCTAAAAATGAACAATCGACACCCATTACCTAAATCGCACAGGAAGTCCGCAATTTGCATATCAAAATTTCCTTTTTCCCCTAATTTGCCCTTGCACAAACGCAAACTCTTTTAAGGGCGTTCATCGTATCGATCCCAAATGCTAATAGATGACAAAACACACACTGCCGATGAGAACTACTGAACAACTTTATCAAAAGTCGAACGGTTTGGGTTTTATGAGGCGTCAAAGATGGGGTCCCCACCCACTTCCACTGCCTTTTTTCCATGCGTACGCAAATTCCAACCTAAATATGACCCCTTAAACATGCTCAAAAACAAACGAAATTTTGCAGTTAATTCCTAGTGGCTTCAAAGATAAATAATTTCTCAAAATTTTCCACCAAACACATAAAATGGCTCTCTAGCGCCACCTAAATACGCCAAATGTCGCTTTCACCACAGCCTGTTGCAATGTCATAAAATTCTGAAAAAAATCACACATCATTGCTGTACTATGCCCTGTACTGTGACTTCGTCTCGACAATTCCTGTGCGTCGTGATCGTTATCGTGCGCCGTACCAAACAACGCACTTTTTATGAACATTTATGAAGATATCATTATGAAACTTTTCATAGACACATCTGATGGTGGTTATGGCTATTCCTTTCGTGACCCATATAAATGGAATAATCAGAATTCGATCCTGACCAGAGTTACAATCTCTCACATAATGATCTCTCTGCAGCAGAAGGTGTGCATATGAATATGGTCACAGAGGTCCTGAATTCATACGGCTTGTCCAGTCTTCCCCTGTGGTAAATTCTGGTATCTCTCTCTCACTCTCATTCTCACTCTCTCTGTCGCTCTAGGTCCAGGGCGTTTTGAGGCGGCACTGGAACCAGTACCGCATCCAGTTTGACGGAAACTTTGCCCACGCTGACGCGAGGTCCGCCTCCTACACGGCGTCGTCCATCACCGAGGTCCAGGGCTGCTACAGCATCGACGGACACTCTGAACATTTGAACGGCAAGGGCTGCCTGGACATTGAGACCACCATCTTACGCACAGAACATCCATTTGCCTAAAACTCCCCGCAAAGGCAACTAGAGAGTTCTACGGCACCATAGACCAGGAAGTCCCAGTTACTCTCAGTTTGCGCGAGAAAAAAGGTTTCTACTGTCTTATACTCTCCCTGATTGACACCATGATTACACAGGTGGAACAGGCAGTTTGTTTTCACTGGGGATCCTTGATGAGTCTTTTGCAACATATCTTTGGAATTATTAGATATCGGAACCTGCGCTGCTTCCCTCTGAAAGACGTGCAAACAAGACATGTCTATCTTGAAGCGAAACACTGTGCCCTCTTCTCATGTGAAACATGAACAAAGGCACTCCACCCTTTGGCATTGCAGTTTTTCACGTTCTGAAAGGAGCAGTGTCACTTGCGAATTGACATTTGTGAAGAGTTCAGTGCAAATATTCAGACTGGTCCTCAAAGACTTGTTCATACTATTCAGCAAACCTACAAAAAACAAACTCAGCCACCGCGGACTATGAGAAATCAAGAGGGGAAAGGTGGTGGTGGGGTGGACATATTAAATCACTGGATCTACACATAGACAATTAATAACCTCTTACCATCTTCACTTCCTTTATCTCTATTATCCCATATCTCTGAGATCAATTATGCTTTAACGACCCTGATTTTATCGTTGTTTCATCCATTTACAAATCAGAGTTATGTATTTTTGATTATGAATTATTAGACAAAGCACAGAAAGGACAATTTACAAGTGTACCTTTTTATCATGACGACCCAGATTTAAATGGTGAGTGATGTTAGTTTAGATAATGGAGATCACAGAATGCTGAGAGTAGTTTCTGGAACTCTACATAATCACAAATATATTGTGGCGCAATTATAAAATTATAACAAAAGTTCATGAAAAGTGTGCCTGGCGTTTTAAAGATATCGGGCCTTCCATCACAGCTTCAAAGACATGCTTTTCGCTTTCTGTGAGAAATCCACGAGAAAAGAATTCAGTTCCATCCAGATTTTAGGGATGTTACCTCCCTTTTCAGTCTATATTTTTTTGTTACCAAGTTTTGGTCAGGTCTGTGACCTTGTCCTAGTGTAAAGATTTATTTCAAAATCCCCGACTGTTCAGTGCTGATTATACTCTATACATTTATGGCATTGTTAAGGTAATTAACACTCTCAAAATATATTTACATCCGGTTGTGGAAAAGGTATATGTTATGTATTCAATAGGGGTAGAATGACAGATTGTAATATAACATAATGCAAAGCCAGAGTTTGCAATTGTATTCATATTCACAAGAAATTTCTAGCTTTATGAGAATGTCATACTTACTGCACATGGGCTAGTCTTGCAGAGCATGCTCAGTCAGGAAAGAAAGACTGCCAGTTATGATGGGTCATGACTGAAATATCAAATATCTGAATTACTGTGTTTCAATTTTTATTCACGATTGCCATTTTGGCATTTGGACAGAATTGGGCTACTCTGTTCAACCACTGGTTAGAATTTACACAGTCCTCATATGAAATTAATCTTCTAACATTCCATCTTGATTTGAATGCATGCCCTATAAATATATATAATTTTTATGTCTGGGACATATATTTATCTTATTTCCTTTACGTAATTTTGCTTTTTTTTCACTGAGCTTTCCAGTCATTTCTTAGTCAAATGTTGGAAAGAAATCAGCTCACGATGACAAATTGTAAATATGTTTTGTAAATGAGGGACTTAAAAGATTCTCGTTGTGTATCATATTTATATGTGTATGCATATTTGTGTATACTGATAGAAGCGCATTCAACTATGATTGATTGTTTTTATTTATGAGACTCCGGAAAATTGTATGGAATTGTTTAGATGTGTTTTCCCTTGAGACAGAGCAGTCCCTGTTCGCAAATGGAAGGATGCAGTGCAACGCTGATGTGGAAATATCACTGTACAAGTATCTGTGGAGGGATGAGTTTAGGACCTGAGCTTTATTCAAGATGGCAGGGATTGCTTATCAACTCTGTGAGACCAATTAGCTTTGGCGCAATGGCTTTCAGTACTGGTATCTATCTAGGGCATATTATCTTTTTGTATATATAGGACTTAACATAGCAGCACTGGCATTATACTTTTTTTTCAAATTAATGTAAGTACATACATTGAGGATATGAATTGTGGATAATATGGAAAATCCATAAAGTAAGCTAGATATGCAGTAGACTCGAGTGAAGTAAACATTGTAATATATTTGTGCTAAGTTTAGTGATAATGTGGATGCAATCTAGGTTTATATCGCAGCAAAGTATGTCAATGGAGTTGCTACTTCTCTGGACAGCCTACATCTAAACCGTGTTTGCAGGTGTTTCTGAAGAGTCTAAAACCTAATAGATGTCCAAAGGTGTTTCTGAAGAGCCTATTTAAAGCGTATTCTTTGGCGTTTTGTGTTTGTACTCATAACGCAACTCATTGCAGAGAAAGTCTGTTGACATGGTGTGGAAATGACATCAGTATGATTCTCTACTGTACTCTAATGGAATACTGAAGTCTGGGCTTTTTCCCTATGTGAGAATGTACAATTTGTGGCTTTTGTTCTTCAAATGTTGCTGAAATACATTTCTGGACCACTGTTCATCACTGAATGTGGGCAGTATTACAAATATAAATCATTATCAGCAAAAACACGTCTCAGGTTTTTAATTTTTTTCTGCTACACTTTCTGCTCCTGTTTGGGTAAATTTCACCTTCTCAGCTGAACTGAAGACCATCCTTCTATATAACATCTAAACCGCTTCTTCTTCACTTGGGTCACTGGGTAGCTAGAGAATTATTTCAAATTTAATGGTTTACGTAACCAAACTTTCAGGCTAATTCACTCTATGCTCTGCGAGAATTCAAGCACTTTATTATTCCACTGCAGTGAAAATAAGGGAGCGCTCGTGTTCTCGAGGAAGTCTTTTTTGGATTGCAGTCTTTTACAGGTTTTTTCAGATCACAGTGTGATCATTTTGCTTCAGGACACCTGGATTATGCTGTTGGAGCCGTATGGACTATTTTTATGGTCATTTCTGGCTGTTTGCTAGACTGATAAAGTCAAATGACTGAGTCCCCATTGACCTCTGCTGTTTTGGAGAAGGCTGCTACAGTACCTTGCTGAAATACTCCCACTGTGTTTTACTGCAGTGTTCCCCAACCCTCTCCTAGAGGCCCACCCCCTGATAGCAAAGAGTCATTGAAACAATGTTAAATCAACATTGTTTTGCCAACGTTAAGACATTGAAACAACGTTGGACGTGCACCCTCAATTAACATTGAATCAATGTTGATTTTCTAATTAAAGATCAATGGTATTTCAATGTTATTTCATCAAAAGGAACATTGAAACAATGATGAGATTTCAACCTTACCATAGATCAATGTGCTTTCAATGACTTTTCGACATTAGCATCATCACCCTGTCAACCAGGAATCGATGCTCAATCAATTATAATCATGACTTTAAATTAATATTATTTCAATGTTGCTGTATCAACGTCAGGTTTCCATCGCTATTTTAACAGTGATTCAACATTGATTTCGCATTTATATTTCAATGTCAACCATTCTGATGATTCAGATGGAAAATCAACATTGTTTCTATGTAGTCTTGCTATCTGCTTGTTTTAGATCTCTCCCTGCTCCACCACCAGGTGATTCACATGATCAGGCTGTCATCAATCAGCTTTAGGGGGTGATTAACGAGCTGATCATTAGAATCACCTGTGCTGAAGCTGGGAGAAATCTAAAGCATGCAGGACAGGTGGGCCTCCAGTAGAGGGTTGGGGAACACTGCTGTACTGTTTAAGAGCCTTTACTTGTGTTTCAGGTGGCATGAGGGTGAGAAGATAATGACAGAATTTTCCATTTTTGGTGAACTGTTCCTTTTTCAGCCAATACTGCTGTGAAGCAGGTCAGTGTTTGGGGAAACACTAAGCCTTCAGATCATCATTAATGGAGTTCACTGATCCTATACTCACGGAAACACATAAATGCTACCAAATACATTGCATAATATTTTCACAAATTTCTTCATGCATTTTCAAAAATATTGCATTTTTAGTAAGTCTCCCTTGTTGTACAGATTACTGCTTCACAAAGTATAGATTAATTGAAAGAGATCGGAGGTTACTGTCTCCAACAGGGGAATAAATTAACGGTGTGACTATTTCACCAGTGATTGGGCACACAAACTTGGTTACTTAGGTTTTGTTTCCGGTCATAATGCAGGCCATAATCGAAACCAGTAACGTAGGTTTGAAACTTGAGTTAGGATTTGGGTTATGTAAGAATGCACAGCCACTGACAGTATCTTGCAACTTACCACAAATTTGTCAATAGTCATTGTCTTGTAGGGTGAAGTTCACAAGAACAGTGTAGGGTCGTCTTCATCTGAATGGCATTATGCTGCCCTCCACAATTCATTACAAGACACTATTCAAATCTTCTCACCATTCGCTCTCACACTGATACCTATGGGAAATTTAGTGTCTCCAATTAATCTGACATGCATGTCTTTGGACTGTGGGAGGAAACTGGAGTACCTGGAGAAAACCCACATGGGAAAACATGCAAACTCCACACAGAAAGGCCCCAGGCCAGAACCCACGACCCTCTTGCTGTGAGACAACAGGGCTAACCACTGTGCCACCATGCCACCCACGGTACAGGGTCATTGGGTATGCTTCCAAGTTCCCACTATTTCTGTGCACGATTACCAGGTATACAAAGTCCGATTGGAAGGAGTACATTGCTGTCACCAGTAAAATAACACCAACTGCTTTAATTAATAATTGCTTTAATTTAGCAGGCTTTATGGTAGTGTGGCTTATCTTTTTCACTAAATCATTTCATTTTAATATACTGCTCATATTATGTTCCGCAATTCTGTGATGGAAGCAGATACTGCAGAAAACGGAAATATTGCGCCAGTGCAGTGGTGTATAACACCGTGGCTCTGGTTTCTAGGCAAACAGTGGAAACCTTTCGGCTGCTTTCATTGAGAGCGGATGAGCCGCTTCCTTGTTGCGAAAGATAAGCGGCAGGCTGTTCTTTTTTTAACTTCACCGGGGGACAGTCGCCAGAGGATGACAGTCATGTGACATGCAGGGAGCTGTCCAAAACTCTATGACCACACATGCCTTATCTTAGCGAGCTAACCCTCTCCCAGCATTAAATTGCATCAAAATATTTGTAAAATCTACTGGTCTGGAAAGGGCTACAAAGCCACAAGACTTTGGTACTCAAGCGATCCACCCCGAAGGCCATTAGCTCCAAATGGCGCAAACAGAGAACAGTGATGAGTCAAGCCAGGAGTAAAGTCCAAGAGTGCAATGGCGGCCCATCAGGACAGTCACAAGAAAACCCAGATTAACATCTGAGGAGTTAAATTACTGCACTTAGAAAATTTAGAACAAGATTGTAAGGGAGGAGAGACTGTCATCATGGGTGACTTCAGTTACCCTGCTCTTATTGAGAAATGGTAAAAGTACAAGGAAAAAGCATGCATGAATTTTAAAATGTTATAAATTGCAATTTCATGGTGTAGTATGTTATTCAAACGGCAGGAGAGAAAGCAATGATAGATGTACTGCAGTGTCATAGTTTTTGTTCCCTTTTACCGGGGAGTAGCTATCTCACTGGCCAGAAGGCAGGTGCTGAGAATTTTTCCATGAATATTGAGATTGGGAATAATGAAGTTTTCGATTCATTACAAATATTAAAGAATGATGCTGATGGAATTTTCCACAGGAGTTATTGAGCAAGTAGGTAACATCATCTTTCATCTATTGATAGGTATTTTTGAGCAATCTTCTGAAGCTAGAGAAATATCAGATTGGACAAGGCAATAGAGTTCTAATAAGAATGAGGACCATATTGATCCAAGGAATTAACTTGTATTGCATGTAAAATATTGAATTCAATTATTGAAGTTAAATTAGTATTGCTGAAATTATTTCTTGAAAATAACATCATCCTGAAGGCTAGCCAACATGGTTTCCATGACTGAAGATCAGGCTGTGAGTATTTTAGAATTCTTCAAAACAGTCACTTAGACGTGAGACCAAAGCAGGGCTTTTGATATCATATACAGCGCCCTCCATAATTATTGGCACCCCTGGTTAAGATGTGTACTTTAGCTGGTAATAAATTCAGTTTTTTACTAAATAATATAGGACCACAATGAAAAAAAGAGGAAAACCCAACCTTTAATTCAAGGGCATTTATTCAGTGGGAAAAAAATCCCACATTAAGAAATAATTCTTTTACATCAAATCATGTGTGCCACAATTATTAACACCCCTGATGTTAATACTTTGTACAACCCCCTTTTACCAACAAATCAGCACCTAATCTTCTCCTATTGTGTTTCACAAGATGGAGGAATACAGAAAGAGGGATCTTTGACCATTCCTCTTTGCATAATCTCTCTAAATCATCCAGCGACCTGGGTCCTCTCCTCTGCACTCTCCTCTTCAGCTCACTCCTCAAGTTTTCAATGGGGTTGAGGTCTGGGGACTGAGATGGCCATTAGAGGAGCTTGATTCTGTGTCTGGTGAACCATTTCTGTGTAGATTTGGCCACATGTTTAGGGTCATTATCTTGCTGAAAGACCCAGGGACGACCTATCTTCAGCTTTTGGGCAGAATCCATCAGATTTTGATTTAAAATGTCCTGGTATTTCAAAGCGTTCATGATGCCATGCGCCCTAACAAGGTTCCCAGGTCCTCTGGAAGAGAAACAGGCCCACAGCATCACCGATCCTCCCCCATACTTCACAGTGGGCATGGGGTGTTTTTCTGCATATTCATCTTTTGTGTTCCGCCAGACCCACTTAGAATGTTTGTTGCCAAAAAGCTCTATCTTGGTCTCATCTGACCAAAGCACATGGTCCTAGTTTAAGTCCCATTACCGCTTAGCGAACTCCAGAAGTTTGCATTTATGATTGTGAGTGAGAAAAAGTTTTTTTCGTGCATGCCTCCCAAACAGCTTGTTGGCATGTAGATAGAGCCTGATGGTTGTTTTGGAGACTTTGTGACCCCAAGATGCCACCATTTGTTGCCATTGTTTAACAGTGAGCTTTGGAGAACTTTTTATTTCTCTTACCATCCTTACCATCCAATACTTCAATTATATTCATTTCCTAGGAATTATTCGGGTCCCAATAATTGTGGAACAGGTAATTTTGTGAAAAATAATTATTTCTTTGTCAGGGATTTTTTATCCCCTTAAAATTCACTTGAGATGAAGGTTTCATTTTTCTACACTTTTCAGTGTGAGAGTATGCTTCTGCAATAAAAATTGAATTTATTTTAAGGCTTTTAACACATCTTAACTAGGAGTACCAATAATTATTGAGGACGCTGTATTTGGATTTTCAGAAAGCAGTAGATAAGGTGCTGCTTTAACATCACTTGTGCTGACACATTGGACTCTGTTGCTCCTATTAAGCTAAGGTGCCCCAAGGCTGGAGGTAGTGCTCAGCCCTGCCTTACTGAGACGACTCACGCTCTGAGGCAGGAGTGCAGGCAGGCTGAGCCTTGGTAGAAAAAAGGTTAACTTCAGGAAGCTTATCAAATTCTTAGGGACTCTCTCAAAATATCAGATCTCTGTCAAAGCTACCAAACTTAAATATTTTTCTGACATTATTGCCAAGAATTCAAACAGGCCTAAGGTGCTTTTTAGTACCATAAACACAGTTTTAAATACCAGGACAAATACCTTACCTACTGCTTCATCTGAAACCTGTGAAAAATTTCTTAACTTTTTTATCGGCAAAATTCAGGATATAAGGGCTCAAATCCCACCTCCTGCAGATAACCCCTCAGAGTCAAAATCGCCACCGAGTTGTTTTAACGGTTTTCAGCCTGTCTCTCTTGCCCAGTTATCTGAAAGTGTCTCTTATATGAAGCCAACTGTCTGTCCCTTGGAAATTCTACCATCACAGAGTTTTAAAGAAGTTTCTGCCATTTTCAGCCCCATGGTCTTGTGCCCAATTAATAGCTGTCTCAAAAATGGTCGTGTAATGTCTAGTTTTAAAGATGCTGTGGTGCAATCATTGTTAAAAAAAAAAAGTCAAAGCTTGACCCAACTGTCAACTGGGCTAATTATCTGCACTTAATTGATGAACGAAAGCAGTTCATTACACGCTTAACTCATCTCACCTGGTGTCTTAGGTTTAAATAGGGTGTTGAAAACCAAACTCGGCACACACTGTGCTTTTAGCATTACTCCTGCACTGAGGGAATAAGCCAATCAATCAATTACCAGGAACTACCCACAAGACTCCTAGAGCCAATTAAACAGACATGCAGGTTGTGACAGAAGTCAATGTGGAAACAAAGATTTGCCAATGTAGTTGGACATTTAGCATTGTTGTAATCCAGACAAAGTAGAGATTCAAAGTAAAGATAAAAGTTTATAGAGCAGGGGTAGCAAGCCCTGGTCCTGGAGAGCCACAGGGTGTGTGAGTTTGGTTTTCTCCACCCTATTTAAACCTAACCTCAGACACCAGGTGAGATGAGCTAAGTGTGTAATGAACTGCTTTCGTTCATCAATTAAGTGCAGAGTAACGTCAAAAACCAGCAGACACTCCGGCCCTCCAGGACCGGGGTTGACGACCACTGATGTGAAGTATGCATGATCCAAAAAAGTTGGATTTACACCCTGTATATTTTGTAATTTGATCATTTTGCCAGGGGTTGTATGTACATTGGAATCTGCCTCAAAAGTTTATGATTTAATGTAAAATATCACTATCAAAAATAAATCGGCCAGTCATTCTACAAATTAGTCTTCCAGCAGCTTATCAAGCAAAGTAAACTGCAATGGGTTTATCATATTTAAGCACTGAAAGGTCAACTTACCATGGGACTTATGTACTGCACCCTGCAAGATTTATGTTGAACCCCTGAATGAGCAAATATTCTATGTAAACTATGTAGACAGCAGGAACTCAGACTGAGCAAAATTTTCGCTGCAGAACAGCTGTCCAAGCCCAGAAAAAGGAAATATTCAGCACATTTATATGGATGCCTGGAATGAGCAAAGATTTTGTGAAGCACTTCTGCAGCCCAAAATGAGCAAAATTGTTGGAAAATATCTGTTGCACCTCAGAATGAGCAAATATTCACTGAAACATGTCTTCATATCCCCAAAATGAATTTTCTCTCTTCAAAATTTCCATACAACCCCAACAATTCTGGCACACAAATGTCAAATGACACTTACAGTAGAAATCAGTGGTACTGACATTCAAAATGCTATGAAAATAGATATGCAATTAGCCGACTTGTGTTTAAAAATGCTTCGAAACAGGAGGATTATTTGATCGCAGTTTTTCTCCGGCAAGCCTTGGCTGTAAGTGACTGGGCCTTTGTTTTTTAACATTATGTTTTTTAACATTCTACTTCATTCATTATTCCTCTCATGTCCCCTTATTTCGCAGATGTGCCAGCTTATCACATCATATATTCAATAAAATACAGGTCAAAGATGATTTGCAAATTATGGCTTCGTTTATTGACATTTTCCACGCCATACCAACATTTCTGTTAAGAGATTGTATTTTATCTCATCATATCTGAAAGCATGGCATCATATCTGTAAGCAGGTGCTGACACTACTGCCACCAACGCAGTAGTGTAACTATGTTGGACTGACCTCAATCCCATTGAGAATCTCTGGTCCAGCATCAGGTCAGGGCTGCAGCAGCAGGACTGCACCACAAAAGCCAAAGTCATCGATGCAGTTGTCCAGGTGTGGCATCACGCCTGAGAAATCAAGACAACCTGCAAAAACCTGGTCAGCTCTATACCAAAATGGGTGGAACAGCTTATCAAGAACCGAAGAGGACACATCTCGTACTGAGTGCTGAATGTGGATGCTATTAAAGCAATAAAAAGCCTGAAAACCTTTGTTGTTTGGTTTTCCCACTCCTGTCTGCTTTATCCAATTAGTTTGCACAAAACTGTGCAACGCGTGTACTATGTCATGTAATTAATTGACGCTTGCATGATGCCTAACTGTTGTAATCTTGTAGCAGATCCACTATACATTAGATTATTTTTTTTAAGCAGCAATAAGTGTTCAGAAGACGTTCTGCATCTCCTCCAGGATCAAACGAGGCTCCTCTGGGCTCGGAGCCAGGCTAAAATTCTGTTGATGTCAGAAAGTTACACAACACAAACAAACAGCCCTGATTTTCTGATAAGCCAGAATGGTCTCATATCTTCATGAGAGAACAGAACACCCCCAATTCAGTGCTCATTGGTCCTCAAATCACAAGTCGCTAGGTCCAACAGCTGCTGGTTGCCTACCTTCCCTTTATGTGGGAATCAGATGTGATGACCACCTGACCAATCGGCACCAAGTGTTCATTTAAAAGGTAAAAGAATTTTAAGATCCCTGGCATAGACATTAAAGGTGACAAGTGCAGCACTAATTTATCCTGTAGGCTAAGTGTGGGTGTGCTTATCTGATATCTCAAATATCAAGGGTTCATTAATACTGTTAACATAACATCTTTACCAGTTTTTTCTTGAGAACAGATCAGTGCAATTAATGACAATGTAGGAAAACAGCACGCAGGAATGGTGTAAAACTAATAATAATGGTCAGATTTTATGCAAATTGGGAATTATGGTTATGTGGTAATGTAATTTTCTCAATTGCTTGCGGTTTAGAAATAGTGTTATAGTTTAGCAGTAGGCTGTTTTGATATATTGCCTATGTAGGGCTTTGCTTGTAGACCTCATTGAATTTTCTCCCAAAGTAACTCACAGGAAATACACTACTGACCCAGCACAGGTAGCACAGTACACTATGTTAGCTAGAGACCAGTGGCACTGCTGCATACATTCCCGTTAACGCCTGTGGTACTCCTATGGTGTGTCAGACGGTGCACGGTAAGTTCGAAGCACTCGCTTCCAGAGCTCTCTGTCCAGGACGTCCCCCATGCGCAATCCCCAGGCTCGCAAGTTGCCCGCCACCAACTCATCCCACGACTTCCTAGGTCGACCCCTCTTTCTTGTGCCCCCTACCTGATGGTATTGGATGGTGTTGATGGCCCGTGGACTGTGTTTAACATGACCGAACCATCTCAAACGCCTATACCTCAGTTCAGCATTTAGGTCAGTAAGACCCAAACTCAGGTGCAGGGCATCTGTGCTGATGTTCACCCCAGGCTTGATGTGGCACATCCATCTCAGCATTGATCTTTCATTTCGTTCCAGGCATTTCACGTCTTCTTTTTACACTGGCCAGCATTCACTCGCACGTACCAACTGTACACCTGACCACGGATACGACACGACGGCGCCTTGGATGAAAGGAGGGGTAGCAGCTCTTTGAATTTCTTCCACGCCGACCTTGTTCTAGTTATTGTCGCAAGCTCACATCCACCACCAGTGCTAAGATGATCTCCAAGATAGCAAAACGAGTCAACTATCTCAAGCTCATCTGGTCCAAGAGCCACCTGGTCAAATTGTTTGCCAACAATAGGGCGAGCAAAGCCAAGACAAGGGTCACATCTGAAGGAGGGATCTGTGGAGAGCCTTCCACAAATTCCTATACATTTCTTGTGCACCCAGTTTTGGCATCCATTACAGATGATGGAATTGCAGCCAACACCTCTCCTGCAAACACCACAAGTGTGTTTACCAGAGTCCCTTAGAGAATTAAGGTGTAGGCTAGATATCATGACCTTCGTTTTCGCCTTATTAACTCTCAGCCCTCTTAACTCCAGGCCGTTTTTCCACATCAGAAACTGGTCTGAAAGCTCTATAAGTGTCTCAGCAACAATCACCAAATCGTCGGCATACAGAAGTTCCCAAGGACCGCCAGGGGGAAAATCACGAGACAGGACTTCCAGCATGATGACAAAAAGGAACGGACTGATGACAGAGCCTTGGCGTACGCCAACTTTTACCTCGAACTGCTTGCTGTAGGAATTGTTAATCCGTACCATGCTTTTTGCATTCAGGTACATAAGAATGCACTGTTCTAACCATCCATTTAGGGGTACCCACATGCCTCATTGCCCACCAAAGCACTTCAGGGGGCACAGGGTCAAATGCCTTTTCCAAGCCTACAAATGCAAAGTACAGATTTCTTTGCAGTGTTCTGATAATCAGCTATGATTCTTCTGTTGTAACTCCACAAGCAGGAACCAATGGCCACGCAGCTCATTTAAAGACATTATATGGGTAACCAATGGACTTACGGCTCAGTTACATGGATGAACTGGATAGCCAATAGCTTGCAGCACAGTAAAACAAATGAAATACAAAACAAATGGAATAAGCAGATGACCTCATGGAAAGCAAGTGGGTTGCAACCTCCACCATCATTCAGCCTCGGCTGTGTCAGGAAACCCAGTCAAAAGTTTGGTGTGGAGAGGTGTGCATATTGCTCTTGGTATGACATCATTTGTACATGGGTGGCACGACTAGCAAATGGAGTATAGTCCTTCTTTTTTGTGCTTGTGTTTTCAAAGGCCGTTAAAATAACTCAAGAAATGGCTTCAAATGCTTTTGGGAATGCACTGGATGATGATGTTGATGAAAATGCTGATAATGATTGAGTGTTTTCCTGCAGCAGTAGAGGTGGATAAGAGCAGTGGTGAAGGCTGAGATGTTTGGCCATGGTCTCCACCCAGTGAGTCCTCCACAGGACAGCCTGAGACAGGATGGGCAGGCGCCGAGCGGCGAGCTTCCTTCTCTAATCGCGCCCGTCTGAGATAAAACAGGAAATGAGGGAGAGGGAGTTTCTGGAGTTAATAAAACAGTCTCACAGAGAGCGCTGATAGCACCGTGTGGCTTTAGGACCAGCGCCAACTCATTATCTGCTATTGTAGTGCCTTAAGATGGCGGCATATTTACAAATACAGTCAGTATATCTGCCGAGCGCCAGTAAACATCCCGCTAAAAGCAAAAAGAGGCATCCCCCTCATGAAATCTGACTAAATGTACGTATGTGTAATATAAAACCATGATTGAATAACTTTACCACAGTGTATACAGAAGTTGTTGCACGCACAATTTTGGCAAATACTTTACGGTATATAATCTGAATGATTAAAGCATTGAACGCTGCAAACAAACCATTAGCTGTCTTCCTGTTGACTCCGGTAATGGTTCACTTCCTCCTTTGGGTGCCCTTGATTGGCTTACCAAGAACTGCTAAATTATGCAAACAGTGTCCAGTAAAAACTACTTCCTGTGTAAACCAGAACTGAAGCCACATACAGGTTCACCAACTGCAGAGAGATGTCGGCTCAAACAGACATAAAATATGACAAGGCTGTATTTGGTACACGGAACATATCCTTTTGGTGATATCAGTTATGCAGTATTACGTAAAGAGGCTACATTGTGTCCTACCAGTGAATGTGTCCCAATTGTCCAGCTGAAGCACAAAAAATCCAGTGAGCCTTTTCAAAGATATCAATGCACAATACATCAGATAAGAATGTTCAGTGTCAAAGTGTATTTCTATTACTTTCAGCACAGAGCAAGTTGGCAAAAAATGTATTTATTCTATTTAAGTCATTTTCTTACATGATAGGATGAATCTTCATAAAAACAGAAACCAGGAAAGCAAAAAGAAGGATTTTTGAGACAGAAGCATGACCAAAGCAACCAACATAACCTCACAATGAAATGACAAAGCGTAGACCTCAATTCTCACACTTGATATTTCCTCACTCCTTGAGCCATTTCTTGCTTAAGCCAGAAGTCTCCCCAGATCCGCCATAATGCAGGCTGTCCCAAAGCCCTTATTTCTGCTGTGAGGAGCAGGGAAGGAGTTCTGAGGAGCTATGGGCAAGGTGACTCAAGAGCGTTGGTCCTGGAACACTTTCAGGTTAAAGCCATAATGTTTCATTAGTATCAACAGGTGCTGGCAGCAGATCTAGCAGTGTGCTGTGCTGTCATCAGACACGGACATTGCTTCATGCAATGCTTCATTTCTCTCAAAACACATTTCCTTGTTTCTTCTCTCCTCACATGCTGTTCTTGCATCTCTCAATGCGTCCCCGGCGGGAGGGGCTAAAATGGAAGGAAAAGACGCAAATGAGGGAAATTAATGACATTTCAGAGAATTGAGAAGCATCCATTGGTCGTTTGTTCCCTACACTCTGATGCAACCCATATAATTTCTGATAACAGGCATAGGAGCGTTTCCTCATTTACCTCACGCAACAGCAGCACTGCTTCCTGCCTAAAGTAAAAGCGCCACCGCACTTTCCAAAACAAAAAGTTAGGAAAACATTATCACTAAGTGCAATTTACTACTTCTTAAAGGTTAATAATACTACACTTGGGTCAAGGGTAGGGTAAGGCAATTGAGGCTTTTAAAAGGCAGCCTTGCCTCATAGATCCAAAAGTTTAACTTGCTGAAGTGAGAATCAAACACCTGTCTCTTGTGGGAAACTCTGCAGTTTTGTTGTTCAACCAACCAACCTCCTACCTCGGCCACCTCTCCATTTTCTGGCACTTGCGTGTACAGCCTATTCTCATTGTTTTTCTTGAGTGTACAGACTCAAAACCGACCAATGTAATTTGAAACCAGTACCATTTTTATTGCCCTCTTTTCCTCCCTCATCCATTGAGTTACAATTGGTGCATAAAATCGTTTCCTATAAAAAATTTATTCAAGCCTCTCATAAATATTTCCTGGATCAGAGCTAAGATCTCAGCAATCAGTCAGTGCCATTTGTTACTTTAGTTTTAGACATTTTGTTCAGGATTTTGCCCACACCGATACACATATTCTTTCTATCACTTCAGGCAGGGTGTATCGCCTTAGGGAACAACTGCACAGCCCTCACTTGGGAATTAAATCCAGATTGAGGCCCTTGTGGCTACGCTGCCGCAGCAAACCTCCACGCAGTGATCCGAAAATAAACGAGAGAACACTTTCTGACTCATATCTCCTGCCTTACGCATGGTGTGATTGTACAGGCAGCCAACATGCGTCAAACTGCACTGGTATGACGTTCTCTCAAGCCAAGCTAGGCCTGATATAACAGGTGCACTGCAGCAGGGAGCACTGTCCGGTACTAACCAGAGGGCTAATGTTTGTGTGTGCGTGCGTGTGTATGTGTGTGTGTGCGTGCGTGTGTATGTGTGTGTGTGCGTGTGTGTGTGTGTGTGCGTGTGTGTGCGTGTGTGTGTGTGTTTATTATGTGAATGGGCTGATGCAGGGTATAAGATCACAAGGCACCGGATACGACACCCAACAGCAAAGTCATCTTAAAATTGCAGCAGGTCTGATTCGATCCAGAGATCAGTCAGTCAGCAACTGCAAAACAAAAAAAAAAACTGACTCCAGTTCAGTCAGCCAATTCAGTCTATTCTTTGCAGTATTAACTGATAGATACAATGAAAGTTTGACGTCTTTTGCCTGACCCCGACACACCTCACAGCCTGCAGAGCCTGAATAGCAGGGAGTTTCACGTAATTCTTATCCTTTAAAGCAAATGTATGTCTAATGTATATGTTATGTGCTGACAAACAGGAATTTTTAATGTGAATCCCAGCACACAAGAAATTCCGACTTAATCATGTGTTTTCCGAAACACTCAGGGACATCCATAGTACGAATGCATAAGTGAGGGTACTGTATGTATGCTACACAACTTACCGAGGAAAAAAATGAACATTCAAAAGGATATTTAATCATCTCTTATCCTCACATGGTGCAACATTTGCCAGTTGAACACTTAGTGGAAATACGCTTTGATCCTTTAACTCTGCTTGCTCAATTACGTAACTCCAGACATAAAGAGAAAAACTCCTTGACATGAGAATGCGCAGTACCCTAGAGGCAGCATGGATAACATGCTAAAGGTTTTTTCTCTCTCTCTCTCTCTCTGCTCCATTTAGGAGCTGGGAATGTCATGTCCGGCTGCCGCCCTGCCAGCGTCTGCGGGAGATACGCATCGAGAGAGGAAATTTCTGCAGGCTTTGAGTAAAGTGAAGAGGCCATAGGCTCTCTGCAAGCTTCCTGCGATTGTGGGAAATCACCGGTCAGGCATATTTCTGCTTAAGAAGTAATACCCCCAAAACACCCCCTCCCAACACCTTCTACATCTCCACCCATTACCCCCCCCCCCTCCTCACCCCCACCCCCAGCCCCATCCCCAACAACAACACCCACTCCTTCAGCATACAGACCCCAACACAATGATCATCTAAGCTGGGTCTAAAAGGTCATTGTTCCAGGGTGTTATATATTAATTAAAGATTAGTATCCACATCCAGGTAATGCACGCGACTATGCAATATCATGTTATTTCCAGATCACTCAAAAAAAAAAAAACAAACAAACAAAAAAAAAACATCCAAGATCAAGAGGAGTGTTGTTACCTTAAAAGACAGGCTGGGCAAATGTTCAACCAATAAAACAGCAAAATGAACAAAATTTTTGTTTTAAGACTGCAACATCAGCTAAGAGCTTTCAGAAACATTAGCAGCATGAGATGATATCTTCTAGAGGAATTATTGCCTTGGGTTGGCTTTATTTGTGCATCGGGGAAATTAAATCAGCTGCACTGTACTGTAGTTAAAGGCAGCGGCCTATGTCCAGAGCACAGCTGTCCACATATTCAAGGGCGATCCTTAGAGCTTGTAAACCCAGAATAAAGCCACTTAGTCAATGCTTCATTACTCCCAAAGGCCCTCCCCCGATTAAAAGTTCATGAACCGGCCAGCCAGTAATAACTTGCTGGCCATTGGCATATTTACGGTTCATAAGGAGTTGAAACATCAATGTTATTATATTTATATGCGGTTTTTGTTTTTCTTTTAATCTTAAATATAAAAGATCACCCCAATATTTGTTATTGGCATAACCAATCCAATCCAGGGCTATTAAAAAGCCAAATTATCTGTGCGATCTAGCTTGTTACTCCAATCTTGCGTGACCTTTCCACATCTTAATAAAGTGAATGCTTGCTAGCTAGATGACAAAATGTCAATGCCAACACTAAAAAGAAAAGCTGATGACGAAAATTAGCAATTCAACAGCCTGTTGACTGGAAAGCTTGTATCTGTGTGTATTTGAAATCAGTGAGGGGGGCCAGTACTCCTGCTTTGCAACAAATGCTTTCTTGTGACAAAGAAGTATATTCTCTCATATTTACAAATGCAGGTCTATTTAACCTTTGCTCTATGAGCTTTAGTTCCTCTTTTGTAGCCTAGTTAGAGTAATTTTCTTTGTAATTAGGTCAGTTGTGAAAGCAATGTGTGAATTTTTTGTTAATCATTTCGAATCAACATTGCACGTATGTGCAGCACATATGTGCAGTGTAAAATGTTTCACACTATCACAAGGTAAAAAACTTGCATTTGGCCTTAAAATGCTGGACATAACTTCTTAAGAATCTCAAGAAATACAATAACTGCAAGCGCTTTTCTTTGCAATGTTTTGAGAAGAAAGTTCAAATAAAACAAATGATTGATGTGTCACATTCGCGTACTTTTTTTTCTGACTGAACCTCTATTTAACGAGCGGAGTCCAAATGCAAGACCTCTTTTTGAAGCGAGCCATGGCGAAGACAGCAGCAGCACTCTTGGCAGGAAAGATTAATATCATATTTAATTTTGAAAATGTGGCACTCAGAAAAATGTGGTCAAATGGTCCAATGCAAGTGCCCAATCTTACACTCTAAACTACACGGGAATTCTGGGTAAGAGCTTCTTCAAAAGCATCCCCCCCCAACTAGTCACAAATTAATATCACACCTCAGCCATATGTGTAAATCCCAAATTGAATTTTTGTGAAACACAACAGTAAAACTATAGATGACCTGCTAAGATAAAACCCCATAAAAATACATGTTCATATATTGAAATGACGGTCAATGCCGCTTGTGATGAACCTGCTCACTGTATCATTTTACATGGCGAGGTAAAGTGACAGAGACGTAACTGTTCATCTCCATGGACTCATCGCCACCCTCTCAGCAAAGAGGCCCTCATCATTTGAGGTGCGATGTGTCATTGCATTTCATATCAGTCAAACTGCTGGAGGACCTGGGAGACGTCAGCAGATTTTTAACCTGACAGAAGGCAACCTGGGACTCATCTCAGCTTCTGTGCCGTAGGCAGCCAGAATATGCAGTTCTCATCTTTAAGGTCAGAAACATAAAAAAACATCCAATTTATCACAATCAAAAAAAAAGAAAATCTGCTTTGTAAATTCGCCTCTTTTTTTCTCTCGCTTAAAGCTTCAGTGCAGTATGAATCTGAGCCGACAGAATTGATGGGTCTCAGCTGTGTAGCATCTCCTGGTGCTGCATTCCCACGGGCTGATAGGAAACAAAGGAAAAGATTTATAAAAGGATCCATTGCGGAACGCGGGCAGTACAATGGGGCAACAATTTAAGATGTGCCATGATCAATTTTGTAGGATACAACAGCCTAAACAAAATGATGATGGGTTGAAGATGATGCCAGTAATGGAAGAGGCCTCTGCTGAAACAATACCTGCAGCTATTAATCAACATGCCAGAAGTAGCAGCTGCGCTAGCACAATGCATGATGACTGCAGTGGCACCAGGACGAGAGAGAGCAGGGGCTCGGTACCCGCAGCCAGACACCGCTAATGATGCTAACGAATGCAATGCAACCACTTTATCCTCGTCTCTACTTTTATACATTGATTTAGAGGTAAAAACAATCAAACTTGATTGTTGCCTCGGTTGCCTAGGTAATGTCAGCAAAATTAAGCTTGTCATAGCGAGCTAATGTAAGCATATTACTTACCTGTCTTCCATGCTGCATGAGTCACATGAAAAACCTCTTCTTTCATAAACAAAAGTATCATAGCACTTCAAGAGTTGCAACAAAAATACCACAATGAAATTATAACAAAAACCTCTCGATCGCCCCTGAAAACTGAAATTTAAAGGGTGGTAACCAACTGTTTTCTTTATATATATTTATATATATATATATATATATACAGTGGATATCAGATTTATTCGACCACCTGTCATAAAAAACGAGAAAACACAAATATTAAAGAAATTTGTCAAAAACTTGTTAAAAACGAAAAAAATTTTGTTATTTCTTTGACAAATAACAAACTGAAACCACAAAATAGTCCTTATTCACAAAAAAAAAAAAACAACTATATTTTGCATGGCCTCCTTTGGCCTTGATAACAGTTCGCATACTTGCATTTGTTCATGAATGCAATAACTGTTATCTGGCATCTTAATCAAAAAACAATAATGTGCTTAACTTTTTTTCAGCTTTTTTGTAAAACGGTCAAATTAGAAAATTCATGGATAACAAGAGTAATTATATTTTAGCATTAAAAATTTCAGCTAAAAAGCTATCGCATATTGGTGGATTTTTTGTGATTCTGGTTTTGCCTCGCCTTGCCTTACCTTGCCCTGTTCTGACTGCCTTATGTGTATTTTGATTCCTTGCCATGATTCCTTAGAATTATGCATTGTGTATTTGGTTGCTTTTCTTTCGTGTATTGTCTTAGTTTTCATTTTCCATGTTTTACTTATAGCCATAGTTTTTATTCCCGTCCATGTTTTGATTTTCCATGCATTGCACTTTGTCTCCCCCTGTCTGGTCTTTGGTCTTGTCTTTGCTCACAGCCCCAGTAATGTGTCTCACTCCTTCGGGTGATTTAATGGTTTCTGGTTTCAATCTTCCTTCCCCATCTCGTTTACTTCCTTCCCCTTGCTTTTTCTATATTACTAACACATACTAACAGTTTGTTGTTTTTGCTAATTTACTAACTAAGACTAACATTGTATATAAGAATAACTTACTAACGAGCACTCGGGATTGTATAGCTGCACTTACTAATTGATTAACAAGCTCTCAGCAATCTCCACACCTTATTCTTTCCTTTCTCTCAGTATCTGTGCACGGTAGAACTCCTTGACCGGAGCTGTGTCATTGTCTATAGGTTTGTCCCGTGATCCCTGTCCGCATTTTGGCTTCTGCCAATTTCATGTAATTAGGTTCCTCCCAATGTGTTGCTCCCTTGTAATCAGTCTCACTGCTTCCACCTGTGTTCTGTTAGTGTATATTACCTCCCTGAAGAGTATATTAGATGTCTCTTCACTACACTGACTTGTCAGATCGTTCTCTCATGCTTACTTGTGCCACGTTCATTTCGCCATGTACCCATTGTGATTATCTTTCTGACTGGACCATCCTTGACTACCGAGTTTTGCATTCTCCCTGTACTTTGCTGCCTTCTTGAGTTCGATCCTTTTTTCATCTGACCGCGATTTTTGTGATTGGTGCCCTGGTTAAGATTCTGGATTTCGCCCATCGGATTTTGATTTTGGATTGTGGACTCTGTACTGTTCCCTGCTCTGTTGGGGGGGGGTTCCCCCTTCAGAAATAAAGCCTTCTTTTGGCATTTAACTGGTTCTCGCGAGTGGTTCATTTTGTAAATCCTCACAGGAGTAACCATTACAGAAACATAAAAATAATTTTGGTAATTACCAACACTGTTAATTAAGGGCAGCTGTAGCATAAACCTTACATTGGGTTGTGGTCCAAAAAATTGGAGAAGCACAAATATATTCATATATATAGAGTTGCAATCAAAATTATTCAACCCCAGCTACAAATTAGGTTTACTGGTACAATTTACAAACTTTCAGCTGTTTGCAATTAACAAATCAAACAAGAACTATTTAAATAGCTCAACACAACAAATATTATAAGTGTCTTCTCCAAATTCAACATAAAATGCCACTTTTAATGACTATACAGGCTCAAAATTATTCAACCCCTTCATGACAAGCATCTTTAATACCTAATAGATCACCCTTTTGCCTCTTTGACCTGCTGGAAATGTGATGCATAGGCAGACAACAGCTTCTGGCAGCATTCCCTAGGAATCTTAGTCCAGTCCTCATGGACAATGGCCACCAGTTCACTAATATTCTAGGGTTTGCGTGCTGCAACTGCCTTCTTCAAACCCCAGCAGAGATTTTTTTTATGGGGTTCAAGTGAAGCGAATGTGATGGGCACTCTCGAATATTCCCAAACTTCTTCTGACACCAAGCTTTGGTGGATGTTAAGGTATGCTTAGGATCATTGTCCTGTTGGAAGGTCCAATGATGCCCAAGCGTCAGCTTCCGTCAGCTTGTTTAATCTGCTCATCACAAACAGCTGAAATTTTGTACATTTCGCCAGTAAACCTAATTTGCAATGGGGGTTGAATAATTTTGATACAACTATACAACTATGTGTATATATATATATATATATATATATACACACCACTGTGCTCTGTCACTAAAAGAAGGAATTGCACTTATTTACATTGCACTAATTTGGAAGACTAAATACATATGCATCCTTCATTATATTTAAGGGTTTACTGTTTAGCGGACAGAAGACTTGTTACAAAGATTTAGAGAGCAGAGGTAAGAGAATTTATGATTCTCATGAGGAATGATTCATCCTCAATCAGGTTCATCTACTGTGACAACAACAGAATGGAAAATTCAATTCTGATTCCTGCACAAATTGAAATATAATCATTTTATTACACTTTTTAGTCAGTTAACGATGTATGTGAACGGAATCCCAGCCCTTGTGTGGATACTAACATGTGATGCCAGACCATTGCTGTTTCCAATCATCGACCGCTGTCGACACCATACACAGTGGAAGGGGATGAAATTCACATGGAAAAATAAGTTTGCGGTGTGGTGTGGTTCAAAGCCGGCACATCTGCTATTCCCTCATCAAAAGAAAGGGGAGTAAAACATGAAGCAGAGGCCCAGCTTGGATCGTTCGCACTCGTCAGAACAATGGGGCGACTCCTCAGCTGAAGGAAGGGGTGTGTGAGAGTTTAGTCCAGGGCGGTGCGGTTCGTGATGACCCTCATTGGGCTCAACACCAGGAGGGCTTTCATATCTGATTTAGCACACAGTCGTAAAATGAGGGACGACTCATCCTGAAGAGTGATGTCACCCCTGTACTTCGGCAGTGCTTTTCAAAACCCAAGTCTGTAAGCAGCCAATGAACAGTTGAAAACATACTGTATACACTGATCTGACTGGAAAGAAATGCAGCTTCTTAAAAATGAAAGTCATTCCTAAGATAATTTTCTGAGTTTCAATTTAACATAATGATCTCTTTTCATTAAGTTTTACCGTTTTTGTACTAGGACTGGGATACTCACCCTTTTCCAGAATGAGCCAATGTGGGTGCAGGCTTTCATTCTAACCATCCAGTCACACACCTGATTATTCTACTCAACCCTTAAAGCTTTTGCCTTAGACCCTTGATTAGTCAAATCAGGTATGAAATTGCATGGGTAGAAAGAAAGCCCGCACCCACACCGGTTCATTCTGGAAAAGAGTGAATATCCCTGTACTAGGATTTCTCAGCCAGTCTGCCACCAGAAATAAAATTAATTGTCCATTGCACAACAGTAGCACTGTGGAAAGTTAAAATATGTAATGACTCAAATATTGCGGATGAATTCTTTGTGAAACTCTCACCATGAGTAATTCAAGTAGTCTGCAACTCAGATTATTTGCCAGGTCCAAGATGAGAGATTGTGTGCACGTACCCTTTTTTTGGGGGAAAAAAAGTGCGTCCAGCTTCTCTCTAGTGACGTAGGCCATATGAAATAATAAAGCAATACAGATTTTGTTAAATCATGCTACAGGGCTGCGGCCTGCGGTGTTCGTGTTCGTTTATGCATCATCTGCTCTCGTAAGACCCCTCTGACGCAACAGCTAAGCCACACTCACTGTTCCTCTCCACCAGCATTTCCACTATTTCCAGGTTTATGACAGGAGAATCATTACTGTGCTGTTCCAAGCCTTGCCTTCTCTGAGAAATCCAGAGCTCACATTATATCACTGAACCGGTATGGCATCTGCTCGCGTTTATGGCGCTGGTTTGTCTCCTGTCGAATATTGGCTCCTTGTGTAGGGAAACAAAGAGATCTTAAAATAAGCCTTTGATTTTTACTGCAGAAGACGGAACATTGGGAGAGAACGACCTACAGGTATGAATTCATCTTTGCAGACCATGAACGTGGACAAAGAAAAAGGTTTTCTGTGATAACCATTCTGACCCAAACTGAACTGCCACTTTTTCTACAGTTAAAGAATATAGCTATTCTCCACGGCAAAAGAAAAATTATCCAACTTGCACCCTGAGGACGAACAAAAACAAATGTCACACGTATCAACAGAGGTAAAATATTATATTATGTATACACATACTTACAGTATAGACTACTACCTTACTTCCGGGCGCTGGGAGACGGCAGCCTGTTGCAGCAGCTCCGACCCAATCTTCTCCTTTTGTGTATTTTTTCGCTTTTTGTGTTATGATCCTGTCCTGCCTGACCATGTTTTGATTATCAATTCTACTTTGCTCTGTATTTATTGTGATTCGGATTCCATGCCACGTTTTGTTTTTGCCTTGTCTTTGTCTGTTTGCCATATTCCACCATTGCAGTTATATTCCGGTCCATGTTTTGTCTCATACCATGCATTGCACTTTGTCTCCCCCTGTCTGGTCTCTTGTCTTGTCATTGCTCATAGCCCCGGTATTGCGTGCCACTCTTCGGGTGATTTCATGGCTTCTGGGATTTCAACCATTCATTCCAATCTCGTTTACTTCCTTCACCTTGCTTTTCTATTTTACTAACAATACTAACAGTCTGTTGTTTTAGTTAAACTTACTAACCAAGACTAACCCTGTTTATAGTGCTAACTCACTAAGAAGCACTAGGGATTGTATAGCTGCTCATTACTAATTGACTAACAATCTCTCAGCACTCGCTCTGCTCTAGTCTCCGCCCCTTGCCTTGGCATGTTACACAAAGTTGGCACGTTGTGTAAATCGTAAATAAAAACAGAATACAATGATTTGCAAATCCTTTTCAACCTATATTCAATTGAAAACACTGCAAAGACAAGTTACTTAATGTTCGAACAGGTAAACTTTAAACTAATTTTTGCAAATATTAGCTCATTTGGAATTTGATGCCTGCAACATGTTTCAAAAAAGCTGGCACAAGTGGCAAAAAAGACTGAGAGAGTTGAGGAATGCTCATCAAACACTTATTTGGAACGTTTCCCAAAATCACAGATGCCAACTTACGTAGTTGGGCCCATTGACAGTGAATGGATGAACTATTTAAGTGCAACTATGCTTTTGGGAAATGCACCCCTGGATAGTCCTTTTTTTCTTTGGTCCTGAGCACACAGCGTCCTAAAATACTGATTCTTTGGAAAATGCGTTTACCTTTCTGTAAAGGCCAGTAGTATACGGAGGCCAAGCACAATGACAGAGAGAAAGAGAGTAGCATGAACACAGCACAAACACAGAGAATAATACAGACCAAACGCAAGTATTCGCGCTTCCAAAGGACTTATAATAGTCTGAACCACGGAAGCAAAGTGAGATAGAAAAAGGGAGAAGAAACTCCAACAATGAGAAGATAGAAAGTCATACCAAACCTGACTAAAGATATCTTTGGCTATAGTGCGAATCTAAACACAGACACTCTAGTGAAGGAGGTTTGCTGGACATCCTGCTTATATAAATTCTGGGGAAGCACCACCCCAGCTCAATCAACCAGCTGGGTAAAGAATTCGATGGCCCAGGAATTCGATATCTTCCCTGAACAAGAGCCGCAAAGAAAGGTCCAAACAACACATACACCTCACAAACCATGACACTTTCAGTACAGAAATTCCAAATTATTTCTTAAATCTTTTCATTATGTTAAGCATCATAGAGGATGAAATATCCAAATCCCATCCTATCTTTTTTTTTTTTTGAGAAACATTGTTTTTAAACCTTTCAATGATTTTCTCAAGCACGTGGGCAAATTGGCAATCCTCTGATGGACAAGGCTAGTCCTGGATGCTGCATTTGTTCCAAATCATGATTTACAATCACCCACGGACATCATCTGTTTCAAATCATGTCTTTAAACAATTCTTTTAAACTTCATTAGAAGACCTAACTTGCCCCTGTCCAAACTTCTTTGGAATGTGTTGCAGGCCTGAATGGCAGGAAGGGATGTATAATTACAAATGTCTATTAACACATAAAACTAAATGGACAAAACAGTGGATTTTCTAATCTGTTGGGCCAAGACCCTACCTGCTTTACCAGAATGTTTGTATAAATGACTGTAAGAGTAGCATTTCTATATTGCCAGTAGTCATCAAGTCAAACTCTGTCAGTAGAGGTAACCTCTCCTTGAAAAGTTCAGGGGTGAAAGGAATTGAATACTAATGGTATAGATGTGTTATTTGGTAAAACTGCATTTAAAACTGCTTTGACAGACTTCCAAAGAGTGGATTTACTTATATCTGGTGCATTATTGACAAGAACGTGTCAATATATGTATTAATATAATCAGCAAATACCATCAACCAGCAGGACATTGCCCAAACGCCAAGGCTGCCAATCAACTTTTTTTGGAAAGGATATTTGCAGTAGGTTACCACAGCTCCATGGTCTGAGATGACAATGCCCTCTTATCTGGGATCTACAATGACTAAAGAGTTTTTAAAATGGTTAAGTCTGTTTTGGCACCCTAAATCGTCTGCTTTCAGAAATAAGCTCATACTCAGAGCAGAGAATATGGGTTGGATCTTCTAAGATTCTCTGTGCTCCTCTTAGCAGGAACTGCTCATACAGGAGCTGGATGGGCTGGTAATCTTTCTTACCCATGATCTTCATTATGGTCTCAACAATACGGCTGTTGTGTTCCGGGGTTCTGGCCTTTGGCCAGAACAGTACAGCATTTACGGTTTTAACAGTTTCATGTTTTAAGATTTCATAGTTCATAGTTCATGTTCATGTTCACAGTCACAGTTTTAACAGTTTCTTGTATCAAGTCATTGCATTTCATGTTTCACATTTATTGTCCATGTTTTTGTTTTTGCCAGGTCTGCCATGCCACTCCACCGCTTGTCTGCGTTCCGCCCCCTGCCTTCGTTGTTGCACATTTCAGAGCTCTGGTTGGCTTTGGTATTTCCCCCTTCCTTCTGTGCTGTGCTGATTCGGGGCTTTCTAAGCTTAATTGACAATTAACTGTTTTTAAGTTACTAACATTTATTAACATTCACTGGGTGGTGTAATTCTTAGATAGGCACATTACTAATATTACTAATTTAGACAGGGAGTTTATTGTCATGATTCCTGCTTTGCTATTTCAAGATCTTGCTGTGCTTTTCTGTTCTTAACATTCATGCTGCTTCCAAACTGCATACTTAATTGGTACTTAAGCTGAGCACGCTTATTCTCTTAATGAGCAAGTCTTGTCATCCAATCTCTGTCCATGTCATGATCTTGCTATGCCTCTTGTTTCTGCTTCTCCAGGTGTTGCCCTTCATGTGTCATTGATTACTTACCCTTTATCTGGATGCGGTGGAAGTTGGCTGGCAGACAGTGTCTCGCGTCTCGCTCCATGTTCAAGTTCTTGTTTCCAAGTTCGTTCCATGTGCAAGTTTTGTTCTCTAGTTCACGCTCACGTTCCCAAGCCTTGTTCTCGTTTTTGTATATAGCCTTCGTATCGTTGATTATTTCTGTTCTTGCTTATCTCCCTGGAGTTTCCAGTGGTTTTTTGTTCTTGCCGTTTTTGCTCTTTAGTTCTCAGCTCTGTGTAGCTTACCTTAGTTTGTCTTTTATATAACCGGATACCGGTTATTTCAATTGAAGGCGAGGGCTGGCGCTGTAATGGCGACAGGTGAAGAGCGTCTCGTCGTGCGTTGACTTTGTTTGTTGATTGAGTGTGCTCCTGTCCGTAAGAGTTTGAACGAATGATACCACGCTGTTTATTAATGTTTGCTCTGCTGGACATTCTCGTCATAGCAAGATCAAAGCCCGTAATTTACACTTTTCATGATGAGGAGATACGTGCTGCTGCTGCTGCTGCTGCTGCTCTGCACAGCTGAGTTCGAACTGGCACTGTCTGGGAGACATGGAGGTCAAATCCTGCGGTATAACCGGGAGGATCTGCTGCTCCTGCGGAACATGGATTACCCTGCACCGAACATGGATAACTGCTTTGAGCTGGTACAACGCGAACTGGGTCGCGATCACCGGAAAGCTCCGATGAGGAAGCGGGGAAGGAGAGGCGGAGTGAGGCAGAGGCTGAAGAGACTAACCGGCACACGGAAAAGCCCTCCGCTTCCCTCTATTATGCTCGCCAATGTGCGCTCACTACGCAATAAACTGGACGAATTACAGGCAAACATATCATGCCAGTGGGTGTACAAGGAGGCTAGCCTGATCTGTCTCACCGAAACCTGGCTTGACAACACGATCGCGGACTCCGAGCTCTTGCTGGACGGATTCGGTACTCCGCTCAGGTTGGACCGGGACACTGTGAGTTGCCAGAAGAAACACGGGGGCGGGTTGTGTGTGTATTTGAACAAAGACTGGGACAGAACTGCTGATGTGAGAGACTCCTGTTGCACACCTGATCTGGAGATGCTGGCTGTGTCATTCAGACCCAAGTACCTTCCCCGGGAGTTTGGTCAGCTGGCTCTAGTTCTTGTTTACACTCCTCCCTCTGGCAACGTCATATGTGCGTCAGAGGCTATAGCTGCCTGCGTCCACCAGATTGAAAATGCATCCCCTGACTCCCCTGTTTTCATCTTAGGGGATTTCAATGGCTGTAGGCTAAATAAGACACTTCCAACCTACCAACAGTATGTCACATGCGCCACCAGAGGTGACAAAACAATCGACCTCTGTTATGGAAATATAAAGAACGCATATAAAGCATACAAAAAACCACCTGTTAGCACTGCAGACCATAATGCTGTTCATCTGATTCCTGCTTATCGCACGAAACTGTAGAGAGAGGGTGTGGCCAAGAAGTCGGTGAAAAGGTGGGATGGAGATGCAGTTGTGACCCTACAGGGCTGCTTCCAGTGCACAGACTGGGACGTGCTCACTGATGGGAGCAGCCTTGAGGAAGCCACTGAAGTGGTCACCCACTATATCACCTTCTGTGAGGAAATGATCGTCCCTACAAAAACTGTAAAGGTGTTCTCCAACAACAAGCCCTGGATCACAAAAGCCCTGAAAAAAACCTTAAATGAAAAGAAAATAGCATTTAACTCAGGGAACAGAATTGAGTCCAAACTCATCCAAAACAGACTGAATAAAGAAATAAAAGCAGCCAAGAGAGGGTACAAGGAGAGGGTCGAGAAACTCTTTCAGGAAGGCAATGCCAGGGACGCCTGGCAAGGCGTTAAAACACTGGCTGGCCTCCCCAACAATTCAGCATCATTAAATACGGGGACAAGGGACCCCGTTAACATGGCAGAAGACCTTAATCAATTCTACTGCAGGTTTGACCAGTCTGACTTCGCACAGGAAAGGAAGGAGCTGATAGCTGAGCTCATCCCAATGACACCCACCCAAGAAAACCTGGAGCTGCAACAGGCAGAGATAGAACTCATGTTTAAGAGGATAAAACCAAATAAAGCACCGGGACCCGACCGGATCTGCGGGCAGCTGCTGAAGTCCTGCTGCAGTCAGCTGGCTGGTGTCTTTTGCCATCTCTTCAACCGCTCCCTGTCTGAACATTCAATCCCGTCGCTCTGGAAATCCTCCATCATTTGTCCAGTAGCCAAAAAGAGCAATCCCACCTGTAATAATGACTATCGACCAATAGCATTAACATCTCTGGTAATGAAAGGCTTTGAAAGGCTTATTGTTTCCCAGCTTAGGGAGGAGGTCAGTATGCATGCTGACCCCCTTCAGTTTGCATACAAACAACACAGGGGTGTGGATGACGCTGTGCTGACGCTGCTCCATGGTGCTTACACTCATCTCGAGAAGCCCAAGTCATTCATCAGACTGGTGTTTGTGGACTTTTCGAGCGCCTTTAACACTGTGCAACCTCACCTGATGGGACATAAGCTACTTCAGATGGATGTCAATACGCACCTGATCCTCTGGATCCTCTCCTTCCTGACTGACAGGCAACAGAGGGTCAGAGTCAATGGTCACCTCAGCTCATCCAGGTCGGTTTCCACGGGAGCCCCACAGGGCTCTGTAATCTCACCTGTTTTGTACACTCTGTACACCGATGACTGCAGGAGCACTAATCCAGGTATAACATACATTAAATACTCTGATGACACTGTGATCATGGACACTACAAACACGCCAGGACTGCTACAGTCTGAGATGGATATTTTTGCAGAGTGGTGCAGGAGGAACTGCCTCGATCTCAACCCTTCAAAAACTAAGGAAGTGGTTGTCGACTTCCGCAAGAACCCCACCATCATCTCCACTCTGTCACTCAACAACCAGCTGGTAGAGAGGGTTGAGTCATACAGATACCTTGGGACAATAATTGATCACAGACTCACTTTCCAATCAAACACTGAAACCATCTTCTCCAAATGTCAGCAGCGTCTCTTCTTCTTGAGAAAGCTCCGCAGACTCCAGGTTCATCAGTCAGTCCTGACAGCTTTTTACAAATGTTTCATTGAATCCGTAATCACCTTCAACATATCAGCCTGGTTTGGTTCACTATCTAACATCAATCGCAACCCACTAAACAAAATCATAACGACGAGCAGTAAAATAATTGGTCTGGAGCAGGAACCACTCATCCACATTTACAACAGAAGGGTTAAATTAAAAGGTACACACATAGCCTCAGACATCACTCACACACTGCACAGCCATTACAGTCTGCTACCCTCAGGTCTGAGATACAGATCACTCACATTCAGGACTAAGAGAGCCATGTCAAGCTTTGTGCCCACATCCATCCGGCTCATGAATGCCTGACTTTCAGGATGTGTGTACTTGTGTAAGTATGTGTACATGTGAATCCTTTAACCCGACCAGGGATTGCTGCTTTTATTTATTTACTTATTTATTGATTGATTGACTATATTTTAACAATTGTTTTTTATCCTACCCGTGTTTATCATGCTGACAGGCTTTCTTCTTTCTTCTCTCCAATTTCACTGTTTATTTGTTGATTGCTTGTGGTATATTGTGTTGTGTTTCCTGGTTATGTGAACTGTACACGCACTGATGCTCTGCACAAATGAAGTTCCTAACGGATAAATAAAGTTCTTTGAAGTTGAAGTTGAAGTTGAAGTTGAAGTTGAAGTTGAAGTTTTGTAACCCTTTGGGCCAAGTTTTTTGTTGGCCCTCGTGCCTGTTTTTGTTTTTTGTTTTAAATAAATCCTCATTTCCCTTCACCCCGCTTCTGGTGTCTAACTGATTCCGTATCAACGGCTGAGTTTACTTTTTAACTGTACTGAAAGATTACATGCCTGAATCCCATACCTTATCAGACATTCCACAACTGCTTGGTAAAACAGAAACATTATTTTTTCATTGCTCCCATGCACGCTGAGTCTTTTTAACAAGACTAGGTGCAACCTAGTATATGGCTGGGCCGCCAAGTGCTGTATGAGAATGTGGGCTCAAAAAAAGGGTGCTAAATGAGGCAAAGCTCATGCAATTACATGAAGTGCAAGTTTAGTAATGAGCTGGAGCTGATAAATTATTTACAGAGTAGGTGGGGAGAGTGTGGGAGTGAGAGTGTGAGTGAGACCGTGTGAGTGAGGGAGTGGGAGGTGGGGGGAGTCTTGAGTAAGGAAAACATATCAAAAGCAAGTTATATATTTGAATCGACAGAGTTAGAGCAAGGGTGGAAATTATTTATTTTGTGAATGTCAATTTGAGAGAGGCAGCAGATGAAGATGGCAGTTAAAGTACATACACTGAACAAAAATATAAACGCCCCATGTCAAATTTGAGTTTTTATTAACATTAAGGTTTTGCAATATATGAAGCTAATCAAAATTCATTTTTGGTAATGATTAATCTTCAGATCACCGTCCATTACATCTTGATATTGACATCTGCAAAGGAATGACAATCCTTTGAACACGTTGGGGGTCACGTTGAAGCAATTGAATGTTCAATATCTTGTGTGTCCACCATTTGCGTCTCTCAGAGCAACACATCTCCTTTGCGTGGAGTTGATCAGGTTGTCTCTTGTGGCCTGTGGAATGTTATTCCATTCTTCCCGGAGGGCCACACGGAGCTGGCGTACATTATCCAGAACTGGAACACGGTCATGTGCTCTATGGGCGACATGTCCAGTGAATACGCAGGCCAGTCCAGAACTGGAATGTGCTCTGCTTCAAGGAACGGCATGCAGACTGCTCTGGTGGACATCCCTGCATCCAGCATGACAATGGCATGTTTCCACATGACCTGAGACATCTGAGGCATGATGACTTTTGCCAAAATTTGACATTTTGGGGTGGCCTTTTATTGTCTCCAGTATAAGGTGTCTCTGGGTACTGGTCATTCTGTCTGATTACCGTCTGGAAATGCCACACCCATGTACTGAGAGAAGTCACTGCATCACTGCGCAAATGCTCACTGACAGAGAGATGGATTAAAAAATGGTACACAAATCAAGAGAAATATCCCTATTGTACAAGTAAAAGTCAGCATATGCACACTTGGAGTTGTTAACTCCATGTGGCATCAATATTTGACATGGGGCGTTTATATTCTTGTTCAGTGTATCTATGTTCCTCAATCGCAATGAAACAATGAAGTTATCATAACAGCTGCGCTAATCAGGGGCATGACGTCACTTTCATGAACACGTGGAATTTCCTATATGGTGAGGGTGAAAGAACGAACGTCAAAGTTTCCTTTCCCCCCCATGTTTCTCGTTTGGGCATGTTATGGACAAAGAATCCACAGTTTTGAGTAAAACCGCTTAGTAAATATGTTTGAGTGAAGGAGTTGCCATGTGTTTACATAAAGCATTAGACAATATTGGTGATGGTTGAATATGGTTAAGTATACATCCAAAAAAATTTAAATGCACTTGATTTTAATGAATTTATGACCTATTGAAAGCTCTTGAAAAGGCCTTATAGTTCACATCAAAATCATGAGAATAAGCCGAGAAATATGAAAGTTTTGGAATTTTATATTGCCCCCAAATAGTGAATTGTTAGGTATTTATTTCAGTCTCTGCGGATTAGAAAAAGTGTGTTGTGAAGTGAGCAATTTAGGCCAATTTTACCTCAAATATGATAGACGGTAAAAAAAACTGATATCATCAATGTTTAAAGAAATTAAATAAAATACAAGAATTCAGGAAAGAAAGCATGAACGATTTTCATTAGTGACAGTTACAGCCTGACTGAGTATTGCACTTTGTCACATAGCTAATCAGAGATGTATAAAATACTGGAAAAAATAACTAAGTAGAAGTACCATTACTGAAAGTTACTTTGGTAAAAGTTGAAATCACCCATAAGAAAATTACTTGAGTAAAAGTCTTAAAGTAGCTCACATAAACTGTACTTAGATACCACAAATATATTGTGGAAAAATATAATATCAAAAGTGCAAGTATAAGTCCAAAGTATTTTTCATAGTACGCATAGAAAGAAGCAAAGCAACCACTATGTTCTCTCCTTGTGTTCTTAAATCAATTTTCAGGTGAATGAAAAATACAGTATTCCAAAAACAAACAGGCAGTCTCTCCTTTATATACTTCTTCTTCTTCTTCTTTGAGTTTACTGGCAGTTTAAAAACCACAATAATTGACCATAATTAATAGTAGAATGATAGTCCCATTTTCAAAGGTGCATAGTACGATGCTCATGTACTTTGTTACAATATTTAAGTAGTAAACTTTCACTTCGTTACTTCGACACTGGCAACTTAATTACTCCTTTCAAATTAAAATATTAATTTAATGCATCATTTAAGGATTATCTGGATTTGGCGTGTTCGAGAAGAACAACGATGTCTTTGTGCAGATGTGTCCGCCAGTGGACGTGGAGCTGCAATGTATGCATGCAGTTACAATATTCTATCACTAGATGGCACACCAGGATCAGTTATTGAATATTCACACAATTGCCAGTAAACTGAAATAAGTGACTATTCATTCCCCCTAATATCTGTGCTTTTTTAATTTCATTGGGACTCCCCAGTATAATAAAGGCTGAATTAGAAAATAATTTCGTGTATTTGTATCGTTTTGTCAGTCACAAACAAGAGATTTTGCAGTACCACCTCTGACACCGGATCGGAGCGGGGTCTGTTTTCAGCCAAAATACACTACATGGAGGGCAGAGAGCCCCCACCCTCGCCGTAACAAGTCAATTCATCTTACCATAACCGTCCAAAGCTGTAAAATTGAGGTAAAAATTGATTCATAAAGCAAATATCCTACATAGTTCTTCAACTTTAATAAGCCTTTATTGAAAAAAAAAAGTGATGAAGTGATTACCTGATTTCGGGCTTCCACTTCCAGCGCTTCTCTGTCGCGTGCACTGTCGCTGCTATTTCACCTGGCAACGAGAAATTCTATTTTCTGATTGGCTGACAGGTTGCTGACTCAGGCAGTGCCGTCTGCCTTCGCCTCATCCTTTCACAGATTACTGATCTCTTATGCAGTCTAACTTACTAATGTGCGGCGAGTTTCATCGCTTCTCAGCGTGAGAAATGTCATGTGTGGGGCGAGAGCGCGTGAACTTACTGAAATGAGAGCCCTGACAATATTGGTATTTGTTTGCCAAGCAGCTCTCTCTAACAATCAATCCCCCAACTCAACTACGTCGTTTAAGGAAGTTCCTAATATTGTTTATCTGCGTAGCTAGCTATATAAGAGGGGGAAAAACAGTTCCCCGCAAAATATTGGCACATTTGTAAATTCGGTTTAATTTGACTCTCAGTTTTTTCTTCATATAAAATCTTACGTAATCCGTCTTCGCCGATTAGGTGGTTTACACATTGCGATTCGCTAGTGCTTTTTCTTGCTGTTTGAATGAAAGGCGGGACTTGGAGAGAAGAAGGGAAGGAAAGTTGAACAGGATTGGCCACTGGCTGCTTGAGCGGGTATCATTTCTGTCTCAGTGTGTGCAGAGTTTTTTTTTTTTAACATCAGACTATCGTCATCATACTATAATTTGAGGAACGTTTGTCTGTCTGTCTGTCTGTCTGTCTGATTGTTTGTTCCCCTACTCCTCCAAGGTCCTCTGACGGATCTTCACCAAACTTGGAGGATCTATGTAGGTTGTCCCTGGAATTGTCCTTGAGGGGTTAGTTTTTTGAAAGGTCGAGGTCACTGGGGTCAAAGGTCAATTTTTCGCATCTCCCATCTCCCTGGACAGATTTTCATGAAAGTTGGTACGTGGACGTAGGTCGTCACAAGAAATGACCGCGAGAGGTCCGTTCCGTCAAAGGTCAAGGTCACGAGGGTCAAAGGTCACCGTATGCATGAAAGTTGGTATGTGGACGTAGGTCGTCACAAGAAATTATTCTCGCCGCGGGTAATTCACTGGTTAGTTTTAAAACTGTGAAAAGTGGGGGGGTCCAATGCTGCCATTTCAAAAAGTGCAGGGGACATGGCTGCTTCATCTATATTTGTGTCATAAAAAAATAGTACAATCCGTGCACAAGAAGTACCTACTTAGTTTCACTCTGCTCTCCTCTGACCACTTAGTTACTGTCTCAAATCTGTGGTTTGCTGCATTTGAGCATAGTCTTGTATGTTGGAATTAAATGCACAGTGTTGTTTAACGAGGATAACTAGCCCCACCTAACAAGGTATACTATTTTCCAAGCTCACATAATACAAATTTAAATGAATGATTGGAAAAAGGTTGAGGTCAATCGTTAGTTTAAAGTAATGTTCTCTTCCTCCCTATTTTTCAGCTCATAAACCACCACTTGAGGTTATAAAGTTAAATGCAGTAAAATTGGAATGCTTACAAGGATTCAACAATTTGTCACACTAGTAGAAGAAAATACTGTGGTAAAATGATCCAGAAACCAACAGGAAGTGAAAGTAAGACGGTACAGATAGTATCACCGGAGAAGAATCATCGCATTGTGTGATCTTTATGGGTGTCAGACTATAGGCAGTCATTATTTACGGGTGATTTTAAAAGTCCAAAATGAGGCTTAATTTCAGATTTTTATTTGGCCTCATTACTTTTACTCCCCTGAAATGGGAGCCGTGAATAAAATGGACAGTAATTCCCACAGAGAATACCCAGTATGAACAACAATACAATACGCACCTGTAAATTTACAGCTGACTGTCTGCACATAAACCACAAATTCACGATTCTTTGACAAAATGTCTCCCCCTCAATACTTCTACACTCAACAGCAGCTTCCAAAACCCCTCCAAGAATCAATTTAAACGTTGGCAGGACAATGATAATTATCAGCTATCATTTGATGTGTCGATGTGCAGAAAAGTAATAATTTCAGTCCTATGCATCATTGCCGGTTTCACACTACATCAGGCCGTCCCAAAAGTTTTAGGAAATACCCGTTCTTATCTCAGCCCCATAATCTCGCAAGCGATCAGTCGTAATCAACGAACACCTCTGTCGATGCACTTGGCGGGTTTTCCAAGGTGATAGGTACACTGGAAGCCATAACGATGGCAGGACATTCCACGAGAAGGTGTTCCAGGGAGTGCGAAAGGCCGTTTCAGGATATGAGCACTCGTGTTACTGTCAGCCTGGTCGATCAAGAGGCTGTTTGGAATGAGCTGGCTTCCTCTCGTACGGCTCCCAGGGAGCGTCAATGCTCTTAAGCAGGGTGGTGCCTCCAGTATCTCTCAAAAATCACTTAGGCTGGGTGCGTCTCGCAAAAGTCCACCTCTCGAAACACATTTCAACTTTCAGCGTTTCCTGCCATTGTTCTGATCCAAGCTGAAAAAGCTGCACTTCGGAGCTGGGGAAGGTGGGATGTTCGAGCGCACTGTTTCCTGTCCGTCGCTGGGGCTCCTGCCAAACCAGGGCACGGGGGTGGGGTGGGTACCGGGGGCCAGAAGTGACCTCTGACCTTGTGGAGCGGAGCAGAATTTCGAAGGTACAGTTAAATGGAGAACCAAGCAAGCAAAACGATGTTGAAATTTCTACAACACCAAATCCACGCTCACAGGTGAGCTTAATAGCAGTTTAATAATTGCTCAATCATAGCAAGTTTGTCAAAAATTACAAAATACGGTTCAAAAACAGTGATGTTTCTATCTCACTCACCGAACAAATAAAACCAAAGGGGCAAACTGAAAATTTCACAGAGCTAGTCTACATCCAAATCCAATGTGGCATACTTGATCACACAATGCTTGTCTACAATCAAAACCAAAGGGGACAGGCTGTGTATTTCACTGGTCCAGTCTACTTGAAATGAGTGGAATATCTGGTCGAAACAAGTATTTGGTATAGATAATGAATTTTTTTCAAAAAAGATTGTCCTAGAATATGATTGAGAAATATCCATGTTTGCCATCAGGACATAATTCATTTATTCTTCTTTTTATTTTTCTCATTGGATAACAGAGAGGCAAGTTAGACGACGCCAGTGCTGATTGGCCAGCTACACAAACTTGAACACGCCCACGTAACTGTAAAGGACTCGTGCTTTCTCATATTTCACCAGTAACTAATCTGTCATGAGGAAGCACCAGAGAAACATTTTATATGTAATTCTACTGTGTTATGGAAAAATATATTATGCTCTTGCTTTTGATCTACATATATTTATACAATGGCATAATTGTGTGTCCATATTGTGGATAAGAAAATGTAATGAGGACAATTGGTTTCAAAATATTCAGCACAAGGACAGTAAAAGAAGACTCATCTTTTATCTGTATTGTGTATGGAATATTTATCATGCAACTTTTATGAATAGTTTTAATTTCTTTGCACCTCCCCTCTTAAAATGTGATTGAGAGCTGAGGTTCTGTCTGGTGTTCTGCCAGGGTTTTGCTGGTAAATAAATTGGGAGCACATCTGTAAATATGCAACAGGCAAAGAAAATTATACTGGCTGTCTCCCGACGCACTGATTCAATTTTCATTTTAATCTAACACCGTGGCCCTTATCCCCGCAGAATAAATATTATGAATTGGCATGAATAAATTGCTGTAATGCGAGCAGTTATCAGCTGCTATCGAAACCCAGCTAGAGTGGGGCCGTGCCCATCCTCTCCTGCCCCAGATCCTCTCCTGCGGCCGTAGGACACATTGGAAAAAATCAGAGTTGTGCAGTTCTGGGCCTGATAGTAAATGGGGGTCAGGATTTATTTGGATAGAAATTACACCCGAGCAAGTCTGTTAACCATGATCTATCATAGATGTGCCAACTATTTGTGTGTTGGGACAGCAAACAAATTCTGAAGCCATTTTTACTGCTTAAATTATTTTGTAGTTACTGCACTCAGCCTTTGTAGGGCAGTATGGAATGAGGGAGCAGAGGAGAGGCAGGAGAAGGGGAGTGAGGGAGCAGAGGAGGGGCAGGAGAAGGGGAGTGAGGGAGCAGAGGAGAGGCAGGAGAAGGGGAGTGAGGGAGCAGAGGAGAGGCAGGAGAAGGGGAGTGAGGGAGCAGAGGAGGGGCAGGAGAAGGGGAGTGAGGGAGCAGAGGAGAGGCAGGAGAAGGGGAGTGAGGGAGCAGAGGAGAGGCAGGAGAAGGGGAGTGAGGGAGCAGAGGAGGGGCAGGAGAAGGGGAGTGGGGGAGGAGAGGAGAGGCAGGAGAAGGGGAGTGAGGGAGCAGAGGAGGGGCAGGAGAAGGGGAGTGAGGGAGCAGAGGAGGGGCAGGAGAAGGGGAGTGAGGGAGCAGAGGAGAGGCAGGAGAAGGGGAGTGAGGGAGCAGAGGAGAGGCAGGAGAAGGGGAGTGAGGGAGCAGAGGAGAGGCAGGAGAAGGGGAGTGAGGGAGCAGAGGAGGGGCAGGAGAAGGGGAGTGAGGGAGCAGAGGAGAGGCAGGAGAAGGGGAGTGAGGGAGCAGAGGAGAGGCAGGAGAAGGGGAGTGAGGGAGCAGAGGAGGGGCAGGAGAAGGGGAGTGAGGGAGCAGAGGAGAGGCAGGAGAAGGGGAATGAGGGAGCAGAGGAGGGGCAGGAGAAGGGGAGTGAGGGAGCAGAGGAGAGGCAGGAGAAGGGGAGTGAGGGAGCAGAGGAGGGGCAGGAGAAGGGGAGTGAGGGAGCAGAGGAGAGGCAGGAGAAGGGGAGTGAGGGAGCAGAGGAGAGGCAGGAGAAGGGGAGTGAGGGAGCAGAGGAGGGGCAGGAGAAGGGGAGTGAGGGAGCAGAGGAGAGGCAGGAGAAGGGGAGTGAGGGAGCAGAGGAGAGGCAGGAGAAGGGGAGTGAGGGAGCAGAGGAGAGGCAGGAGAAGGGGAGTGAGGGAGCAGAGGAGGGGCAGGAGAAGGGGAGTGAGGGAGCAGAGGAGGGGCAGGAGAAGGGGAGTGAGGGAGCAGAGGAGAGGCAGGAGAAGGGGAGTGAGGGAGCAGAGGAGAGGCAGGAGAAGGGGAGTGAGGGAGCAGAGGAGTGGCAGGAGAAGGGGAGTGAGGGAGCAGAGGAGGGGCAGGAGAAGGGGAGTGAGGGAGCAGAGGAGGGGCAGGAGAAGGGGAATGAGGGAGCAGAGGAGGGGCAGGAGAAGGGGAGTGAGGGAGCAGAGGAGGGGCAGGAGAAGGGGAATGATGGAGCAGAGGAGGGGCAGGAGAAGGGGAGTGAGGGAGCAGAGGAGAGGCAGGAGAAGGGGAGTGAGGGAGCAGAGGAGAGGCAGGAGAAGGGGAGTGAGGGAGCAGAGGAGGGGCAGGAGAAGGGGAATGAGGGAGCAGAGGAGGGGCAGGAGAAGGGGAGTGAGGGAGCAGAGGAGGGGCAGGAGAAGGGGAGTGAGGGAGCAGAGGAGGGGCAGGAGAAGGGGAGTGAGGGAGCAGAGGAGAGGCAGGAGAAGGGGAATGAGGGAGCAGAGGAGGGGCAGGAGAAGGAGAATGAGGGAGCAGAGGAGGGGCAGGAGAAGGGGAGTGAGGGAGCAGAGGAGGGGCAGGAGAAGGGGAGTGAGGGAGCAGAGGAGGTGCAGGAGAAGGGGAGTGAGGGAGCAGAGGAGGGGCAGGAGAAGGGGAATGAGGGAGCAGAGGAGGGGCAGGAGAAGGGGAGTGAGGGAGCAGAGGAGGGGCAGGAGAAGGAGAGTGAGGGAGCAGAGGAGGGGCAGGAGAAGGGGAGTGAGGGAGCAGAGGAGAGGCAGGAGAAGGGGAGTGAGGGAGCAGAGGAGGGGCAGGAGAAGGGGAGTGAGGGAGCAGAGGAGAGGCAGGAGAAGGGGAGTGAGGGAGCAGAGGAGAGGCAGGAGAAGGGGAGTGAGGGAGCAGAGGAGGGGCAGGAGAAGGGGAGGGAGGGAGCAGAGGAGAGGCAGGAGAAGGGGGGTGAGGGAGGAGAGGAGGGGGAGGAGAAGGGGAGTGAGGGAGCAGAGGAGAGGCAGGAGAAGGGGAGTGAGGGAGCAGAGTAGGGGCAGGAGAAGGGGAGTGAGGGAGCAGAGGAGAGGCAGGAGAAGGGGAGTGAGGGAGCAGAGGAGGGGCAGGAGAAGGGGAGTGAGGGAGCAGAGGAGAGGCAGGAGAGGGGGAGTGAGGGAGCAGAGGAGGGGCAGGAGAAGGGGAGTGAGGGAGCAGAGGAGAGGCAGGAGAAGGGGAGTGAGGGAGCAGAGGAGAGGCAGGAGAAGGGGAGTGAGGGAGCAGAGGAGAGGCAGGAGAAGGGGAATGAGGGAGCAGAGGAGAGGCAGGAGAAGGGGAGTGAGGGAGCAGAGGAGAGGCAGGAGAAGGGGAGTGAGGGAGCAGAGGAGAGGCAGGAGAAGGGGAGTGAGGGAGCAGAGGAGAGGCAGGAGAAGGGGAGTGAGGGAGCAGAGGAGAGGCAGGAGAAGGGGAGTGAGGGAGCAGAGGAGGGGCAGGAGAAGGGGAATGAGGGAGCAGAGGAGGGGCAGGAGAAGGGGAGTGAGGGAGCAGAGGAGGGGCAGGAGAAGGGGAATGAGGGAGCAGAGGAGAGGCAGGAGAAGGGGAATGAGGGAGCAGAGGAGGGGCAGGAGAAGGGGAGTGAGGGAGCAGAGGAGAGGCAGGAGAAGGGGAGTGAGGGAGCAGAGGAGAGGCAGGAGAAGGGGAGTGAGGGAGCAGAGGAGAGGCAGGAGAAGGGGAGTGAGGGAGCAGAGGAGGGGCAGGAGAAGGGGAGTGAGGGAGCAGAGGAGGGGCAGGAGAAGGGGAGTGAGATCAGAATCCCCCACCTTCCCCTCTCCTGCTGCTCAGATGTTTCAAGAAGCTCTGACTAAGGCTGAATAAATTACATGGTGCTTGTTTACATTAGTTAAGTAAAAAATTCATTTTTTCCTCCCGAAAATTTTTATATTTTTTATTTTTGCAGAAAATAAATAAAGGAATGCAGTGAGATGCCAGAAAACACCAAGAATCTCTGTGTTTCCTCTAACTCAATTGTTACTTGTGACTTTAAATGCATTTTACCGAAAATCACAATTTTGTCACAATTTTCAACCTTGTGGCATTCATAAAATCATTAATATTCATCTGATTCACTTGAAATTTGGACTGAAGTTGTACCTGAGGGAGATCTATAAAATAACACAGGATTTTCTAGATTTGAGCATCCCACGGGGGTTAATTTTGAAATTGAGGCAAGTTGATCATAATGATTTTCATTATAATTACATAACAGAGCTCATTAAATATTCATAAATTTTCCAAACAAAAAATTCCTATGTAGTTCTATAAAATTATCTTAAACCTTTCATATGAGACTAATTTGAGTAAAATCTGACCATGGGTTATTGAAATATCAGTGCCACAAAATATTTTCATATTTTGTCATTAATGTGCCATTTCCATGGCAACCCTGTAAATTTTTATCAAAATACTACATTTTATGAGGTTAAAATCATGTTGAGTATGTTTAGGCCTATTCTTAGTTTTTAAATTATTATGGTTATTTCTACACTTTACCCTGAAGACCCCTTAACCATTCCATAGGCTACAGAAAACCTATTTTTGGTGATTCGGGTTTCTGAGTACCAATTAAAGGTTACACCATGACAACGCTTGGGAAGGGGGAGGGGGCTCTTTCTGTAAAAGCAATGCAAATTTCAGCAATTTCCACATAAGAGATCCAGACAAGATCCCGTGTTAAAGGCTGTGCTGCGGCAAGGGGTAGTTGATTGCAGGATTGAACAATGAGTCGTTTGGGTGCATTTATACTGAGGACAAAGAAGAATGGACGACCTGCTGTGCCTAAATTTACTGACTAATTATCTCACTAATGAGTAGGCTCTCTACAGCAGTCACAGGATAGGAAATCAAGAATTTAGAGTCAGTAGTTAGCATAACCCCTTCTAGTACTTTCATCCTGCCTCACGTCATGCAAAACCCACCAGCTACATACACAGCACTATCAATTGCACTCAGGAAATAATGAGCCAATCAACCAATTACCAGGAACAACTTGCAAGACTTGCTCGAAGCAGTTAAACAGACATGCTGGTTGTGACATTTAGAAAAAATGCAGCAGTTTACACTTGCTTGGCTACACAATGTCATGTGTAAATTACACCTCAGAATTTGACATTTTAATGGTGACTTCCCCAGGGCTCCCAACTCTCCCACATTCCGCGTCACATTTAGTGGCATATTCATGTTCCCGTGCTGCATGTCAGCAATTATTCAATCAGCACGTTTGTAAGAGATTCTAAGGCAGAATGGAGGCGTTGCACTGCATGTAGAAACCATAGTGTAAGTCACGTGATCCCCGAGGTAACGCAGAAAGACAGCTTTGATAGGATGGGAAGGCATTGATTAATTATCATTTATTTATACAAAAAAAGTACTCCCTTGCTCTGAAAGGTCACGTTTCGCATGTATTCGCGTCTTTGCATTGACTTTGAATGTGATGTGAAAGCAGTTTTTTTTAATAAAAATTTGCATGGATTTCATACCTAAATAATACGTACGCACAAAAAAATTAAAATTATATTTTGTGGAAAATAACCTAATTTATAAACCTATGGGTAAAATAAACTGCATGGAGTTTTCATTTATTTAATCAGGATGGACGAGGAATTTATTGACATTGTGCATAATCTTAATAATTTCCTTTTTTTTTACTGTCAAGTTTGTTTGTATAAATCAGAAATCTGCAACGAAAGTGACGTACGTATCTTTTCTGTGCCTACGCACCGTTTATAAATGAGGCCAAGTGATACTTCCATAGTCACAGGACAGTGAGATTGATTGACCATTGTCTCACTCATTTCACTATCAGACGTTTGTAGGCACTAGGCTGACTTATCTCAGCAGTATTGACAGAATGTTGTTTTCACGGCATTTCAAAAACACCACATATATGGCATATATAGTTATATAGCAGAGCATTTGTCGTATTGATGGATATGACTCTTCACGGATTGCTAAAATGCCAGAGTGTTCAGCTGTTGGTTGTCAGAACACTCATTGGAAAGCAGATGCATTTTTACGTCTTGCCGTTGAAGAGCTTTGGGACATTTCACCTTGCAAAAGCTTGCTGTTAATGCCAAAATGGTGGATTTCATGAGTGTTTCTATCCAGATGTTACACATTTATTTTTCTGTTTTATTTTGTCTCAAAATTACCAAAGAAATATCTTGTGATACCCAAGTGACAGTTCTTGTTGTCTTGTCTTTCACTTTAATGGCTGATTGAACATCTGCTATGATTAAGTTTGACAAATATGCAAAAACAGAAGAAATCAGTATGAGCAGGATCACTGCATTTCCTCGAGAGACCTCTATATCCTTTCTGGCACACCCAGCACTTGACAAAGAAAAGAATGCGGCCAACTTCGCCCGGGAGCCTTCAATATTAACCACCTTCAGGAATTATATCATTTAAATCCGTTATTCGGGACATAATACTGATTGTTTATGGATTGTCATTAAAGTACCGAATAGATAGATGTAAATACATGTTTCAGGAGATAACACTGTCACCTCGCTGCAGAGAGGTCTTGAGCTTAAATCCCAGCAAATTCCTCTGTTGCCAGAGTCAACATGCCCACACAGTTTCCATGTTGGTTTCATTCTTCCACAGTCCGAGAGCATACAGGTGTAGCTGATTGGGGTGTCTAAGTTGCCCCAAGAATTGTGTTTGTGAGTGAATGGTTTATTTATCTGACTACGAATGAGAGGGCTAGAAAATGGATTGATGGAGGTTTACATGGAAAATTTCCCTTAAGAATAAGGTGAAATGGCCCTGTATTAAGGATTGCCGGAGGCTGCAGGTCGTTTTTGATGAGCCCAAGCTCCAGGTTGTCGACGAAACAGGAAGTTGCTTGTTACGCATGCTGCACTATTCCTGGAGCCAGTTAATAGGTATCAGCAATCAGATGCCTTGTGACCAGATCCTGCTCTCTGGCCTGAGGAGAAGCAGTGTAGATTTGCAACTTATTTAGATGTGACACCTTAATTGCGAGCCTCGGCAGTAATCTAATGAAGTTCTGAAAACTCATATTTAAATGGTAGATGAGCTCCATTTTTAAAAATGACTTTCATTAGTGGCTAATATTATTTTGTTTTCCGCGTCTTGCTAAACAGATTGCCCAGTGCAGTGGAAAATGTAAAACATTTGTCTGCAAGATTACACATTTTATATGCATAGATTATACTTGTAATCTAAATTGACCGAACAGCAAGTGATTTTAGAGAGACTACCAACGGTCTGTGAGGGCCATGAATGTCTGACAGATGTCCAGCTTTGCTCTGGTGTCCTGGGGTGGGGTGGAACGTGGGGGGAGAGGGGGGGGGGGGGTTACCCCCACCCCATGGCTTGAACATGCTCCAAACTTTGAGTCACTCAATGGCCTTAAAGCCTCCTCAAGTCATTCTTACCATTATGAACCATTGGGTCAACAATCTTGCCATCAGAAATGCTGAGTCAGAGCTATTACAATCTGCCGGGTCAGAACCATCAGAGCAGCTGGGAATGTAGGCCAGAACGTCTCAGGTTGCTGCGATTTGCTGGGTCAAGCCATCAGAAGCACAGTAATGGCGCTTTCACACTAGGTAGGCCTACGATTGTTCTATTCCGTGCAAAAGTACGATTGTCCCCCCTCACCTTCCCCCCAGCTTTCACACTCGTAATGTCGTGCCGTACCCAAGTACATTTATAAAATTCCAATACAGCAGGTGGCAGTATGCACCTAGCTGGTTTTAAATATGGAAATATACAGTTGTACATGAAGAAGAAGAAGCAAACCCTAGCCTTTATGGCCGATTATGCTGTCCACTGCCTCATATCACAAAAATGTATCTTTCTCATCACTTAAGCTGCCGGACTTTCGCACCATATCACACACTTTGAAGTGTCACAGCTACATTTTCTTTAGTTTGTCTCTGCACTCCACATTTGTTCTGAGATAACCATGCAAATGTAAATACTCACAAATTATTCCATAAATCTCTCAGTTTTCGTATGTATTATTCAGTTGTGATCGTATTTTTGCCCAAATTTCAAGCAAGCATTTAATTTCTTCATTTAAATAGAGAGATTGTTTCGCCGCCATGGCTGTTAGAACGCGGCTGTTGGAAAAAAGCCAAAATGTCACGTAACAGTCAACTTCCCTGCTGAAGTATGGTTGCTTTCACATTTGGTATGAGTATGGATGAACCGTGCCGGAGATCACCTCTTCCAACCAGACTCGCATGAACCCGAACAGGTACGCCTGGGTTCACACTTACCAAATAAACTGGACTTTGGGGTAAAGTGTGCTTGGATCTGTGCCTGAGTCCCGACTGTGAAATCACCATAATTCAGCCGGTCTAAGCCACACCGATCCACTGGGTATGAAATATCAGAACTGCAGAAAATCCACTGGGTCAAAGCTGATAGGTGCTCCCTCAAAAGGAGTCTTTATTCACCTTCGTTCACATAAATACATGACTCATATGTGAATATAGGCACCCTGTTTGTTGGGCTAGTGTTTAGCTTGAGCAAACCTTAGCGAGGCAAACTGAATAACTTGATAGGTAATGAGGTAAATAATAATATAATATACTCTATTGAACCCCGTGGGGTAATTTGTCCTCTGCATTTGACCCATCAGGAGCAGTGGGCAGCCACAGAGCAGTTCCCAGGAACCAGCTCCAGTGCTAAGGCCAGTTCCTTGGTCAGGGGTACTGGTTGGAGTGTTCCTACGAGGCATGTTTTTGTGGGTGGGGGAAACCGGAGTACCCGGAGGACACCCACGCGAACACGGGGAGAACATGCAAACTCCACACAGAGTTTTCGGATTCGAACCCACGACCTTCTTGCTGTGAGGCAGCAGTGCTAACCACTGTGCCACCGTGCCGAGGTGTTCATTCCCCTACGTGTTGAGAGGGGTTCTGACCGCCTCTGCAGACATTAAAGCTATTCTTACCTTTCTGGCGTGCGGCAGAGCACTCAGTAGAAATTTGAACATGAACAACTCCGCCTCCCTCCAAGTACCACCCTCCTCCGCCTGCCTGACCTCTGAGGCTCCCCTCCTCCCCTGACGCCTGTGGTGAGAAAGTCAGCAGTGCAAATGAAACTGCTTTCACAGCGGACGCGAAGCGAACTTTTTGCACGACAGATTACATTCAAAGTCAATGCAAAGACGCAAATCTTCGTGTATTCGCATCTTTGCATTGACCTTGAATGTGTTGTACGAAAAATCTGTTTCGCGTCCAGTGTAAAAGCATCTTGAAACGGGGCAGTAGAGTCATATTCAGAGGCGCCGGTTAGTGAAAAGTAACCAACAGTAATTACATAATATTCAATTCCATATGTGGTATAAAATAAAATGCCCTCGTAACGCCTGACGAACTACCATTAACGTTAGTAATTATAGCATTTCAGCGTCTGTTTGTGTGCAGTCAGATTCTTCGTGTTTCGGCAGAATTCATACATATTTTCTTGCAAAACTGCTGTCATAAGGTCTTACCTCACCAGAATTGTCTCGGGAACGTCAGTCATTAAATTAGGAGCAGTTGCAGCTGCTTTGTTTGCAGGCTAACTTCGTTGAGTACCTGTTTTGTCTCAACCGCTCTGCTGCTGTGCCAGAGAGGCGAGTGACTCGCAAGCAGTGACAGCGGTAGGCAACTGGAAGGGACACGACGACGAATGACGGACAGGACACTCGGCAAATCATTTTATTCGGACCGAAGAAAATGACTGGTCAGAAATATATGACAATTGAATATCGATAAGCTTCAACACCTGGTGGATTTCTTTTACATTTTAGTGAGCCATACGCTTATTAGGAGCATTTAAAGATTACAAAAGAAAAGTGTAAAAATGCTAGAAAGGTAAGAATAGCTTTAAAAGCTAAACTGAGGGTCATCACCCTTAAGTATGTAGTGGGTTTTCAACCCCACCTAAAGTTGTATGATTTCCTGAGAGAACAGAGAACACCACTGTTACAGCCTTGTGTGGCTAAAACAAGATATTTTTATTTTTATGTTATATTTGTTGTTGTGGCACAATATGTGTACTGAAAACATGAACCCTTAGACGGTAAGGGTATAGCCCTCATGGTTGATGTAATCCTAACCATCTTGCTGCACCAGTGCTATGCTCACAGTTTTTGATTTATAGAAAAACCTCTTTTACGGTTTTGCTCTAAAGAATATTTGTGAACACAACTTGTCTTTTCACAGGTGACCTAATCAACATTCTGGCAGGAATTAACACAATTTAGTAAATGTATGTTCGTTTTGTTTAATTTATTTCAGGAAAAAGAAACACATTATTGTATGTTGTGTCGAGTAATTGTACCTTTAGTTTTGCCTGAGGTACTTGCATGGACTTACTAAGCATTTTCACTCACCAAAGAATGAACAATCTTGATGTCTTGCCAGGTAATTCAATGTTGACCCTTGATAACAGAAGTTTCATTTTGCTGATCACAGGCAGATTATTTCAGTTTGGCATTTCCTTCTGTAGTGGAATATAAACAGTGCATCACAATGAAGATGCTGCAGAAATGTAAAATTAGTTGCAATTCCCATAATATATTTGACAGAACTGAAACCTGGAAGTCAAGCACACCCAAGGCACATCTTGAATGTTTCACTTCAAATCCATTGCGGTGGTGCGCAGAACAAAATTGATGAATATTGTGTCCCAGTCCAAATACTCACAGACCTGAGTCTGTTTAACTTTGCTTGTCGTAATTATGGTTGAAATGGCGGATGCTTTGCAGTATCAGAGCTAATTGGAATGTACACAATATGATTCAACTAGGTCCAAGATCGACCCACTGGGACCTCTGTGCATTTTGATCAGCTTGCCAATGAACAAAAATCAGTCCCCTGATTTGAGTCTTTGAAATAAGATTTGTCAATAGATCTATGAACCAGTTTTCCATCCAGTGTGGCTACATAATACGGATAGCAGGAATTGGAAATTTGTATCCTTAAAATACATCCCTTATCATTTGCTTCTCTTACTTTGTGCAAAAAACAGTGATGTTCATTACCACATGAGATACATTATTTAACCTATTTGTTTTTGGAGCATGTTCTACTTTCAGATAGATAGCAGATAAAAAATGCAGTATGACAACTGAGAATATTTTCTGCCAAAAGTCATTTTCTTTCATTCAATTTTTTTTTTAAACAGGAAGTGGAGCCGCAGAACAAGGCCACTGTGTCTTTCTTCGTGTTCTTGACAGTGAGGGCTTCCTCCTGGACCGCAGATTAATTTACAGGTGCTTCCATTAACTCTGCCAAAAGAAGACATTTTGCAAAATGTCTATATTTAACTCTTCAGCATGAGCATAGCCGGATAACAGGCAAGTGGGCCAAGCGGAATGTGTGAAGTCATCACGCCTTCCTTCATTCAAGCTTCCTCCAGATTCTTTCTCTCGAGGCCACAAAGGCAGGTGTGTGGGTGTGTACCAGTATTTCACTGTATTTTACTCTGGACTGGATTCAATCAACACTGTACCTCAAGTTTTACTTTGTTTTATTTTCCCACTTAGAAAGTTTGAATGACTTTATGGATGCTTTTCATTGCGCTAACATCTGTTCTCTTGCCCTCCAACATCTCTGAAATGTATCTCAAGGAGAAGAGCACTGAGGAAATAAGAGTCTTCCAGAGCAGTGTTCCCCAACCCTCTACTGGAGGCCCATCTGTCCTGCATGCTTTAGATCTCTCCCAGCTTCAGCACAGGTGATTCTAGTGAACAGCTCGTTAATCACCCCCTAAAGCTGATTGATGACGGCCTGATCATTTGAATCACCTGTGCTGGAGCAGGGAGAGATCTAAAACAAGCAGGACAGGTGGGCCTCGAGGAGAGGGTTGGGGAACACTGTTCTAGAGGAGCTTCAAGCAAGAAAACACAGGTATATCCGACATGGAGACATGTACAACCCCAATTCCAAAATAGTTGGGAGAAAGTGTAAATTGTGAATAAAGTCAAAACGCAATGACTTTCAAATCACATCAGCCAGTATTTTATTCACAATAGATCAGCGATAACAGAGCAAATGTTGACACTGAAAAATTTTACAATTTTATCCACAAAATGAGCTTGTTTCAAATTTGTTGGCTGCTACAAGTCTCAAAAAAGTTGGGACAGGGGCCCGTTTACCATGAGGGAGCATTCCCTCTTCTTTTTAACACAGTGGAGGTGTCTGGGCATTGAGGAGACGAGTTTCTTGAGTTTAGCCACGGGAATTTGATCCCACTCTTGTTTAATACAGGCTTCCAGCAGCTTGAGAGTTTTGAGTCTCCTTTGACAAACTTTTCATTTAATTATGCGCCAAATATTCTCAATCAGTGAAAGATCAGGACTACAGGCAGGCCAGTTCAGCACACGGACTCTTCCACTACAAAGCTATGATGTTGTAATAGCTGCAGTATGTGGTTTTGCATTGTCCTGCTGAAATACACTAGGCCTTCCCTGGAATAGATGTCATCTGGAGGGGAGTGTATGTTGCTCTAAAACCTTTATATACCTTTGAGCATTCATGGTGCTTTTTAAAACATGCACGTGTCCCACACCATATGCACTAATGTATCCCCATACCATCAGAGATGCTGGCTTTTGAACTGAACACTGATAACAGGAGGAGTGGTCTTTCTCCTCTTTAGCCAGGAGGACATGACGCCCATGATTTCCAACAAGAATGTCAAATTTGGACTCGTCTGACCACAGGACACTTTGCTAGACTCCATTTGAAATGAGCCTTCACCCACAGAACAGGGCGGTGCTTCTGGATCATGCAATGGCTTACTTTTTGCATGATAGAGTTTTAGGTGGCATCTGTGGATGGCACAGCAGACAGTGTTTACTGACAGTGGTTTCTTGAAGTATTCCTGGGCCCATTTAGTAATGTCAATGACAGAATCATGTCGGTGAGTGATGCAGTGGTGTCTGAGGGCCCGAAGATCACAGGCATCCAGTAAAGGTCTTCGGCCTTATCCCTTATGCACAGAAACCTTTCCAGTTTCTCTCGATCTTTTGATGCTGTTATGCTCTGTCGATGATGAGAGCTTCAAAGTCTTTGCAATTTCATTTTGAGGAACATTGTTTTTGAAGTATTCCACAATTTCTTTACTCAAGCCTTCACAGGTTGGAGAGCCTCTGGCCATCTTTACTTCTGAGAGACTCAGCCCTCTCTAAGACATCCCTTTTGTAGCCAATCATGTTACACAGCTTATGCCAGTTCACTTAATTACTTGCTCAATGTTCTTTCAGCTGATTCTTTTATATATTAATTGCTTTTTCAGCCCTTTTTTTGCCTGTGTCCCAACTTTTTTGAGACCTGTTGCTGCCAGAAAATTTGAAATAAGCTCATTTTGTGGTTAAAAATGTAAAATGTCTCAGTTTCAACATTTGAAATGTTATCTATGGTCTATTGCAAATACCATATTGGCTCATGTGATCTGAAAGTCCTTGCATTTTTATTTATTTCACAATTTATACTTTGTCCCAGCTATTTCGGAATTGGGGTTGTATCTGAAGTCTATTAATGGAACCATGGATTTCTCATTTGGCAGCTTTGGCTCCAAAGAAGAAGAGACGCACGTGAGGGATGTGAGGAGACACTTTTGCAAACTGAAAAGCACTGTTGATCTTTCCCTAGCCCATAAAGGTTATCCGCGGTTTATGACCACACATGGGCATCCGATGGGATTTTAAAATGTGAGTCAAAGGGTGGATATTACATGTCACGGAACATAAATCTAACTTAGTCAGAGCAGAGGTATAAAAAACCATTTGACCTGGGAATCAGGGATCTGGAATACTTGAGCAAACCACAATGCCCTAACAGGACTCTATGGACCCAACTCTGGATAGTTAGGGCATGACTCCCACCATATCTCTACTGTCCTGAAGTCTGGGAGAAGGGGAGGACAGGAGCAGTTTGTCAGCGATTGGGACGCACCCACATCGTAGTTGAAACCAGGTCAGTAAAACAGAAATGACCCATTCAGTTACTGGGATGCATTGCAGATTCATTCCTGGGATACTAGGGAAGCATTAATAGCATTCCATAAATTCCCTAGAAGTACGCAAATAATCTCAGGCTAGAGCCTTTGATAACTACTAGGCAGTAAGCAATTATACAATAGGTAGGTTATAAAGGTCATAGAGAAGGTCTCAGTGTTTAGTTTTATACACGAAGTACTCGTATGAACAGCAAAATTAAACATTACCGTCAGGTAGATAAAAATATGTTCGGGTGTATTTAGTCTTGTGAACATTCAACAGCTCTCACAAAACTAGAAAAAAAAAGATAATCCTTCAGTGTTTAACTGTACCTGAACTGAGGGATTCTTCAGAAATTGAGCCCCATAAACAACAGGAATAGAAAGTTTTACAGAGGTTCCTGTTTGGCTTCTATTGGTTTCCTGTTTGTTGTGGATAAATAGCAGCACGGTCTGTGCGTCCGTCTGGGGGAAAGGACACACTTCTGTGAGCATTTTTAATAGCTCAGGAAGTCCAGCGGGGGGGAAAAAGGAAATGCACAGGCATGTTTGACACCAAAACAACATCAGCCACTAGCTTCAGTGGAGGAATCTCTCTCTCTCTCTTGTCCCTTTTGACTATAGTAGATGAAGCCTGCTAAATAGATCAACAACATGAGCAGGTCTGCTTTGTAGCGTGCAATTTGTTGCTTTATTGTCATTGCCAAGGAACCTGATATTCTCAGGATTACATCTTGCACTCTCGTTAACGTACACTATTGTGATCATTAGCAGTATACGCTGGGAACTGTGACAGTATAACAGCACAACATACTGTAAGAGCTGGCTGTTAGTAGTGCATTCGCTGTGCCATGGCTGCATTCACTGATATACAAACTTTCGCATCAAAATGGGTTTGCTTCCCCGCTACACAATTTTATTACTTTGCAAGCAGTGAACGCAAATACTGTCCGAGAACAATAGAAAAATATCCTCAGTAGAAAATGCCAGCAATTTCACAACTCTCATTCAGCGTCAAATTAATTTATGTTAAATTAATGTGTTAACTTCGTCAAACACTTTATTAGGAGCAGCATACTGTTACTGGGCAGGGTCTGCCTTTGCTGTCAGAGCTGCTACGACTCTTTTTGGCGCAGACTCCATTCGTTTGAGATTATGGTCCAAGCTGATATGATTGTATCACATGATTTAAGCAGATTTCTGGGCTGAGCTGTACATACAGCTCATCCTCTGTTCTCCCCCATCCCAGATGTGCTCCACTGGATTTAGATCTAGTGGCTGGGGAGGCCTATGAAGTCAAATAAACTAATCGTTATCTTCATAAACCCAGTTCGAGCTGGCTTTTGCTTTGTAACATGGTACATTATCATGCTGGAAACAGTAATTAGAAGGTGGGTAAATTGTAAAGATGAAAGGATGCACATGATCCGCTCGCACTCTTAGATGTTGACACTGAATGGTTAAATCACGATCATAGGCTGATATAGGATCTTTGAATGCTTAAGCTGGCTGAAGATTTTAATACATAGCATGTTTTACGTTCCTTTCGGTTAAAAGTGGTCTTGCAACAACATAATTAGGGAACAGAGTTAGTATGTCTGATTTCTAGAATATGTAAATGCACCGTAGAAGGGACGTGCAGTGCAGTTGATGTAGTTAATCAGTGAATTGGCTTGTTCTGCTGTAATGGGTGGACTCTGCCTCTTTTGAGTGAAAAACAGCACTTCCTTCCCATCTTCAGTTGCCATGGATACGCAGATCGCTGCTGCTAGCACACGAAAGAGCACAGAACTACAGGTGCCACAACCCCCCCTCCCCCAAGCAAATTAGGCCTGTTTAAATTCCCTTTTTTACTTAAATAATGGTGATAATGATGATGAATCAATTAAACATAGAATATTTAACTTGTATTTATTTTTCCAGAAACACACAAAATACATTCAGCTCAGTATCAGAAACAGCATTTTACAGTTACACAATACTTTTAGCTCACAATCAGAAATAGTTTCTCATTACCTCACACGATACATTAAGCTTAATATAAGAAACAGTATTTTACAGTTACACACACAACACATTCAGTTCAGTATCAGAAACAGAAATTTATATTTACACACACAATACATTCAGCTCAGTGTCGGAGACAGTGTTTTTCAGCAACAACAGGCTACATTCAGCATTAGGCAGATCCACGAAGCAGTATAGTTACGAATGTAAGGTAACGCAATGCCTTAAATAAGCTAACTTTTGAAATTTTGCGTTCCTGTGAAAGCTTACCGCAAACTAATTGATCAGCTAATAGGGAATGCTGCATAAGTCAGCATAAGATAGCGTAAAATTGACGGTCTTACGTAAACTTGCGGATACAATGGGGCATACAAAAAGTTCTCTAATGTGGTGGAAGAAAAGTTAACCATGCAGCGCGACATATCTTCACGTTAGAATAAACAGCATGCAGTAATCTACTGTCATTTCATCAAAATATTTATGAGGCACATCAATATTTTAAAAAAGCAGATTCACCTCAAGCTAAATTATTCAACATCATAGACTGGAGTTTTAGCAGGGTGAAAAAAAGCCGTCTGTAGTGGAATGTGCAGGTTCCTATATTTCCTCGTGATCCACTGGCTCGTAAATTTGTAGATTGTCTTGATTGTGACTTGCAAAGCGCGATGGATTCGACTACCACATGAAGGGAGCCAGAGGCCCTTTCACGCACGATGACAATGACAACTTGAATTCCCAGGAGATCTTGCCTTGTCTGAACTGCCAGAAGAGATACTTTGGCACAAGTTTCAGAAAATATTTAACACGAATATCTCAGAAATGTGTCAGAACTCACCGTGCATTGCACCATATATGCCCATTATTACCTGTCCACTGACCAAAGTGCCTACAATTAGCTTGGGAGCATCAGAACTGGACCTTTGAGCAATAGGAGAAAAATAGACTTTGTCCAATGAGGCCTATTTTCTTTCACGTCATATGCAGACAGGTGGAAGAAATTAGAAGAAAAAACTGAGTAAAAGCCAGGACAACATAAGGAATGCTGATACTACCATTAATTTCCTTGCATGGTTTGGGTCCACTCAGTCACTTAAAGTCAGAAGGGTCACTGCAAATCAATGTAGTTATTCTGGGACATCATCTGTATATCTAATGATGGAGCATTTCTATCCTGATGGGGGTGATCTCTTCCAGGATGTAGAGTGTCCAAGCCACAGGGGTAAAGGGGTCACTGAATTGTTTTTTGAGTATGAAAATGATCCTAAGGATATGCCAACACCTTCACAGTCACCAGTTCTCAAAAAAGTGAAGACTCTTTACGAAGGAACGTGGAGGTTGATCTGACTGCTAGTGGAGGCACAACACATTACTTCGGCTCCTTATTAATTTTTCCTTTAATTTATCACTCATTTACTGGCGAGGTACATGTGCCTTGTTTATTTAGGGAGGAGATGTTGCCAGTATGTTCTGCAGTGGAAAACAAGCTGGTGGAGCGGGTGTGATGCTCCGGGAAATGTTCCGCTGGGAAACCCCAGGTCCAGCAAATCATGTGGACAGAGCTTTAGGGGCCAGCGGCATATCAGATATGTGGTCATAATGTTTTGGCTTAATTATGCACTAAGCCATTATATAAAGATTTACTAATGTATTCAAAACAAGTATTTTTGTTTGAGACATGATTTTAGTTTTTATGAGAAGATTAACAGCAGGGGAACATAATGTGGGACATTTTCATCTAAATGATGAAACTCAGAACTGTGCAATTGCCATCTTGCCTGGGATAAATGTACCACTATCTCTGTAGGCATTACTGCCCTGCCAGCACTCAGAAAGCAGCTTCCTGAATTGAATTAGCTATAATGACACATACCCAGCATTCTTTCAATTTTCAGTTTGTCTGTGACAAGGTTGGAATTTGTTTGCGCTGGTGTCAGAGTGCAATTAATTTATGTGTACTGTACATGAGTAAAATTCACATGCATTGTTATCATCAGCTGCCTGTATATGGAAAATGCACTTGTGCTTTTGAGAATTTAAAAAGTCCATGGAGAGACATGGTGTGTCTCCTAGTAAAGACATGCACCTTGTCTGCCCGCTTTTACATTTCTGATAGCAAAATTATCTGGCCTTAAGAACTGCTCATGCAGTCTTGTCTCTGCTACTTTTAATGGTGAATTTAAAAGACTCTTCTGTCTTGCAGAAAATTATAACGCTTGTGAAGTTCTCTACACAGGCTTTTTAATGGTTGCAGAAGTGCTTCCAAAATACACTGCCCGGCCAAAAAAAAAGTTGCATACTCAAATATTTAGTTGGAACCCCTGTAGCTTTGATTACAGTGCATATTCATTTTGTCATTGTTTCGACAACTATATGCAATGCCAGAACATTTATTTTCGATCATACATGGCATAATTTTAGGCTGAGATCTTGTCTTCTCGACATAATGGTTGAACCACACGGTGGTCTTTCTTGAGCACACCCCAATAACTTTTACTGGGTGGCAAATATGTTTGTGAAAATGATTCCTCATACTTGTTTTTGCATTCCTGAGTTTCTTTGCTAAATACAGGCCAATAAGTTGCCTGTTCTGAAATACTGTAACATCTCTTCCACCAGCAAGGGATGCATTTTCCGACATGATTTTTTGAGAAATGAGTAGCGATGCGCTTCATCAGTCAGGGGAAAAATGATTATTGCCAGCTAAAACATATTAGTAACCGCAATAATGATCCAATTCTAGAATTTGTTCATTAATTTCCAAACGGTGACTTTTTTTTTGGCCGGGCAGTGTATCTCAAACTGCCATGTCTTGATCAAGTTTCTCAGAGAAAAGTTACAGTATTGCTCAGAATGGTGAAAGGCAGGGACATCCAAATCTGGCCTCAGTTCTCTTTCACTCCAGGTGAGAAAGTTTGTATCTGGAGGTTTTGATTGGCATGATGATCATCAAACCTGACTCGAGGTAGAGGGATGGTGGATAGCCAAGTGTTACTGTCTCTCGAAGACTGTGATTTGATGATCAGGGATGCAGGGCATTCTCCTTATCTCGGCTAGGGAAGTTTCCATGGTCTGACTAAGTAGTATTCAGCTTTCTGAATCAATGTGCATTTCTAGAAAACTGCAAATGTCTGTTCTTTTTTCCTGACATTGCGTATTAAAGCTCAATCTTAAGCCCTGCATAGAGCTGGATTATTTCCTGGGGCACTAGATATAACGATTAGAGATGGATGGACCATACTGCACGTGCACTGCCCAGCAGTCTGACATTTAACACTTGGCCTGTGGCTCATGGAACAGACCGTGAGGGAAACACTTCATTAGGTAAATGCTGCTTGTTCACAAGCCATTCATCACGGACCGTGGAAGATTTGTGGGCCAAGCATGTGACCCTCCCCTGACAGACTGCTTCTCTCTGCATGTGCAGAAGTGACCAGGGACATGCAGCAGCATTTGTTCCATCAATCCACTTTGACTTCTAAAGAAATGCAACTTTGTTTTCCCTCTGCTAACAGTCTGAAAGATGCATTTTTAAATTAATCTGCGCTCACAACGTTCAGTTTTGAAGACAAATGAAGCCATTTAGAGACCATGCACCCTCACATCATCCAGGTTTAAAATAGAAAAAATGAACCAACAACATCAGCACATTAGGTTTTCAGCTCAAGGCTTTCAAGTGATACAACATTCTTAGCCTGTGCATGGAGATTTTGGTCTCACAAAGTCACCACAGAAAGACTCACTTTTAAACCCTGAGCTGATTATGTGCCCATTCAGCCTGCAGTGTGGCTTTGATTTCCTGTCCATAGCGGAGCCTGACTCCACATCCCAGATTACAGCAGGTTCCCTGTCCAAGGTTTTTCTTATCTACTCCCCATCCAATTATTAATTTCTCTCTACCTGTTCCAGGTTGATTTGCATTTTTTTTACACAAATTGGACCATGTTTCGGATAATGCCTAGAGTGAGTACTGTATGCGAAACCATTTAGCTTTGTGCCATTATTTATTTATTTATTTATTTATTTTTGCAGGTTTAGCTCAACTGACTGACCTCACCAGTACCTCAAATGTTTCATACTGTGCTGCTTTTTCAGTTATTATATTCTATGATGTCGAAAAGGGAGTGGAGCAAGATTAGGCGGGAGGAAGGAACAAAACCCTGCCCACAAGGCGGTAATGTTTTAATTACAATCAATCGATCAAGGGAAAAAAAGGCAAGTTTTAATTATACGCGCACATACAGTTAATTAAATGCTTTTTTTTCAGTGCGGCTTGAGCGGGTGGTTCGGGAAGCTGTTAGCATATATATACAGGGATGAGGAAATATTTTTCTTCAATGTATAAGTGAGTTAAATGATATATGTATATACAACCCCAATTCCGAAATAGCTGGGACAAGTGTAAATTGTGAATAAAATCAAAACACACCAGCCAGTAGTTTATTCACAATAGAAAAGACATAACAAAGTAAATGTTGAAACTGAGAAATTTTACATTTTAATCCACAAAATGAGCTCATTTTAAATTTGATGGCTTCTACGGGTCTCAAAAAAGTTGGGACAGGGGTCTGTTTACCATGGTGTAGCATCCCCTCTTCTTTTTAACAGAGTGGAGGCGTCTGGGCATTTAGGAGACAAGTTTCTTGAGTTTAGCCATTGGAATTTGATCCCACTCTTGTTTAATACAGGCTTCCAGCTGCTGGAAAGTTTTGTGTCTCCTTTGACAGATTTTTTGTTTAATTATGCGCCAAATGTTCTCAGTCGGTGAAAGATCAGGATTGCAGACAGGCCAATTCAGCACACGGACTCTTCTACTACGAAGCCATGCTGTTGTAATAGCTGCAGTATGTGGTTTTGCATTGTCCTGCTGAAATACACAAGGCCTTCACTGGAACAGATTTCATCTGGAGAGGAGCATATTTTGCTCTAAAACCTATATATATATTTCAGTATTTATGATGCTTTTTAAAACATGCAAGCGTCCCACATGACATGCACTAATGCATCCCCATACCATCAGAGATGCTGCCTTTTGAACTGAACACTGATAGCAGCATGGGTGGTCTTGCTCCTCTTTAGCCCGGTGGACACGACGCCCATGATTTCCAACAAGAATGTCAAATTTGGACCCGTCTGGCCACAGGACACTTTGCTACCGTCCATTTTAAATGTGTGATGGTCCTGCCCTGCAGGCCCTCCCCCTGCCGCATTCTTCGCCTCCACCTTAACGGGCAACAGGTGTAGCTCGTTAAGGTGGAGGTGAAGGGTTGCTATTTAAGGGTTGGCTTCACATTAGTTTGGTGCAGCAGTACTCTGTTTCTGGAGCCCTTATGTGCTTATGTGTGCTGCTGCTCCCCTCTGGAATTCTTTTTTCTTATTTAAATTAAAGATTTTTATATTCTTTCTCAGCCTGTGCGTTTGGGTCCCTGTTCCTGCTTTTGGGTACATGGTCCCAGTCCCCGCCGTTTTCTTGTCATCAGCCGGCGGGGGCAAATCCATGACAAAATGAGCCTTGGCCCACAGAACACAGCGGCACTTCTGGATCATGCTCAACAATGGCTTCCTTTTTGCATGATAGAGTTTTAGGTGGCATCTGTGGATGGCACGGCGGACTGTGTTTACAGACAGTGGTTTCTTGAAGTATTCCTAGCCCTATTTAGTGTTGTCAATGAGAGAATTATGCCGGTGAGTGACGCAGTGGCGTCTGAGGGCCCAAAGATCACGGGCATCCAGTAAGCCTTGTCCCTTACGGACAGAGATTTTTCCAGTTTCTCTGAATCTTTTGATGATGCCATGCACTGTTGATGATGAGACCTTCGAAGCCTTTGCAATTTGATGTTGAGGAACATTGTTTTTAAAGTATTCCACAATTTTTTTTTTACGCCAGCCTTTGCAGGGTGGAGAGCCTCTGGCCATCTGTACTTCTGAGAGATTCAGCCTCTCTAAGACATCCCTTTTACAGCCAATCATGTTACACACCTGATGCCAGTTAGATTAATTACTTGCTCAATGTTCTTTCAGCTGATTCTCTTATATATTAATTGCTTTATCATCTCTTTTTTTGCCAGTGTCCCAACTTTTTTGAGAACCGTTGCAGCCAAAAAATTTGAAATAAGCTCATTTTGTGGATAAAAATGCAAAATGTCTCAGTTTCAACATTTGAGATGTTATCTATGTTCTATTGTAAATAAGATATTGGCTTGTGTGATCTTAAAGTCATTGCATTTTGATTTTATTGCACAATTTGAATTGGGGTTGTATATATTTATTATTATTATTATATAAATCCATTTTTTTAACTTATGGCTAGCTGGCAAGCTGTTTTTTATTAGCCATGATGATCACTTAGCTTGTTCACTACATTGATTAGTAAGAGTAACCATTTTTGCTAATAATACTGCATGTGGTGGCAGATTTAATATTGTATTAAACAAAATTGAATGCCAAGGTTTAGCCCCGTTTAAAATGCGAACAGCTCACGCAATTCGGTAGACCCCCTGCAAACGTTCGCTGCACCATTCTGTTCAATCTAGATTTGAATATTGGCAGCTTTTTTCTGATAGTGGATAGTGATAGTCTGTTTTGTTATAATACGGTATATTTCAGATATTACTGAATTTGTGAGTTATATTTGTTCCTTATCAGATGTGGAAAGTGTTTAAATAAGCGAAATAAGTGTGAGCATTTGGAGCATTTGCAGCATTTAGAATTTTATTGTAGGCCTATTTCAGTTTATTTTCATGATTTTGGTGGAGAAAAGGAGGTGCAAACATAAATCTCCATGAAATTTCAGCAGTGAAATTTGGGGAAAAAAAAATAATGCTGAGGATTGAAAAATGGCTGGGGGTTAAAACAATAAATTTCTGGGGTCATGAACTTCTTGACCACAAGGATTATTCATCTGAGCATGAAATCTAATTTGGCTTCGCAAGAGGAAATTGACTTTTGACTCATGAAATTCAATATGAATGAATGATTTTCTGGTTGAATTTAGCATGAGTTTATCAATATAGGCGCAGGTGGACATCAATGGTCACCAGCAATCTCCCCAGACCCAAACATGCCTTTTTTCCATGATAAAGTTCAGAGTTTCATTCATTTTTCGACAAAGCCGCATCAGCAAGCACCCGCACTCATTAAAGGCTCAGTCCCACTGGGAATTTTTTGCCTCGGCGATGTACTCCCGATGGAAATTGATGCACCTCAGGAGGCGTTGGGAACAGTTTCCCCGATGTCCTGGGTAAGCTTTGTTAGTGTCGCGAGCCAGCTGGAACCATCGGGAGGCATGGTGAGAACTGCAAAAAATTTCAATGCTTGCATTGAAATTTTTCTAGATGTGTTCCTGACGTTTTGTTGGGAAAAAGGGCCGAGGAGGGCTCCAGAGCCACGGGGAAGCACCGGAGATGCTTCCCCGGAGCTTCGGCAAAATACTGTTTTCCTCGAGGCATCCCTGAAGTATCGGTGATGTCTCGCCGAAGTATCAGGGGACCTTCAGGGATATTTGAATCTTCGTCGAAAGTTCAGCAACCTTTCGGTGACACATTCACGATGTCGGGGCTGTATCCCTGAATATTTTCCAAAATTTTGGCGATGGTTGAAAAGTGCATTCTTTCCATGGTGCTGATTGGCTGGATTTTGTTTTCGCGCGCAATATAAGTACATTTCATACAAGTACATGCCAGAGAGAGAAGGATGCTGAGCCCGAAATGTGCATGTTTTATAGCGTAGCCAAACAGAGTTATTTTATCAATGTTTTGTCCAGGCGCCAGGTTGTTTGTTAGACCAAAATAAATAAGTTGTGTTCAGCTCCACTACAGCATCTTATGGAAAAACTCGTCAACAAAACCATGAGAAAGTAAATAGCTTGCATAGTGCCAACAAAAAAAGAGGCACTTCCGTTTGCTCAAATCATAACATTATTTACATCAAAAGAAAAAATGAACAGGTTAAGGGAAAAAAACACATTTACCTGCAGAAAATAAATAACCCAAACTGCAAGACAAATTGCAGGAGTATGTGGAGTGAATGCGAGTGACTAAAAAGGTTTTCATTCGGCGACAGGCTATCAGTTTTTTGTGGTGGGATGAGTTACAGGGAGTGCACAGGCAGGTTAGGGGATTTTTCAGTGAGAAGAAAAAGTTCTTTCCCAAACCCTGCTTGGCGTCTCGCACTGGATTCCCATCCAAACTGTTTGATCATTATAGAGGCTGGTTGCACCTTGTAGCTCGCGACAATGTATACCTCCCCAATAACCCTTCCCCGAGGCCCCTGGGATGGTTCGCAAGTACTCACCGATGCATCCCCTAATCTGCGGGGATATTCCCCCAATGATGTTTCAAATTCAGGGGCATCGGGAGCCATCCCTGATGTTTCACAGGCATTGTTTGGGGAACATTCCCGGAAGCTTTGTGACCATAGTCGAAGCATCAGTGAACGTTCACTGAACCATCCCTAATGCCTAATAAGTGCAATTTCTAATGGGACTACTCTGTTCTTTTTTGTTTTTTTTCCCAAAAACATCGGGAGCATCGGGAGCACATTGGAGGAAAATTTGTCTATTTCAACATCGCCGATGATTGGGTGTGGATAACATCTTTTGTTTTTGGACTTAAAAATCATTCAGGAACTGAAGGCATAAATTGAAGACCTCAATGCAAAAAGACCTTTAGTGACAAAATGCCTATTTTGAGAGAATTGAGGCAGTGAACATTGGTAACAATAAAAGATGTTTTCCTATCAGGGTGCGTGAAAATGTGACTTAAGTACTTTTAGCACTAGGCTCTTCGATTGTTCAGGGTTTTAATTTTTTCCCCCCTTTTCTCTTGGGCACAGGTCTTCAGCCGCTCAAAATTCAAGGGTCTTAATTGCACTATTTTCTGACCGGGACAAGAGTAATCATCGGTTTAAAGGGATGTTTTGCGCTGGCTATTTTTCAGTTCAGCTGCCACAACTAAATTGCATGTATGTCTCCTTAGAAAATACATAAATAAATAAATAATAAAGTTGGTAAATTAGGATTTAAAATATCCTGTCTCTCTTGGTTTTTAGGCTTATACGGGACAAAGATAATCAACTGCTGTCTTTTTATTAGCATTTTCGATCCCATTCCCATGTATTTGCACAGTGATGTTCAAATGAAAACAACAAATGCTAGTTCTCTGGAGGATTCGGGATATCGTAGTTCATGGCTTTCATGCTTGGAATGTCTATGTGTGTTTCAAGTCTGCATTCAATTCGAGTTCTTCCTCAATTAGTCCTCCCAGAATAGTTGCGTTGTTGCGGAGATAATGGCGCTAATAAAAGTTTCAAATGCATTTGACCTTATGTTTATATTATACTATATACAGTAAATCATGCAGTGGAAAAATCACTAAGCCGTAAAACTCCCCCTTTTCTCCTGCCATAATGTTTACTCAAGAAAAAAATGGAAATAGACTCTAAAATCTAAAAATGAATTTTGCCGGCGGGAGGCTCGACACCGGGCTCTGGGCAGACCCTGTTTCCAGGCACTGCGGGTGACCCCAGCAATGACCTTTCCGCATGTGCTTGCTGAACTTGCTGTGATCCCGTTTCCTCTGGGAGGCCTGGGTTTGACCGGAGCCCAGGCTTACACAATAGCACCAGGGACAGGCTGTGAAAAACAGGCGGCCACACAGACCTCAGCTCTCACGGCTCTTAGGAAGTGCATCCAATCAGTCCCGCATATTCTAGCAAAGATCCCCACTTCACTTAAATATTACGCCAAAGACATTGCTCAGCGCATGTTTTCTGACATAATTGCTTCTGCTAAATTTCATTTGGTTAGATCTGATTATTGGTGATTTGTACCAAGAGGAAATTCAAACAAATACGTGTTTTTCAAGTGAGAGTTTTTAAAAGTGGTTTTCCTATCAGATGAAAAACAAGTTTTAGTCTCTCCTGGGGAGATTAGCGTTTCCTCCTCAGCCTTTGGCGAATGACTATTTGTTGGGCTGGCTGGATCCCATTAAACAAACCTTCATCTTTGACTGAGCATTTCCTTCGGCCATGCTGTCATCAAACCAGAAAAGCGCAGGACTTTAAAAGACTGGCATGAATACAGGAAACCTCCCAGAATTATGGCAGTTAACAGGACAAAATGAGTTTCAGATGCTGAATCCTTGAGAATATGATGTTAGGCTTTGCTCAGGATTCAGTGACAGTGAATGTTAAAAGCTCAAGGCTCAGTAAGGGGGGCGGGGGGCAGCGTGACCCAGACTACCCAAGACTACTTTCCCCATCGCACCCCACCCACATTTCTACCCAATCAGAGACTCAGTATCATAGAACCATCCTGCCCCATCATTTACCGTCACCAAGAAGCAGCCTGTTTCTTCTGCCCAGCCTCTCAGCACTGGCAGGAATGACAAGTAATTGGGAGATTTGCTATGCTTTTGTTCTACTTTTTCTCACCATATTACATACTGACACCGCTAATTGAGGAAAAGTTTGGTGGGAACATTTGGGGAAGAAGTCTTAGTTGGTTAAATGCCGGCCTGGAGCAGCGGCCTGCCATTAGCAGCATAAAAGGCCAGTGGTAACCTCACCTTTAAGTGCTTAGTAATGCTAAGCCTGTCACTGTTCACTTTTCCACATTAGCAAGTGCTGAGATTAATTGATAGTAACTATTACTATACATTGCATTACAAAGATATGACGCATAACATGTTAATGACGATGAAAATCCTCAATATGTATTTCCAAGATTCTGAAATAATGAGGCTTATGAAATAGCAGAAATTTGCTTAAATTTGTTCGCGAGGCCTACGGTAATGGAAGCGTTTGCCCCAAAATTTTGCTGTTGTTCAATTGGCCTAAGATTTCTTTGTCTTCATATATATTCTTTTGCATACTTTCAACATCCTGAAGAAATCAAGTGTCTTCTCATTATTAATTACGCTGTTTAAAATGCTACAAGTAGGGATATAAGTCAGAAAGTTTTGAATTTTTTTTTTTGCCTCTTTTCAGATTATTACTGTCCTTCCAATAGCACATCCATTACATAAATTTAGCCAACAGGCAATCACATTTTAATCATCATTTCTTAATAATGATAGGCTTCATCGTAGATCCGATTGTTCAGTAAATAGATTGTTTTATTATTAAGCAGGAGAACAAAACCAGGAGTAATCAAGCGTAAAAACTGAGGTTACTAAAGGTCTTTAATACCTCAGACAACATACCCCTGCCCTGGAGTAATACCTTTTTGGCTGGATACTAGTGTAGAATGACGAAGACAAAAGAAAAGAATGTTTTCTGAGACCTGCTTCCTCCCCCTTCTGGTGATGATAGGAGCATTATTAGCAGTTTGTACACAAAAATGATGGACATGCCATTTTTCCATTGTTTTGGGATTAAAAGAGAGTCAAATGTCATGCCTAAATACAGTAGCGTGCAATGATGATTATACACCACCACTTTTGTCTAAAATGGGTCCTAATATATTCCCTCCCCATAATTGTTTGGAAAAAATCTATGACAAACTACTATCGTATGCAATGAGAACAAAAAAATAAATAAATAAAAAATCACTCCTCAATCAGAGTATTGAGGGAAAAATATGGGTAATAAACTAAAACACTGAAAACATCATTTTTTTTTAAGAACAATTGAAAAGTTTCACAATTTTTTTTTTTTTTTTTTACCCTGGCTTGGGTTCAAACTGGTTTGAGGCAACATTATTCTGCAGAATTACTTCTGATTATCATTGTTCCAGTATATAAGGTGACATGAACTTGTAGTAGTGTTCAGTGTTAGACACAATGGCATGACGGAAGGAGCACTCTGAGATGTTCGTAACCGTTTCATGGCTTTACATGATGCTGAAGGCGTTAAATGCTGCAATGTAAGATATAATCATCACTGCACAATATTGTGTTTCCCTGCTCAGTACAAAGCATGGCAACCATTTCTTATTCTGAACCTAAAGTGAATTGCAATAAAATGTTAGCCATGACTGAAAGACAACTAAACGGTCCAAAAAGCTAGCTTGGGTATATAACAACTAGTTAGTATTGGTGCTCTTCTGCTTCAGTGGCTAGGACAAAACAAATGCGATCATTTATTTATCCTAGGCCAGTGGTAAGACCAGGAAGTAGGCTGTTTTATGTATTTAGCACAGAGGTAACCATTATTCATTGAGTCAAAAGAGGTGAATTTGCTGAGTTGGCTCAAAATCCGTTCAAAAGGGTGTTATTTCTCTGTTGCTGTCTCTGAACTGGCACTAATGCCATCATCAACGTTCATAATTGACCTCAGACGTTTGCTTTATGCTGTAGAAAACACACTGACTTATTCATTCAAATGTCATGGTGCTATGCATAATGTCATGACCAATTGTTAGTAATGGTGAAAATTACCCATAGTCCTTGAATTTATAAATCTCTTCCTACCAACAATTTATTTTAGCCAACACCCCAAAAGTTTCTGGCTAAGCTACTGTTGAGGGAATAAATGACTGATAAACAAAATGCTGAACTAGCCTGTACAGCTCAATGTACAGTCTGGTTCATACATATTTGGATATCAACAAAGTTATTGGAATTTTAGCTGTTTACCAGAGCATGTAGGAGATTAAGCAATGAGTATGTGCTCAAAATACTGTACATGTGACCCCCGCCCCTTCTTTGAATGGGGCAAAAGTGATGGCTGCCAGACACGTGTTATTCCCTAAGTAATTCATTAACAAGTGAGCCAAAAATAAGTTATGGAGTTAATAAAAAGTGTTGCATTTGCATTGGAATCTATTGTAGTTTTCTCTCAATATGCAGTCCAAAGAACTGCCACTGTCACTGACGCAATCCATTATATGGCTGAAGTACTAGAACATATCCATCAGAGACATGGCGAAAACATTAGGCGTGGCCTGATCAACAATTTGTTGCATTCATAAAAAGAAAGCGCTCACTTCTGAGATCAGGAACCCCTGAGGGTCTGTAGGACCACAGATATAAACTGTGCTGGAAGTATTATTTTTCATTGAAGAAAACTTTTTTCCCTGTGCGGAAAGATCCATTATATAGGGCTACATTATCTGCCCGAATTCAGCTAAATGTTTCAAAACTTATTGGATGGGACTTCCTCGTGCAGATGGACAGTGCCCCTAAGCACGCTGAGAAGGCAGCATGACTTTTATGAGGCAAAGAAGTAGAATGTAGCTGTCAGTCACCTGACCTTCATGCAGCTGAGCATCCATCTCACTTTCTGATGGCAAAAATGACGACAAAGCACCTGAAGAACATAAAAGAACTTAAGACCCCTGTTTGTGTAAGGTTCAAATTCTTGTGGACCAGTCCATGTGTATATGCGTGTTTTTGCAGTAAGTTCTGTGTCCATGTTCATGTGTCAGAACAAGTATTTTTTATTCTGTATGCAAGAGCCTCTCTGGAGTATAAATACACATAAATCAACAGAGCGCTGATAGTTACATTCACATTCAAACAAATTTCCCATGCATGTAACAGGCGCGGCTCCAGGATTTCCATTTTGGGTGGGCCTACCGAATTTTGGCTGGGCCTTCTCATTACAGATGTTAATACTGTTAGCCTTCCTCGGATGGCTTCCAGTCCGGGTTTTGCTAAAACAGAAATGACTAATATCAAGCTATGGAAGGTCAAGAGCACATCAGGTTGATGACTGTGACACTTTTTAAATCTTTCACTAAAACATTTTAATGCTGAGATAACCTCTCATCCTAAATAACCTTATTTAGCCATGACAGTTTGCATTTATTAAAAGCAGTATATGCGGGCATTGCTCAAATCGTGTGAAAATGAAACCGTCTCCAAACTACTATGTTTACTTTTCTGCGGAGGTTAAAGCAATACAATATATTCATTAAATTAGAGCACTGACATTTTAATTTTTTCTAAAGACCGGCCGTCTTGTTTGAATAACCTGGCTGAATTATCATTTGTGTGCAGGACTAGGAAAAGGGGTCACTTGGGTCATTATATGAAAATTGAGATTTTCCAACAAAATCAAAGAGTGATCCAAGTTTTTCATTTTGAAAACAAATTGGGTGAATTTGTGCACAGCAAAGTGTTGTAAATTGACAGTACAGTAGTGCTGGGATATCACTGTCAGTGGGATATCACTGAGATACCCCATTAATGTCAGAATGGAAAAAAATCCAAAGTGACCCCTTTTCCTAGTCTAGCACACATTCATTTAAGTGTATTGCAACCAGAGTGACTTTGAGCTAGATTGACTTTTTACAGGAGAGAGATTGACAAACTGTGCTGTCAATTTTTAATCTTGCCAACAAAGACTGTCTACATCTTGAAGGCGACATTGAGACATTAAGTCAGGCAGAAATTTTCAGCTCTATCACCCGTCTTGCCAACATTGACTTCTAGGTTCTACCAGTCTCAATAGAAAATGTATTTGCAACGATCAAATTAGCCTGTGACTGCGTGTGTGTTCTATACTGCCGATGGGCGTATTCAGCATATCTGGAAACTGAGGAAGCCGATGAGGTAGCCTAGCCCACATAGAACACTGGCCGATAGCCTGAATAAAAACATAGATCTGTGAAAAAAACTAATCTTTCAATCATGCATGAAGAATTTATTTACCATTCTCATAGATGCATTTTTCTTTTTTACTTTTCTAATTCTTAAGGAAGTATCTCCAAAACCACGCGAGAAAACCAGTCGAGGGTTCTGATGACTTACTGACACACTGAGCGCTTCGTCATTATCATACACTGTATAAAAACATGGACGAAGCAACCATGATGTCACCCATTGGTTTCAGCATACCATTGAGGAAGCCTCGATTTTGGCAATTTGAATTGTGCCATTTTGTCATTTTGAAACCGGATGTAATTCCTTTTGGACGAGAGCATGAACTGAATATCCAAGGAGAAGCGAGGGGTGGATCTACGGGCGGATCTTACTGTATCAGACAAGGACCAGAGGATAGCCACAACCATAAAGCATATACTGGCTTTATCCTTTATTCTAGTCTATTTGGGATCATAATTTATGAAAATGACCATCATGATATATCGAAGGAGACTTGAAACTTGAGATAGATACAATAAAGTAATGTGGAAAGTCATATTTAAATGATAAATCTGGTGGCAAAGTAGGGTCATTGTCTCATAGACTTCTATAGGATTGAACTTCTTTCTGCAACCACCGACGTCGCCATCTGCTGGCCATAAAATAGAATGCAAATTTTGGAGATATCCGCATTGGCCTCAGTTTTCAGCCCCAAGTGCTGCGTCCACCTTTTTATACAGTCTATAGTCAGTATATGAGGGAAAATGTGGCTATTTAAGTTGAGTCAAACAAACACCCACTAAAAACAGAACGGACAGACGATCTTAAGGTAACATTACCTATAGTCATTTATTCCAATCACCGAACACGAGTTTATCTGAACATATTTTTTTTTTTCTTGAGATGACAAAGCACAGAAATACTGTGACCTTTCTGGATCATGTCCAGTCGATACAGAGAGTATCATACGGGCATTTTCATATCCCTGTATCAACCCGTATAAGCATAAGAACTTTAGCTCTCTGGTCGAGGGTTGACACAGGGTGTGATATGAAAATGCACATGTTATGTTCTATTTATCAGAAACTCATTCTGCCCATTGCTAACGATGCATTTTATACAAAGCTGTGGCAATTGTTACTGTCACTGATACAGGATTTTGCCCGCGGGCTGATACAGCCACGTGCCTTGCGCTCGTATCACAGTTGCTGATTCCCCGCATTTATAAGGAAGAATATGATAAAGATCATATCAGAACCAGTGCTACATGGAAAATGGGTTTCGTTACCAAATTCTATACCTAACGGCAGACGGCTAGTTAGGTGTCAGTAGCCGAGGGAAAGCACACTGTGCATTAGCTGTACTATAACTTACGCGCCGATGATATCACTTTCACTTATCTTGGGACTCATATGAACATCTACACACCTTGCTTTCCTGGTTGAACATGAGTGGATGTTTGCGCACCAGCTTCAACAGTTTTGTGGGTTAAGAAAAGAAAAAAATCATATTTTTGCATATTTTTACACACTGACTGACAATGAAAGATCAGCATTTGGCATAGCAGGTAACTCCACAGAGACCTGTCTGCTATTAAGACAGAATTTGGCTGTGTTTTCATGTAACAAACACCCTCTGATTGGTCTTTCATGCCTCCGTGCATTGAACATAAAAAATACAACCTTGTCGTCTTGTTTTACTTAATTTCAGTTTCGTCATGATAAAAAGCTCAAAGTGAAGAATTATTCGAGGTTAAAGAAAAAATGTTCTGTGCTACAGTCTCGAATACCCTGGCCAGGCGACGCCGCTGTTTGTCATTGAATTTTTTATTTATCATAAAACAATTACATTAGGCACTGTGACTGCCGCTTGCAATTTTCTCCTTGTCACTTATGGATTATGTTTGTCAATTAAGATCATGATGAGTGCCGACGGGAACCCTGGGGTGGGCCAGTTGTGCAAGTGGGTGGGCCCAGGCCCTTCAAGCCCACCTGTGACGCCGCGCCTGGCATGTAACAAACCTACTTTTTGGTTCAATCCATCTGTCCATCGAACCCTTCTATTCCTGGTCAGGGTGGCTAAATGTCTGGAGCCAATCCCACCATGGACCCATGTAATGATTTGCTCATCCATCACAGCAACACACTCACTCACACGCACACATGCCAACGGACATTTTTGCATCTAAAATTACCCTGTATGCATGTCTGTGGACAGTGGGATGAAACCAGAGTACCAAGAAGAAACCCACATAAACAAGGGGAGAACATGCAAACTCCACATAGAAAGGCTCCTGGGCACATTCAAACCCATGACCTTGTTGCTGTGTGAAGTCGGCAATGCTGCCTACGGCACCTTAGCTCAAGAGGGTAGAACTGAGAATGTAGATTTGATGGCGAGAGGCTTAATTTTGGAGATATTTAGGTGCATTTAATATGTGTATGTTTTGTGTGCATGAATCAATGATGATGTGCTGCTTGAAGATGCAATGTGTGTATTATCAAATGATCAAGAACAGATTGGCAGATTCAAATTCTGAATAATTTCTCAACTTTTTAATTTTTGACACACTACAGCTGTGCAAGGCTGACAGGTATTGACAGATAATATTTTATTTGTAGTGCTAGGACTATTTCCACCAATTACTTTAATCTGCCTGGACTCTCAGTCCATTGCAAGAGCTTTGATTTGATACTTTCTCAAAGTATTAATCTGAATTAATCTGAATAAATGCCCAGTTGCCTAAAGGCTATCCCAGCATGCATTGAGCAGGGACAATAAGCAATGGATTTCAACTTCAAACAAAATGCCTTTAAACATGCTTTTCTGGGTACTCTGAGCCTGGTGACACGACGGAGGCGATGTTCATGAGGATGTGCTGCGTCTGCGGAATCCACCGACTTAGATCGCCGAGGGACCGCCTCTTGTTTGACATGTTTACATGACGCAGAGTGGGCAGTGCAGAATCAATGGCTCCTGGAACTGGGTTGAACAGCAAGGGACATGATGGAGATCATGGCCATTTGTCAAGCTCTTGAGCACAGTCCTCAAGTTGACTTCACACACTGTCTTGTGCAGAAACTTTGGGTTCACCAAGGGCTCAAGCTGTCTGAGAACTCGAGAGTTTTCCAAAATAAAACTCCCCTCTCCAGTCCAAACAGGAAACATTTCACAGGGGGCTCATACAAATGTAAGCATTACAAAAAGTTTGAATAAGAAAAAGTTGCAAAAACACTTTCCCTGCACAATTGTTTTACGATTTGTTAATGAAAAAGAGTCCCACAATGACCTTGGATCAAACCCAAGTGGGCAGCGAAAGGTTTAAAGTTTCAGCTTTTCGGCTGATAGGAAGCAGAGTGACATGATGCAGGCAGGGAGAAAAGTGTTGGGGGGGGGCCTCCTTGCTCTGGACTCCACAGCTGCTCAATGCCAGGCTTCTTCTTCTTTAGTTTTTCTCTCTTGCTTCCTTCCTCATAATCAGGGCTGTGGCTTTCAGCACGTTTGCTCTGCTCCTTACATTTTAACAGAACCTCAGTACGCTCAGCGGTAGAGTTCATTTATTACCTGGTGTGAACAGGAAACAGGGACTCCCACCCCCTCCAGCTCATTCCCCCAGAACCCTATTGAGTGGCTCAAACCACTGGGCTGAGCAGCCCTTGATAAATCTGCACTAGAACAAGAGGGCAATTACCAAAGTTCAGGACAACAACACAGACACAGGCACAGCTATCAGGACTGGAGCACTTTACTCATTAGTATTCATTACTGCATCTGCTTTCTGCTTGAAGACGAAATGCTGAGAACCCTGGGATGCGTGCCTGATGGCGAAATGAAAAGATTGAACGGCTCAGTGAAATGTGGTAACAGCTTAACTCAGCACATCAGTCTGCTCGTTTCCCTGTGATGTCTTCATTGAAATGCAGCAGCCAGGCTCTCATGTGGCCAAAGAAACTAGTCTTCCCTGATAATGGGCTGGAAGTGTCTTGAATGCAAAGCATTTGCAAAGGTATTCAAACCCTATTCCACCCACCAAGGAGCTTGAGAGTTTCATGACTATGGGCCAATATTCATATTGCAGTCAATCCATCAAAAATACAGAAGAAAAATACAATGTCTTGATGGATGGTCATACTATTGTCCAAATTCAACACTTGGAAGAGGATTTGCCTTTTGGCGACAATGGCTTTTTGATAAAGACGCAGCTGATTACACATATATTGTCAGCCATTCAGAGCAAAAGCCAAGAAAATGTGCACTGTATTGTATAAGAGAGGAGATTTGAATTTATGGAAATGAATTTAGAAGTCATGTGCAATATTTTGCTGTAGATTATATACCGCTAGTCTTATGCTGCAAAAAAATAAGCAGAAGCCATGGAGGTCTCTAATGTGGATGAGGACATATCACAGGGCTTGGAAAGAAGTGATGGTGAGCTGCAAGTGGTAATTAGTGACCAGATCTACCACAGACAGTGGTACAAGAAAGGTGGAATCTGACTAAATCAGACCCGCTTCATCTATAGCCTGGAAACCACACAGATTGGTTCATTGATTGAGAACAGTACAAATCTAAAAAAAGTGCATTCATTTGGATATTTTTAGTTTAGTTTTAGTTGGCAGCATTCATGCACTTGTGCTTATGAGTTCTATTTCAGAAGTTTGACGTTTGATTACTCAGTATATAAAAATGACAAAAATTCACAAAAAGTATTTGTGGAATGAGAGGAATGTACTTTTATTGGGTAACATATGAAACAAATGTTTTCTCTGACTTTAAGCAAATTTATTTATTAGAGTTGGGACCCTCTTGCCCACTATGAAGAACCTTGTCACATAAAAAGCACAAACTAATCAAAACCCGCATTTTAAAATGTGTGGAGTTGGGTCCCTATTGAATTCACTAGTCATATGTCTAGCAAGATAATTTTAGTGAAATGTGATCAGTTTTCTAGATGCTGCAGCAGAATCAGACACTTGAGGTTCAAATGAATCTGAAATTCAATGGGTCATCCACCCTGCCACGCCCATTTTTAAGTGAGGTACAAGGCTGAAAAAATATACTAATCTAGTTTAGGTCCTAAAGATTTTGTACACAAGTTTAATTTTATTAATATTTGTGACTGCTAGAAGTTACCACAGTTATTCAAATAAGTGTCTACGGGTGAAGACATGTCAGAAGTCACAAATTGGCTGTTTTTCAGAGATCGTCGAAACCCATCATTAAGATATGTTGTATACTGCTTCTATACCATGTTTCAACTCTTTATCAAATTAGAAAGGAGTAAAATGGGCAACTTCATTATTTTAATGTCACCATAGCCATGCCCACTTTTGAGGGTATGGGGCTGAAATGCAATCCCAAACTGGTTTGTGTGCTGATGTGGTATCCCAAGTTCTGTCAAATTTGATCGATATTTGTAACTACAATAGGGTACACGTTCAATTGTTCAGGGACAACAGATGACGATGAGGGATGATGGAGTTCATGAACTATTAAAAACTCAGCTGATTAACAACCTGTTTTGTTCAAAAAATGCACCTTTTAGGTACATCTTTATGTGACTTCAAATCTCCAAAACCGAAGTGCAAAAGTCATGTCGGTGAAATCTGAGTATCATCATGCAGACTGACGAGGACAGAATTTCAGTGGTCGTGATCTTGTGAGAATGCTGTTTGTAATCTTTCATCCATGTTTTAATGGTGATATTTTGAAGATATAACAAACATGGAACCCAAAGAGCTTTCTAAAGTGATGGAGTAATCTGACACATGATAAAAAATTGATTTTCAAATAGAAAAACTGACAAATGTTTCAAAAATTCTTCAGGATGATGAATGAACCACAGGCTATTAAAAAAAATCAAGACATTAGCAAAACCGAAAAGGGAATGAGTCAAATTAAGGTAAAATTAAAGCGAAAATGAACATTGTTAGTGTGCATGAGAACAGTGTGGATTAAGCAGTGCAGCACTGGATTTTTTTTTATAGCGCAGTCAATTAATGCATTTTTTTTTTTGCACAGCTGCATTACTGACTGATAGAACTGAAAGGGGTCTAACTGAAAGGAGCTTTCGGAGACCTGAATTCCCTGCTTGGGTTTATTTCACAATAATGACTGGCTCGCTGTACATTATCCTGCTTATTACATGGCTAAGTACAAAAGAAATCAATAATTTTACTCAAAATACTTTAATGCAGTACATCATCCCTTACTAACAGCCCCTTGAGTGACATTTTACCAATCATTCTTCTTGCTTAAACTTATCAATAAAGAACACAATATTTTTCTGTTTCAGGCTCAGCGGGTCAAATAAGGATGTTAAATCCTGAGTGTTTTTTTTTTCAATTATTCCCCCCCCCCCCCCTCCCCCAATCCAGCCATCTTTTTCAGTTTCTCCTAAGTTTTCCCAAATTAATTCTCTTTTTTTAATTATCATCTTGTGCATTGCCCCTCCCTTAGCGCTCCCCCTCTCTCCTGTTCCCACCTGTTCATTATTGTCTTGTGTATTTAAGTTCTTAGTGTACGCCTTCCCTTTGCTAGATTTGTGTCCCCCCTCAGTGTAACTTCTAAATATAACAAGTTGCTGTTTAATGGGGATTGCCTTTCCAGAATCTGTGGTCCTGGCCAGTGCCTTCTTCCAGTCTCCCCTACACCCCAGTTCAAAAGTGTGCACCTGCCTGCGTCCTCTGATTCATTCGATTTGCCATACAGGTCACTGACCTTGGACCAGTCCCTTCGACTACACCTTACCTGCCCCCCAACTTATTCTGTTCCCCCTCTGCCTGACAGTTCCAGCTTAAGAATACAGTGCACAGCGCTTTACTGTTTCAGTTCCAGCCTGCGAATAAGGCACACCAGCTTGGACAGATCTGCGAATTTGGCAAACCATTTCAAGATGAGATGCTTCTATAATATTAATAAAATCAAACTGAATAATAAATTTACTGATTGACATACGCTTTGATTTTTCATGTTTCATGTTATGGCAGCATGAAAGTCTCAAACAGTTTTGCAAGACAGGAATTCTTCAAACTTTGGCTTTTACTGTGCTTCAGTGGAGACATGTTTACACCAGCAGAAACTATGCTTTGTTCTACCGCCAATAATAGTTTAAAAAAGATATTTAAATGATTGTTTTAATTTTATTACCCAAGTTTAGGCCTGTAATGGCATAATGCTGGCCGCGCTTGCTGATAGTCCAGGAAATAGAATAATTTGCTTGTTAGCTTGTGAAGCTACAGATCTGACTTACTGCCCAATTCATAACTGAAAAGAGGTATGAGGACTTCATGCTCAAAATAAGAGTAATCCAATGTAGTTTATTTGATATCGTCGTAAAACCAGATTTAAATGCATGCCTGATAAATGGAAATATACTTTCATGCACATAAGAAGGTGAAATCTACATTTCTCTCACGTTGGTTGTGCAACCGTGCTGTAATTAGAAATGTTAGGAACAAATAACTGGAACAGCATTATCGGCTTATGACAGTCTTGTGTGAATAAATATGTAAATGGATTTGTGCAGTAATCAGGCTGTCTCAAAGCAAGCATGTATCAAGGTGATTATCCTTCTCTTGCTCAGCACATCACTTGTCTTATCAGAGTATTCATAGTTTTCAGTCATGATTGCTGCATAGCCCTGGAGGGAAAAACACTGTTTCATTATAGCAAGTAATATTTTACATTCCACAGAGCAGCCTCGCAATTCTGTCATTTTCTATTTTATTTGTTTCAACCCCTGGAAATATGCATTACCCCTCTAAAGAAGAACAATATGTTGAGATACATCACATTATAGGCTCTTGTAATCCATGTGCAGCGCATGTCACAGTAAGCCTATTTAAAAACAGCCAAGTCCCTAACATCACCCTGGCTCCACATTTCCACATTTTATATTGCTAGCTGGCTTGTGGAGAGTCTTTCCCCTTAAACTGCGGTCAGAATTAATGCATACTGACGTACAGATACAGTAAAACCAGCATATTACGGATTCAATAGGAGCGATATGATATACAATGCGGCACATGGCAGGGCGGATATTTTTGTCGATAATGACGGCTCATCGACGAGTGAATTTCCTCTCATATACGCCCGCGGTCGAACGCAATATAATGGCGATTTATAGCGTTTAGTTCCAGGACGTGAACTCCGGCTTTGACTCCAATGTAGCGTTTATTTGAATTTTGCGGTATTTTCATATTCATATCTGTGTATCCATGATGGCATTCGATTGCGAAGCTGCGCAATGCTCATCGCATTTTGACATGCGTACATTAACTTGGCGAAGCTGGTCTTATTACCGGAAGTGCGGACGTCGACAAAAAATCCCCTTCCTTCATCTCATCTCCCGATTTACGACAGTTTTGCGCTATATCAGATCGCTCCTATTGGACCAGCTCATTTTGTCTGTTATGAGCGAAATCCGCTATATGCATAAAACGGACAAAATCCGTTATATATACAAGACAGATTATATCCACTATATACGCGTGTAACAGATTATATCCGTTATACACATGTATGAATTTATATGAAGCCTATGTTTTGTGTAAAAAGATCGTTCCCGAAGTGTGTGTGGGCCTACTGGTACCTACTTGTTGTCTTCATTTAGTCTGTCTTTGCCCAGACACAATGAATAACAGGATGATACTGCGAGTTGCTCTAACTGGGATCAATGAAGAAAAGTATGTTAATGAAACTGCACCAGTTTCAGATTCCGCGAATGCACTGTTAAAAACTTGCCCCTTTTCCCCCCAGTTATTTTAACTGTAATTCAACAATAAGTTTACAACAGAGTTCTGTCCATGTTAAGTGTAACCCACAGTTAAATGTGCGCAGGACTCCTCTCACTGTTAAAATAGCAAGGAGACAATGCGTTAATTTAACTGTTAAATTATGTCAGTTTATAACAGTGTAGGAAAGCCAAACTTCATTTAGTTGCTCCGTTGCTCATGGGTATGTGCATGGTGCAAACCAGCTTGTCCATTATACAAGGGCTTTTTAATGGAAATGCATTTTGACGGGACTGGACATTTTATCTGATTTAAGCGAAAATCCATTATATAAAATCTGGTATATTCAATGTTTATTTAATGGAAAAACATTAAATAAGTGAGTTTCCGTTTTGTAGGCTACAAGGACAGTTTAAGCGAGTCCTACTGTAGTTAGGCTCATATGTGTTTTCAATCAATATGGGTCAATAACGCTGTTTTCGAGGTGAAGGGGGGAAAAAAAGATCATTTTCAATGCAAAGGTGAGTGCTATTTAGCAAACTAACAAACATTGATTGTGCCAGTTGTTAGCCTTCCATTACCAGCCAGCCGTTCAGTCGTAGCCAAGTAACGGTAGCAACAAATCCACAATTGCCTCCTCTCTCTCTCTTTTTTTTTCCTGGATAGAATTCTGTACAAGCACAACCCGGCTTTCCACCTCATCAGTCACTGCATCCTACTAAACAACAGGGGCGTCTCTCGCACTAAGGGTCGGTGGGGCCCCGAGCTCCCCTTTAAAACAAATACTAACCCTGACTTTTACGCAATAATTCGCATAATTGACAAACAATCCTTCCAGGATTTTCCGGCCTTTTTTTTTGTTTTTTTGCAGTAACTTTTTCAAAAAATGGCAATGAAAGTTGCAATGTCTTGGCGATTTATTTTTTTGTCCGCGAGAAATTTGTGTGGATGGGTTGAATTTGCTTTGATAGTTGCAAACGCGACATGCAACTTCCTTGAGGGACCGAGAGCACGCCAGTACGGTACGATATAGGCTATTTCAGTAAGGCGACAATCATTAATCTGGAGGTATAATTTCGTGCATTTAAATCAGCATTATTCAGAATTGCACACAGACATTTCAAATGGTCTTTTATTATATTTAAACAAAACAATCATGAAGCTCCAGTTAAATCACTTGATTTGTGGAAAAGGTAGCGCAGACGTTTGAGAGCATTTAGTCTTTCATAAAGCGCTGAACATTTTTTGAGTGGCCCAAATAATTTTTCTGATCTGAATTTATCCCAGTATTTAGTCGTCAATAGATCGCATGGAGAGAGAAACCGTAACTTCGATTGCCAGAGGATTATTGTCAAAATTGGAAAACGTGTTAAAGGAGGACTATACTGACCTACACGTTTGGTCTTAATCTTATAGTAATTAACTCCAACATAATATCCACGGTCGATTTTTTCCCCATACATACCCCCTGTTCTTTTAAATGACCATTAATTAGCCGAAATTGCTGTTTCCAGGAGGCCGCCATTAACGCCACAAGTGGCATGAGAAGTTGCGAGATCATAACGTCACTGCGGCTGCCGCATGCATTCGTGCATGATGCATGCAATGTCAAAATGTCTGAATACATGGATATCTAAATAAATTAGACTCCCAACCAATTTAAAATTGTTCATTGCGCGAATCAACTGTTTGATTGCAAATTGAGCCAAGTAAATGGGAAGGGGGTGAAAGCAATTGTCTAGTAGAGGAGGATGATTTTGAAGACCTTAACTTTGCTTAGTTCAGCACACAGTTTGCCTGAATGTGTTTGCTTGATTATTATATTTGGCCGTTGTGTCTTGTTCAATTATTAAATAAAAAATGTTTAAAATTTGTGGCACAGATTTGCCTGAACGTGCTTGCCCTGTCTTTGGTGTATTTGTCCATTGCTTGCAATGCGAAAATAATTTCTCTCTCACATTTCGTGTTTGATGCGCTTCACACAATGTTTCCTACTTCATGAATATTTTTAAATACTTAAAATCATGTTAAGATGGTACTGGTTTTTAAGAAATCTTTTTTAATAAAACGTGAAAGTTTTCCGACGAGAGGTGGAATTCATAGGTCTGCTATTTATTCTAATTACTGACATTATTTCAATCTAGCTTGGTAGCCTGGTTCGGTTTGTCTGCTCCTCCTTATCTCTTCTAAATCATTATTGACTTGATTTTGGTTTTGATTGATCAGATGGCTGAGCAAATTATGCCAAGGTGACGGCAGCTGTCCAGCCTCGCTGGTAATTAGCAGACTTCAAATCGCAAATCGTCCGTCTGCCTCATAGAGGAAGCGGGAATATCTCAGTCATCCAACAATCTCAATGCAGGACCGCAGGACAATGGAAATTCATGGCACTGAAAGCTGCAATGACGTCACGATTAGGGGCGCCCCAAGCGGATCGAGGGTGAATTTTCGTCTGCTGTGGCGAAAATGGGGCGGTCCACTAGTTTTGTAAAATCGCTCATAAAAATGAAAGAAATAGCAAAATAAAGAAAAAGTCATAGGAGCTTTTTCATGATATATTAAAATGATAACACCCAACTTTCTCAGCCATAATAGTCCTCCTTTAATAACGGAAAATAACTGAGTACAAGCCAGGAACAATCACAAATGCAAAGGCATGGTCCGGGCCTCACCAATTATCACTTCCAGAGACGCTACTGCTAAACAACAAATAATTGGTATTTTGGCTATGCAGTATGGTTAAAATGACTGGAGGAAGCAGAGAAATCTCTCTTTCAGCCTCCAGGTGGGTGTTTCCATTAAACTGTGACGTCATGTGAAAACTTGCACATATGCCTGCTGAATTACATTCCCACATGTAACCACAGAAATATCTCAACAAAAATCACAAGTTCCAGCAGCCTTGGATTTGCTTTCACATGGTGACCATGGGAACTTATCTCCATTATAAAGGAAATCACGGATATAATTAGTCCTCTGAGTCAAAATATCTTTCATTTTTGACAGCTCTGGGACTCCTTTATAGACCTTTAGAGTCATTTCCTGGATCTTTGCGAAACAGCCCATATTAACCCTACCTGCACACTAGAGGGACTGTGGTGTTCTCTGTCCAGTATTATCAGATGAGCAGTTATTGTGTGGGAGCTGACTGGATTCTATCAAAACCAAAAGCAGAAACTGTCACTTTGAATGAAGTGAAGTGAAGGCTAAACGCTTATATCCAACATGACTAGTGTTTGGGGATGGATTTTTTTCCATGGAATATAGTGGATTTGGACACTGGCCCTAAATCTTCTTCCTCCGGGGCCCTTGTGTCGCTACTTTTCTTCTATCTGTACTGGCAAGCTCAGAATTTCAACAGGCTGTTGATTTTTCTTAATGAGATGCTCTGGATGTAGGATTAAACTCTGATATTATTCCACAAATGCCTATGCTTGACATGAAAAACCAACATTTTTCTGTAAGCATCTACAGTTTATTTGTCAATAATATGAATAATACATTATTAATTGCATGGAATTGCAGAGAAGAGCCATAATTCATCAAGTTAAAGACTGAGGTGAATCAATATAATCAATATATTGGCTCCCAACTGGTGAAAGTGTGGACACCAGGTACCATGTCTAACTGTTTGGAGGACAATTAAAAATTCAAAGACAAAGCAAAGACACATCTGCACTGTGTTGAATTTAAAAATAACATGAAACACAATTCTACATTTCACAGCACATGTCCGACCGCCAAGTTTGGGGCCCTTGAGTCTCATTAATTTATTTGTGACCACTTTTACACATAATGGTTGGCTAAATAATCTAGAAAGGACAATATAAACTTTCCATTCTTTGAGGCATTAAAGAGCTATTTCTCTCCAAATGCGGATGAAGAATGAAAATAATCCTTTTACTCATCAAAGTCGCAAATTTAAGAAAAATTCTGGGATTACAGTTGTGGTTGGAACAGAAACCAGCTAATACAGGGGTCTGCCAGGACTAAATTTGTGAACCACTGGTTAAGGAAATGCTGTTTTGCCTGATGGTTTTGTGTTTGAACATCTGAAATAGCTCTTTCATACACGCTTTCTGAGCTGGTGTCAGGCAACTCTGTCCACACAAGACACAGCAGAAAGCATTGGAGACTGCTGAAAAAAAAACAAACAAACATATATTTATGTGTGCGTGTGTGTATTTATATGCGTGTGTGTATGTGTGTGTGTGTGTGTGTGTGTGTGTGTGTGTATAAAAAAACATTAAAAGGCACTTGAATAGACTAAAAGGAATGAGTTTTAGGAAAGCCAAGGCTCTCACTCCATCGCGCCAATCAAACATCAAGGGCCACGGAGAGAATAAAAACAGTAATTACTTCAGTTATGCATAGCGCACAAAGGAATTAAGAGGGTGACTCAACTGGAACAATGCTGCTTAAGTATCCATTAGAGAGCATCAGAGAGCGAGGTGCCAAAGCCCCTCAACATGAATACTAAACAACAGGCCAAAAATCGGCCTCGGTGAGTCTACATCTGATTCTGAGTCACTGCTCTCATGTTGCGAACTGTCATATTGTGAACACTCTTTTCAAAGAGGCTCTTGCGTAATCAAATGGGCTGCACATAACGACAAAGTTAGTGTTAACACCTCATTTGGGTGGGGTAACATCATATTGAGGTTGGGAATTCAAGAGACAGATCTTATATTATACAACCCCAATTCTGAAATAGCTGGGACAAAGTGTAAATTGTGAATAAAATCAAATTGCAATGACTTTCAGATTGCATGAGCCAAAATGTTATTCACAATAGAACATAGATTACATTTAAAAAGTTGAAACAGACATTTTTCAATTTTATCCACAAAATGAGCTTATTTCAAATTTTCTGGCAGCAACAGGTCTCAAAAAGGTTGGGACACAGGAAAAAAAGGGCTGAAAAAGCAAAAGAGAATCAGCTGAAAGAACAATTAGCAAATAATTAAGTAAACTGGCATCAGGTGTGTAACATGATTGGCTATGAAAGGGATGTCTTAGAGAGGCTGAGTCTCTCAGAAGTAAAGATGGCCAGAGGATCTCCAACCTGTGAAGGCTTACATTAAAAAAAAAAAAAACTGGAATACTTTAAAAACAATGTTCCTCAATGTCAAATTGCAAAGGCTTTGAAGGTCTCATCATCGACGGTGCATAACATCATCAAAAGATTCAGAGAAACTGGAAAAATCTCTGTGCATAAGGGACAAGGCCGAAGATTTTTACTGGATGTCCGTGATCTTCGGGCCCTCAGATTCCACTGCATCATAGACATTACTAAATGGGCCCAGGAATACTTCAAGAAACCACTGTCAGTAAACACAGTCCGCCATGCCATCCACAGATGCCACCTAAAACTCTATCATGCAAAAAGGAAGCCATTGTTGAGCATGATCCAGAAGTGCTGCCGTGTTTTGTGGACCAAGGCTAATTTAAAATGGACTGTAGCAAAGTGGCGAAGTGTCCTATGGTCAGACGAGTCCAAATTTGACATTCTTGTTGGAAATCATGGGCGTCTTGTCCTCCGGGCCCATTAACGTCAGAACATAACGTCGAGAGTGAGGTTGGGAATGGCTTTGAAAGTGAGTAGAAGAACTCTAAAATCAATGCGGTAGCACATAAGGAGCCAAAGGAGATGTTGTAGAACAGGGGTGACGTGATGAGTGGACGGGATTCTGGACATGATGCGGGCAGCGACATTTTGGACTAGTTGAAGTTTAAGGAGTGATTTACAAGGAAGACCAAAGATAAGTGAGTTGCATTAATCAAGAGGGAGAGTAAGAAGAGAATGGATAAGAATAGTGGTGGTGTTAGGTGTGAGGGATGGGCGGAGGTGATTCATGTTGCGTAGGTGGAAGTACGCAGTCCGGGTAACATTATTGATGTAAGCATGAAGAGACAGAGTTTGTGAAAGCTGTAGTCCTTTAACTATCAGGACTTTTGCAATTATCGCCTTGAGAAGTAACGGCCCCTTCATGAGGCTATAGAGCTCTGATCAAAAAAGTCATGGAACATGTTCTTCTAGTACCGCCATTCTTTTGAGAAACTAGTTGAAAACATCAGGAAAGGCAATTTCCCGCAAGAAATATCCATATTTCACTGACTTCAATTTGCATGGGACTATAACCTGAGATTTTTTTTACTTTTTACAGAATGTAAAAGATGGCATAATCTTTTACAATACTTGTGAGCCTGCAGAAAAAGATTATCACATGACTAATTCAAACAGGATTGAAATGAAAGAGGCATCCTCCATCCTCTTACGCAAACCTAATCCATTCCAAATAGGGCTCAAGATGTTTCAACTTCATTCCTTTCACAATTTGTCATCTTTCCCAAGGCAATTTCATGGTGGCAGCAATCTGACAGAATTGCAGCATGACAGTTCTTGGAATATCTGACTTTCTTCGCAGTGTGAGCATGCAGACAGGTTGTGAAACCTACCATTCCCTTTCCCATTGAAATTGTCCGTCTCGAAACGGTTACATGAATATAGAGGTCCTTGAAACAGTGAGGGTGATTGTGGGGGTGTGAAATGAGTACTGGTGGGCTGGAACAGGAGACACACACTCATCTGCTGGGTTCATTTTAAACTGTAGAATCTGTGGCTGGCAGACAGCTCTGCCGTCCAATGGCAGAACCTAGTAACTCACTTTTATTTGACTTAGAGAGAAAAAAGCAGAAAGTGACCTTTAAGGGTTAAAATTGTCCTTGAGTGATCCCTAGAGAATAATAATGAACTATAAAACTAACCTTCCCCAAATAACCAGGCTTTAATATCAAATTGTTTCATTTTCTGGTTTTTTCTCAAAATCAAATAAAAGTGAGTTACTAGGTTCTGCCATTGGACGGCAGAGTTCCAGCTTGCAAAGAGTTTGCAAATTATGAGCCTGTATGAATGAAAATTAATCAATCAAGATGTGCTTGAAGGGCAGACTTTCAGCTTTAAGGGTTTTGCCAGTACTGCTGTATAGAATTATGGCTGTCATCCTCATGTATAGACCTCTCCCAGTTCCTGGGGCTCAAACAGTACTTGGACAAACAAACAACAAATTAAATCGTAATTTTTAAGACTTTGTTGTTAAACCTTTGCAGTAAATGACTGCTTAAAGTCTGGAACCCACAGACGTCACCAGAGGCTGGGTTCTTCCATGGTCATGCTCTGGGAGTCACGGGATTTTGCTTTCAGTTCTGCCTTCAGCAAGCGCAATGCATGCTCCATTGCACTCATGTCCTGTGATTAACTTGGCCATTGTAGAACATTCCATTTCTTTTCCTAAAAAATTCTCGGATCACTCTCAGAATGCTTCTAGTCACAGTCTTTCAGCACTGTTTTGCTGCATTTGGCTGAATGTGAGTGGATAATATAGCCCTGTGCAATTCTGAATTCATCCAGCTGTTTTTGTCTCATTATCAGCGAAAACAAGAAAAGAAGTTTAATTGGTGGCTGCGGATGCCCACACATGACCACATCTCCACAGATGAGGGGGTAAGCTTTATATCATGACCAGTTCTTTCCCTTAGAACTTAGAAGTGTGTTACCACCATGTAGACAAAGAAAGTTCCTTAATAATCAACTAGAACAATAAAAGGGCATCTAAAGTTGATTCCCATTGTTTTTGTTTATCGCCTAATCAGCAAGCCGCACCTGCATAAATGAATCAAAATAGAAGGATTATCTTCGCATGTATACAAAACATTGGTTTGTATGAATGAAATTGGTCATGTGACAATGTCAACAAAAGCAAGTGATTTGTTTGTAAACATTGGACGTTCAACCTCCCATCTGAGAACCTACTTTACATGCCTTTAAGACCGAAGATTTATGAACTTCTATGTTCAGTGATTTTCAGATCTACAAACAAAAAATATAAATAGTCTTATTAAGAGCCTAATGCTTTGTTTAAAGGGGACCTATTATGCTGATCCTTCTTTCAAAACATATTAGTAATGTAATAATGTTAGTTGTCCATACTCAACCTCTGAAAAGTTTCTAAACATAAGATACAGGGGTTTTGCCGTAATCGAAGAACATGATTTCCTGAACGTGATTTCCTCTCTAAACAGCTCCTCCCGAGATCTTTGCGAGATCTGGGCAGGTTGTGCCGTCCAATTAGTACAGACCTAGCCAGAGCCAATCACGGCGCTGGACCTGCCCACACCGGGAACTATTCTAGCAGGCACTAACAACGGCAGATCACACTATGCCTTAATAGTGTCGACACTTTTGGAAATACGAAAGAAGAACCGCAGATCATTTGAGGTGCAGTTTTGTCAGTATCTCTCCCAAAGCTGCTTGTCCGTAGAAAAACTCTTATTCTTATTTCTCTTCCAAAAGAGGATGCCACCAGAAATCAGTGGATAGCTTTTTTTGTTTGCTGGCAGCAAACAGCCACGGCCAAAGGGAACTTTAGCTGCTTGTGTTCAGCATTTCACCAAAGACAGCTTTGTCAATAAAGGATAATTCGACACAGGATAAGCCTTTCAGCTGCTTCACAAACCTGAAGCAGCTGGATCGATCAAGGGCTCGGAGCCACAAGCTGTAAGTAACGATATAACAGCAAGTAATGTATGTGAAGCTAACGTGTTACGGGTGGCTACCAGGACCGCTAGCGATAGTTAGCACTAACAACTGGCCTCAAACACAGGCTTTGTAAAATATCTGAAGATAAAACCTGTGAACATAAACCTTATTTGAAGCTAACTTTTTATACTTGTTTGTAATTTGGATGCTAGGTACAACTGTCAACGGTAACGGATCTTGCTGTCTGTAAAACCTGTATTGTAAGGGTTTGTCTCTGTAATTGTAATGACCGCTCGGTTACCAGCTACTGCATGTTAGTTTGTGTGCCGCTGTGCTGATTAAAAATGCTCCTGGTTAACTTATATGCAGTAATTCCAATCGGTATGCTTGTTGCTTTGGTAAGCATCAATGTGACAGTTTCATCATAATGTTGCCCGATTCTAGCCCCTACAGTTGAAGCTGCTGCTTGTGATCGCTTCACTTATCCATGACCGGGATCAGCCGGATCCCTATCACAAATATCTGGGTTAGCTCTCTCATTCTACCGTGAAAGCAATCGCGAAACTTTGGAATAGTGCAAAACATCTATTATGTCAATACTAGAGATACACCGATCCAGTTTTTTACCCATCCAATCCGATACCGATACCTGGGCTGATCATATCGGCCGATATACGATACCGATCCGATACTACTGTTGAATGAATGAACCGTATACCTTGCCATGTGAGCGAGGGCATCAGACTTGACATTTAGCCTTGTTAAAAAAGGTAACAAATTAACAAAATATAAATGTACTTTATATTATTTATTAACTAATAACAAAGTGTACATTAGCAGCAAAAAGAAATAAATAACACTTCCATGTAAAGTCCACTGCAAACAAATATTTAAAAATGTAACATAAAATATAGCAGCTGTCTGAAACCCAGCAAACAATGGCTTAATTAACTTGATCAAAAAGACAAAATAAACAGAAGTAACATGTAAATATTTTGTGCAAACAGATATTCAAAATCTAATCTAATATAAAATATAGCAGCTAACAAGCGGCTTAAACAACTTGTTCGTAAACACAAAATAAACAGACGCAACACTTCCATGTAAACATTTAGTGCAAACAGATATTCAAAATCTAATCTAATATAAAATATAGTAGCAACAAACAACAAACAGAAGTGGTTTAATTAACTTGTTCAAAATTACAAAATAAACAGAAGTAGCCTAACACTTAGAAAACTTTTAGAAAATCAAAACAGGTAACTAACTTTAATAAAATGTAAGCATTTTTTGCTCACCTGACCTGCTCATCAATGACAGAGAGGGGCTGCAAATCCAAAACAACAAACTCCATAACCTTCTCTGTTATGTTGGTTTGCTTTCACGCTGCCGGTGTTCCGTGCCGAAAAACCTAGTGCTGGAAAACCTCGAGGTATATCGGCACGCGCAATGTCCCGTGCCCAAAAGCTTTGTGTGCCAAAAAGCCTCGTTTGCCTAGGTGTTCAGTGTCGGAAAACCTCGTGCTGGAAAACCTCGAGGTATATCGGCACGCACAATGTCCCATGCCTAAAAGCTTCACGTGCCAAAAAGCCTCGTTTGCCCAGACGTCTCATTATGGGACGAGGCTTTTCGGCACTGATCACCGGCTTAGCTCGGAGCTCCGCGTGCTTTTTAGCATGGTGCTTTTGGAGGTGCTTATTTAAGTTTGTGGTATTGAATTTACCAACTTTATCACCACCCCTCGCAACTGCCGCGTTGCACATATTGCATGTTGCAGTCGGACTTGTTGGCGTATCAACTTTGAAATGTTTCCAAATAGCAGACTTGGCTCGCTCCGGCGCTTGCTTCATGTTGCTCTGTGTTTGATCATCACTAGCTGCTGAGCGTGCTCTGCGTGGTGACGTAACCGGGGTTGCAAACATAGAATTGAAGTGACTAGATGGCTGTAACTGTATTGCTGGGTATGATATTAATAAAAAAGAAATGACTGGATCGAAATGCTGAATCAGCCTCATTCACCCGATATCCGATCCAGCTAATTAGTCAATATCAGATCCGTGTATCGGATCGGTGCATCTCTAGTCCATACCCCAAAGCTTGACATTTGGTCTACAATTCCTTCATTTCGAGTCTCTACCTTTAACACGTCAAATCAGACTAGACAAACGGTGAAAAAACTCACAAAACGCAGAAGCTCTAATGTGTCTGGTATAACAGGATTTCTCTGCACTACCGTGACATAATTTCATCCCCCTTTAGAAATTGTTGTGGGTAATAAAAATACAAAAAAGGCAGAGATTAAGTTGGTAATTCTTTCCTGTAGAAGTGATCGATTTGCTGGCTCCACATAAGCAACTTGTCCACGGAACTTACAGTCTGCAAAACCTGTATTATGTTCATAACATAACCGAGCTCTCTCTAGTTGTCGTGTACTATCCATAAAGCTGCTTTCACATCGTACGCGAAACAAATTTTTCGCCAAACAGGTTACATTGCAAAAGTCAATGCAAAGACTTGAATACATGCGTTATGGGCGCGTTAAGCAGCTTTCACACTGGACGCGAAACTAACAGATTACATTCAAAGTCAATGCAAAGACTCGAATACACAAGTTATGGGCATGTCAAGCCGCTTTCACAACGGACGCAAAACTATAAAGCGACATATTAGCTACATTCAAAGTCAATGCAAAGACGCGATACATGTGTAACGGGCGTGTTAAGTAGCTTTCACACCTGACACAAAACAAATTTTTTGCGCGAGAGGTTACATTTAAAGTATATGCAAAGCAATGCATTGACTTTGAATGTAATCTGTCGTGCGAAAAATTCATTTTGCGTCCGGTGTGAAAGCGGCTTATCGCCCATGTTCTCCGAGCAAACGATTCCATCGCAATAAGCAAACCATTACCACGGGCAATTTCCGGAAAGGCCGTTTAGCCTGGAGCTTAGTCATACACCAGCGCAGAAGCTGTTCGTTACTCCACGCTAAAGACACACCACAGCTATGCACACGAACCAGCAGGTCCTTATACACACTGAAGCAGTCCATAAGTTGTTTGTCCACTTTTAGCTGCTCCTCACTGTCCGTGTTTCCCTCTAAACTCAGACCCACTGGATTTCTACGGTCTCTAGTCTACACTTGCGTTTGTCGACCCGTTCTACAAATGTGTCTATATGGGGTGGATTCTAGCTTTCCTTCAATCTAGCTGGAGTAGAAACACCAGTGTAGAAACACATAGTAGCCGTAGGTAGACAGCAAAGTCGAGCTTGACCTGCCAGACATTCGCACAGCATCCTCCACTTTCGCTGTTGAGTTTATTAGAACAAATTAATTTCATTAGATCTATACACATGTACTGTGATTGATAGCAGAACATGCCTGTCGATTCCTTCGGGAGACGTGTCAGTTTCACTCTGTGGAGCCGACCCGGAGAACTGCGTTCTGCTGCCTCGTCCCCTCTAGATCCGCTCTCCACAGAGCTGGCCAGTCAGAAGAAAGTGGGCACACATGGAGTGGGGGCCATAGCGGTAGAGCCACCCCAATGAGGCGTTTCAGGCAGAGACTACTATGGACTACAAATGGGGTTTTTTGAGGATGGCAGTATGAGCGAATTCAGTACCATTTTTTTTTATTTTGCGCGAGGCACAGTTTCATGCATTCTGTAGTGGCATTGAATAGAAAACCTGAGAAGCAGCATGTCGCTATGTGGACTGAACATCTCGCCCAAGCCCCACGTACAGCACCTATTATCAGGCCCCGGGAAGCCCTTCCGTCTGGCGCCAATGAAGCTTGGCCTTTCTGGTCCGGTCTTAATCGTTTGAGAACTGCTGTCGGCCGCTGCAAAGTAAACCAATCAAAGTGGGGGTTTCATGAGGACGGCGACATCTCTTGCCTGTGTGGAGAGGAGCAGACCATGCAACATCTTCTTGTTTGCCCACTCCTTCCAAAACCCTGCACCCAAGAGGATCTCACTGACCTAACCCCGAGTGCCAAACAGTGCATCCAACACTGGATGGGAACCATCTGATTTTTACCTGATACGAGTATTGACTCGGGAAGAAAAAGACTTTGCGCGATCAGGGATACTCTAAGGGAGTAGATCAAAATATAGACCAAAATAAAAACAAAAGACCAAAATATAAATTTGGGAAAATAGCATAATAGGTCACCTTTAAAATAAAATTTAAAAATGGTCACAGCACTACTCACTGAAACTGATACACTGTGGATTTTTAAGCTAGACAAATGTGGTCATCTTGCTGTTCTTATAAGACCAGAGTATAGTGGGAGTTGGAAAACCCTTACTGCTCCTCAACTGCTGAGAAGATCATCTGCATGAGACATCCAGACCTGTCTCTGAGCTCAGTGACGTTTTCATCTCATGGCCCAACGGTAATCTGATGATACTTCTGGAGAAAAGAGAGGTGGAACAGCACAGGGCTCTGGGTGCCAGATTATGCTCTTATGTTTGCAGTAGGAATCATCATTGGCAGTGTAAGAATAGACTGTTCTAACAACCTGTTTATTCTCGTGTGCGTGCATGTGTGTAATTTTCTTCAGAATATTGCTTGTTTCGGTTCATCAAATTTAATGAGGCTCACACGTAGATGTGAGACTGTCTGCCCAAGGCACAGGGATGCACTCAGAGCAGTTGCAGAGTAAAATCGTCCAGGATTTTGCTGGCCAGGCTGTCTGGGACTAATGCGCCTCTAATGACCAGGGTTTGGAACCTCTGCAACAGCCATGTCATTTTGCAAGTTCAGAAAAAAAAAAACATAACGCGTTGCTGAATAACTCTCAGCCCAGACACGATTTCCTGCCTCAACGTCCCAGCGTTAAGGTCAAAGGTCAAATCCATTGCACGTATGTGTATGATAATGAGTTAGCATACCAAATTTGATGAAGCTGCAAGAATTAGTCGCCAAATTCTGACCCAGAGAAGTTTTCCACAGTCAAGGGCACAGAGCTAAGGTCAAAGGTCAAATCCAGCAAATAACCAGGCATTGCGCATCTATGGGTCATAGTGAGTTACCATACCAAATTTGGTGAAGCTGCGAGAATTAGTTACCGAGTACTGACCCGGCAAGATTTCCAGGGTGAAGGTCACAGAGCTAAGGTCAAAGGTCAAATTCAGCAAAAAAACCTGACAATGCACATCTGTGGGTCATAGTGAGTTACCATGCCAAATTTGGTTAAGCTGCGATGATTAGTTGCCGAGTATTGACCCGGACAAGATTTCCAGGGTCAAGGTCACAGTGCTAGGGTCAACTGTGAAATCCAGCAAAAAACCTGACGATGCACATCTATGGGTCATAGTGAGTTACCATTCCAAATTTGGTGAAGCTGCGATCATTAGTTGCCGACTACTGGCCCGGACAAAATCATGGACGGACGACAGACGGACACGCAGGTGACGACAATACCCCTCCTGGCCGGAGTCGGCTGAGGGGTAAAAAACCAAGCACTAATCATTAAGAACAGAAGGATAATCCAGTCAAATCATAAAACAGCACTAAGTCAAAACCAGTAAGTACATAAGCCAAAGCCAAATCACAAAAATCGATAATCAAAAAGATCGGAAATCAAACACAGGTAATCAACGGTACACCACAGGAAAAGCAATAATTGCAAACAAAAAAGATAAAACAGGACTATAACCAAAGACTAAGAAAAACCAGGAATCACTCATAGGCAAATTCTCATCAGTAACACAAAGAAATTCTAGCTAGCAATGTTAAAATGCACACAGAGCGGTGTATATATCGGGAGAACCAAGAAGCAACTCAAATGGGCTACAGGTGTGCAGGGGAAGACAAGCATGCAGGGAGGTGAGGCGACAAAGGTGAACATCATTCTCCGAACCCCGAAGTCAGGCAAGCAAACAACAGGAGGCAATATGCTGAGTTAGAAAAGGTTGGTTTTTAGGCGATTTTATCAACTTTTATTTTAGATCTAACTTGTGTTGACAATGGGGACCCGGAGTGTTTCCCAGAAGCATAGTTTGTTAAACTATGCTAACAACTTACGTAGTTCATCAAGTCACTGTCAATGGCTCCAACTATCTAAGTTCGCACATGTTCTTTTTAGAAACCCATTCCTGGCTCGGCAGAGCAAACCCAGCAATAGCAACAATTGCTCTGAAAAAATTCACTTCACCATCGACAGCTAACAGGGAAACACAGATAAGGGGCAGTCCAGATAACCCAAACTGTGACAATGACAACCCTTTTTTTGAATTTGCGCTTAGCCAGCTACAGAAATGCAAAATCGACGTGTTCAATGCTTCAATCACGGCAGGATAACGGGGTAGACTTCATATTCATACTTTAATTTGTGACCCCTGTGACAGGTTTGTAACGGCAAGCTAGCTTGGTAACAGTTCATTAACCTGCTTGATAATACACTAGTTGTATGAATCTATGCTAGAATTTGGAGTTATTCCGCCTGTGTTGTTGGAATTTTCTTTCGCAGCAGCTGCAATTCATTTGTCCAGTATTGTTCATTTTGGTTTGAAAGTAAGCATTTTTAGATCACAAATGTGATATGATACCGCTTATTTCAAACCTTGCAGTATATGTAAAATATGTTGACGTTCAAGAATAATGCTAGGTAAGGAAACAAAGTTTGTGAAGACTACTGAAGGGGTTTTGTACACCAATCGCTGCTGGTGGGTCTACGTAAGTACCAGAAGGTAGAGGCTTAACCAGGTTACCTGGGTTTAAGTTGCAGTCTGGGGCGGGGGAGAAAGGGAGGAGTGTGACTAAATTTACAGCTCGTCATTTGCCCATTAATTTTGTGTCATCAGTTAATATTCATCAATATATGCCTTGGGAGGAGTAATTCTATTTTTAAACTACCTTTGAGCACACATTTCTGCTTCATTCCATGGAGAAGACATAACGCGTAGCTGAATACCCCTCGGCCCGGACAAGATTTCCTGCCTCAAGGTCACAGCGCTATAGTCAATGGTGAAATCCAGCAAAAACATGACCTTGCACATCCATGTGTCACAGTGAGTTACCATACCAAATTTGGTGAAGCAGCGATCAATAGTTGCTGAGTACTGACCCGGACAAGATTTCCTGCCTCAAGGTCACAGCGCTAAGGTCAAAGGTGAAATCTAGCAAAAAACATGACGTTGCACATTTATATGTCACAGTGAGTTACCATACCAAATTTGGTGAAGGAGCGATCAATAGTTGCTGAGTACTGACCCGGACAAGATTTCCTGCCTCAAGGTCACAGCGCTAAGGTCAAAGGTGAAATCTAGCAAAAAACATGACTTTGCACATTTATATGTCACAATGAGTTACCAAACCAAAATTTGGTGAAGTTGCGATATTTAGTTGACGAGTACTGACCCGTACAAGATTTCCAGCGTTAAGTTCAGAGAGCTAAGGTCAAAGGTCAAATGCAGCAAAAAAAAGTGACGTTGCACATCTATGGGTCATAGTGAGTTATCTAACCAAATTTGGTGAAGCTGCGATTATTAGCTGCTGAGTACTGGCCTGGACAATGTCACCCAGACAAGATTTCCAGGGTCAAGGTCAAATGTCAAATCCAGCAAAAAACCCGATGCTGCACATCTATGGGTCATCACGTGACAATTATTAACATCTTTCGCGATGTTATCCGGGCGGGTCCCCATTTAGCAATGAACGAATTAAAGTGCACACAATGGAGTGACTACAGAGAGCACACGGTGAAAGCAAAAAACTAGGCTAATGCAATAAAATGCTAAACTAGACAATAAACATGAAAATGAATAAAAGACTAATACAAAAACGCATTATAATAATCACAGAACTAGTCACTGACAGCAAGACATCATTAGTCTGTGAGGTTTTGCACAGAGCACTCCACATTTGATATAATATTCATAAGTTTAAAAGATAGACACTGCTTCAACTTGTTTTAATGCATTTTTCTCTGGTCAGTGTAGCCAGCTTGATTAAGTCCTCTTACTGCAGCACACGGAGGCCTTAGCAATATAATGCAAAGTCTATTTGGCTAGGCTATCCTAACATTTAGACATAATTGCAGACACCTAAATAGCAGGGCTGCCAAAAATACATCCCAGAGGATAGCATTGTCTGTGGATTCTTTTGGTTTATTTTCAGTTAGCATCTTATTTACATCTCAGAAACAATGCTTATGGAGTTTTCCAGTCAATGGCAACAATGAATCACTTAGGTGCTGAAACATCTAAATCCCACAGACACTGCAGCTTTTCAAGACTGGAGTAGAACATAGCAGCCCTGCAGGATTGGAGTTAAGCCTGCAGAAACTGCAGCCCTCCGGGACCGGAGTTGAACCTGCAGACACTGTGGCCCTCTGGGACTGGAGTTAAACCTGCAGACAGTGTGGCTCTCTGGGACTGGAGTCAGATCTGCAGACACTGCGATTCTCCAGGACTGGAGTTAAACCTGCAAATACTGCGATCTTCCGGGACTGGAGTTAAACCTGCAGACACTGCGATCCTCTGGGCCTGGCGTTAAACCTGCAGACACTGTGGCCTTCTGGGACTGGAGTTAAACCTGAAGATACTGCAGCCCTTCAGGACTGGAGTTTAACCTGCAGACTCTGCAGTCCTCCGGGATTGGAGTTAAACCTGCAGACACAGTTAAACCTAATGCTATCCGGTGCAGACAAAGAGGTCTAACACCTCTTTTCTACAATCAACTGAAGTCATGCTCGAATATATTCTGCGCGGCACGAGTAGGGAACAATGTTTGCTGTGTTTATTATCTGTCAGGCTGCATGGATCATACAGTAAACAGTCAGCAAGCTGTTTCAACCATTGCCTGTTTGATTAGGCCACGCAAACACATGATTGGAAGATATGTCTGTTCGAATACAGTATGCAAACACGGGATCGGTGAACTGATGGTAGGATGCAAAAGCAACTGATGAATACCCACCTGTTTGACCGTGGTGTGCAAATGTTATAGGTCAATGCGCGCTTGTTTTTTGTGCGCAAATCTGATTGGGAATAAAGGGCTTGCCGTCAATCAAGGCCATGTTTTACTATAATGCTTTCAGAACAAAAAGCCAAGCAACAGACATGACAAATATGCTGATCCACACCTAACCTCACTATCATTATTCTAAGAGGTTTCTCGCATGTCTCTCCCACCAAGAATATACTAAATTCAATGTGAAATTTCTTTGCCAAAACAAAACTCACAGCAGATGAGCTAAAAATGGCTTTGTTGTGTCCTTTACACATTACATAAATATAGATTAAAATGGCACTTTCACACTGAAATGACACCAGTAAAACATAATGACTTTGCAAGGCTAGCATATCGCCAAAGATGTGGATATATCGGAGAAAAACTTGCAATGTTAACTTATTTGCGTTAAAATCTCTGATGATAATCTGGCGCTTCTCTTACCATTTAAACGGTAAGTAATACTGAAATAAGGTTTTGCACAGAATAAAAATCACAAAAAGACAAAACATTTCAGCATTAATGTGTGGGGAGGGGCGGTTATATAATGCGTAAAATGAGGAGGGAGAATTGAAAGTTTATGACTAATTCAACCTGGGCTTTTCTGGAGATAGCTTAACTGTGGGAAAAAGAACAACCACAGTGGCCACGCACTCAACCTTGACATCTGAATCCCCATGGGGCTGGACTTGCATGCTCTTGGCCCCATGTGTGAGAGATAATGCAGGGGTCTGCAGCTTACTGTCTCACGCAAACAATGTGCGGAGAGAGCAGCATTTCGTCTCTCCAGTGAGGTAACTGCAGACCCTAATTTTAATGAGAGTCTGAATCAGAGTTGCGACATACACCCTTTTCACAATTCATTCAGCCTTTGCCACCATTTTACTGGAACTCTGTTATGTTTATGAGTCACGCGCCAGTGAAGTGCAGAATTGGTGTTTGGGAAAAGTTGTCTCAAAGTCTTTAAAAGTTAATGGAAATATTCCAATTTCAGAACACTCTTTTAGTTCTCCATTGGTGTTGAAGCCTTTAGATGAACATCAAATTAAAGCTGCTGGGACTGCTACCAAACCCCAGGCCCTGTGCAGCAACGTTTACTTTAAATTATTTTATATTTTCTCCCTTTTTTTTTGGTTTGGAGAAAAATTAAGAGAAGTCAACTCCAGATGCACCAAACGTTCTTACCATCCAAATCTGCTCTTACCCTGAATTATGAATCCCATTTGATCGTAAATTGGAGGCACAAGGACGACTGTTTGTAATAAGCATGGGTAATGGCCACTAACACCATATAAGGACAGGTGTTATGCCCTATGCAAATAGCCGACTTTGGTACAACAGCTGGAAAAATGCCACCAAAAAAAGTTTTAAGGGGAGCAACTTAAGCAGCAGGAAAAATTTAAGTGCTGTTAAATCAACTTTAAAAAAGTAAATGTGACCTTCCAGAGTTTTATAGTCTTAATTAGGACCAATAGTATGTTATAACCACAAATGAAATAATCCAATAGTTAAAATTCCTTTGAAACATGGTAATCTAACATTGATTCTATTACATAAATTTCAACTTATACAGATTGCCTGTGAGTTAAATTAATTTTTCCCCAATTGCGCAGCTTATGGACGTACAAATAAAGGTACGCACATTTTTAATTACAGCTGTGAAGCATAGCTGGTATTGCCCTCGTAAGTTCTGTCTGTCAGCGTTAACACAATAACATCACAACTGTTTCAGACCCAACCTTAAGACATTGCACATCAAAGTCACTAGCTGGGGGGGAAAAACCCGAAAAAAAAACCACAACCACAAAAACAAAAAAGAACTCTGGTTTCAAAGATGGGTATGATGGGTGTGACAGATTATGTTTATCATCATTAAACATGTTTGAATCTGCTGCCATTGCGGCTGGTTCAATTTGTGATGGTCTATAGATAGAAAAAAAAACTCGGATCAATACGCATATTAATTATTGGAAGCAATTAATTTTCACAATGATGGAAGATCACATGAACACATACCACGGTAAAGAAACAACAACCAGATGCTTCTTTCTGCGGCTCAACACAATTAGCCATTGTGGACCACTTTCGGAACTTCTGCTCATCATATGTATGTTACGTTTCTGTCTTTGCAATGCCCTGCTCCATGATTCATGTCCCATGCCCATGTCCCATGCTTCTAGTTTAAGTTCTGTGCCTGGCCTTGCGCCACGTTTAGATCGTCTCGTGTTTTAGTGACCACTGCTTCGTCTGACCATTCTTAGATTATGTATTGTGTTTTTGGTTATTGGATTTCATGTTTTATTATTTTTCATGTTTTAATTTTCATCGTCTCCAAGCCATGTTTTGTTTTCATGGCAATGCTTCATATTCCCATGCCATGTTCATTTTCCATGCCTTGCACTTCCTCTTTCCCCCGTCTTGTCATGAGTGTATCTTTGCTCACAGTCCCTTGTCAAGCGTGCCACTCATTCGGGTGATTTATTGGTTTCCCCTTCAGAAATAAAGGCTCCTTTTTGTATTCTACTGGTTGTCGCTATTGGTTCATTTCGTAAAGCCCAACAATGTACAACCACATAGACTGTATTAAACAAGATCCGGTCTGCACAATTGCCCGAAGTATCTGCTGCGTACGAACGAACAAATTACCAAGAAGAGCTTGGTTCTCGAGGCTAAACAGCATTGGCTATTACTTATTGCTTTTCATTTGCTTGATAAATCTGCAGTCTTTCTCTACATTGTCAGAACCACAGAAAAGCATTGGTTTCTTTTGACTATCTGTCCAACTTCAACCATTTTAAGGCTCATTGCTCTTTCATGCTTGTGGCCATGGATTTATTTTTAATTCCAGAGGAATTTTGACTGCAATAACACCACATTGCAAGAGGGACAGGCTCTTCCCTATTTTAATATTACCGTTTGGGGAATGGCGTGGATACTATCCAAATCAAGCCCATAATTTTCCCACAGACAGAAGGGGAAAATGTGTGCACAGTATGATCTCACATTACGGGCCCACAGAAAAGCTTATCTATAATTTCGGTACAACCAGTGAAGCACAGAGCCCGCCAGGTACAATAACGCCACATGTCAGCTTGTGATTGAACATTATGAAAAATTTTTACGTCATAATGGGCTCAGATAGGCACAAATATTTTGTACTCACTCATAATCCTAGTTAAGTTTGGTAATTTTTCTGGGTTTTATTTTATTTTGAAGCCTGAAACAGTGGCAGAAAATCAAGGTCAAATGAAGTTACTAGCCCTGAAAGCAATGGGTAAACATTGACTGAGTCCTGGCCGCCGTGTCAGTGTGTCGATACTCGTTGTTGACAGAGTAAGCTTTGGAAGTGCGCTGCGCAAACACTACGGTTATTCCAAGCACAATGGGGTCGATAAAGTGTTTTAAATCCTAAATGATTGGATAGTTTATACCCTGTTATCTGAGAAGCCTGCGGCTGAGTTGGGTTGTCTGCCATGTCAATAGGCAGACAAACAGCCCCAGGAAGAGAACACATAGCTATCATAGCGGCCAGATGGCTCAAGTCATGTCAGGCAGCCCTGTTCAAAAAGCTTCTCTTATTTCAGCCTAATTAAATTATTAGGCTTGGTGAATGTGATATTTAAGCCCTGTTTCTGTCCTGATCACCTCATTCATAGATTAAATGAGATGGAACAACATGCTCTGTACCAGACCTCTTCCTCTATTAAAAGATCAATTTACTCCAATTAACCAAAACATTATGACCACCTGTCTAATGGTGCTTTTCCGCTGCCTGGTATGGTTCTGCTCCAGCACTACTCGGTTTTTTATGTATTTCGATTGTGGATAGTACCTGGTACTAAGTACTTTTTTATTACCTCTTTGCCAAGGTTCCAAACGAACTGAGCCTATGCTAAAACGTGAGGTCAACGCACTGCAAAGCACTGAATGGTCATAGAGAATAGTCATTGAATGATACAGGACAAGAGGACACAGTACATAATACAATCGACATTACGGTGGAATTGGATGATTTTCACAGCAATGCAATTTAAAGTGTAAACATTAAGATGTGTCTTAAGAAGGAGAATAACTATCCTAACCAACAAGCTAGCTAGCATTTTTGTAAGGTAATTTATCACACAAAGAAAGTCTTGGGGTCACATTACAAGATAGTAAACTTTCAAGCGAGATGATTATATTATCATAACCTACTGAGTAACAGGAGTGGCAAATGCATAGTTGTCAAACGCACAGCAACTGAGCAACAATTATCTGCCAAATGCAAGTGACTTAGGCACTAGCTGAAAATGCAGAATATGACAGAATATGGCGCTAAAACAATTAAGCCAAAATGGATAAGCAGGCAGGTAAATAGCCACCTAAGGTCATTCCTGAGAACCGAGAGCACCAGCCTTCGACATCCTCTCCTGTTCTTCTGTTTGTGTTGCATGAGGTTATGTTGTGTTTCGTGCCATATTGAAGATGACGTCGTGACACTTTCTTGATCCTGCAAACAATTTAGCAGGTACTATGCTGGGTGGAAAAAGAGTACTTGGTACCAAAACTGTGTAGAATGGTGTAGGGCCAGCACTATGCAGCAGAAAAGCGCCATTATAAGCTATTTTTCCGTCACGTGTCTCCAAAACAGCGCCGCCTCATTAATGTTCTCGTGAATACCTGGACCTGGTGTTTCCGAGCAAAAATAATTTCCCTGACCATCACACTCTCCTCCACTGCTTGTCATCTTCCCACGGCGCATCCTTGTGCCATCTCTTCCCCAGGTAAATAGGATGCATATACTGAAGCACATGATATAAAAGAAAATGGGACTCATTGGACCTACCAACCTGCTTCCACTCCTTCCAGGTCCATTTGCGATACTTTCATTGTAGGCGCTTTTGACAGTACACTGGTTAGAACGGGCACTCTGACCACACTGCAGCCACAAAAGCTTATAACCTGCAGGGTACCGTGTACACCTTCCTCCTGTACCCATTAAACATTTCTATGACTGGCACTTCAGACTTCTGGCCCTTTTGTCAGTTTGGACCAGACGAGATAGCCTTTGTTGTCCTCACTCTGCCAGTGGTCCATGGTTTGTCCTCCTGGGACCACCAGGGGTCATTACCTACCACTGCCAATCAGGAGCACTTAACAAGCCAAGCCGCATTGAGGATCCTCAGACCCAGCCGTCAAGCCATGATGATTTGGTCTTAATTAAAGTCACTCAGGGCCAATTTCCCTCCTCAAACACATTGACAATGAGGACCACATGTTGCCTTGCCATCTAACGTCTGTTTGCACGCCCTGATATGCACTGTTGTTACAAGCTAATTAACATTATTCTCATCATCCTTCAGAGAACATGTTTTTGCTTATTGGTGTAGTTTATCATAATTGGTGCACTTTTGCATCCATAGCTGACAGTTCTTGGGTAAAGTTCCATTTAAACACATAAACTGGCAACAATATTTTAAACGGCTTTTTCAATAGTCAGAAACGTCTAATGCGAACCTAAAATGTCTGAAAAATATGACTGACAACATATCTCAATCTTATGGTTGAAAGAAGACTTGCATAGTGTTCTAAGCCTCAGAGCTAGCTGTCCTGGCCCTGACCATTTTTAAAAACTACATACATTAATTTACAGTCATTATGGCACAACGCTACATAATTTCCTCCTTCCTAGGATGGAGCATGGTCTTGTTTGAAATGACAGCGCCAATCATCATGATCATAAAGAAGAAAGAGGAATTGCATTATGCTGTTCTCTTAATGGCTAAACTAATTTGATTATCGGTTCAATGCTCCATCTCATGTTATGTCCCGATATAACGCTGTCTTATCAATAGAATGTTTTATGGCTTTGGACAGCGTTAAAGGATGACTGTAATCACATAAGCATGAAGAGTTCCAGGTCTATATACCACGTCCAGTCATGTTATAGCTGAGTAACATGATGTGGGTGAAATAAGGTTGTTGTTACAGACATACAATACCCTAATAAAGCTTCAGAATAAAATCCCAGATATTAAATGAATAATGGAAGAGAATTGACTGCGGAAATGTACTAAAATTATAATTAGGCTTTTCCTAGGATCACAGCAATGATATTCCTGCCTTTCTGGGAAAGTAATTACAATTTTATGGCCTCAAGATGGTAACGATAGTCTGCTTTGTTCACAGACCATTTAAGAGAGTCCCTCTCTCCTCTGAGTAAGTTTTATCGTGTGCTGACTGCGCGCTTCAAGGCTTTTATGTACGGCTTCACAAAAACTGGGATTTTCTATTGTTACTGATTCCAACAACATACTGCCTCCTAAGCAATCAATTGTACTCCGGGCATAATACCTCATGAGACTGGGATGGAAATCAACACAAGAGAAGATAAATGAGCTGAATCAGAGCTGTTTCTGCATTATAGAGATGCTGATCAAGAAAATCCATGAAATACAACTTCGTAACCTCCAACATTTACAACTGATATGGCCACTTAAAATGCAATATACAAAAATTCTGGTCTCTCGTATCCTCCAACATTTCGGCATTCAGCGAGAGCACAAAACGGATATGCGATTACTGTATTTCAATTTGAATTATCCTGCTTTATTTTTTACCAACTAATTGCGAATAAATGCATTGGAATTTAATTTGTATGGCTATTTTACTTCTTAATTGAGCTCTGCATCATCGCAATATCCCTGAGCAAGCATAGGTGAAATTACAAATCTGTCCTGGTAACATTCATCACTTTTACAGATTTTTTTCATTCCGTTCATCTATTTGCAGTATCTTTATTTATTCATTCATCTGTTTAGTGAAATCTGTCCCTGGTTGAATACTCACTTATCTGGACTCAGGACAGAGATCACAGTCTCACTTCTGTCTGAGCCTGTGAGAAATTCTATTAAATTCACCAGGGATAATTTAATGGTGTTGTTGATTATACTGCCAAGCAGATGAAACCCAGTATTTATTTTGAACTTTTGCCACAAAAATAAGTAAGTCTTTAGATTACGGTTCTCAAAAAAAAAATCTGGGGGATTGCTATATCTTCCATGTTCTTGCGTTTAAATTATGAAATACATTACCGATTGACTAAATTAGCTTAAATTAGCTGTGATACTTCACAACCTGAGTTAAAAAACCTGCTGCTTAAGGATGGCCTTGCTATTTGAGCTATTAGCGGTAACATGTAGATTCATGTAGATTCATTCGTACTCTGGCAGTCTTTTCCTACATATAACTACACTTGTCCGCAGCATATTTTTAAAACATTACGGTACATAGTCAATACAAAACTTGGACCAGATATTTTTACTGCAGTTGTCAACAGCTCTGGACAAAACTTATGATAAAAATTGATGATATCATTTCCTCTACAGGACTTCTTGCACTGGAGGATGGTGATTGGCCCATGGAATGTCAGGTTAGGCTAGCTTTCCTGCAGCGACAATTGGACAAACGCTCTTAGCCTCTTTATAACCCATGCAATGTAGGCCTGTTGATATTACACTGCACATTACATTCACGCATTTGGCACTTTCCCAGTGTTTACACTGAATATACGGTGTATTTGTACAGCTGGACCGTTTCACAGAAAAAAAGTTGGACTAAGCACCACTCAGCTGAGCGACAAGACTGAGTCTGGAAAGTCGCCCTCTCTCAGCATCGGCAAGCGCAGTTTCTCAAGCATGAAACTGCACTATTAAATGTGAACTTAAACATCTGTCACACGAACAATGGCTCTGAATAAACATGCAGTGTAATAGTTTATTCGCTCTGCCTCCGCTGGAACATAGCTGGCGGTGTCAATGCCATTCCTGCATGATGGGGTGGAAACAGACTGGTCCGGGTTGGCTGAGGAAACGTTTGCCTCCTGATACTGACAGCAGAGTTATCAACGTATGTTATCTGTGCTAAAAGGCTTTCCGTTATTTTAACAGCTGAGAGAAAACACTCAAGAGTTGAGTAGAGTGCACCAGAGCGCTGGGAAAGCTCCCCATGAGAAAATAAGGCGAACCGAAACACGCTGGGACTGACTGACACCGGTGTCTAAGGCAGGCCACCGATTGGCCGTTCCCAGATCCCTGCTCTATTTTCATTCCTCTTTCACGGCTGCAGTCACAATCACACTTTCTCATAGCACATTTAACTCTGTGCGCTCACTATCGCATTTAAAACCCCATTTTGTCAGAGCACTACCACCACAAAATGCCAACTGTACCCAGATAGCAAAAAGTGATTGAATCAACATTGTGATATTGTCAGGCTGAAGATAGCAATCAACATTGATGTCAAATATTGAAAAGAACATTGAAAGTGCTTGCTATGATCAACATGGAAATAACATTGAATTTCCAATCAATTCTGACAATGAATCAACCTTGATTCAACTATGATATGATCAACATTGAAAGAATGTAGAATTGCATCAACATTGATTCAACTTTATTAATGCATTGCATTATAAATTGAAACAACGTTATTATTAAAGGGTCATTTCAACACTTTTCAACCCTTCTCTGTATGTTTTTAATATGCCTCATGAAAATATGATCACTTTATTACTCTATTTATGGTATAGTTCAACAAGGAGCATGCCAAAGTAGTCTACTAGTCAGTGATATCACTGCCATATGCCTGAATGCAACCCCCACAGAACTTTAACACCAAAATAGAGTAAAATGATTATTTAAATGAGGTATATTAAAAACATACAGAAAAGGTTAAATTGCTGAACTGGTTCATTAATACAGCAGTGATTCTCAACCTTTTTATACTAAGAACCCACTTTACAGGGACATGTTTTGGGGGAACCCAATTCTTCATTATAATCATTTCATAAATGAATATTTAAAAATGTGTTGTGAACTTGTAGTTGGTGTCATGGTTTCACCCTCGCCGGATATAAACTGCTGTCTGGCAGGAGCTAGGACCATGGACCGAAAAGAATTCAGGACCCAAATACCAGACTGGTACAAACTGCAGATTTAATAAATAGTTAAAAAAAAAAACAGAGAGCAGCATCGCCATATCATCAGGGTTAAAAATCACACATGTCAATGATAAAACCAAAATGCAGTGCGATGAGAACTGGCAACTGCCAACCCAATATACTTCAGATAATCACCTCCACCTTAAAAAGCAATAGGCGCAGCTCGTTAAGGTGGAGGTGAG